>CM062805.1:1356036272-1357260469 GCA_031772625.1 Pinus tabuliformis
AGAGGCAACATCAAAGCTAACCATGATGTCTTTTTCATAAAGGTAAAGATCCTGAGTTTTTTGAACTATATCTGGGTAGAGTTGTTATGACATCTTATGTAAGAGAAAGAAACTGTTTCGTTTTTGTGTGAATGGTGGTTGCATTTGTCTCTTGTTTCTTTCTATAATCTTCTTCTGCTTAGCTTTCAGTCTTTGGTGATTGGGTTGTTTTATTAATTCTGTTTTGACATTTTCTTTCTATTGTTATTGTTATTTGCAGGGGAACAACTTTCTTGTGGTTCAGAAATCCGGAGGGCATTACCACTTCTGCAAGAAGTTTACGGGGATAGCATGCGCAAGGTCTTACATGTTGGTCTTGACACATGTTCTGTAACCTCCAAACTGTTAAAGGAAGATGACACTGAAGCTTGGGGTATTGAGCCATTTGATATAACATCCACACTAGACAATTCCTGCAGGAATTTGATTCGAAAGGGTATTGTACGGGTTGCCGACATCAAATTTCCTTTACCTTACAAAGCACAGTCATTCCCAGTTGTGCTTGTTTCGGATGCCCCGGACTATTTGTCCCCAAAATACCTGAATAAGACACTGCCAGAGCTTACTAGAGTCTCAGTTGATGCACTTGTTCTGTTTGTTGGTAAGCATCCAAAACTTTCTATGGTCTGCAATATATCAAACCTTCCCTTTTTTGTTTGTACTTATGGTTTCTATTTCAGCTGACAATTCGTCTGTTAGGAGTTTGTTTTTTGAGGAGAATAAAATTATGAAAGGAATGCAAATTTAAAACCAATTTCTCATATGACTGTTCTGTTTTGGAATAAACCGTAATTTGGAAATCCTGCAGTATTAAAAGTTTTTCTGTTGTTCAACTGGTATCTACCAACAATGTACAATAGCTGAAAAATGACACTTATATAGCACTGCCTGCATTTTGTTTTGAGTTGTTATTTTATTATTATTTTTTTTAAATAACTTCTGAAATTGTCAGAATTTCAATTTGATTTTTTCATCTGCATGCAAACATGCTATTATACACAGCTTAATGCTCTGAACAATTCTGTAAAATGCACAAAAAATCCTAAGAAATGTATCTTACGGAGGGTAGTTAAGATGACTTTACAGAATATTTTGTGTTTTTCTATCTTAATATCTGCTTAAATCAATATGCCCAAAAGTAGATTATTCAACCGAACAGTCATGCTAATGCACTACTTATTAGTAAGGGTTTACTTGGGGCAGGTTGAAACATGTATCTATGGCTCTTATATGTCCTGTTTTCCAGGAGAATGTGAAGGTTGGATTTTCACTGGGGAGTATTTGTTTGGAAGCATTCATTTTCCAGAAAGAGATTTTGAAAATTTGGGAAGATTGCTATGTTGCATTTGCATCTGTTTAGCAGGTTATATGAAACTGTTGCTTTTATGAAGGGTAGTGTTTTGATTATTGATTTATTTTTTTGTTCATGTTATTTTGGGAAGGCACTCCGGGTCATCATACTTCAAAATCAGCAAAAGCTATTCAACTGAGCAAAGCTGGAAGGCCTGTAAGTGCTATAAATTTTATTTCATTTTTATTTTGCCACCCCATGATTTTGAAGTGTAATTAGCAATATGATTGTAACTTAAAGTCTTCAAGTATGTTTTTCACATTTTTAGCTTCTGAATGCGGATTGGCGACATATTGTTTCATACCATGTACTTTTTAATATAATATTATGATATAATGAAGCTTGAACTCTGGATGGTTTCATTGCAAATAATTTCTGAAAAAAGTAAGAAGGATGTGGGTAATTACCCTGGATTCATCTTGAAGAAGGTACAGGAGAGCTTCACCACTATTTATGCAATAGTCCAGTCCCTGGTTAAAAAGGTGTCAAAGAATGCGCAAATTGGATATAACCATGTCCCTTTTTAACTCACCATCACAAGAACCTAATCGATATGTACCATGTTTTTACAAAGCAAAAACCAAGAAGCCAGTTTCAGAAGTAAATGGTAATCCATTTTAATTCAACTTTGCAGTTCCATCTGATCCGCACCAGTAATTGCTCATATGTTCCTTTTAAGATCTAATTCCTATTTCAAGATGTTTTCTATCTTTAAATTTTTTTGAAAGCTCCAACTTGACGAGTCTTCAAATATTCAAATTTTAAAATTTTACTTTACCAGCAACTGTTTGGCACTGGCTACCATTCTTTTTTATTTTTATTTGTTTAATTTTTAAATTTCTGTGTAATGCATTTCCCGGGGAATGGCACTGGTGCCATTCCTTTTTATTTATTTATTATTATATATATATATTTTAATTAATTTTTAAATTTCTGTGTAATGCATTTCCCAGGGAATGGCACTGGTGCTCATTCCTTTTTTATTATTGTCTAATTTCTGTGTAATGCATTTCATAGGGAACAACACTGGTGCCCATTCTTTTTTTTTATAAATTTTTTAAATTTGTGTAATGCATTCCCCTGTTATCCACCTAAAAGTGGGTATACCATATGAGAAATTTTTCTCCCCCATGAACAGCCAGCCAGCCAGCAGCCCTATATGATCAGCACATCACATGATTTCTCTCTCCCATCCAGCATTCCTTCCTGAAGAAAGGTGGGTCATCCATCGGCAAGTATTTTAATCATTTTCCAATCATGTGATTTCACCTAATGTTATGGGCATTCTAATATGGATCAAGGGGCAAACTGGATGATTGACTGATCTTGACTGTATTCTTGTTCCCTCACTTCACTTGGGAGGTTAGTCTTTGACTCTAGTCTAGTGGGACCTCCTTTGAGGCCTTAGGGTTTTAGGAAGGGCACTACTGGGGAGGCTTTGATTGAAATAGTGTGTCCATGATTATTCCAAACTTACCACTTTCCATCTTTCCCCTTATTCATCTCCATTATTCGGGATGGTTGTCATTGGTCATTGGGATTGGCATCCTTTCATCCTCATCCTTGAGTCTGGGCCCGAGAAACTTTGCCTTGGAGGTTGATGCAACTAAAAAAGATATAAAAGCATAATAAAGCCATAATGAAAGAAAAAGATAAAATGTAAAAGATGGCTAGGGCATTTGACTAGCGCGTTGGCAAAAGCCTAGCATGAGCTTTACCCTCCTCATTAGCCATCACTTAGTTCCTCAAGCACATGATGCTTCATTTTTATAAGGGACTCTTGTATTGTCCCAACCTTGATGAGCGATAAGCTAACTCATCATTAAGCGGTAATGGAAAATCTCATAAAACAAGCTTGGGCTCTTGAGCTATGCACCCAAATCAAAGTAAATCATAAAGGAAATAAAAGGCACAACATACGGGTGGAAAAAGCAGGTCGGCAAAACGGGTAACTCACGCCTCTATGATTTCTTCCTCCTTACATCTATAGACTTGGGATGATGGACCTCCATCAACTGGTCAATTGGCTATGGCACCTTGCCTTGAAGTCTCGCCCACTTTGCAACCACCATTCTCACATACTGATGGATTGATGGGCTAACTTTGGACATATCCCTTCCCCTTGGGGGTTGGAAATACTTAATAGGGTTATCCATCTTAACCATTCATAATAGAAGGAGGTAACTTGTTTACATTTGAAGATGAGCTTTGTGTGAAATATTTTTGTGCCCTCGACATTAGGTATGGTACACTATGATGCATTTATGGTTATTGTCCCTAATGATTGGTGATTTCACTTGATTTAGAATAAGGTTTTGTTAGGTGGTGTCATCACAATAGTAGAAGTCCCTTGAGAGATGATTATCACTCCATTCAGTAGTATTCCAAAGGTTGTTTACCCATTCCAGAGAGCAAATATGACCTTGTTAATGTAGCATTTTCTACCCAGAACAAATTGTTGGGCTATATAATGTTTCCACATGGTACTTGACACTTGGAGGTACCCCTAGATGCTAAAACATTGAGCTATTCAAACTTGGTGTTGGATTTATAGATGATGAGCCTAGTTGGACCCGAAAAACCCCCAGACTGGCCTTGGCACTGTTTAATGGGGGTTGCTTGTTCAAGAGCCTAGATGATGATGATTATCTTGAGATGACAGGGGAGGGCTTGCACATCACTATTTGACTCCAATGCTTGAGTATATTGGTGCCATGTCACCTCTCTTGCCCTTGAGAGGGTGATGTAGGGCACCTTGGTGATGACGTCATGGTTTGGGGGTATTAGAGGCATACCCATGGACATGGAGCTTCTTTTGGAGTATGGAGCATTCATTGGCCTATTTGTCACTTGCTTGTGCATTTTGACTCATTTGTAGGATGATGGCATAATGGAGGAGGGTTTTCTCCCACGTGTGGGATCTTTTGGCATTATTTGTTATGTGTTTTAGCTATTGAGGTTGGCCTGTAACCTCACATTGTTGAATACTCAAGTTAACTTGTAATTAAGACTTACTTGTAAATTTGTAAAAATAAGGGTGGTAAAACTCATATGAATAGAGACTCCCCTGATTTCATTTCTTCATCACACATTTCATCACTCTTCTCTAGCAAAGAGTGTGAATTAGTTATTTTTGCTACTCGGGCAAGTTGTAACTTTTCTATGGTGCAAATTTCTTGTGGAGATGGTATTTTGCATGAAGATGTTTTTCTAGGATTGTAAGAAGTGCTTCTTTGGAGAATTTTGTAAGTTTCATGTGTTATCTTCTATGTTTTGCATATAGTATGTGTGAAGTAGAGTTTCTATTTGTGCCATGACTAAATGCTAAATGTATGTTAAAATCTTTCTTCATTATTGCATGCAAAATTATTCTCTTTGAAGCCTATAAGGAAACTATGATTGTGCATTCCTTATATTTAATTCTCACCTCACAAGGAAAATAGTTATGGTTTTAAAAGTGGATGTCCTAGTCATCCCCCCTTGCCGCATCAAAAGTTTTCATGGAATTTTAGCCCTAAAAGACTCCATTAAATGCATTTTGGATAAGGCTCTAATCATTATTCTGTTTATCATCGATAAAATTATTTAAATTTCTTCTTCTATTCCTTGTTCCTAGATGTCTAGGGTTAGTCGCTAGGATCTTAAGGCAGGATTTTGCATAAAAAGTGATTTTGTGTTGAATGTTTGTAGCTAATTATTTAGGAATTGCATTAATAAATCACATAAAAGCAAAATCTAGCATTGTGCATGGTTAAATCCTTCCTAACCCTAGTTGTTTATTGGAAGGACGTTACTCCCCTTTGTTGATGATCCTAATCCTATAAAGGTCCTTTATTTCGCTATTATATGACGTTGTGCTATAAAGGTCCTTTATGACCTTATCATTGCAAATTAATAAAACCCTAACTTATAACAACCATATCTTTGGTCTAGGAATTAAATACTTCGCATGGAATATCTAGGCTTTGCTAGGCTTTGCAAGTACTCTATCCCATATTATAGACCTCTTATATATCACTTTGAGCCATAATAGTGTTTTATCCTTTAGGTGATTTAGGGAAGCCTCCCTTGTGGTAAAATACCATTGAAAAGTAAGAGAAGGTTGTTGAGGTGATAGTGACAACCCTTTCTCTTGTTGCCATAAGGTCTGGTTCTGCCTATTGAGGATTTGCACTAGGCCTGCTAGATTTTGCACCAACAATACCCATTCCTTTTTATCTTTATTTTAAAATTTCTATGGAATGCATTTCTCAGGGAACCTACTAGGCATTTCCCCTCATGTTGAGGATGGTACCTAGGGTAAAGTGGATTCTTGAGGGTTCAAGACAAGGTCAACATCTCAACAATAATAGACTCACAATGAACAAACATGTCACTAATGGAATTTGAATCCATGTAGGGGAGGAAACAACTTTTCCTCTCAACCACTTGAGTTGCATTCAATTGGCATTGACGTCGATTCCTATTTATATGCTTTAATAATATTGAATTGAAATTCGATTATATCAATTGAGATTTCCAAAATCCATTCATAGTTCTCATGCATCAATTTTGATAATTCAAATCCTTTCCTTTTGCTTGTTATGTTTAAAGTGACATGATATTCCAATCAAATTTTTCATCAAACACTTTTTTCGTTGATTTAAACTTTTGTGACATTTTTTTTGTGAAAATCAATTTTTGCTTAAAAACTGTCGAAAGTCATAATCATGATATATGTATACATCAACAATTCCTGAAATCCTAAAATCTTTTGTCATTAGTGATGGTCATTAGAGACTCTCCTAAGCTACAAGGATTTTAGGTTAATGGTCCTAAGGGTTAGAGATTTCTCTTCACCACCCCTGTTAACTTTGATCAGCAGTGACCTTGGATCAAGCTTGCTTGGACATTTGATCTGCTTCTTGATAAAATATGCTCAAAGCCGATTGTTGTAAAAGTGTTTTTTACCCTCCTTACTAGTTGAAGATTGCATGTAGTGAGATATTTCTCTAAGCCCTTTTCTATTCCGTCCACCAAATAACTCATTAACCAATTCAAATTGTCCATAAATTATAATCTATTTTATTCTTTCCTCTTTTGAAATGGTTATTAATATGGTGACAACCTTGACTTCAACTTTATTATTTGTCCCTGTTCATCAATCACATTCGAAAAAGACATTGTGGGTGCAAGAGATGTGAAGGATCCCTTCTTCCCCGCACACATTTAGATTTATATTTGCTGCCAGCTTGCCCCTTGAAGGAAATCGCATGGCTTGGAAAATTCAATATCATGGGGTCGCTTTGTTTTCTATTTGATATTCTTTTAGGTTTCCTCAAAACTCAAATATGTCGAAAGATGTAACTAGTTTCGGTCTTCATAATTGTACCTTAAAAAGCAAAAAGAAAAAAAAGAGAAAGAAAAATAATTTTCAAGCATGGGTTTCATGCTCAAAAGAATTTTGTATTATTATTATTTATTAGATAAGCATGTTCTTCATGCTTCTAGGTTTTATTGAGTCAAAGTAGCAAAGTCCTATTTGGACCTCTTGAAAACCAATTCGAGAAGAAAATTAAGATATTGAGGACTGATAATGGGACTGAGTACGAATCCAATGAATTCCAAGATTATTGCAGAGAAGCTGGCATTAAGAGGGAGACTACAACGCCATACACTCCCAAGCAGAATGGTGTGGTTGAAAGGAAGAATCACTATATTATAGAAGCTGTTCGTGCCATGCTTCATGATCAACGCTTTCCAAAGTTTCTATGGGCTGAAGTTGCAAATACCATCGTGTATGTTCAAAACTGATGCCCTCATCAAGCTTTAGACTCCAAGACTCTTGAAGAAATGTTCACTGGTAAGAAACTTGATGTCTCTCATTTTAGAATTTTTGGAAGTCTCGTATATTTTCATGTGCCGAAAGATAAAAGCAGCAAATCAGTGCATTTGGGAAGAAAGGAATCTTTGTGGGCTATAGTGAAAATTCTAAGGGATATAGAATTTATGTGGTTGGTCAAAAGGATGTTGAGATAAGTCATGGTGTCACCTTCGACAAAGATATGGCCCTCGGGAAGCTCAACAACCTTCCTATCCTAAGGAAGGACAAAGAAGCTGACACCAGAAATTAGGGTGAAAAAGAGGACGAAACGATGCCCAATGCTGATGAACCTATGGATCCTATTGATCCACTCCCTCATGAGCCTTCCTCCTCCAAGAGGAGACCCTCATGGCTTAGGAAGAGTCTCGAAGATGCTGAGAGGCACATTGCACCAAGGGGGACTTTCCATGAAAGTAAGAAGCCGAACAAGTATCAAGGATATTTGACTGCCATGAGCACTATCATTCAAAATGAGCCTTCATCATTCGAGGAAGCCGTGAAGCAACCAGTATGGAATGATGCTATGAATGAAGAATATGAGTCAATTATGAAGAATGATGTCTGGAATGTGGTCCCTAGACCCCAGGACAAATCGGTTGTCACTTCTAAGTGGCTCTACAAAATCAAGCATGGAGCTGATAGAAGTGCAGAAAAGTTCAAGGTTCGATTTGTTGCTCGAGGCTTCTCTCAAAAGGAAGGTGTAGATTATGATGAGATATTTGCACCTATTGCCTGATACATCAACATCTGCTCGATCATAGCCCTTGTGCCTCACAAGGATGGAACCTACATCATATGGATGTCAAGACTGCCTTCTTGTGTGGTTCAATCAAAGAGGAAGTCTATGTGGAACAACCCGAGGGGTTTGAAGTTCATGATCAGGAATCTCATGTATGCAGGTTGTAGAAAGCTCTCTATGGATTGAAGCAAGCACCCCGAGCTTGGTATGAGAGGATCAATAACTATTTGATGACATTGGGATTCACTAGAAGTGAAGCTGGTTCGAATCTTTACTTTAAGGTTGAAAATGATAAACCTCTCATTCTGGTACTTTATGTGGACGACCTCTTTCTGATAGGTGCAAACCCTCTCATTCACAAATGTAAGAGGGAGTTGGCTTCTGAATTTGAGAAGAAGGACCTAGGACTGATGCACTATTTCCTAGGGTTGGAGGTCTGACAAAAGCCAGGTGAAATTTCCCTCTCTCAAGGAAAATATGTTGTGAAGATAATGGAAATATTTGGGATGGTGGACTGCAAGCCTGTGACTACTCCGATGGAACTTAACTTTAAGTAGTTATGTGGTAGTGCTGCTAGACCTGAATTGGGAAATGCTTCAAAGTATCGTCAACTCATAGGAGCACTGGTGTTCTTGGTGAACTCCCGTCCGGACATATGTTTTGCAGTTAACACATTGAGCCAGTACATGGTTGAGCCTCATCATATACATTGGATTGCCACCAAGAATCTTCTGAGATATTTCGTGGCACAATCACTCATGCACTGAGATACACTGCCAGAAATGTGAGGCTGCATGGTTATTTTGATGCTGATTGGGCTGGTAGTGTGGTGGATCGCAAGAACACCGCTGGATGTTGTTTTTCTTTGGGTTCTACTTCGATATCCTAGATGAGCAGGAAGCAGAAATCGGTTGCCTTGAGCACTGCCGAGGCCGATTACATAGCTGCTAGTATGGCCTCTTGTGAAGCTGTCTGGTTGAGGAAGCTCTTCAGTGAGCTATTTGGACATGTGCTGGATACCACTGTGATCCTCTGCGACAACTAGAGTGGGATCCGATTATCAGAGAATCCCGTGTTTCATGATCGCTTCAAGCATATAGATATCAGGTACCACTTTATCCAGGATATGGTACACTGAGGAGCAATAAGGCTCCATCACATTGGGACTGATGAGCAGGTCGTCGATATTTTGAAAAAGACCCTAGGAAAGGTCAAATTCTTGGCTTTTCGAGAACGACTTGGAGTCGTGGAGAGACCCTCTTATGAGGGTCCTGTACGAGATGGACATTGAGCTCCGGGGGGCTTGGGGTACTTCTTGGAGCGATGAGCAACCATAGGGTGAGTGGTTCAGCCTTCCCCTGGTGGTTTGCTATGTACAAGGTGAGTGGTTCACCCTTCCCCTGTGATACCCCTTGGCAACATGTGAGTAGGACGAGTGGTTCATCCTTCTCTTGTCGAGACATCCTACCCATGCAGTCTGGGACTCATGGGAAGTACCTCTCATCTGGCCAATGAGTAGGGAAATGAGGATAGGGACCACAGTATTACCGATGGACGCATCGTGTACTACCATACTCCCTAGGCTAGGATGTTTGATATTGATCTGGGATCAATGGGAACTGACTTCAGGTTAGTAAGAGTGGTATGAGACACTCTATTTTGATTGGAACTGACTTTGGGTCAGTAAGAGTGGTATGAGACACTCTCTTTTGATTGGGACTGACTTCAGGTCAGTAGAGAATGGTATGATACATTCTCAATCACTTCTTCTTTTTCATAGTTCAGCAGAGCAGAGCAGTGCATTGATGGCAGAGATAGTACAGATTGGCAGATGGATTAGCAGGTGGAGTTCTCCCTAGTTGAGAGGGAGTATTAAAATTGGCAACTAAAGCCAAACTCCACATGGGTCATCTTATTTATGACAACTGATATTTTTCTTGGATTCCTCTCTCCAAGAGGTGTAGGATTGATCTAAATATTATCCGATTTTGACATGTACAAATGAAAATATGAATTTATTTATATTATGGACAAATTGTCAAGGTCGGCCAACAAACTCATGTAGGTTCAAAAGCCCAACAATTACGTGTATTCATCCTCAACGTTAGCCTATAAAGACATGATGCCTCATCCTCATTTGGACACACTCATTTTCACACATCTCTCTCTCTCCTCATCTGATTGGGTACTGATTTCTGGGCAGCTCCTCTTTCCACACGTGCGAAGGAAAGGAAGGACATTTTCTGTTTCAGCGTTGACTAGGTTTGACTGAATTTCCAGAAGGCTGTTTTGTGCTGTGTTGACCAAGCGTTGACCTATTTGACTGCATTTTTGTGAGGGTTATCTTTGATTGGGCATGTCGCATTTTTGGCCATAGAAATCAAGGCAATCCGTTCATTGTTGGACCATCGTTGATTGTGGTTAGGGCTGAATGCAGGGTGACTATTTGACCAAACTTCAACTGTGCTAAATTTGACTGTTTTGAGGGCTATTTCATCTTGTTGTTTGGAGGTCGAAGTTGACCGAATTTTTGAGGGTCAAATCTGCCTTGTTGACCAGCGTTGACTTTTCTGGTTAGGGCTCTTTTGCAGCTGTTCTAAATTATCAGAATTTGTAAATTGTACTATCTCTCTCTGCTGAACTATTTAAGACTAAAAGAAGAATTGATCAAGGGTTTCCCCACATTGGGGTTTGTCCCTGGTTGGTGCCACATCTTGTGTCCACTTGTCTTGGCTTGTCTTCTACTGTTTATGTTTATGTTCTATCTGCCTTTTAATATCATGTTGATGTGATTGCTAAACTGGATATTAATATTGGGCTAATAAAGAAATTGAAGTAAAATTGCTCTAAAGCATAGAACATACCATTGTTGCCTAAAATTAGCATATCCCTATAGTAACATACAATGACTCGTTTGTGAATTCTTGGCTCGATTATGGGACACAATGAAATTGAAGGCATCTTGAAGCGACCTTGTTGAAAAGAGAAAAACCCTATTGGGAAAGTCGTCATAAGATTTTATATATATAAAGATTATACGTTGAAGCTGATCCATTTAGTGGCCGATCTGCTTACCTTGATTTCAGAGAAAGAAGTAAAGGCACAAATGGACCAAGGTTTTGAATTTGACATAACTCATCTCTATAGTTAAAAGCTAGACAAAGCTAGTAAGTTCAACGAAAGCTTTGGAGTATCTGAAGAAATGTTGACACTTGCTGAAGGACCAGATCTCTGAAGAAGAGGTAAGGTAAAGCTTATAGAGATATATACATTTTTTTTATGTAGTCATTAGAGAGGGTTTATAAAGTAATTAGGGCTCTGTAGCTAGGGTTTGGAAAATGTTCCAAGATTCTCTTGTATCTAAGGCTTGTAAACCCTAGATGGGACATGAATTGGAAAACACTAGAAAGATGAAAACCCTTATTCTTAATGGTTGTAACCTCTAAAAGAAAACCCTAGCTCTTGATATCTAGGGTTTGCTAGAAGAATCTAGGATATATGGTAGACCCTAGTAAGGGTTAAGTTAGATAAACCCTAGGATGTGACATCAAAACCCTATTGCTGATATTTTCATCGAAAGTAAAAACCTTATCAAGGGTAAGGTTAAGGAATTTAGGGTTTGTATTTAAGAACCCTAAGAATTCACCCTCTGTGCTACCCATAAAACCCTAGATTGACAAGATTGACATCATGCTCTTGTATTTGTATAGTTGTGCTTGGTTGTACTTGTTGGCTAAAATTGCAGGTACATAAAGGAAGCAAGACGAAAAGGATTGCAATGCAAAACAGTTCTTGTGCTTGACCTCTTGAAAATTATGAACATGATGGAAGGAGAGAACTGTAAGAACCCTAAAGGAATTGATACTCACAAAATAGTAAAAATGCATCATTACGTTTTCTAGAAAAATCTTGATTTCGTATGGCATCATAGATAGAAGCACTTGATAGTAGAAATATTGTAATCTACTTGGTTTGCTTTGGGAACTATCATTTAGTTTTAAGAAAATGAGTAGAACAGGACCACATTGCATAGTGTTATTCATCCTAGCATCTTCCAACATCATGTTGCAGGTGATCATTCTACAAAGAAAGATCATCTAAAAAATCATCATTATGAAGATTCTTGAAGTAGCATTATGACTAGTATATATATATATATATATATATAGTTGGAAATAATGTATCTAAAGGATGAAGGAAAGCTAATGGTCATGTTATATTAAAAGTCTTTCTTTTCATGGAAAAAGAAACTTATATTTGACAGGTATAAGAAGCAAGCTCAGGATGACTAGATGATTACATGAAAGCAAAGGTATGCATATTTGAAGAACATATCTATAGGAATCATGGAGGAATGATTGGTTGTGAATGTGCTTGTTTGCATGGCATGAATATAACAATATTGATCAACATCAAGTATAGTCTCCATAAGAAAAGAAGGGAGTTAACTATGACAACTCCAAGGAAGATATTACAACTTGGTAATCAAGCTCAATCCTTGGGCACTCTGATGCATAAAGAAAGATTTGTAAGGATGTTGATGCTATGATGAGAAAGTCATCATGATGAAGTAAGTCTAATATTAATAATTGTTGTTGGTTATTTGATTAACATATTGTTTTGCTACCAGGAAGGATATTGTAGGAATATATGAAGAATGTTGAGGGAAGCTCAACATATTTGGCAACTAGGAAGACAAGATGTGTTCATCCTGGGATTAGAACTTAAAAGGTAGCCGTACGAGAAGATAAGGAAGCTATCTTCCTTATCTTCTTTGAAGGTTAAGTTCGTACAACAACAAGGATATCACTTTCATAAGGAAGCTATGATCAACTTTGAAGTTGATCAAAGGACCAATATAATGCCCTCATTGATGATGACAAAACAAAAGTGATGTGCAATATTAATGACTTGAATCCTGTCACAAGTGTTAAAGGATGGCTCCATGATGTTCAAGAAGGTTGAAGTTCTCTAATGACATGATGATGCTAAAGAAAGAGTCTATGTAGCTACTACTACTATGATCTCCACTGGAAGAACAAAGTAGCTGATGTTGGTCACATCTCCCTAGTTGAGAGGGAGCTTGGATATATTCCGTTTTGTGTATATACTCTTGGTTGAGAAGGAATGATGATGGACATACTTCATGTGTCATGCACTAGGCCAGGACTAACAGTTGTACGTCGAGTGAAGGTCATGAGGAGAGAATGAGGTTCGAAGGATTAGTTAAGCATTTGAAAATTTTTGACAGAGCACTGACCATATCATGGTGGTGAGTTGTTGTACCTTAGGCTGAATAGCCCGTATGATGGTACTGTTAG
This sequence comes from Pinus tabuliformis, assembly GCA_031772625.1. NCBI lineage: Eukaryota > Viridiplantae > Streptophyta > Pinopsida > Pinales > Pinaceae > Pinus > Pinus tabuliformis. Next base: position 1,356,049,586 of record CM062805.1, read on the forward strand.
GGTTGGTATCTTGGCAGGTAGCCTAGATAATACCTAGATCCCTGGTTGGGTTGGTACCTTGGCGGGTAGCCTAGATGGTACTTAGATCCCTATTGATGTCTTGGTAGGTAGCTTGGATGACAGCTAGATCTTGGTTGAGTTGGTTTCTTGGCAGGTAGCCTAGATGACACTTGGATACCTGTTGAGTTGGTGTCTTGGTAGGTAGCCTAGATGACACTTGGATCTCTGTTGAAGTTGGTACCATGGCAGGTAGCCTAGATGGTACCTAGATCCCTTGATGAGTTGATACCTTGACAATTATCGTAGATGGTATCTAGCATTGTATATGCTAATTGTAAACTCTTCTTAGAACATTTCAACTTGAGATCATCCTTGTACTGTGTGTACAATTATTAATACCTCCCTAGTTCATAGGGAGTGTTGAAAGATGTAACTAGTTTCGGTCTTCATAATTGTATCTCTATGTATTTTATGTAAAAAGCAAAAAGAAGAAAAATAAAGAGAAATAAAAACATTTTCAAGCATGCGTTTCATGTTCAAAAGAATTTTATTATTACTATTTATTAGATAAGCATGTTTTTCATGCTTCTAGCTTTTGTTGAGTCAAAGAGTCAAAGTCCTATTTGGATCTCTTGAAAAGAAAAATGAAAAAGATTTTTTATTATGTAATTTTTGGTCAAAACCCCCTCTAGATGCCAAGTCTACCTACATGACAAGTCGGCCCTGCCTGAATGGACATGCCTGTTCGCACCCCTCTGGACAGTATAAATAGAAGATGATATGAGCTGATTTGGACACACACTTGGATGTGTTTTTGGTCTGAAATTTTGCAGAAGAAGAGAGATGAAGTGGAGGGACGAAGTTTGAAATGGAAGAAGAGTTTCTTCTTGAGATGAAATATGTGAAAGTTTTGCCTTGGTATTTCTCTTGTTGCTGATATTTTGATGATGAATTTGTTGAGCAGAATGGAAGGTTTGACTTGACAGCTAGAGGTGGAAGTTCTTCTTTGTTCATGGGTCTTGGGTGTCTCAATTTGATCTGATTTTATAAGAAGAGATTTTTGACTGGGTTTTCCCCTAGGAGAGGGGTTTTACCCTGTCTGAGAGCCTATATTCTGTGTTCTTTTGTTTCTGTGATATTCATGTTTTGCATTCGATAATTATTTGATGAAGAAGAACATAAGTAATCTAAAAGATGCCAACAGAGTTCACAAATAATTATCGACGAAAGAGAAATCTAATAATTATTGGAAGCCTCCCGATTTCTCAACAAAATAAGCCTCTCTGATCCTAAGAGAAGGTGTGCCCTGGAGAGTCAACTGCTTCCCTTGGAAAAGTGTTTCATTCCTTGTCATTTTTTATGGACTGTTACCACAAAATCTAGCACCCTCAAATAATGTGAAGTTCCAAGATTTAAGGGGCTAGTCTAGCACAACTCAGGAAGGCTACCACTGTCACCACACTAACTCTCCCTCTCACTTTTGGTTGGCTCTTCTCCAACTCAAGGGGGGCTTTCGTAGAAGGTAGGATTGCAAGGCTATAGAGTGGAGGCACAAGGTGATTAAGTGAAGAGTAAGACTAAGCAAAACAAAGGGATGTTGTGTATGGATCAATGAATGGTGTGAGAAGGAAAGATTAAGATAAAAACCCAATGACTATGTGTCTAGTAATGACTTGGGGGAAAGAGAGTGAACAAAGCATCTACCAAAGAGGGCAAATACCTGAAGATGTCGGGCAATAGGGGCTGTTATGCATGCCACAAATCAGCCCTAGTTTGCTGAAATATATTTTAGAAAATTGTCCTTGAAACATTGAAATTGGATCAATCAACAAGTGTACCAACTTTAATCCAAACAAGAATTTTAGGAAGTACACTAGGTCTTTGTGCAACTTGAGTCTCAAACAATTTTGAGTGAAAAATGGTAATAGACAAAAGCTATCCTCCAACACTTTTGGACCATTTAAGATTTGAAGAAATGAATTTGTACTGTTTTTTTGCTAGTTTGTCCGCAAACTAGCTTGTCTAACGTGTGGCTTGAGAAATCACGATCCAAGGGCATATAAGCCATCAAAACCCCCTGGGGATCGCACCTGGTTTGGGCCACACCAACTTGTACTCATTGCTGGATTTGTGCCTACGAAGTTTTGAAATGGTGACTTTTTCACCACGAAGTGCCTTAACAGAACACCTTGTCACCGACTGCTCTATGCTCCATGGGCAATAAATGTATGTCTAGTTGCGTGCATTGGATATTTTAAATAAATGAAAACATTGAAAAGTTCCTAATATTTTTATGTAAAGTTGCTGCATAACATGGACCTGGAAAAGACTTGGCAAACCCACCCAAGAAGTCAGTTTGGCAAAACTTGGCACAAAATTCAACAATAACTTTACATAGTAAAAAATACTTGAAATATTCAAAACTTCACGGGAGAAATTCAAGAATTTCCCTTTTAACGACAAATCCATAAAATTAGATTATACAGTATAGACAGAAGCTCATGTAAATACTGAATGACTTTAAAGTTTAAACTTTAAACCTTGTAATATATATGACAACTTGAAAATGAGTTTTCCATATAAATAATATAAATCTTGAAATTTTAGTTTCGAAATGCACTCCACATATTTAAGAGCTGGAAATCCTAACTACTGTCCAAAATAATGAGCAAGCTTCTTGAAGAATAGAGAAAGAATAAGTGGATGGCATTATATAGTGTTGCTGTGCAAGTTCTGTGTACATACTTGCCAAGTTTGCTAAAATTTTCCAATGTTAAAGATACATGCTCCTCTGGCATTGAGTTTAGGTATCCTGTTTAAAAAAGAAGTTGGGCATGCATTGTCCAATTCAAGTTGAATTGAAGAAGGTAGTATAGTATTGGAACCTGAAGCCATCCTGGACACTCGAACAAAGTCACTGAGATTCAAACACATTACCAAACTGTTAATTGGGGGGAACTAGACCACTGAAGAAGCATGCTGAAAAATGATGTCTTTTGAGCACATCCATCTCTACGCTTCAAGGGAAATGCAGTTTGAGAAGGATGGACTTGTTATATACTTAATTTATCATATGATAAACTGTCTAAATGTAGGCTGGATTGATAGTGTGTGCACAGAATATTGTAAAGTCATTGATTCACTCATACTCGGCTATATATTCTACCTTATACCATTCCAACCCTTCACCAAACATCACTCCAGTGACATTGGGAAGGTAGAAGGACAGGCTTTCATGGGAAACTACTTTGAAATCAGCAAGAATCCTGAATCTATTTAAGGTAGTGCCACTGTGAGGACATTATGTTTTTGTTTGATAGTAACTTTATGTAAACTATCTTTGCTTCATCTTTCTAACTTTGACATATAATTCTTAAACCAAGTGTTATCAATTTTATATCTCTCTACCTGAAAGAGCTCCATTCCATGCTATCAATTTTCTTGCCAATCATAATATAGTAATCACTATCCATTCAGTCTCCTCCATGCTTTTCTGACATTTTTCTGTACGGAACTTTGTGCAGTCTTCTTGTTTAATGCGTTGAATGGGTTCAGATACTCCTTGCACCTAGGATTACCCAACCCCGTCCTTCCTTTAGGATTACATGAGGTAGAATATATTTTTAGGAGTTTTAATCGCATCCCCTGCTTTTGAGTTTCTATCCCCCTTAGTACAAAATCATTTATGACAAAAACCTTATGAAAAAGTACAACTCACTTAAATGACTAAAATATCTGAGGATGTGTAGTCCATGGATAGGTTCTATCACAATCCACTGAGGCATCTGGGTAACTAGCAATGATGCTTACTGGTTCTCGAGGCTGGTAACTTGGGTGCATGTGGTGTTTTTAGTCCTATTCTTCTCTGGATCTGAAACCCTCCATTGGTGCTCCATCAAAAAGGTGAAGAGAAAAAATGAATTCATTATTGATGCTGCAAGTGACACATCCTTCACACCACATAAATTAAGAACATATTCATAACACCCCTAGGAGGTTACAGTGGTTCAATCACCTAACGTCTAAAACACTTATTGCTACATTGGTTGCAAAAGTGGCCACCATATAATTGTTTACAATTCTTGTCATAAATATTATTAATGTTATTGATAGAACTATTGACCTAGGTTGTCATTGATGTCAATATGGCAATATTCTAGATACTAGATGATCCATGAAGGGGAAGCAGAATAGATCCATGAAGAGACAGGAGCAAGGCCATCAGGATAGACAAGCCATAAGCAAGAGTCTGTTAACGGAGGAGTTAACAAAGTAGGCATATCAAAGTCATCGCTTATGCTTAAGAGTATTGCAGAATATCAGAGGACATCATTGAAAGACAATGTAGAGCCAAAGGAAGACATTGGAGCAAGAGGAGCCACATCGGAGGAGCATTGCATGTAATACATGCCCAAGAAGAACCAAGAGGAAGAAGTCATCAAAAGAGGAGTTAACATGCCATAGGAGGCAAAACATAGCTATCGGAGCTACAGGAGGAGCCATATATATATGTCATATATACATGCCAGAAGAACATATCGGAGGAGCAAACAGAGCTATCGGAGGAGCAAAGAGCAACACAGAGCTATCGGAGAGCATAGGAGGAGTCTTATCGAGAATAATGTATGCCAGCCAAAGAAGAGTGGAATATATATATGCGGAATTGTTAAAAGGAGTGGAGTTGTATATAATATATGTATATGCGAAATACACTATCGGATCAAAGTATGGCAAAGAATGCCAAAGAATGCCAAAGAATACACTATCAGGAGCTATCAGGAACAATATAGTGTATATGCATGCAAATACACTATCGGAGGCGCAAACACATATATATAGGCTATATACACTATCGGAGGCAAAAACATGTACATATAGAGGAATACACTATCGGAGCGGAGAAATATGTAGAGATCGACGATATTGTAATCGGCGGTTCGGTTATGTGCCACTACCCAAAACCCCCGATTGCGATATATATGTGCGGACCCGACGACATATATGTCTGGGTGTATAAACAGGTGAAGTCCGGGTAAGTGCTTCAAAGCGGGTTTTAAGTGTATTTCATATATGCGGGCCTTTAAGTCTTGCCACGTTAAAACATGCAAATTTGCAATATATATATAAATATCATATAACTGCGATATGTGCGGACCCGCTGCAACATTATGCAATGGTTTAATGATATATCGCATCCGCCCATCGCAATAATACAAAGGGGTGTCACCCCTGAAAGCGCCGATTGCGATATATGTTGCGGACCCGATGCAACATTACAATTTGGCTTAATGTCATATCGCATCCGTAGGTGAATCAGCCATCAGCCATCGGGAAGCTGCGACTGCCGATTGCGATATATGTAGTGGACCCGATAAAGTTATAAATGCGGGCGTAATAAATTTGAAGTCCGCCCTTTAGAGTTTCGGTCGGATTTTCATATATTTCCTATGTATTTTAGTATTTGTGTTGCCCGGGGTTTTAAGGCCAAAAATACATAAAGAACGGTTCTGATAGTTCAGGAGGCCTGAACGAAAGCCGATTGTGATTGCGATTGTGACGTGGCATGTGGGTCCGTCCTGCTGGTACAGTCTCTCCGTAAAACGATAAAGTCCTGTGTATGAATGGTATTAAAGAAAAAAAGGGCTCTCTCTGATATCGGTTAATAAGCATCATTTCCTTTGTAATACGGCCTGCTCTTCTGTATTAACGTGTCCGTGAAGCAGTGGCTAATCTGGAGAGACAGAGGAAGCTACAGCGACCGAAAAGCCAGGAAGTCGAAGGGTAAGCCAGCGCAGAAGAAACCGAAAAGCCAAAGCAATGAAGAAGAAGGAAGCCAAAGGACAAGCCAGCGCAGAGGAAGCTGAAGTGAGCATTGAAGAAGCCAAAGAGCCAGAGGAAAGAGGAAACTGACGGTCAGAGGCATCAGGAAGATACAAAAACAGAGAACAAGCAGTGTTGAATGTTGTTGTAAAAGTTGGAGGAAACAGAGGCAGCTGGAGGGTCCAGCAGAACAGAAAAGGGCCGAAGGACCAACAAGACAGGAGGCATTCGAAGGGGAGAAGTAGTCAGTAGAGAAGCAGTCATGCTGAAGCATTTACTGTGGCAGTAAGGATAAATGCTTGAACAGAAAGTTGGTTCTTATGCAGAGCTTAGTGCAGCTAATAGTAGACTCACTAAAGCTGTGTGGAGACATTATCAGAGGTCATCTATTGGAGACTCTGTGTGGACAGTATGAAGAGTTACAAAGACTCTTTCATAAGAAGATTGGTTGTCATTGATGATGTAGCATGGAGACTACAGTGAAGCTGTAAACAGACAGAATTAGTAAAGAAGAGTTCTGAGAGCAGAACATTATTATCAAACATGCCTTGACAAGAGTGGGTCGGAACCCTTGGATTGGTGCCTTAGAAGTAAGAAGGATTGGAGTCCTTGGGATTGGTGTCTCAGTAGTAGGAAGGATAGGTTTCCTTGGGACTGGTGTCTCAGGAACTGGAAGGATTGAAGTCCTTGGGAGTTGGTGCTCCTAAGTCCAAGATTGCTGCTTTGGCAAAATAGAGTCGGAGCTCTGGAAGTTGGAGCTTCACAAAAGTCCAAGTTGGTGCTTGGGAACTGATTTTAACCATTTATATATTGTATCTATTTTATTGCAAATATTATATTAATAAAAGCATTGATACTTGTTGTTCATCTTGTGTTCTAAAATATAAATGTTTTAACAGGTAAAATAACAGTTGGAAAAAGAAATATTGATTCATCCCCCCTCTTAGTATTTCCAACAAGAACAACTTTACAGTGGTTCAACAAGCTAACATCTAAAACACTTATTGCTACATTGGTCACAAAAGTGGCCACTATATAAATGTTTACAATTCTTGTCATAAATATTATTGGAGTGTTATTAGTCCAAAAACTTTGGCCAGTACATGGTTGTCTGAACCTTTTTCCAACTAAACTCTAGGGCCCTTATTTCACTCTCTAGGTATTTTGCTTATTGCAACAAAGAAATTAATTTATTCGTAGGATATTGTCTTTTCGCACTAAATCTCCTAACATGTCTTTCGAGGCCTTGAATATGGCATATGCTTAAATAGTAACACTTATGCTCTCCTGTATCAATCACTTTAATTCATCTATCCTTAAAACTCCGTATGAATTTGGTTTTAATGATAAGATCAAATAAGATAATTTTATTTTGTCCAACAAATGACCACAAAAGTAGATCAATGGGAGTAAAAGTACAATTAGTGTAAACACATTGAGGGAGTGTGAATGCAACTCTTAGATCAACACTGAAAGTAGAATGATAAAGAAATAGTTGCCTGGCAAACAGTGCTCTTGATAGACTTGTTGACCTTTTCGAAGATTACCAGATATTATAAGGATGACAATGCTCTAGATATATTTATGTTGACATGATAGGGTATACATATAACCTATGTTACCGGATCCACGGGGTCTTGATGCTGGATTCGCGGATCCGAGTTTCGGATATGGATACAGATCCACCCAAATCCACGTAGGATCCACCACGTAAACAGATCGTTCAAACCTAGAAACGGATCCCATGCTATTGAAATGGATCTTGTGTCAAGTAGCTCTCACACACAGAATCCCAAGCAATTAACATGAGATTTTTTTTTCATTGTTTTGTTCTTTTCAAATATTCTATTTAGATTTTTAGTTAGATCATTTATTAGTAATTTGTAGGTTGTACAGTTGTACACTAAGTCACATGACACGAGGACACGAGACATGGAGGACACATAAATACGAGTATTCAATACGAAATGCAGCGACCTGGAAATAAGACAGCGGGGACACGTTTTATATATATTTATATATATATATATATATATATATATATATATATATATATATATATATATATATATATATATATATATACCGAAATATAGTTTTTTATCCATATTAAATTGCAGGTTGCAGCTTATCTAATCAAATTGAAATATAATTACACTTCTCAAAGTTCATAGTTCACTTTAAAAAAATAAATAGAATCAAAATTTACTATTTAGAAATTAGAATGTGATATGCTTGGTCTTGATTCTTGAATATTCAATGTTCATTGTTCATGTACAACTTACAAGCACATAAGAAAATAACTAAAGTCTAATCCTATTGATTTCTTTTGCCCCTCTTGCGAGAAAATGCCACAACTTTCCCTTTCCCTCTAGATGTAGATGCTGGTGCTGGTGGAGTTGGCAGGGGAGTTTGCTATGCTCTAGAAGCTGAAGAACTAGAAGTAGGAGCTATAGGAGGTAGACCACGTCCTCTACTGGTGGTAGGGGTAGCCCGGGCAGGTGGTGTCACCTGGAAACATTACAATCTCCCAATCCTGAAATCATGAAAAACTGTTAAGTCTGCTGCATTTTGAATGAAATCTAAAATTCTACTTTCTCCATATGAAATCCAATGAGGCCGGAACCACTCTCAAACATCCTGAGTCATTTCATGGTAATGTTAAAAATTTAAGTAAAAGGATGAAAATGAAGATTAAGGAGAATGTCACTTTTACTTTAAGAATTTAACATTACCATAAATAGCATATCAATACTAGGGCCTAGACTTGATCATTAAGCTGCCCCACTCAAAAATTATTTGTTTCTTTCAAAAAAAATTGCAGCTTATGCAGGCAACATTTTCTACCAACGAAATACGCGTTTTCCAAATTTAGGACACGACGAAAACCGGCGAATATGTATTCCATTTTACAGGACACGATAAAAACCGTATTCGACACGTATTAGGGCCGTTTTCGTGTCCAGTACGTAAAATACGGGAAAGGTTTGGTAATAATTCACAAGAAACCTTTAAGACAATACATAGATAATAATATATAGTGTGCAAAGGATGGCTGTGTCATTAATAATTTAATTAGATTAATCTCATCCAATTCTAGGTGAAGATTCAAGAGTCCTCTTAGAGCAATATGATACATAGACTTAGCATGTTCTCAAACAATGTACAATATTCATTTACGATCGTCACTAGATGGGAATTTTTATATTTTGAGCCAAATGTCAAGGAAGATGAAAGGTTGATTAAGATGTAGAGTTGAAATATTCAATTGATGAGCATATAGAGCCATTTTTTGACACGTAGTTAGACCTACTGTACATACATAATCAGGTCAATAGAGTGATAATTTATGAGACTCAATTTTGTATTAACAGTTATCCTTTTTGTATAAAGCATGGTGCATCATGATTTCAATCTTCAAATTTATGAATTAACGAATGATTCCAATTCTAATGTTGTCATGAATGGTTTTGATTTTTAAATTTGAATATGTTTTTTAAAATTAAAAAAAATTATCAGTGTATTTTGTATATGTGGCTTTTCTCCACCGTATCCGGATCCTGGCTTTTAAAAAATCTGGTGGATCCGTATCTGTTACTGTTTCCTGGTAACTTAGCATACAACCCACATTGAAAGAAGAACACAAACAGCAGCAGAATGGGATGCACACTACCTGTCAACAGAAGATATGGAAGCATGCTTCTCTCCCGGTAGCAAATTTTGCAAATGGTTGCAGATACAATAACTCAATAATCCAGATTATATCCTAATGCTTACGTAGCTGCCTCTTTATACAAAATGGTAGTGGATAAAAATAATATATAATATGATTGTTATACAAAATGGTGGGAATTTTAATATTTACCTAGCTGACATAATTAATAGCCCCAACTATAGTACTTGGGTCATTGTGTCCAGGGCACAACATTGCTTCCTTCCCTGAGTGCTTTTTTCTCAAGTGATGGAAGCTTGGCTGCAACTGGATAAGCTCTGTAGATTTCTTTGTAGCATCTGTCTTCAGAAGTCCTTTATATTTGACTTGGGACTGTGTGTTGCTCTGGTGAACCAGCTGAGTAGGTGGTTAGCCAATATAGGACATCTTTCTCCATCTGTTTATGGGGTCAACTGTGATGATGTGTGCAGTCTTTGTATAGAAGTTGGCGTTTGCATATCATATGCTTTAGATGCACCATGTTTGTAGGATTGGGCCAAATACCCGTTGGCCATTTTGTTCCAATTTGGGATATCTCTTTGTTGGAAATCACGATTGCCGTTAGACCAAAACCCACAGGTGTTAGTCAACGATCACATCGCCAGAGATAAGGATCCACGAGAGGCGGTTAGTCCATGTCGCGAAACACACGGGGAGTGTTGGTTTATCCAATGTCCAACAATCTCCCCCCAATGCGAGCCGGGTGTGTATCAAACTCGTGACCTATGCTCTGATTCCAGTTGTTGAAAATATTGAGATGGATGGTGAATCAATATTTCTTTTTAATTGTTATTTTTATCAGTTAGATCACTTATAATAAGAACACAAAATGAACAATAAGAATAAATACTTTTATTAATTAGGAATAACGAGGACTTCAATCCTCTTCTTTACAATAAATCAAGTACAATATGGTGTAGGACTCCAACCCTAGATGAAGACACCAATCTCCAATCCACCAGGCTCCAACTTGTATTTTGCCAAGCATCGACTTGGACTTTACGAGGCTCCAACCCTATCTTCCCATGGCACCAACCTTGTCTCCATGAGGCTCCAACCTCTTGGGCTCCAACTCTATCTCCAACTTGGTCTTCTTGAGGGCTCCTATCCTCTAGGGCTCCAACCCTATCTCTGGTACATGCTCCAACTTGGTCTTCTTGAGGACTCCTATCCTCTAGGGATCCAACCCACAATTTTAATTCGTCAAGATAGATTTAGTGATTCTTTATGGCTCCTAATATCTTCTGCAACGAAACCTGTCAATCTCTTCACCTTCAGCACTGCCCTCAAATGATCTCCAAGGCAGTCAACTCATCAATGACAACTTTGTTTAGTTAGGTGTCACCACTGCTCTTCATGTTACCCAAACAATTTCTCCAAGGTTACCTCATAATGACATTAGCAATGCATCATGGTCTCCAAAATGTTTTGTCATCTGCTCAAGGGTCTTCTTCAAGGGCTCACTCGGTTACTCTAAGACTGCTCTTCGGTGATCTTCAATCACACTTTAAGAAGTTCCACAATGTTTACAAATAGCTCCAAGATCTGATCAATGTCTGCAACAATGGTCTCTGCTACAATTTCATACAATGCTTTATGAATGTTCCAACAAGTTGTTTAAGATTATACTTCGAAATCTTCAATACTCTGCTCAAGGTGACTGTCCAAAAATATGATTAAAGTCTACTTAAAAAACGTGCTCTCAAATGATCTCAAACTCTGCTATAGACTGTGCCTTTAAGGCATGCAATAGGCTGTCAATCCAAAACTATGGCTTGCCTACCACAAGTTTGAGTCTTCAAAAAAGGGTGAAGTCCGAGCTATTAGTAGGTGAACTGCCCACTGATCTGTCTTCAAATAGACACCTAATGGATTGTCTTTTAAGAGGTGTCCAAAAGATCCTTAGCACGTAATTCTGGGCCTTTCAACTGAGCTACCACAGGAAGACTGTCTTTAATCACCAAGCTGCCACTGGTCAACTGAACCTTCACAAATGATTTCCGTTGACTGTTCGAAATCTGTAATAGGGCTATAGCTTTGGTCTTCCACAACAGCTGACCAACATTAGGTGACTGTCCACTCTTTTTATGCTGTTAATCCTAGCTTTAGAAGAAGGGTGAGCTTCAATTACTTAACTGTCTTGAGCCCTCCACACAAGACCGTGATCTATGCCTTCTCCACAAGTCCGAGCTAGAGGGAACACGCAGAACTTCCAGATGACAGCCTTCAACTAGTGATCCTTCAAATGATTAGCCTAAGGTCTGTCCTTCACAGGTCCGCAATACCACAGGATGCTGCCACAGGTCTGTGGTATATTTCTCTGGTTCGAATTTCCTTCTGCAATCCGAGTTCTGGTTGACACCACAGGTCTGCGACTGAAGGTAGGTGCCACAGATGACTGTTATATAAATAATCCGAGTAGCAATAGACTCCTGTAAGGACTAGGTGCAGATCCGAGTTCTGAATATGTTTGCTGTTGTAGGTCCGAGTTTTTTATGTCCACCACAGAATTATCCCAACCAAAGATCAACCCAAACAATGTTCTATATGCTCCTCGGCCACCTCTCTGTTCCTGTTGTTCTTTAGTGTATTTTTCACCGAAAATTTGATGAGAAATGAAGTGTTAAGACTTATATTTATAGTGATTTTCGACTAGAAATGAAGGGACACATCTCATGGTGGTCAAGCCGACTTAGACAGGTAGGCTTAGGTCAGCTAGGGGAAATAATATGATATATTATCTTAAAAATTCAATTTCTCCCAATCTAGAAGGAGTTAGGGCTTCTTTATTAAGAACAAGGACATCATATGAGCTTCTTCAATATGACTCCAAGTGTGATCTCCAACAACCATCCATGTCATCATTATCATGAATCAAGGCATTTAGGCTTTGGGGCTTCTTCATCAAGAACAAGGATGTCATATAGCTAGGGTTTCATTAATGACTATGACATACAAGGTAAAGGCTCTTTTACATGGGTTCTTTATTTGTAAGGGCTATGACATTTTCGCCTAGGCTAGAACATCATATGGCAAGCATTAGTTCTAGGGCTTGCAACAAGAATTTAGGACTAGGGCATTATGATCAGTAATCCAGAGCTAGGGTTTCATGGGCATCTAGGGAAACATCATGCATCACAATAATATTTGCCATCTCCAACAATGCCATATTGACATCAATGACAACTTTGACCTACAGTCTCCCCCTTTGTCATTGAGGGCAATATTCTTGCCCTTCCAACAATTTCTCTCCCCCTTTGACATCAATGGCAAATGGGGTGCCCAAGTACCCCTCCTATCAATCTGCTTCTTGATATGCTGCTCTATCGTATTTCCTTCATCAATGGTAGTTTCTCTATGATAGATATGTTGCTCTCTTTGTCATGGTGCTTTTCTTTAATGAGCTGGCTCCCCTTAAGCCTCTGCATGCCTTCATGGAAATGGATGAGGTCAACTCCCCCTGCCTGCATAGACTCCTCTAGCTCTTCTTATTTGCTTTAGACAAAAAAGATTGCATCCTTGTGATCAAGTGGATGACATCTTCAACAATGGTCCATGGGGAGATATGCCTCACAGTATGATTGTTCATCAAGGTTTTCATAGGGGGAATTCTGTGTTTGCACAGGGTTCTTGATCACACAATAACTAACCTCTTCTCATTCACTTCAACACAGGTCGTTTGTGCGCATTACAAACTTCAATCCAAACACAGGTTATTACATTTACATGGAGGACACCGTACTCTGGTTGTAGGATATCCGACAAGTAGTGCACCACACACAATAAGTGCAACAGTTACTAGGACAACAGGATTGATGTATGAATTCTCAGAGCTGTGCTTGTCAGTGCCAGATTTGCTTTCGGCTGCATTAATGCTCTTGAAAGATAATGACAGGAAGTTATCAGTCCTACATCAAGGTTGATGAAAGTGGGTATAGGCAGGTTCAAGCATTGGATTTACAAAATATGGTAGATGGTTCATTCCCAAGATTACAAAGAAGACTCTTCTGTCTACACTGTAAAAATTGATCACAAACCACCTTCTATACTGTAGTAACACAGAGATGTCAATGAGCAAACTCCGGCCTAACCTTAGAAGGTTCTGAAAATAACTTCAAGGCCGAGCGACAAATGATGTCCTTGGCCACAAACTCGAGAATAAATGAGCCAATCAAGGTCTAACAAAACTTTCCATGAGAGTCCGGACTTACCTCATGATGTATGACACAGTGACTTGAAACAGACCTGAAGAGTAGTCCGCAAAAGATCTTTGGAACACCACAGAAAGGTATATAAGACCAAAACAGGAGGATGCCTTCAAAAGGCCTTTAGCGGTACCCACAGAAAGTCCACACTAGTCCACCGAGATTCTACCATTTATTGCTGCAAGAGTCTCCAACAGAGGGCCCAAAAGACCTCCCAGAATTTGCTTCAATCCAGCCCTTAGAACATTTACAAGGGGATCCAAAATAAACCTTTAGACAGAGCCACATATGTTTTAAAAATTACAGCGATAATGTATCTGCGTGCATTAGGGCTTTAGATATTTGCAGTGAATATTGCCTTGGATCAAAGTTTTGTTCAACCACAGGAAGCCCTTCAACAGTCTGCAAAAGACCTTAAGCACAATCTCGGATTAGCCTCAGAGAATTAGGCTTGTTAAGCAAAAGTTTTCACAAGAAATGTCTCAGAAAAATGTTCTGCTCCAGATCTGTCATGGAAGGTCAAAACAAGTCTTAACCATGTGCCAAATACACAAAAATTATGCCACAGATTTGAGCCCTTGGAGGGCCTAAAAACCTCAGACAAGGCTGCCTCAACAAGCCCATGAAAAAAGATCAAAAGATGAACTTTATGCTCAGAAATCTCGGCCTCCCACAGAAGATTTGCTTGACTCCACAAGGGCCTCATACAATTGCAAAGATATATCAATCAATTAAGTGCGTGATCTTGTACATCAAAGCGGAGTGCAAATGGGCCCTATTTATAGAGGTCGAGGCCTCTTCTAGAGGAGCAAGCCGACTTGACCAAACGAGGGAGTTGACTTGAAATTTTGAATTTAAAAATTAGCTTTGGAGGCAAAAACCCAACAATCATTAAGGCCAACTTTAATTCAAATATTTGGTTATTTTACGCTTGATAAAATTCCCCCACTTTTTGAATTGACTAGGATAGGCCTATTTTAAGTTAATACTAATAATCAATCAAAAAAATTGCCTGTAGCATTTCCTTTGAGGCTCTTGACCACAAAATGGGGTTCCAATCTTTAAAGAGGCATATCTCCTCAACTGTGAGGCGTTATGGAGCATGCCACCTACTGTCGGAATGGGCATGATGAGGGCAACACAATAGTGATGGGCATTTGAGCGAATTCACTGTTCCTCGTCCTCAAATTCTCTAACAAGTGCGGGGCAATATGATCAGGGATTTGGGTTTCCAAGACATCTTTATCAGTGGAGCTTCCATCAATGCAATACATAAATGGATATTATGGCCATTCATAAACTAATGTTGGCATCACTGACAATACCATTCAACATAAACTTGAGGAAGAAAACTGTTATTGAAAGTAAACAACTGGTCTTGGGTAAAACATTCAATTTGAGTAGAAATTTCATTGCAGCCATAAGAATGGGAAAATAATACTAATACTTGATCATAACTGGCTGAAAACACTATGGTCTTACAATACTTGGTGGAATAGTGCCTAAGTGAATCAAAATATCTGCAAATAGACAAGATGCATAAATGGTTCAGTTTTAAAGTTGATAGTTGGCCCTGGCTTCAGATTGTTTGGAGACATCACAAAAATTTGGTATCTTCTGTCTTTAAAATGTGATATCCAAATAAAAATTGCTTCTTACATATCCAAACAATGTTGGGTCCCCATCCAAATTATTTGAATTCATATATCCTTGATATGATTCTCGCGACATTAAGCCAGGTATTAGATTGAGGTTTTGTTACTTTTTTGTCCAGTGACATCGTTTATACAGTTAATATTATTATATTTTGAGAAGTCTGAGTATGCCACGAAGGTGCCTCAAAACACTCTAGCATGGTCAAGTTATAAATTTGTAATGCTAACGAGTAGTTACAAATGTGGTTAACATCTCTTATGCTGAAAAGCTGAGATTATTATATCCAGAAGTTGATTTTAATGTCTTAGTTACCAAAATGGTTCAACTCTGAGAGAGGCAACATTGCTGTGAAATCTCCTTTCAGTGTTGTTGACTATGGCATTAATTTCTTCCAAAAGGATGGGAAGGAACCGAACAACATAAATTGCAACCATAGAGAGGTATTATGCTACTTTTTTTTGCCAATTCATGAACAGTACTAGTTTTGACCATTCTTAAAGAGAAAACACCTTTCCAAACAGACATTCCTTGAAGTTATGATGAATTTATTTGCATAATTTTCTTTTAACGGAATGGATAGTGATTTATACTAACAAAATCTGAAGTGGGCCATAACCCTTACATAGTCTTTCTAAGATCAAACTGTGCAAAGTTTTAGCGTACCATACAAAATTTATGCAAACACATAGGCTGCAATTCTTCTCAAAGCTGAAGGTATATCAACTTATATCTCTACAAAAAACCCCTAGGACCAGGGAATATGTACATTGCAACATTAAACAAATGATAAAAAATAGAGAATTCTAACCAGAAAGCCCATCAACAAAGGCCATTCCTGGGAGAGTGTGATTCATTTGTACAATTCTTCCCAAAACTGAAGGTATATCTACTTATAACTCTACAAAAAACCCCTAGGACCAGGAAATATTTACATTGCAACATCAAACAAATGATCCAAAACAGAGAGTTCCAACCAGAGAGAGTCCATCAACAAAGGCCATTCCCGAGAGAGTCATTCCTTTGCTGTTGACGAAGCTTCTTTTTGCCTGATGCAGCGCTGGAATCGACACCACCATTATCAACCTGCACAAAGCCACCCACTAAATTCTCTAGCGCAGTGATCCTGGAACCAAGAGCAACAACTTCGTCATGGAGGTCATTGAATGAAATATTCCAGGCTGCTTCTAATCCTTTTGAAATCTAGCCTCCACAAGGACCTGAGAGGACTGTTGTTGCCTCTCGACCATTTCATCCTGGTTCTGCCTTGCCTCCCTTAATGTTATGGATATAATTTATGTAAACGTAAAAAAAATATGCAAACAATAATAAACATAGATAATGATTAATTAACTAGTAGCTAATAATGAAGACGCATGTCTCTAATGACATGAGCGGATGTGAAAAGGTACTTGCTTAGGCTATATAAGCTGACCCTCACTCTCATTTGTATCATCATCTTACTTTTATTCAAATATTCTTATATATATAATTACTTGTCTTAGAATGGATGTCTTTGTCTTCAAAGTATTCTGAAGGCTATTCCAGTGTACGAGCTTTGTTCATTACATTGGTATTAGCGCTGCTCAATCCCCTGGCCGCTGAATCGCTGCACAAGGCTAGTCTGATCTGGCCTTTGGCCATCAACCTTGCGTCAACATTGTTGTCGTGAAATTGGAAGTGTTTTGCTATAAAAGTTTTTGGAGTTCTACATTTGCTGGTTTTGTTAGAGCCTTTGGTCATTTTCAAAGAATAAAAAGAATTGAAAAAAAAATAGAATGTATATTAAAAAAAAATTATATAACAAATTAAAAAAAATACTTTCAAAAAAATTATAATAAAAAACAAAACAAAATTAAAAAAAATATAGTATAAAAAATAAAAATGACAATAAATAAAACGGAAAAAAAAAACAAAATCCAAAGGGCCACCTAGCCGCTATTTGCAGGCATAGGCAGTCGACGACTGCTATCCAAGCACCCGTCGCACGCAAACTTACTCGAACAACTCACTGTCCAACTGTCTTACCCCACAAACCGTTCTCCCCACTGCATCGTCAACATTGCAGAGCTGTATCGCCCCAACTGCACTATACTGCCGCAGTCCAAGGAGATCGATCCACCAAACTAGTCGTTGTTGTGCTCCCCGTCACTGTGTAAGATTTCATTGAAGCCTTAACTCATTCAGCTGAAATAAAAAGACCACTGTTGCGGCAATCGTGAAGGCCACCATCGCTGCAAATTGTCTCCCTACCACACACATCCCACACAATCACAGTGTTCCAGTCGTGTGCAATCTATATTCTACCACTGTTGTGCTTCAATGTGCCGTCGTACAGTTTTGGTGCCTCACTCGCCCTCGTTGTGTACAAGTAAATGAAAACAATCACTGAGTAATTGATCATAACAAGTCAGTTTATGCCACTGTATAATTTAATTGCGTCTCTACCAACAATCGCGTCCGTATAATCATAAGCTATCCATCCACTTAAAAGCCTACAAATCCTGTTGCCCAACCTTTCAGGAAGCCTTAGATCAGAGTGACTTAACCAAAAAACAAAATTACAAATAAAAATTGTTCTCCAAATCTCCCCAAGTAAACTTTATTTTTGAAGCTAGTAAAGTCAAAAGATTGTTAAAAAGGAAAAGTTTGAGGAGTTTTAGTTTAACATAAAAAAACAACTTAAAACTTTTATTTAATTGAAAAGGAAAAAAAGGAAAGGAAAAGGTTGATCTATATATATATTGATATATTTAGAAAACAAAAAAAAAATTTTAAGGAAAAAGAAAAGGTTGAGTATTGGAAGTTGAAAAGGGAATATCATGACTATTAACTTTTCAAAAGGAACATATAACGTTTGAAGGGTATTTAAGTTTTCAAAAAGGTTTATAAAAGAAGTTATTAAAGGGATTATTTAACAAAAGTATTATTTGATATTAATAAGGGAAAAAAAAGAATGGATTCTAATTTGGAAATAAATGAAGGAAGATTCTCTTATAAAGGTATTCCAATTGTACATTTTAGATTATTAAAGGGGTGTATCTAAGGGAAAGAGATTAGTGTTGCTCTTATTACAAGTTTAGATTATTAAAGGGGTGTATCCAAGGGAAATAGATTAATATTGTTATTAATACAAGCACCAAGAATAATTACATCAATATTGATTTGGCAAATCAACTATTAGATCTAGAGCCAAATATAGGCAAAATAGAATGTATTTTTGGTGAAGAAGAGTATGAAATTAATGATTTACAAGTGGTAGTGGATCATTATGAGTACATATCTCAATTCTGTGTCGTAACTATGCTTGACAAAGAGGTTGACATAATTCTCGGTCAACCTTGGTTCAAGGAATTAGGTACATTCATGTTAAAAACAAAGAAAAAATCTTGATGTTCCCTTGCAAGAAGAAGATAGTCACACTCCAAGACATGACAACAAAATTAGAACTAATAATACCTTTATCAAAAGACCTTAAGGATATTTCAAAACTAACGTTTCAAGAGAATCTAGAAACATTATCAAAGAAGCAGAAAGAGTTTGAAGAAGTCATAGTCAACAAAAGCAAGGAAAATTCATGTTTGAAGGTACATAATCATAAACTACTTGCACAAGTCAGAAAATGTAAAGCTAAGCAGCACTAGTTTAGAACAAGAAAATGAAATTTCTGAAAAGAAACTTAACGAAAGTCAATCAGAAAAAGAAGAGGAAAATTTATGCTTAAAGAACCCTAACCAAAGGTTATTAGAACAAATCAAGTGTTTAAAAAATGAGAAGCTTGAATACCAAAACAAAGTTGACTCGGAAAATGAGGAACTCTTACATTTCATAAATCATAATAAAATCCTACTCACTCAAATTTAGAAATTCAAAGATGATAAAAAATCATTGAAAAACAAATTAGAACTTATCGCTAAAGAAGTGTCAAAGTCTTCAGTCCACGGAAGAAAGAGGAATGAAAATTGATCTAGTCAATATCACAACTCAAGAAGTTAACCAATCAGTGGAAGTAAAAACATATTCAAATGTTTAGACGATGGAAATTCTAAGTGAAGATTTTGTAACCAATTTAGCAACATCAATACTTGAAGTAAATCAAGAAATTGCCACACATGATAAGGGAAAGTCAAAATAGAAGAACTCCTTATGGACATATGAATCACAAGAGTAGACTTACCAATCAATCTATGTACCAGTATCACTCATAACATAAACAACAAACTTATGTTCCAAGGAGTACTGAAGTTTGTACAATCCACTCACGTGATAACAATTCATCACAAGTTTCCACAAAAGATTAACTTAGGATGGTTAAATGCCTTCTTAGTTCGGCAATTTTATTTATCACTCCAAGGATCTTATTATCTTGTGTCAATGAAGATGACAACTCCAAGAATACCAAAAGATGCAAATAGTTTACAATACAAAGAAACAAATGACACGCCTTGTCAGCAATAAGCTTTGAGGACAAAGCTTTTTGAAGAGGAATGCAATGTTATGGATATAATTTATAAAAAATAATAAAAATGTAAAGAATAATAAACATAAATAATGATTAATTAACTAGTAGTTAATAATAAAGAGACATGTCTCTAAGAACATGAGCATATGTGAAAAGGTACCTACCTAGGGTATATAAGCAAGCTCTCACTCTCATTTGTATCATCATCTCACTTGTATTCAAATATTCTTATATATATAATTACTTGTCCTACAATGGATGTCTTTGTTTTCGAAGTATTATGAAGATTATTGTATTATACAATTTTTTTTGTTACATTGGTATCGGAGCATTCCTCTGAATATACGAACTTTGTTCGTTACAATTAACTCCTGGAGTACACCCAGAAGTTTGTCAATCAGATGATCCACAATGCCGAAATCCGGAGTGGGTAGAGGATTCGCCATGTCATGAGAGAAACATTGCCACCGAAGCCTAATCACTCCAATGGATTTTTCCAACTTCGCAATAACACCCAAGCTGAAGTCACATGAAGAAATTGGAAGGCTGCATAATTCCTTTTATAATCAGAGCCGAGACATAACTAAGGACCCATTGGGAAATGCAAATCCAAATCCAACCTAGGGATCGACAAAGGGTGTTGAGAGGATTGGGAAATGAAAATGTAGGACAACATAAATTCAATTATGCAGCTCGGAAAGGAATGAGCAGGGTTCGAGATGACATCTGACCAGTCTCGCATAAGGTGATATAAATGTAGAAACCATAAGAATCAATGTGAGGGGGAGATTTCTCGACACATGAAGAGAAAGGGACACTTGGAGGGGATATTTCAAAAATGGCATGGTTGAGGTCTGACAACCCAGATCCCTAAGTTGCTTATTGCAACGGATATGCCTTGGGACCGTATACTTCGAAAGCATGGCGTTTGGCACAAGAGATTTCGAGCTGGAACATAATTTGAATTAAAAAAAAGTCGTCTGGGATTTTTCATGGTTATGGGATGTGGATGATTTTGAATATTCTATGATCCAACGCAATTAATCCTTGAGCCATCTCAGAGCCATGTTTGGCCAGAGCATCCTCCATGGAGTTAAGATGCCTATAGATATGAATGAATTCTATGTGCTCAAACTGAGAGGATAATAAGAGGATCTGAAGGAGAATAGGAGGGGAGTCATTGCTTAACCCACGGCTAGCCTTGTCCACTTGTCGAATTATTACCATTGAATCGCCGAAAACCAAAATCCTGGAAACATTTATTTTCAAAGCGATTTCCAAGCCCTTCCAAAGAGACAAAACTTCCCCAGATTGTTTGTAGCATGACCCAAACTCCATGCGAATTGAGCTTCAATTTTTTCATCGGGGCCTCCCCCGAATTTATTTGCACAAATACTTATATTTTGTGTCAGCTTTACGAAATCTATTGGCAAAAAGTCTATTGCAGAAACAGTTGAATGACCTATTTTAGTCTTGCATAGACAAGCTTTGTAGGATTTGTTCAGGTTCACGAATTCAACTTCCTTGGTTTACAGTAGGTGTCAGCTAGCATTGCTTGTTAATGGTTTATTAATTTGGGACCTTGTTTTGACCCCAGCGTTAATGCATTTGATTTTCACTGGGCAGTAATGGTACAATAAATAATAAAATGAGGAAGGTGTATTTCCATCTAGTTTGTTTCTTTCTAAAATATTCCTTGTTGGTCTATTTCCAGAATATTAATTGGTGTTTGTCAAGATTGTTGAAATATTTTATTTTTGCAGGCAAAATTACGGAGTCAATCATGGTGGCAAAGATACTTCGAGTCATTGGGACTACAAGAAAATGAGAGCATGACCAAAAAATTTGAGCTGCTTCAGACGCAAAAGTCCTATAAACCTATTTGCCAGATATTTCATCTGAGCCCAGATCTTTCGATTTAAGAACCATAGCTTGCATGCTCTCCAACTTGGTAAGATACCATCTATCCATGATAGTCGGGAGGTGGGAGTTGGGAAGCTTTTTTTATCGTATATCTTTCTAAATTATCGCATTGCAGAGGTTTGTTTAATGCAATGAAAGACGGTCATGATGGAAATCATGAAAGGTTTTGTTTAATTTATTCATTAATATCCTTCAAATGTATTCTTTAAGTCTAGATATGATGATTACGTTTCTTACTAATATTTGGTAGGAAATATTGATTTTCCAGCGATTCAATGATAAAACGATTTATTAAACTGTTAAAAAATAGCAAATTACAAATGCTCGTGGAGCTGAAGGGACTTTGGTTGCTGTCCTAATAATTAAGGTGATTCAGGTAAAAGAGTGAAGCATGTTGGTGACGAGTTTGACATTGGAAGAAAATCATAGGCCATCAAAGTTAGTTCTAGGCAAATATGTGACATCAAATGCTTAAATTGTGGCTAACTTGCCCAGCAATGTCGTAAACTTTTGCTGTCTTTGTATTCTTGGTTGATCTCGAAAGTGCAAAAAATGAAGTTTTGTTCAGTGTTCTGTTATGTTTGAGTCAAGTGATGTTATTTTGAGAGATTCCAATGATATTACCAAAAGGCGTTCTTATACTAAAATCCGTGTCAAAGACAGTATGCAATCAATTTAAATGTAAAATACCAAAATATTTTGGTTTTATTACCTCCGTTCAAGTATGAACAGACCTAGCGACCGTATTGACATCCACAAAAATTGAACACACCGGCTATTTATTTTTATTTTTATTTATGGTGGTGGGGGAAGGGATGATGACGTAATTAATCAAAGGTTATCACTAATGATCGCGAAGTTACAGGCTGTTTTTGATGTCCATCATAAATCTGAAATAGTGCTACACCTTGGAGGTAAAGGGGAACTTGTCGTTTGCGAATGCAATTGAATGTTGAATTATTAAAATCACTTTTGAAATTGTGCCCCGAGGCCTCTGGACCTTGTCAATGTTTGTCATGTTCATATATATATTTTTTTCCATCCAATGAGGTCCATTCACATCACCTAAGGAACAAATCTTTGTTGAATATTGCATGAAACAGCCTCATTATTACTCAGCAGTAGCATAGTAAAACAGTGTGTTCCTCTGGTTCTTTTTTAATGATTATTCTCCTGTTATTTATAAATTCTCACAAGCAATATGCTTTGCTCGTGGATGCAATCAAGTTGAAAACTCTTCTATGTTAAAAGCATTATTAGTGTGCTCAACAATGTCAACGAGAAGTTTCATCTAATTTGATGCAAAACAAAAACAATGGGCTACATTAAATCTCTTCATCTTAATGGTAGGTGAAGTCAATCATCTCTGTTTGTGCACATCTTAATGGTAGGTGAAGTCAATCATCTCTATTTGTGCACACATTTTGGTGATTTATGTAGAACTGCATGCATTCGGATCAATAGGATGAGAATTTTTCAAGAAACAAAATTAGCTACTGTTGGCCTGATCGACTATAGCTTTTAATATCAGCAAATATGGTTTGCATTGTGTGTCGTCTCTCTCTCACACGCCTGTTGACCTTGTTTATTAAATGGTGTAATGTAGTGTGACAGAGGCTTTCGACACATTTATGGAAATTACACATCAAAGAGCCCCTAAGACAATGCTGAATCAATGTGTACGAAATGGTACACGTCAATATTGAAATACTAAATGATGCAAATAAATTGATGAATATTTGAATTTTCGATAAATTTAAGATAATGATACATAAATGCTTAAATAATTATGTTTGGTTTATTCCTGGGCAGTCAACAACAGTTTTTTAGGAGAGATTTGTTCTCCATCTTAGTAATCAGCAACCAAGTCCTATATGTGTTAAGAGTACTGTTTTCCCCAATACTAACAAGAAACAATACTAAATACAAAATTTTTGGGACATTATGTTGTTCCTTTGCTTTGTGGTTTTGTGATTTTGGAACCTTTAGTAATTTTCCAATATTGTAACTTGTTCCAAAATTCCAAATGCAAATTTGGGTGTCGTATTAAAGTATTTTACAACTTTCAAACTATACATTAGATTGTTGATTGTGGATAATAAAAAGCTTTATCGAATTGTGATTTTATTACATCTTTGGACTTTGTACACATCCTCCATTTTCTATATTCTTTGACATGATAAATATTAGAACCAAGTAAGGGTTTATGCTCTTCTTGGTTAAGTCCTTTTATAGCTAATTTCTTACATGTTTGATTCAATTTCTTTTTTTCCATTGCACTCATTCGATGCATTGCTTGTTTGAAGGTTGTCACACAAAGAATCAAGTCTATGACATGTGCCATATTCCTCATTGGTGAGAAACTATTTAGAAATATTTGTGCACCATATCCTTGTATTCCTACCATGATTTCTTAACTTCATTTAAAATCTCCATTTTTCTCTTAGGCTGGGTTATCTCATTGTGCTTTGCTAGTTTCCTCGACATAGTAGCATAACATTTCTTTAAATATAGTTTCACTTTGCTCAAGAACTTATTGCATTGGAAATAATAAGACCTCTCTTTGGTCTCTGTTGTCCGTTAATAACAAACTATAATTTCACCCACCCTTCCTGATGGTGTAGGTGTTCATATCATGCACCATGTTGTTGTCGCATTGCAATAATATTTCCAATAACAAACAACAAACATGCAAATAAAGGACATCATATACACTCATCTTGATATTCCATATTGATATGTTTTTATGTTGTTTTTATAAGCTAGTTTAGGTTTTTTGTCTGAGAAAAACAATAAGTGGTATGCCACTAGGGTAACTAGACCAACAATAGAAGGATAGTCAGACCGATCTAGGATATAAACAACCTATGAGGCTATGGAAGAAGTAAAATGAAGTAGGAGTGCTTTTATTAATAAGGGGAATAAACAAAAAACCATGAGACCAAATTATGTTGAATTTAAGCAAGTGGAGAATTGTCATTAGAATTTGGAACCTGTTTGTGAGCATTGTTTGACTCTATAATTCTTGTTTTTTTTTTGTCCAACATTGAAACTTCATAGTCAACTTCTTTAATATGTAGATGCATCACATCCAGTTGAAGCATCATATTCCACACTTCTTTTCGTTGGAAGTTTTTCCAATATGGTTTGATCTGTTCGTATAGATCAATGGTTTTGAAATACTGTGTCAATGTTACAACAAAAACAAGTATCATGGTTCAAAGCTTCACTAGTCAACTTAGATCAAGCGCGCGACAAGGGAAGTGTTACCATTGTCACATCAACAACTACTCCCCTTGTTTTAGTGATGGACATAATCCAACATATAGTAAGCTTCACTATTAGATCTTAGGGGTAAAATAACCCAATTGGCTTTGCATGCCCTCCAAGGATTTTACAACAATTTTTGCCTTAGAGACATATATAGAAACTATGATTTCTAATGGATTACAAAGTAACTTTAAGGACTTCAAAAGTTTCTATGATTCAATCTAGAGGTTTAGGGCAAGCAATAGAGACTTAAATTGATATCCAAACACAAAATCAAGAAATTACACTTGGTTATAAATTAGCTTTTTAAATTAGAAATTACAATAATACAATAGTTTATAACAACAATAAAATTAGCATTAAAATCTATTATAAAATAAGTGTATGATAAAGGCTAATATTATGAGTAAACAAAAGAATAAGTTACAACAAATTCCATGGTTAACAGATATAAAAGCACCAAAAACCTTAGAAGTTAACTTTATAGGGCTGAAAATTGCATATAAAGATGATACTTTTGCTTTTTCAATTAATTGCAGACTAAACCTAATCCTAGGACAATCATCCAAAACAATAAAAGTTGAAACTATATGATCATGTTTCAAATAATCCCTAATTTACCCTAGCACAAGTAAATAAAATAATTTTAAGTTTTGAAGATTGACACAAGAGATGGAGCTAGTGCCTTTCTCAATCTAAGGTTAATTGAGTCTCGCAGTAATAATGTTGGGAAGAAAAGAAATGACTGTGGATTCAAAGAAATCAAGGGAACAAACTAGTGCCCCTTAATCCTCTAACCTTAGTTCCTTTTTGTGTTTTTGGACAAATAAAAGGGGAAGCCTAACCTAGCTCACTTCAAGAGAACTTGATGAAAACCTTGTGCAAGGAGGATTTAGAGATATAAAAGTTCAAAATTTTAGTGAATGTTAAATAATCCATAATCCATCAACAAGAAACAAGATTGGAAGAACTTATATAACATAGAACATATCATCAAAGATAACTAATAATTATGCATGAAAAGAGAACCATCCATGAAACTCTTCCAAGAAAAAATCACTCAACTAGTGCTTCATGGTGCAGAAGAGAGAAAAGACAAGTCTCCAAAGTATGAATGATATCCAAATGAAGTGAATCGTTCCCTTATTTATATGAGGGTAACCAATCCATTTACTCCAAATTAGGCTAAAAGCCCCTAAAAAATAAAATCTAAGATAAAAGGTGGAAAGGTCATCACGTTGGTCCCCAAAATAGCCTAGACAAAATTTCAACATAAAAATACATATATTTAAATTGATCAACATTTGTGAGTTAAAATGCCTTTGCCTTGACATTATTGCAAATTAGGGTTTAAAATAACTCAAAGGTCATGTCTCATCATGGAAAGTTGCATCTCTTCATTAGGGGGCATATCCTAGCCCCAAAGTCATCTCCAATCTACAAATGGTGCCCCAATATCTCATCAGGTACCAAAGTAGCTCCACACATCATAATTGAAGGTAGCACTCATCTAGTAAGTGTTGTCCTTAAGTATATGTGCAATGCCTCAACTCCAAATGGCAATGCCAAAGATGAAAAGGGTGAGGAGTTATCTTTAAGTGCATGCCATATCATTATCTAAGCCAATGTCCTTCATCCAATTTGTAGCGTTTCAGGGGTAGTGGAAAGCCCTCCAAAGGGTATACCATCAACATCAAAAGGGTATGAGTGAAGCATCATCAACATCCTTTGAAGGACCATGGCCATGTCCATATCATCATCAAGCATGGGTTCAAAGTAGAAACAACTAGCATGATCATAGAAGGCATTGGAGCATATAAAGCATACCATATTTAATGTCACAAGCATGTAAGTATATCATATGAACTATTTGCTTCAAATTTCACATTAGCTTAGTAGATCATATAAGTTTTAATATTCAAGCATGGGAGGATCATCAAATGTACCTATTAGGTGCTTCAAGACTCGAAGGGACACTTCCTAGGTAGGTCCTTCAATCAATAGGTATAGGTGATAAGTGATGTGGTTTGGGGTGTACTTCAGAGAGGTGTCATAGTCTTATACTAGGTTATGCAAGACCTTCACCCATGAGCACTTTTGTGAAGGGAGCATTTGCATCTACTCGAGTTATCCTTTCCTCAACATTGCTTTTTCCAACCTTACCTTTTTTCTTTGTTTGATTTGGCTTGCTTAACAAGTTAATCTCATTTAAGTCCCCTTTTAGGATGAGGTGATTCATTGCTCATTTGGGTTGGGATGTTTTTACAAGTCCTCTTTACTTTGATAGGCTTGATAAACACAAGACTAGGGTGATGGTCTCACATGAGGGGGTGGAGCTCAAGTTAAATTGGCTTTTAACATTCATCTCTTGCCATTATTTTTCATTTTATATTTTGGCATATGTTTCTATAATTCTTTCTTTTTGCAGTTGCATCAACCTTTGGGCAATTTCCAAGCACCTCTTTTCATGAGATGAGGTAAACAGGGAACGAGTGCGAGCCATGGGCAACAACTGATCAAAAGAACAAGGAACATATTAGGGAAAGATGATATGTGTTATTTATGGGGGGACATGGACACACTATCATTTTTCAAGCCTCCTATTTGTGCCCCTCCTATACAATGAAAGAAAACTCTGAGCGATAGACTTAACTAGGAAGAAAGAATGAGCCCCAAGGTGAAAAAAGGAAGCAAGAACAACTTCCAAGCATCATGATCCATTATTTTATTTCAATGTGTGGTCCTTACTTGGATGCTTGAAAACATTAAATGTAAGCACTTATGCAATAATGTCTAATCTACCTTGTGTTCATTGACCTATCTTGATTTGGTGAATAAACTGGTCAAGTGGATGTGCTAACCATTGTGTAGGTGGGAGGCATATGAGAGGTTGCTACTAGAGGATCAAATAAGGTTCTTGGAAGTGTTGTTTTCTAGAACTCAAGGGGTAATTGCTTCATGAACTTTCTCGTTAGGGAGGAACTCCTACTTTATTTTGGCTTCAATGTTTGTGAGCTCAATTTTAGTGTGAGCCTCAAGGGGAGTAAATCCTTGGAAAATCATCGCTGATGGCTTTGCCTCTTGCTAGGGACGAATGATGAAGTGTGAGTGGTTCCCTTTATATCCCCTATGACTTGATCCACCATGGGCCCCATCTCCAAATTGCTTAATTGTTGAGTCCAAATGAAATAAGATCAAGAAGGAGATGCACAACACCAACGAATGCCACCACAGAGAAAGCTCCTTAGACAATCCCTTAGACCTTGGCATGCTTCAGATTCAACATGTTGAAAATTACAAGGTTGAGACCGCTATTGCGAAAGAAGCTTGAGAATGAATAAAATATGACCATACCACCCATTAATAGATATACGTTTAGTTTCAAGTAGAGGATAACAATGGCATACATGACAAACAAGAGGAACCCATGCATATGACCTATAAATTCTTGATGCATTCATAGCCAAACAAGGTTGTTGAACTTTCTCGAATATTTTTGTACCAGGCAAGTTTAGATTACGTAAGGAGCCACGATGGAATGGCTTTTCAAATTCTTCACATCCCTTTCCATAATGACTTTAACATGAATGCTACAAAGAATTAAATTTCCTGCCAAGTGTGCCACCGAGTTGTGAGATAAGGCAATTAAATGACATGATTAAATTTAAATCACATCCCTATCACCCATTTAAAGGCACCCCATATTGTTATATTACCATTACTTTGCATTTACATTGAAATGATAATAATTTATATAGTTGTGGATGCTTATGTTATATGTCAAATTTGTTTCTTAAACCATTTCAATTGTGACTATATTTTCTATGCTAATACTATGATGATGAACTCACAACACCAATCTCTAGACATGCACTTTGTCTTAAGGATCACTTGGCACCTATCTTTATATAATGCTTGATGTTGCTTATGTAACATGATTATACATTTGCACAACATTTATTTTTCCAGATGCTTTATTACTACTGTGACTATTGCTCATGTCTTTATTTACTGAATCATTTTTTTGCATATTCTCATGCATATTCTCTTTATGTGGAAACTCCAATGAATTATGCTTTTCTTCTCCCTTTGTAATGGTGAATCTATCACTAATAACCACCATACCTTCTTCCTCACTCTTTAGCATTTCTATATTCTCGACCTCAACCTCTATCTATCGTGTTATTTTGTGAAGCCGATCTACTAGTACTCCTTCAAACATTTGCCATGGTCAGAAACTTCTATTTTCATTGTCATTCTCTTGCTTTTTAAAAAATATAATGAGTTGTGCTATGACATATTCATCCCAAATTTCTTATTTTTTTCCTTTGATGGTTGTAAAACACTTTATTTAGTTTCCTGATTTTTCGATCTACTCTCCAACTCTTCGATTCTTCTACTTATGTCTATAATTATCTATTCATTGTAGTTCGTTTCCCTTTGATTGTTATTCATTATATGGTCTCTTGTTGTCTTTTTTGAGCCTTCATTTTGCCTAGTTACTCTCCCAAAGCTTCCAACTCTTCTTCGATACCAAATGGCATACTTGAGAGTGTGACATGCCTTGTCATATCAAGCTTTGAAATTCTCCATGCATAGTTATGTTATTGCTCAAATTCTCAATAGGCGAAGAAAGTGCTAACCATATATCATGAGAGGTTAGAGGCACTACCAAACAAGATGTTGAAGCTTTTGGTAGCTTTATAAGGTCTTTTGCGTAGGTTTAGGTGCTTGCTTGATTTATGTCATATTTTCTAAGTCTAAGGAAAAATACAATAACTAAGGTCAATTAATTATTATGGAATATTAAGTCAATTTATAAGGATAAATAATAAAATTATTTAACTAACTTATGTTAGTTTTTGGTAGCAATGGACAAGTGTTCTAGTCTCTATGGTGTGTATGACGCTAAGGAACACATTTTTTCCAATATCTAGAAAAATGTTTCACGAGAAAATACCTCAATTAGATTAATTAGCCAATCATTAATTATTTCCCTAAGTCTAACTTATGAAAACTGGTTAATTAAGTAGGATTAATTGAGGAAAACCGAATTTGCTCTAAAGACTTCAGGAAAAGTCATTTGTTGAAGTCAAGATGATCTTAGCCATCGATTGTGATTAGATCATGGTTGGTGGTTGCTCAATGAAAGATTATAAGAGCAAGTCGATGGGGTTGGAGAGACACACTTGAGTAGTTCGACTTACCCAGTTACAGAGTTAGCAAGGGTGCAATTGAAATAGAGGGAGACACCAACATCAAGGGTTTTAATATAGATTTGCGAGAATGATTACAAAGAAAATTTCCACAGTGATTTCCAGTTTCCATAGGCAGGAAGGAGGTCGATTTTGTGTACAGAGGAGGAGGTCGAATCAACAGTGAAAGTTAGCCAGTAGCCAGTGCAAGTTGTAAAAGAGAGCTCGTTTCAGTGTGCTTGTCCCAGATCTATCACTCAGAGGCAGAGGGAGTGGGTCTAGAAAATTGTTGGAGGCAGTTTGACTTGCAAGAAGTGATTTCCAAAGGCTATACGAATTTTTCCGGAGGAGAAATGCACATTTTTGGTAGGTAGTGTGAATAACTAGGAGTGTGAGTTGGTGGGAAGAGGTTGGATCGATTTGTAGATGAGACTTTGTGTCTCTAGATTATTTTTCAAGTGGAGATTATTATTTGCTAGAGCTTTGGCAATATCGGTCAAGCAAATTATTGTACTCTTAAAAGGCTGAAGAACTAATAATAAAACCCTCATCTGTTGCACTGGTTTCCTGACATTGGGGTTTTTCTAGGGACTATTGTCCAAAGATTTTGGTGTCCAAATTATTGTGTCGACATTAAATTCTTAATTCCAGTATTTGATTTCGTGAAGATTGCAGTAGTGAATTAACTGTTATTTGCCATAATTTTCTGAAGACAAATAAATTGCATAAGTTAGAAGATTAATATCCAGTTGCTGCAATTGTGGAAATTTCACATGGTATCAAACCTGATCTAGGCACAAAGGATTTGCAGTGGTAAATCAATGTAGGTTACAAGAAGAGAAGCACACAAGGGTTTTTACCTAGATCGATTTTCTTTAGATTTCTCCAGTTGATTTGAGTTCACAATTTTTTCTAGAGATGTCCTCATCAGGATTGAGAGATCAAGACCGGTTGGATGGGGCCTCAAACTTTGGACGCTGGAAGGTCAAGATGTGGTTATTGTTGGACGAATTTGGTCTGAAGGAGTTTTTTACAACAACTATTGCTGTACCAATAGATCCCATCTTGCTACATGACTACATGAGGGACATTGTCAAAGCAAAGAGGATGATTCTCGCTGGGGTGAGAGATCACATCGTTCCACATATCGCAGAAAAGAATACAATGAAGGAAATGTTAGATTTCATCATTAAACTGTACCAGGATCCTTCAGAAAATAGGAAAATGATCCTCAAGGAGAGGTTGCGAACCACGAAGATGCATAAGGGTAAGGATGTAACTTCCTATCACACCAGGGTTAAGTCCGTCAGAGATGAACTAGCTGCAGTTGGAGAGAAGCTGAGTGATGACGAGCTAGTGCGTGCAACAATCAATGGGTTCACCAAGGAATGACAAATGTTTGTCTAGGTGGTTTCTGGGCGAGACAAGCTTCCATATTGGGATCACCTATTGAGTGATTTCACTCAAGAGGAGCTGAGGCTGAGCTTAGTCAATGATACTAGTAGTAGTGGGAAGGCATCGAAGGTGAAGGAGCAAGAGAATGTTGCTATAGCAGGAAAAGGTAAAGCAAAGAAGGGTCCTAATAAGGGACAAGGATGAAAATGAGAGAAGAAGAAGGAATCACCAAAGTTCAAATGTTTTGGTTGTAATCAACATGGTCATGATGTCAACCAATGTCCGAATTGGAAGAAGGAGAAGAAGGGAAAGCATACAACAACTTCAATAGACAATGAGGATTTATCGTCCAAGCTAGAAGATGAATTCGCTCTCATAGCTTGCCTCTCTAGCTCCATGTCCACTGGGGTCTGGTACATAGACAATGGAGCGCCAACACATATGATGAGGTTTAGAGACTACTTCTCCAAGTACAGGGAGGAGGAGATGGACTTCCATATCCAGATGGGAAACAAGACAAAGTGTACTCCAGTTGGGAGAGGTACAATCAACATTCAGAGGGAGTCAGGAAAGAACATTAGTATTATATGTGTTGGATATGCCAGGTTTGGGGATGAACTTGATTTCAGTATCTGCACTACAAGATAAGGGTACGATGTCTACTTTGTGGTGCAAAAGGTGTATATTAAACACGAGCTAGAAGAAGGTCAAACAAATTGGTGTTTGAAGCAACGAGCTTTTCACGTTGCAATTCGATTCTCCAAATGCACTAGTTAGCAACAACATTAACAATGGTAGATACTTGGGAGAGTTGTGGCATAGGAGGATGGGACACTTACATCATGGAACACTCAGGTTGCTCAGAGAGACTATGACAGGGGTTCCAAAATTGAGCACAAAACACAATGACATGTGCAGGGGGTGCGTACTTGAGAAATTCGCAAAGGCAACTTTCCCAAGAAGTGACAATAGAGCCAATGGTGTGTTGCAGTTGATACACTGAGATATTTGTGGCCTGATGTCCACCATATCTCTTAGAGGGTATGGGTATTTTGTGACCTTCATAGATGACTACTCCAGGAGAACCTGGATCCAGTTTTTGAATACGAAGGATGAAGTCTTTAGTCAATTCCAAGAGTTCAAGGCTCTTGTGGTGAACATGAAAGGAAAAAGGATCAAGGTGCTTTGTACAAACAATGGAGGGGAGTATACAGAAAATTATTTCATGTGGTTTTGTGCGAAGGAGGGTATCATGAAAGAGTGGACAACTCCATACAATCCACAACAGAATGGAGTAGCGGTGTGGAAGAACATGATGCTTGTTGGGGAAACAAAGACAATTCTGTATGACTAGGATATGCTCAAGTTCTTATGGGTAGAGGCGTGTAGCATGGCAGTGTACATACATAATAGCGTCCCTCAAAGAGCGTTGGGGAAGATAACACCAGAGGAGGTCTTCACTGGGAAGAAGCCAGAGGTTGGACACTTAAAGATCATTGGTAGTATAACATATGTTCATGTGTTAGATGAAAAACACACCAAATTGGATTAGACTGCATAAAAGGGATATTTTGGTGGTTATAGTGAAACATCCAAGGCATATAGGATCTACAATCTTGGTAGAAAGGGGATCGTCGTGAGACGGTATGTGAAGTTCTAGGAGGAGAAAGTCTTTAGGAGATCTTGTGAGTTTCTAGCAGGTGATCATAATGAGCTAGAAAAAGCTCCAAGGGTTGAGCAACAACTGAAATGACAACATAGCATGAGTATAGTTATCAGTACGAGCACTAGCTCAGGTGCGATGGATCCTACAAGTTCACAACAGATGGAGTAGAAGGGACAAGATGAGGAGCTTCAAGCTCCACCCACCACAGGCAGAAGGAGAAGCATAGAAGTTCAACAAGTGTTGAAGTATCCACAAGAGTTTGTGGAAACTCCTAGGATGGACAAGAGGGAGTGCAGATAACCGAACATGTACAAGGTGTTGGTGACAGAGGTCATCAACAAGGAACCTTCCAATTATGATGAGGCTGCACAACATTAGGTGTGGTAGGATGCCATGGTGGAGTATAACTCCATCATCATAAAAAATGTATGGGAGGTCATGCTTAGCCCAATGGATAGGGCAGTGGTTGTCTCTAGATGGATCTACAAGATTAAACATGCTACAGATGGCAGTGTAGAGAAGTACAAGGATAGGTTCATGGCCAAGGGGTATGCATAGAAGGAAGGCCTTGATTATGAGGAGACCTTCATACAAGTGGCTAGATATACCTCTATTTGGGCAATGATATCTCTAGTAGCGGAAATGAGATGAAAAATTCACTAGATGGATCTCAGTACTACATTCTTGAACGGGGTGATATAGGAGGATGTGAATATCGAACAATCAGAGGGTTTTGAGACACATGAGAGAGGCACACACGTGTGCAAACTGAAAAGAGCACTACATGGGTTCAAACATACTCCCAGTGCATGGTATGGTTGGATTGATAACTACTTGCAGCAGATGGGCTTTGTGAAGAGCGAAGCATATTCCAACCTCTACTATGTTATGTTAGTAGGTGAGCCACTCATCCTAATTTTGTATGTGGATGATCTCTTTTTGACAGGGTCATCAAGGTTCATAGACGACTGTAAGAGGGACTTGGTAACAAAATTTGAGATGAAGGATTTGGGATGCTCGACGAGAGATTATAAGAGAAAGTCAATGGGGTTGGAGAGACACACTTGAGTAGTTCGACTTACCTAGTTGCAAAATTAGCAACGACACAATTGAAGCAAAGGGAGACACCTACAACAAAGGTTTCAACAAAGATTTGGGAGAAGGATTATGGAGAGTATTTCCATAGCGATTTCCATTTTCCAGAGGTAGGAAGGAGGTCAATTTTGTTTGCAGAGAAGGAGGCTGAATTAGTAGTGCGTGTTGTAGAAGAGAGCTCGTTCCAATTTGCCAGTGCTATATCTATCACCTGGAGGCAGAGCAAGTGGGTCTAACAAATTTCTAAAGGTAGTTCGATTTAAAAAAAAGTGATTTTCCCAGAGGAGCAATGTGCATATCTGGTAGGTAGTGTGAATAGACGAGAGGAGTGCGAGTTTCTGGGAAGAGGCCAGATCGATTTGTAGAGGAAACTTTGTGTCTCTCCAGATTATTTTGCCAATGGAGACTATTATTTGCTGGAGCTTTGGTAGTATCAAACAAGAAAATTATTGTACTCTTAAATTGCTAAAGAATTAATAATAAAACCCTCATCTGCTGCACTGGTTTTCCCCACATTGGGGTTTTTCTAGGGACTACTGTCCAAAAATCTTGGTCTCCAAATTATTGTGTGTGCATTATTTTCTTAGTTCCAGTATTTATTTTTGTGAATATTGTAGTAGTGAATTAATCGTTATTTGTCGTAATTTTCTAAAGACAAATACATTGCACAAGTTAGAAGATTAATATCGAGTTGCTGCATTTGTGGGAATTTCACAAGTTAGAAACAAATTCAACCGTTGATCTCTTATATATTCTAGAAGCGAGATCAGTATTAGGAATTTGGGTTTGACGAAGATTATACATGAAATCCTAAGAGAGAGGTGAAGACACAACAAGAAGAAGGAGGGAGTAATTTTTCTCTAGAGCAAGTTACTCAACTAGATTGTAGTGCAGAGGAGGAAGAGTGTAGGTGGATTTGAGAGCATTTCTGGGAGGTCAAATTGTTGGGGATTGCAGGGTCAAATCGCTGAAGTGAGGAGGTCAATTTGTTGGAGAGGTTGATTTTCTAGGGCCAAATTATCTCAGGCGTAAAGGCTATGCAAGAGGAAGGCACATGGTCGAGTTGCTGGTGAAGAGGTGGGCCAAATTATCTAGGCTAAATTTCTCTAGAGGCTGATTTCCAGTGGGCCGAAAATCCTCGGGCCGAATTCATCCAGTGGGGATGAGTTACTGGTTCCAATAAAAACATATTTCCTGTAATTGCTCTGTGGGTGAAAATCACGATTTTCCTGAGATTAATTAATTAAGGAGAATTGTTGTGGGTGTTTATTTGTTGTAATGTGTGATTAATCTCTCTCTTTGATTTTTTCTCCACCACACATAAATTTCTAGAAGTTAAAATATCTTTGATTTTATTTTTCAACAATTCATAATTTATTTAGATAATTCATAATTTTTGGAAATAAATAATTGTTGCAAGAAAATGAATCTGGGTAGGTTTTAGGAGATTTAACACAAGCCACCCATTATCACCTCGGTGGCTTTGATCCACTCTTGGGACTTAAGGAAAACAACTACCTAGTCAAGGAGGGAGTCCCTAAAGGTCAACTAAGCCAAAGTCATCATAAGAGGGTTTTTAGCTCAAAGACAAGGAGATTTAATTGGATATTATTCAACAAGTCAAGCTATGTAAAATTGTTATTAAAGTACTTATATTGGAACAAGCCTTTAAAGATTACAAGTTATCTTGTAGGCTTTTGTTACAAAAAGAAACAAAGAAAGAACTTGCTCAATATTCCAAAGCCAACAACTCAAAATGAGATCCATAAAGTGGTGTTGCAAGATGAAACAACATTAGATTTCACATCTAACTATTGAAATGTAGATGAAACATGAGATGAGCCATTCTTTTTCCATTATCCAAATATATCAATGGAGTTAATTGGCAAGTTATCTAACTTAAAAGTTTCCACAAGGGTATCCAGTGCCTTCATGTTCATGTGTTATAAACTATAGATTATCCACAAGCGTTGAAAAACAAATAAGTTATTCACCATGAAGATGATTTTGCTTCACATCTCTTAGTTGTCATACTTGAAGTGAGAAATGCGTCTATTAGTTGTTGGTTCATCAATGATTAAGTGCAAAATTCGCTAACTGAGATTTGGATGTATTTAGAAACATGTGAGCACCATTATGTCAACCATATCAATTTCAAGAGAGATGCACCACTGTGAGTATTCCTAGTGTAAACAAATTTGAGTTATATTTCTGAGTGAGATTAAGAATCAATGGTTAAGTGGATTATGCCTTGCACTTATAAAGACATCAATGATCATGATTCCATACACTGTTTAAACCATCCTTTAATTAGCAATATTCATAAACAAAATGTGTGGAGAAGATAACAAAATTTAAGGACCATTCATCGTAAGAGTATCGATGTAGAAATGAACTATTAAACATGAAATGAAAAGAGCTCAATTGGAAAGAAGTTTTTAGGAGTTCATGAGAATGAAGTGAGCCACGAACGATGAATTAAATGTTGTTAATAAAAGACACTGACAACCAGTGAGAGAAGCGACCAAACATTCACTAGCCCAAATTGTTGAGAAGTGTATCAAACAAGGCTAAATTTGACTTAGCCTTGGTCAAATTGAGAAAATTATAAATTTCCACATTAGTAGACAACTTGGAGGCAGTTAACTAAGGTGACATGGATCTTGTCACTCAATTAGCTCAGTAAATTCGAGTTTGTGGGCTTGGAGTTTAGTTCGCATGTGTTGGTTACTAATTGTAGCAATCTACTTCAGTTATTTCTAGTTGTATGCAGTTAAACTAGTTCTAACCATTAATAGAACTAGTTGGAGGTCATTTGTGTAGTGGGACAACATTCTAACTTAGACATCTTCCAGTTAACTGATCAATCAACCAAAAATAGCTTATGCATTCAAGGAATTCGAATTGCTTAGCTGTGGTGGAGATTCCAAGGTAGTGTAGCATCAATTGTAGACTAGTTTTGAGTGTATAAGTGTTGCATGCAATCAATGTTCAATCCTTGGGAATTGCGCAATAATTTTGGAGGAAATTCCTAAAGAATAGGGGCTAATTTCCTCAATATTTGTGCAAGGAAATAGAAACTCAGGTGGGGGCAAAAATTTCTTAAGTCTGGGTCAGAGCTTCTCATTGAGTAGAGAGAATAATTATTCTTTTGCAGTTGAGCTCAAAGTTGGAGCTAGCAATTATAATAGATTCTCTATTCATATGATTAATGCAAGAATACTTAAGGGGCTTTTATCAGTTGGTTTCCCCTAGATACATCTGTGTACTTTTTTTTTTTTCCAAAGAAAAAAGCCGAACTTTTTTATTAGAGAAATAAAAAAGTTACAATCAGATGAGTGAACATTCAGCAAGATTCTGCTTGAGGCAAAGAGAAACAACCTCCTCTGTGTTGCCATCAACATGTCTGAAGCAAAAACTAAAAGTTCTTTTGTACCCGGCCTGAACAGCCATATCAAAAAATATAGTCAAACTGTCTCGGTGGAACTGGGTCTCCTTTTAAGGAAAACAACCCATAGAGTATGCATAGGAACAAAGATGTCTCTAATATGCTCTTCATAACAGTAAAGAGAAAAACAGAAAAAGGAAGAAAACCCAGATTTTCAGATGCTGCTAGTACCAGATAAAAGACCACTGATAACTAGAGCATTACAGTTGGATTCAAAAAAACATTAAGTGTAAGGGGGATGATCCGACACACGGATCTGGTCCTGAAACTGCTCTGTTATCCTCCACGAGCCCAAAACTTGTTGCAGACCTGCTTTAGAATACCTGTCTGCCTCTTCATTTTTATCCCTGTAAATATGATCAATGGAGAAAATATTAAAATAAAGCTTTAAATTTTGAATTTCCTCAAATAGTGGCATCAACATATAATTCTGGCATCTATATTTCCCATTGACCCAATTTACAACATTCAACGAGTCACCAAAAATCTGAACTGTGAGGATATTTCTGTGGATGAGCCAACAAAGGAGAAGTTTTAAGGCTGATAGTTCTGCAAAATTGTTTGAGCCCATCCCAAGGCCCACTGAGGCTTTTAGCGAGTGTGAGGGGCTTAAATGGATAATAATTCCAGCTCCAGTGGAGTTATTTTGGGCTGCCCCGTCAAAGAAGGCCCATGGGATCCCTTCTCTGATATGGACTTCCTTCCGCTGGTTCAGATTTGAAGGACCTTCCGGCTCTGGAATACTGGCAAGAATGGCTGAACTCTGAATTGCGATTACTTCCGCTGGGGTGGCTTTTTCTTTGAAAATGCTTCGATTTCTGGCTATCCATATGCCCCAACAAAGGATGGGAGGGAGGTTCCTCAGGTTCTTCTCAGGGTAGTGAGTCCACCAGTAGTCCCAAGCAGAAGAGAGATCTTCCCCTTCCCATCTTACGTTTATGTTCAAAAGCTTTTTTGTTTCATCCCAGACTTGACTTGTGAAGGGGCAGGCGAGGAATAAGTGAGGGATGGTATGTGATTGATACATATTTGTGAATGTTGTTCTAAATTGTGAATTGATTTCCGCAGAGCAGTAGAGTAGAATTGTGTCTCTTGATTTAGATTAATTTTCTTGAGAAATTGCAATTCTATCACCATATTTCTACATGGTATCAGAGTAGGATTCGAATTTGAGCAATAATTTCAAAGTTGTTCCTGAGGAGGTTTGAATTTGTACCTTCAGTGTAGCAAGATTTACTCAGGTTTGGGAGAATGGCCTTCAATGCATTGAGATTAGTGTATGCCTTGGAAGGTAGCTCGATTTTCATTCCTTTGAAGGATAGCATGGAGGCAATGCTTGATGATAATGGGTTGCTGGATTATGTCAAGAAAAACATTCCAAAACCAGGATCAACTGATGCCCAGAACCTAGCCTAATGGAAGAAAGATGCAACCAAGGCAAGGAGAATAATCCTGGAGGGAGTGAGATACCATATTGTCTCAAATATCCATAGAAAGGAAACGCCTTTCGGAATGTGGAAGGAACTAACCGAGCTTTTCGAGAATAGTAGTGACCATAGAAAATTGACCCTCAAAGATAAACTTCAAAACATTAAGATGCAGAAGAATGATACTATTTCGTAGTATCTCACTAGATTCACACAAGTTTGGGATGAGATTGGAGGGGTTGGTGTGAATGTTGTAGAAGATGACTTGGTGAGCCTAGCTCTTCTAGGCCTTCCAAAATCCTCATAGCTACTAGGACTCGGTGAACGGGAGGGAGAAATTATCAAATTGGGAATGCTTTGGTCCGATTTTCTACAAGAAGAAATCAAGTGAAATACCAGAGATGGAGGTTCATCCAAGGGAGAGGGCGAAGAAAAATTTTTGTTGGTTGGAAAGGGAAATAAGGGAAAAGGGAAGAAAACTCAAACCAAACCAAATTCCAGCCAAGGGGGCAAGAAGAACGACTTTTCCAAAATAAAATTCTTCAATTGTCATGAATTCAGGCACTATGCTACAAAGTGTCCACATGAAAAGTCTAGCAAGAAGAACTTAGGATTAGTAGTAGGTGAAGCATTGGTTTCATAGTTCGAGTTAGACTTCACCCTGATCGCATGCATGACGTGCATTGTGATTGGGAGTGTGTGGTACTTGGATTCAAGTTCCTCGTTCCACATGACTGGGCGTAGAGAGTTTTTCAGTTACTTGGAGGAGAACGATCTCTAGATGCATATTGAGCTTGGGGATGACAAAGGGTACAATGCCACTAGGATTGAAACTAACTGAGCTTCAAAGATGTTACGTTTGTACCAATCCTAAAGAAGAACCTCATCTCTATATCATTTTTGGAAGACCGTGGCTATGGTGTGATCTTCAGTAAAGGAAAATCATTTTTGAGACACATAACTACTGGGCAGGTGAAGTAGATTGGGTTTTGTACGAAGATCTTGTATAAAATTGATGTGGAATATTGCGCTGCACTAAGGGGTAAGATGGAGAAAGTGTAGAGTGGAGATGTTGGTGAACTCAGGCAAAAAATTCTTGGTCATTTGCACCATGGTGGCCTTGAAATTATGTAACAAGTAACCACTAGCCTCCCTAAAGGATCACTTGAGCAACATGATGCTTGCAAGGGTTGTACCTTAGGGAAGTATGTAAAATCCACATTCCATGATCGAGTTAGCAAAGAAAATGTAGTCCGGAGAGAGTCCACTCTGATGTTTGTGGACCCTTCTCAACAAGCTCCACCGCCACACATAAATAATATGTTATTTTTATTGATGATTTCTCAAGAAAATGTTGGATCTTCTTCATGTGGAAGAAAGATGAGACATTCTCAAAATTTGTAGAATTCGAGGCACTAGTTGAGAAAGAGATTGGCAAGAAGGTGAAGGATCTTAGGAGTGACAATATAGGTGAGTATGTTTCAAATCATTTCAAGTACTTCTGTGTGAAAGAAGGAATTCAAAGAGAACTTATAGCTCCCCACAACCCACAAAAGAATGGGGTAGCTAAGAGATAGAACCAGAGCATTGTGGGAGTTGCGAGAGCTATGCTACATGATCAATGTCTGCCACTACATTTGTGGGCAAAGGCATGTAACACAACAATCTACTTGCAGAATCAAAGTTCTCATTGGATTCTTGGTGTGATTACACCAGAGGAGTCTTTCTCGGGGAGAAAGCCGGATGTGTGTCATTTCATAATTTTTGGAGCCTTTGTTTATTGCCATGTCTCCAAAGATACGAGGAAGAAACTTGAGCTGAAAATAGAGTTGGGAGTTTTTGTGGGTTACACCGAAACTCCACACAATTACTAGGTGTACTTACCTTCCCTCAAAATGAAAATTGTGCTAAGGGATTTAAAGTTTGATGATGAGAAATGTAGTGCCCCGCTCTAGTTGACTGACAATGATATGACATTAACATTTAATTAGCCCTAAGGTCCACACTTTATTCTTTGAGGACCTCAGGTTGAGGATCCAGACACATGACTCTATTATTAGTGGTTGTGATGTTTATGTATGTTCTCCATTAATATTGTGATGATGATAGCATTAATGGTTATGTATGTTCTGTATTGATATTGTGATGATTGTAGCATTAATGGTTATGCATGTTATCTATTGATATTATGATAACTGTAGCATTAATGGTTATGTTTGTTCTCTATTGATATTGTTATGATTGTAGCATTAATGGTTATGCATGTTTTCTATTGATATTATGATAACTGTAGCATAAATGGTTATGTTTGTTCTCTATTGAAATTATGATGATAATAACAGTAAAGGATATGAATGCTCTCTATTGATATAATGATGATGATAGCTTTGTTGGATGTGTATGTTTTCTATTGATGTTACGATGATGATATCTTTAATGGATATGTATGTTCCATTGATGTTATGATGATGATATCCATGATGATGTATCCCCTATGTTAGCTACTTACATTAGTTTTGGTTCACAATGAACAATGATGCGAATGACTAGGTGATGTTGATGATGCTATTATGGAAATGACTAACAATGAGAAACTTTGTTATTGATGATTATTGAGTATGATAGGAAACCACCAAGGCACTCGCATATGATGAGTTGACGACACCTGGTTTGATGAAAATTAATATTTTGTCTTTGAAATTCTAAGTCAATTTTGAAACCTGCTATATATGTATATATATATTATGATGATATGTTAGTGGTTGCAGGCACAAATTAGTTGCTTGGCCGAATGAATCACATATGGGTGATGGGGTTGTATAATTGGATGGAACTGCATGGGAGGGGTGGGACAGTGTCCCTGATCGCACC
This sequence comes from Pinus tabuliformis, assembly GCA_031772625.1. Taxonomy (NCBI): domain Eukaryota; kingdom Viridiplantae; phylum Streptophyta; class Pinopsida; order Pinales; family Pinaceae; genus Pinus; species Pinus tabuliformis. Next base: position 1,356,091,728 of record CM062805.1, read on the forward strand.
CGTTAGCACTCCCGCCGTGACTTGGGCTAGAAAGGTTGAAACACCTTCGCCTTGAAGATCAAGATGTTGTGAGGGCAGGTCCCAAATTTGGGTCACTCATGAGGATTTCACTAGGGGGCGCGCATCAAGGCGGATTCCTTGATCCCCGACACCATTAGTCTCAATATGGCAGGAAACATAAGAGATGTTAGTGGTATGTGTCGTTGCACCTATACTTTCATTTCATAGCCACTAGATGCTTGAAGGGAAAGTGGCATGACACCCTTGGATCTTCAATGGAATTTCTTGAAGGGCATGACCAACTTGGCACCCTTGGCATCACAAATAAACTGTTAGGCGTGGCACCCTTGGAATTTCAAGGGAAGTCCTTAAAGGGCACGACCAACTTGGCACCCTTGGAATCATTAAAAATAAATAAATTAATAAATATAATCAAGATATGAAAACCCTATAAATTCACATCAAGTGGTAATTGATGTAAGAACCAAAGTAATTAAATCAAGAATAAAATTTGGGTTAAGAGGATCATAGGAAGAAATAAAATATTTTACCTTGAAAACTCTACCCTTCCCATGTTGGAAAATATTAGGTAGATAATGTACTTAAGTAACTAAATAAGGTTAAAAGGGGAAAGAGGGACATAGATGTAAGTATAAATATTAATCCTAAAATAGTTAAACCTAATCAAGAGAAGAGGGTGGTGAATTAAAATAAGATTAATAAATTAAATTTTAGAGGAATTTAGAGAACCTTCATGTGGCAACAACCAACATAAGAATATCCATCTAAGAGGCAAATTGAGTTAAATTGAGTTAAATTAGGGAGTAGTTAGGGGATCAAACCTATGCATTATCAATTGACTTTAGCAATGAACACAATCTAAGGAGTAGAAAAGGAGGATCAAGAGACAACTAGGAGAAGAAGTAGGAAGTCTTGTTGGGGGGGAGGAAAAATATAATTCTAAACTAAAATTTAAGTAAACAATTTTGGAGATCCTTGGTGAGAGAGTGACACATGGGTGGGTGAATAATCAAACTATTAGATTAACAAAAATAATTAATTATGCATGAAATGCCAAGTGTCACCTATGAAGACTCCTATAAAAGAAGGGGCAGGCCATGGGAGAAGGGAATTTTCTTTTACCCTATTGTTGGTTGGATGAGACTATGTCAGAGTAGTGACTACGAGCTATAGTGAGTTTGGTGAGGTAGAGGACTTTAGAGAGGGGGAGCTTGAGCCAAAGAGTACTCTCCTCTACCAGCTAATATATTTCCTCCATTGTACAACCCTATGCCAACATTTTTTTTTGTGCATTGAATTCATTCATCAGTTAAATTTTTAATCATAGCAATTCTTAAGTTTAGTCAATAAATAGCTTCTGCTGCAATATCTTCTTTGGCAGACTCATAAAGTTGATCCTTGAATGTTATCTTATGGTGCAAAGAGATATTCTCTGATTTTTATTCCCATTCGTGATAACTTAAGATAGTCCTCATCTCATCTGATAATCTAAGTTCAAATACTTAGTATCCTTCTCTAAGGTAGCTGAGACAAATGAGTTTTTAAGACATTTGGAAAGATTTTTCATACACTGATATAGAATATCAGTAGAGCTTCATCAAAATAATGGGTCGTCCTACATAGCATAATATAATTTAATAAATGCAGAACAGGTATACCGCGGATAATCCAAAAATTTGGGGAAGAAACTTGAAAATCAACTTGGACATATCAAGGAATTTACCGTAATAATCAATCACATGGCCAAATAAACATTGCTGAACAAAATGAGAAGTAATTAGACGAAAAGCGAGCCATGATGCCCGAGTGAAGAATGACTTTATCAACATTTATAATGGCCTCAACGCCAACCATGAGACTGGTTTCATAAACATTTAAAGACAAATGAATAAGCATTATATGTTTAATCTATTGTAATGTTTGTATGCACTTGTACTTAACGTTTTTAGAATCTTATTTTTTCGGTTTTTCCGAAGTTTTTTAAGTGCTTTGGACCAAAGTTTTTAACCACTTTATTATAACGGCTACAACTTTATTATAACAGCTGCATCATCAGCTTTTGTGCTTTCTTGATTTGGAACCTTATATATTTATATTAGGAAGGTCACAAAGTAAGAACCTTGATCAAGATTAAACCTGCTAAGTTGAAAAAAAACCACTGATTAAGATCTTGGACTGGAACTACTATAGACTGGAAGCGATTTAGAAGAATGTAGTAATTCTGTTTTGGATAGAAAGATGGGATTGTACGATGTGAAAAGATTCCTCATCCAATGGAGGATGTAGCGAGCTTTTACTGTTAACAACAAAGCACAATCCACATCATTTAAAAAAAAAAATAAAAATCAGACTTATCAGCATCTACAACAATCAATACAAAGGTATATATGCAGATTTGGATGAGCAGTTGACTTCAATTTAAGTGGAGTACATTTCTACTTTAAATCCCTCTTGTTTATGTGAGTATCCAACCAAGTACACACGGATCTACTTGGTTAGATCAAAGCCAACTACACTCAGCCTTCAAACTAGGAGTCTTCTAGAACATAGGTAGGGACAAATTTGCACACATTTTTTAAAGGACTGTGGGTTCATGGGACAGTGTTGATTTAGTGGCAGTTCACAACATTCATTACATTTGTTTGGTGGAAGTTTTCAAGAGTAAATTGTGGGATATGTTTCTCTTCATTTCCACACAATATATGCTTGTGTCACTCACACTCATACACTGGGCTGAATAAGAGTATACACTACCACATTTCAGATTTAACCTCACATATGTTTTGGTCTCTGACTGGTGACTCCTATTTCAGAAATGGTTCTGGCCAAGAAACAGTAAGGGGAATTTCTCAGTTCTCACAACCCAGAGTGCATCCAACCAAATTTATCTCATATTTTCCTATCAATCTGTTTCTTAAGATCATTACACTATGTGCCTATTTTATCCTTGACTTATTTCTTTTACATCTCTCAAACCTCTGGTTTCAGTTGACCAAACTCAGTTCACAACAAACAACATCAAGCCCACACTTGAGCTTAGCTACAACCTTAAGTTTTGTTTAGTACAACATTTCCATAAGTTTTAAAAGACTAGGAATACTTTGAAGTCTGGATCTAGTTGAACATTTCACATGAGAATCTCCACAACTTTGAGACTACAAACAATGGAAATATACTAGGATGCATTTCAGATTTTAAAACTAAGATTTCAAGATCAAAAGCAGAAGGGAATGAATAAGTAGAACTAGAGACGCTACTTTTTTTTTTTTTTTTTTCACTGCTTTCCTTGTTCATGTTTGTCACAACAACTTTTCTGTTTGCATTCCCCTGCATTAAGATGTGAGTAAAGTTTTCTTATGTTTTATTGTATTCGAAAAAAAATATTGTAGGCGATGAAGTATGGATATAAACGAACAAAAAATATTGTATTCGTGTGTGACAACTCAAATCTTCAACTAAAGATTGTTTTTAATTATTAAAATAACGTAATTGAAAGTTTCAAGTTATTATAGCTCGTTTTGGGAAAAGAAGAAAGTAAGTTATTATATTGAATAAAAATTATTTTTACCATTGGAATTAAATAAAATTCACATCTTATAAATTTTATGAAATTTATTTATTTTTAAATATTCTTTACATTAATTTATTTCATTCTAAATGCCATTCCAAATCATGGAAATTTCTTCTTCCACGCATTTCTCTTTTTTTTGAAAAATTTGGATAGGCTTGCAAGTCAATTTGATTTTTAATCATGAGGTTTCAAACTTCTCTCACTCGTGTTCTTTTGCTACATTTGGAGAACGTCTCATAAGAATAGGGTTGATTTTTTTTTTTTTTTGCATAAAAAATGGTGGGCAATAACTATTGGTAAATATGCTTCTTTACATGAATGTAAATAATGTCTCAAATAGCTCTAGTTTAACATTCTGAGAATCATTACATTCTTTTAGTGATTTAATTATTTTTTTTCCATATAAATAATGGAATTTATTATTATATATTATTTCATTATTAATACTTGTTCTTAGATATCTTATATACTAAAGTATAACATTATGTCATACCATACACTTTAGCTATATAATCACTTATATATAAATAGTCATTAATGTAATCCCAAATTAATTATACCCAAATTAGTTATACCATACACTTTTAGCTATATAAGAACTTATATATAAATAGTCATTAATGTAATCTCAAATTAATTATGGTTTGAAATGGGTATCCCTATTATACATGCATGTAATATAATAATTACCCTATTCTAGTGGTATGCTATATAACACAATAATTACCTATGCTTATTATTAATATTAGGGTTTTTGGTACTTCCAATATTAAAATCATAAAACATTAGAAACATATTCTCTCTCTCTTTTTACTAAAGACATTCCCAGTTTATGTTATGATAATGCTACCAACCACCTCTACCATTTACATGACATAATGTAATCTAAGCATACTATTTGAGTAGATTGATGGTATTCTTTTGATTAAATCTTATAGGAATGTTTGAAATTTATAGGTGAATTATATAATCAAGAAATTATAAATGCATAAATTGTTCCTTTGGAAGTATATAAAACATAACAGTAAATTATAGAACCACTAAGGTTGGTTATGATTTTTATTTATTTATTTTTATCTTATAAGGAAAAATCGTGTTAAATTGTGGCAGGATTCATTGGTGAACCATGGTTAGAAGAGGTACAAGAAGTGGGGCAACTAAAGGGCGCAACATGGCACCACCACAACAACCGACTCCTACCACCCCACCCAATGATGGGGAAAACATCACAACACTAGAACAGATACCAGTTGGAGAAGTGTTGAACTTAATGAGATCGTTCCAACACATGTCCAAGGCATTAATAAATTGTTTGGAACGGGAGCATGGAGGACCTGTCATACAAAATGAAGTACCCCAAAACACTACAAGAAATGATGTATGTCGAGATTTGGAAAAAGTGAAATTTCGAGAGTTTTGGGGGTCCATGGATGGTCAATCTGCAGAGGTCTGGTTAGAAAACATGGCTATGTGCTTTACCCTGAGAGATTACACATCAGACATGAAGGCCAAGATGGGTATATTCCATCTAAAGGGAAACACACTACTTTGGTGGAAGACATTATTAACCCAATTGGGGATGGATATATCAGAAGTAATTTGGGAACTATTTGAAGAAAAATTCAGAGAACATTACCTATCAGAGGAGTTCCTTGAGAGGCAACTAAATGAATTCAATGCATTAAAGCAAGGGAGTTGCTCACTACGAGAGTATGAGGCTTGTTTCATGGAATTAATATGTTATGCCCCTCACTTAAACACAAAAAAGCTCAAGGTGAACAAATTTGTGTATGGACTAAATGTTAACATTCGGGCCAAAGTTAGAATCTAAATGCCTCGTACCTTGCACGAGGCAGTTCAACGGACGATCATTGAGGAGATCATGAGCAATGGACCCAGTAAGTTAACAAGGCCCACATGATCAGGAGTAACAAGTGGAAACAATATGGAACGTAGAAATTTGCAAAGGGGTGCTGTGCTCAATCATCAAAAGTGGTCAATAGGAAATCAAAGAACACCACGTAGGCATCCAGCTCAACATCTGCATAGGGTACCTCAACAAACTCGTCAACCACAACAACACTGGCCTATGCGACAAAACCAAGTCACACCACCTCAGCACTGATCCCAACAATATGGCTCTTTCCAACACTGTTCCAAGTCAACTCCCGGTTCAGTTGGTAGTAGGATCCAAGCTCCTAAGAGGGGATGTTGGACTTGTGGAGGTCCTCACTACGAGAGAGATTGCCTTAAAAAAACAGGTAATACCAACTCAACTAAGAAATAAACTACGGTTGGGGATCTGGGGAAGGCTCATTGCATCCATGCAACAGTGAATAATCGCTAGGTCGAACACCAATCCAGTGTGTTGGAAACCTGAGGTAATATTGATGGTGTGAGTTTTGTCATTTTAATAGATCCAGTAGCTACTGATTCCTTTATTTCTCTAAATGAATTATCAAGGATTAAACATAAAGAAATTACACAATATGAATTTAGACATGTAGAAATGGCATGTGGTATGAAAGGAAATGTAGGAAGGATGGTAAAGGATTGTGAGGTGGACCTGGGTGTATGTAAGACCAAGGTATCCTTGTACTCTACAGTTTTAGGAGTCTGTGTCGTAATTAGAGGAATGGATTGGTTGGAACGAAATGAGGCCCTCCTAGAATGTAAAGACAAGATTCTACATTTCATAGATGATGATGGCCAAAGAAAATCATTGAGGGGAAAGAACCGAGGTGTGTCCCCGAGGTTCATCTCCTCCATGCAACTAATGAAATATAGGCAAAAGGGATGTCAAATGTTCTCAGTGGTAGCTCTAAACGATAAGGGTGATTATGAAAACCTTGATAAACATCCAATTCTTGTTGAATTTAAGGATGTATTTCCTGAAGAACTACCTAGGCTACCCCCAAAAAGGGAAATTGATTTCACCATCAACCTTAAACCAAGCATTGAGCCTATTGCAAAGGCACCCTATCGTATTTCGGCTTTAGAGCTAAAGGAATTGTTGGACTTGGGGTTCATACGACCTAGCATATCTCCATGGGGAACCCTGTGATTTTCGTTAAGAAGAAGGATGGGTCTTGGTGACTGTGCATTGACTACCGCCAATTGAACAAAGTGACGATAAAAAATCAATACCCTCTGCCAAGGATAGATGACTTGTTTGATCAAATGATGTTATGCTCTTAACCTGCAAAATGATACCCAAATATAGAATATGCGAAGAAAAGATACCCAGAACACAGAATAGCAATGATTTTATTATTCAGAGAGTAATGTTCACTTGCCTCTTCGAGGGGGCAACCTCCAATAGAGTAGAGCTCGACTACAAAATAAGACACGATGCTCCTTGCAGGGAGTCTCTATCCTTTATATATGACTCATACATGCAATACCACGGGCCAATACCGTGGGTTTTATTAATACCATCTATCTAATACTACGGCCCATTTGCAACTAACTGTGGTTCCGTCATTAATTGCGGATTAACCACTTACAATTATTAATATGGGCTTTATTGACTCTTGACTATGACGTGATCCCATTACATAAATAAGCGGGTTAGGGTGGGACCCTAACATGCCCTCCCCCTTAAGACGAGCCTTGTCCTCAAGGCTGAAGCTGCGGAAACTGCTGAAGAATAGTGGCTGGTTCCCAAGTTGCATCTTCCGGAGAGGTGTCTTTCCATTTGACGAGGAATTCCTTAATCATGCGGCCGCGCAGTTGCTTGTCTCGTGTGTCTAGGACCTGTTCGGGTTGAAGCGAGATGGACCCTTCTTCGTCCAATTCAGGTAGACTGGTCTGAATTCTACAATTGTTCCCAATCACTTTCTTGAGGCATGAGACATGGAAAACTGGATGGATTTTTGCAGTAGGTAGCAAGGCCAACTTGTAGGCCACTTCTCCAATGCGCTGAAGTACTTGATATGGTCCATAGAATTTGGGAGAGAGTTTCTGACACCCCTTGTCCTTGAGTGATGTTTTCTTATATGGTTGTAGTCGTAAAATTGTCTGCAACCCCACTGATTTTTAGATCAGCGATATCTCCTTCATCCGGACTCCGATTCAACTGATTTTTTTTTTGAAATCGGCTATATTTTCACAAAGAATCCAGATCTGCAATTAGATTTTACAAATCTTGCACCAAAATGTACAGATCTGATCTGCAAACTCGCGCCCCCGAAATCCTGCAAAAATAAAATAAAAAATTCTCCACTGTTTGCCCAAGAAAGTGCTCTGATACCACTTGTTGTAGATCTAACCCAAGAATATATGATAATATAAGGAAACCCAAGAATAAAAAGATAGAAATAGATAGAAATGCTTCTTTATTATCAAACCCTTAAGGTAGGGCAACACCATACATTCACTCCTTAAGGAAGGAGAGCACTCCACAAGCCATATGTCTGTTCATACAATAGTCAAGGATTATTGTATGAACATGCATATGGATTGTGGAGTGCTCTCCTTCCTTAAAGAGTGAATGTATGGTGTTGCCCTACCTTAAGGGTTTGATAATAAAGAAGCATTTCTATCTATTTCTATGTTGTTATTCTTGGGTTTCCTTATATTATCATATATTCTTGGGTTAGATCTACAACAAATGAGGGGGGAAACTGTGCTTTCAAAGATAGATCTGAGGTCCGGATATCATCAGTTGAGAATCAAGGAAGAAGATATCCCGAAGAGAACGTTTAAGACAAGATTTTGGCATTATGAATTTGTAGTTTTACCCTTTGGACTCACAAATGCCCCGGGTGTTTTCATGAGTTTGATGAACGAAATATTTCAGGATTACTTAGACACATTTGTACAAGTCTTTATCGACGACATCTTGATCTACTCAAAGACCCTAGAACAACATGAAAAACACTTGAGGATAGTTCTACAATGTCTTAGAGAAAACCATTTATACGGGAAGTTGTCAAAGTGTTCCTTTTACTAGACCAAGATTCATTATCTTGGGCATATTATCTCTGGGGATGGTATCACAGTAGAGCCAACAAAGATCAAGGCCATCATGGAATGGTCAAAACCAACCAATGTTCATGAAATACGAAGTTTCATGGGAATGACAGGGTATTATCTTAGATTTATCGAAGGGTTTTCAAAAATAGCAAGCCCCATTACTGAGCTCCATAGAAAGAACAAGAAATTCATTTAGACTAAAAAATGTGAAGAGGCATTCCAAAGGTTAAAGGTGTTATTAACGATAACACCAATTTTGAAGGTGCCGAATATGGAACAAGAAATTTTGGTTTGCATTGTTGCCTCCAAGGAAGGGTTGGGTTGTGTATTGATGCAATAAGGAAGAGTAATAGCTTATGCATCAAGAAACTTAGAACCCACGAAGAGAACTACACAACCCATGATTAGAAATGGCAGCATTTGTTTAAGCACTAAAGATTTGGAGACACTACCTTCTAGGAAGGAAGTTTGATCTTAGGATTGACCATTATGGGCTACAACACATATTCACTCAAGACCACTTAAATGCAAGACAAATACGATGGTCTGAGCTAATTAGTGAATATGATTTTGATATTACTTACATAAAAGGAATGATAAATAGGGTGGTTGATGCTTTACCTAGGAGGCCTCAGATATTTTCAGTGATTCCCTTAAAGACAAATTTGAGGGAGAAATTGCTTGACTTACAATTTAAAGACACCTAGTACCAGAAGGTTAGCAAAAGTTTGAGGGAGGATGAAATGAGGGTCCCAAAATATGAAGCATACTCCCTTGATAATGATGGGATACTACGATTTCGAGGAAGGATATATGTGCCACCGAATGAAGATATACACCGGTTAATCTTGAATGAAGCACATCGCGCAATATACATGGCACACCCTGGTGTTAAGAAGATGAGTGCGGACCTGAAACCACTCTTCTTTTGGAAAGGGATGAAGAAGGACATCGTAAACTTGGTAGCAAGATTCTTAGAGTGTCAACGAGTAAAATCTGAACAGATACATCCAATAGGGTTATTTCAACCCCATGAGATACCAAAATCTAAATGGGAAGTTATATCAATGGACTTCATTGTGGGACTACCAATGACCTCAAGAAGACATGATTCCATATTTGTAGTGGTGGACACGTTGACCAAGAGTGCCCATTTCATACTAGTTAAGACTACATATAAGGCACCAGAGATAGCCAGAGGTTTTATTGATGATATTACGAGATTGCATGGAGTGCCTAGGAAGATCATATCAGATAGGGGAGTAGTGTTTACATGAAGGTTTTGGACCAGTTTACAAGAAGCCTTGGGAACCCAGTTGAACTTCAACATTGCTTATCACCCTGAGACAAATGGGCAGACAGAGAGGATTAATCAAATCCTTGAGGACATGCTATGGATGTATCTGATGGACCAACAAAAGAGATGGGAGGAGTTTTTACCCCTCATGGAATTTGCTTATAATAATAGTTATCAGAGTTCCATTAAGATGGCACCATTTGAGTTCTTGTACGGAAGACCTTGTAGAACACCTCTTAGTTGGGATCGACTAGAGGATCGAGTATTAATAGGACCAAAAGTGGTGCAAGAGATGGAAGAGCAAATGACTATGATTAGGGGGAGGCTGAAAGAAGCACACGATTGAAAAAAGAGCTATGCTGACGCTCATCGGGGAGACCGAAGTTATGAAGTAGGAGATAGGGTGTTCCTGAGTATAAGGCCCAAAAAGAGATCTATAAGATTTGGGAAGGGAGAAAAATTGTCTCCACGATTTGTGGGACCTTTTGAAATCTTGGAAAGGAAAGGGCTGGTGGCATATAGGCTTGCCCTACTGCCATCTTTAGCGTGTATGCATGATGCGTTTCATGTTTCTGTTTTGTGTCATTATATTTCAGATCCTTTGCATGTTATTGACTTTGGTCATTTGTAGGTTTCGAACGAGGGGATGGTAGTGGCCGAACCAGTTCACATACTAGACCAACGAACTTTGCAGCTTAGACGACAGTTAGTGGACTAGGTTAAGGTCAAGTGGGACAATTATAGTCCCATTTCAGCCACTTGGGAGGACACCGAGGAGATACATCACCGTTTTCCTTACCTATTCCAAGGACTTCGAGACGAAGTCTATTATTAAGAGGGGGTGTATGTAGTGCCTTGCTCTATTTGACTGACAGTGATATGACATTAACATTTATTTAGCCCTAAGGCCCACACTTCATTCTTTGAGGACCTCAAGTTGAGGATCTGGACACATGACTCTATTATTAGTGGTTGTGATGTTTATGTATGTTCTCCATTCATATTGTGATGATGATAGCATTAATGATTATGTATGTTCTCTATTGATATTGTGATGATTGTATAATTAATGGTTATGCATGTTCTCTATTGATATTATGATAAATTCAACATAAATGGTTATGTTTGTTCTCTATTGATATTGTGATGATTGTAGAATTAATGGTTATGCATGTTCTCTATTGATATTATGATAACTGTAGCATAAATGGTTATGTTTGTTCTCTATTGAAATTATGATGATAATAGCAGTAAATGATATGAATGCTCTCTATTGATATCACGATGATGATAGCTTTGATGGATAGGTATGTTTTCTATTGATGTTACGATGATGATAGCTTTGATGGATATGTATGTTCCATTGATGTTATGATGATGATAGCCATGATGGATGTGTCCCCTATGTTAGCTACTTACATTAGTTCTGGTTCACAATGAACAATGATGCGAATGACTAGGTGATGTTGATGATGCTATTATGGAAATGACTAACAATGAGAAACTTTGTTACTGATGATTATTGAGTATGACAGGAAACCACCAGAGGCACTCGCATATGATGAGTTGACGACACCTGGTTTGATGAAAATTAATATTTTGTCTTTGAAATTCTAAGTCAATTTTGAAACCTGTATATATATATATATATATATATATATATATATTCTGATGATATGTTAGTGGTTGCAGGCACAAATTAGTTGCTTGGCCGAATGAATCACATATGGGTGATGGGGTTGTACAATTGGATGGAACTGCATGGGAGGGGTGGGACAGTGTCCCTGATCGCACCCGCTAGCACTCTCGCCGTGACTTGGGCTGGAAAGGTTGAAACACCTTCGCCTTGAAGATCACGATGTCGTGAGGGTAGGTCCCAAATTTGGGTCGCTCATGAGGATTTCACTGGGGGATGCACATCAAGGCGGATTCCTTGATTCCTGATACCATTAGTCTCACTATGGAAGGCAACATAAGAGGTGATAGTGGTATGCGTCGTTGCACCTACACTTTCCCTTCGTAGCCATTGGATGCTTGAAGGGCAAGTGGCATGGCACCCTTGGAACTTCAAGGGAATTTCTTGAAGGGCATGACCAACTTGGCACCCTTGGCATCACAAATAAACTGTTAGGCGTGGCACCCTTGGAACTTCAAGGGAAGTTCTTGAAGGGCACGACCAACTTGGCACCCTTGGAATCATTAAAAATAAATAAATTAATAAATATAATCAAGATATGAAAACCTTTTAAATTCACATCAAGCGGTAATTGATGTAAGAACCAACATAATTAAATCAAGAATAAAATTTAGGTTAAGGGGATCATAGGAAGAAATAAAATATTTTACCTTGAAAACTCTACCCTTCCCATGTTGGAAAATATTAGGTAGATAATGTACTTAAGTAACTTAATTAGGTAAAAAGGGGAAAGAGGGACATAGATGTAAGTATAAATATTAATCCTAAAATAGTTAAACCTAATTAAGAGAAGAGGGTGGTGAATTAAAATAATATTAATAAATTAAATTTTAGAGGAATTTAGAGAACCTCCATGTGGCAACAACCAACATAACAATATCCATCTAAGAGGAAAATTGAGTTAAATTAGAGAGTAGTTAGGGGATCAAATCTGTGACATATCAATTGACTTTAGTAACGAGCACAAGCTAAGGAGTAGAAAAGGGGGATCAAGGGACAACTAGGAGAAGAAATAGGAAGTCTTGTTGGCGGGGGAGGAAAAATATAATTCTAAACTAAAATTTAAGTAAATAATTTTGGAGATCCTTGGTGAGAGAGTGACACATGGGTGGATGAATAGTCAAACTATTGGATTAACAAAAATAATTAATTATGCATGAAATGCCAAGTGTCACCTATGAAGACTCTTATAAAATAAGGGGCAGGCCATGGGAGAAGGGAATTTTCTTTTACCCTATTGTTGGATGGATGAGACTATGTCAAAGTAGTGATTACGAGCTATAGTGAGTTTGGTGAGGTAGAGGACTTTAGAGATGGGAATCTTGAGCCATAGAGTGCTCTCCTCTACCAGCTAATACATTTCCTCCATTGTACAACCCCATTGCAGCTCGGGGGTCCGCAAGGAAGGAGAGTACCCAAGGAGTAGGCTAGGAGGTCAACCGGTGGGTCACTGCATTCGGATTAAGCACATCAACATTCACACTTGGAGGTGACCAACAACAAAGGAGTGCAAGTAGCGGCAAGTCAAGATTGAATCTCGTCTCCTGGTGAACGGTACCTATGTTATTATAATGTTCTTTTATATGACTTCATTATGGATTTAGTTAATAACATGTTAAATAGATGATATGTTCAATGCAGTGAAATTCATGGATGTTGTATATAAGTGCTTAATATTTTTGAGTTCCCAATGCTAGTTTCTTATGGTTGTATTCTTAGTTTTTAAAAGATCTCTCTCTCTCTCTCTCTCTCTCTCTCTATATATATATATATATATATATTTTAGGGTTGGTTTCTACACTTGGTATCAGAGCACGTTCAACCTCTAGGACCTATGTACCCTTATTTTTCGCTTCCTTCTCAAATTATTTCTTTAAATTCCCTCCTCTTGCATACTCTAATTATTTTAAGCTCAAAAGCCCCCTTTTTGGACTTTTATTTAAAAAAAACAATAAATAAAAAAAACACAACCAAAAAGCAGAAAAAATGTTATGTTGCTTGATTACCTCTAAAACTATTTGTGTCTACATTACGTATTGCAGTACCATTTAGGATTTCCAACTAGACATTGCATTTTTTTTTTTTTTTTGATGCTGTGCATTGAAATGTTGGAAATACTGGGGGGGGTGAATCAGTATTTCTTACTTTTTTATTCTAGTGATTGCCAAAAGCATATATAGATATGTATATGTATACACAGAACACAGAAACCAGCAGCTGGAATAAATGCTTTTATTAAAACTCAAGACATTACAATGAAATAAATATGATATAAGTATATATTTGACTGTGAATAGTTGCCAAGCTCCAACTTGGACTTCAGTGAGGCTCCAACCTCCAGAGCACAAACTCTGTTCAACAGTGGTTCTGCACTTAGGAGCACCTACCCCTAATGACTTTAGTCCTGTTTAGTTCTGAGGCTCCAACCTCTTGGGCTCCAACCCAATCTTGGTATACACTAGTATGCTGCTGCACTCTATTCAGCTGAGGTTCTCTCACTCTTACTCTCCTGCCTCTGCTACTTCTGCTACCTCACGCTCTGGTTCTTCACCACAATAACAACACCAACAATTCTCTGTTTTTACTGTTTTATACATTCTCATGCCTTTGTCCATTCGTTTCCGCTTACTCGCTAGCTCTGTGGCTTCCTCCTCGCTCGCTTGAGCTTCAACTTCCTCAACACTCGCTTGAACTTCTGGCTTCCCTCATCCATTCACTTTAGCTTCCTCTGCGCTCGAATTAACCAATGCTTCATGGGACACGTTCAAGAGGAAGAGGGGACGAATTACAATAGAAATGATGCTTATTGAAAAAATATCAGAGAGGTCCTTTTTTTTTCAAGTTCATGAGTCGTGAACTGTTATTTGTTAGTAATATAGATGCCCGAGATCAATTCCAGAAATGAGGCATTTCAACATATATATATATATATATATATATATATATATATATATATATATATATATATATATATATATATGACTTCTTCCTATCACCAAGGAATGAAAAATATATATGTCGGAGAATCTTTTATTCACAGACTTATTACTTCACGGAAACCATATAAGCGAGGCTATAGCCATATATAGGTCCCACATGCCACACCATCCTTTTATCGCAATCGCCGCTTCCGGAGGTTCGCACATAACATAGTCGATTGTTGATGGTCAATTCCCCTGCTGGACGTGATATTATATAAACTATTTTTGATGAGTCCATCGGGTCCATACCTCTATTGCAATCGGCACTCGGGAGAGTGTAATTCCTTTGTGTATTGTTTCGATGGGTGGATGCGATAAAGCATTCAAGCATAACACAATTCCGCATCGGGTCCGCATACATTCTCGTAATCAGAGGTTTCGCCGATATACATATATATGCCGATATATATATATATAAACTTCTTCGCCGATCTCCTGTCACATCAGTCAAAAACCATGTGAAGTTAAACCTGTCGTCCCATCATTCATCAGGCGATCCGACAACGTTCGCTCCTCCTGATCCCGCGAACCGCTTGTGCGTTAACTCGCGATAAAGCGGTTTTTGCCCTGTCCCATCTGCCACGCGTCGCCCGATGATTGTGATTGCTCGCCTGTGTACGATTACCGCGCACCCTCCAAAGCCGGTGCGAACAATACCGTTTATCGCCGTCTTTGCTTGCTATCTCCCAGGCATCTTTATCGCCCGGTAGCTGTAGGGGTTTTTGCCCTGTCCCATATGCCACGTGTCACCCGGTGATTGTGATCCCTCGCCCACGTACGATTACTGCGCACCCTCCAAAGGCGGTGCGAACAATACCGTTTACCGCCGTCCCCGCTCGCTATCTCCCGTGCATCTTTATCGCCCGGTAGCCGTCGGATCTTTTCGCTGGAAATCTGACGACTCATGTTTGTTTGCTGTTAAACGCATCCATTTCTCCTCCAGTAGCTCCTAATAACTCTGTCTGCTTCCTCTATGGCTCCGATGGCTTTGTGTGCTCCTCTTCTTTGGCTCTGTCTACTCCTCTCGTCTCCAGCTGCTCCTCTAGTGGATCTGTCTACTCCTTGAATATTGCCATATTGACATCAATGACAATGCGTGTCCAACAATCTCCCCCTTTGTTATTGATGCCAATATTCTTCTGATCTCTCCCCCTTTGACATCAATGGCAAAGGAATGCATATGGAATCCCCCAGTCAAACTACTCCCCCTGTCCTGCTGCATCTTTATGAATGAACTTGAGTGATGATAAAGAAATAACCCCCATCTTTTGACGCAGATGTTCGAATGCTTCTCGAGGAAGAGGTTTTGTGAAAATATCATCTATCTGCTCCTTTGTACTAATATATTCCAGGACGATGTTTTGTTCAGCTACTTGCTCACGAAGGAAATGATACTTGATTGGTATGTGTTTGGTTCTTGAGTGCATCATTGGATTTTTGCTGAGACTGATAGCACTTGTGTTGTCACAATAAACGGTAATTGGTTGATCTGTACATATGTTGAGATCTTTTAGAGCTTCCTTCATCCATAATATCTGAGTACAACAGTCTGCTACAACAATATACTTGGCTTCGGCTTTGGATAATGATATGGATGACTGTTTTTTGCTGAGCCAGGATACCAAATAGTCTCCTAGGAAGAATGCATTTCCACTAGTACTTTTCCGATCATCTATACTTTCAGCCCAATCAGCGTCGGTGTATGCAGTTACAATCAGTGTTGATTTCTTTGGGTACCAAAGACTGAAATCAGAAGTTACCTTCAGATATCTAAGAATTCTTTTTACAGCTAATAAATGGGATTGTTTGGGAGCAGATTGAAATCTTCCTACCATTCCTACTGCTTGCATTATGTTTGGTTGTGTAGCTGTTAAGTATAGAAGGGCTCCAATCATTGACCTGTAATGAGTTGCATATACTAGAGGGGAGTCATCATCTTTGCTCAGCTTGCAGTTTGTGGTCATAGGTGTGCTCATGGGTGCACAATCCTCCATTCCATAATTTTTGAGCATGTCTTTTAGATATTTGGTTTGAGATATACACAATCCTGCTTTGGTTTGAGATATTTGAAGTCCAAGGAAGTGGGACAGCTCTCCTATCATTGACATCTCAAACTATTTTGACATTTTTTGAGAAAATTCATGGCTCATTTCATCATTATTACTAGCAAAAATCAGATCATCGACATAAACAAGAGCAGCTAGTAACTTACCTTGATCTGTCTTTATGTATAGATTACTTCCAGCCACTCCCTTTTTGAAGCCTTGTTGTTGTAGATAGTGATCCAGTCTTGCATACCAAGCTCTAGGAGCTTGTTTCAACCCATATAAAGCCTTTTTCAACTTACAAACTAAGTCCTTTCCTGCTGTTAGATCAAAACTTTCTGGCTGCTCCATGTAGACTTCCTCCTTGAGTTCCCCATTTAGAAATGCTGATTTCACGTCCATTTGATAGATTTTGAATCCTTTTGAGGAAGAAAATGCCAAGAACATCCTAATAGCTTCCATACGGGCCACTAGTGCAAATGTCTCTTCAAAGTCAATTCCTTCAATTTGTGAATAGCCTTTGCAGACAAGTCTTGCCTTGTTTCTGATAACTTGTCCTTCCTCATTCATTTTATTTTTGAACACACATTTGGTTCCTATTATGTTTTTGTCCTTTGGACGAGGTACCAGCTCCCATGTATTTTTCTTCTCAATTTGGGTCATTTCTTCTTCCATGGCTTTTACCCAATGAGGATCCTTACTTGCTTCTGCAAATGTTTCTGGTTCTATCATAGATAGGAGGGCAATGAATTTTCTCTTGGGTGTAATTGTTATCCTTCTTCGGGTCTGCACACCTTCATCTTTATTGCCAATGATCTGCTCTTATGGATGATGTTTTTTGACATTCTTCATCTTTGAAGGGGTATTAGGTGGTTCTCTTTCCTCTTCTTCTTCTTCTTCTTCCTCATCTATTTCTTCTTCTTTAGGTTCTTCTTCTTCAATGAGAGAGTCATCTTCATGTTCCTCAATTTCCTTTTCTGGAAGATCTTCATCAACCTTTACATCAATGCTTTCCACTATTTTCTTCAGTCGATAATTGTAGCACTTGTAAGCCTTCTCCGTATGGAGTATCTAGGAAATATCCCTTCATCAACCCGAGAATCAAACTTTCCGGGTGAGCCATCATTTATTTTTAGGAAGCACTTGCTTCCAAAGATCTTGAAGTACTTCACCGAAGCAGGTCTTCCTTTCCATAGCTCATAAGGAGTTTTTTCACAATTTGGTCTTAATTGAGTTCAATTCAGTGTATAGACAGTTGTTCCTACTACTTCTCTCTAGAATTTAGGTTGTAAGTTTGCTGCTAATAGCATAGTTCTTGCCATTTCTTGGACTGCTCGGTTTCTTCTTTCAACTACCCCATTTTGGTGAGGTGTTCTGGCAGCCGAGAATTCCCTTTTAATTCCATGAATATTACAGAACTCACTAAACTCGTTTGATGTGAATTCTCCTCCTTTGTCTGTTCTGAGGCACTTAATTTTTGAATCTTTTTCATTTTCTACAAGGGCTTTTAGATTCTTAAAACACTCAAAAGTTTTAGATTTATACTTTATGAAATATATCCACATCATTCTAGTATAATCATCAACAAATAACACAAAGTACCTTTCTCCTTGGAGTGCTTGATTTCTAGTTGTCCCACACACATCAGCATGGATGATCTCCAAGGGCTTCGATGTATAGAGCTCCTTTGTCTTGTGGTTGGTTCTGGTCTGCTTTCCATGTTGACATGGACCACACACTGCTTGATTTGGTTTGGACAGCCTGGTATGTCTCGTACAACTTTGATCTTGCTGATATTAATTAGATTTTCGAAGCTTGTATGTCCAAGTCGCTTATGCCACAGCCAACTCTCATCTGTCTGACTTAAGTAGCATTTATTTTCTTGAATCTTGTTCAGAATGTAAATGTTGTCTGATGTTCTCACCCCTTTTGCCACAAGTTTCCCTGAGGCAGAGTTCCTTATTTCACAGTATTTGGTGCTGAAAACGACCTTATGTCCTTGATCACAGATTTGGCTGACACTCAGGAGGTTGTGTTTGAGCCCGTCAACTAGCAGAGCATCTTGAGCTTTTCCTTTTCCATTGATCAGAGTAACTGTTCCTTTTCCTACAATTCTGCCTGATCCGCTTCCAAAGGACACATTCCCTTCCTTTTTACTCAGTGAGACAAACTTCCTTCTGTCTCCTGTCATGTGTCTGGAGCACCCACTATCTACAAACCACTGGTTTTCATTATTTTGAGCATATAGAGCCAGGCCGTATTTGTCCATGCTGGATTTCTTGCTACTCGCCTTTCTTCCTTTGAGTGGGTAGTCTTGTTCATAGTGTCCATTATTGTAGTAGAAAGAGCAAATCAGATCAAATTTGCTCAAGGGATCAAATGAATTGAACGTTTTTATTTGTCCCTGCCTTTTGAGGGCATATGAGTTGATTATTCGGTCCTTTAGCTTTGTCTTTTCACTTCTGCAAGCCATACAATGTATGGCTTGATGACTGAAGTTTTTACAGTGAAAGTGTCCAAGAAAGATGGTTTTGTACTTGTTGAAGCAACCACGGTTTGAGTCGATTTCCTTCTTGGGAATTACTCCCGCCTCGTTCTTTGGATTTGCGATGGGCCCTTGGTGGAGTGTAGGTTTGTATTTCCTGTAGTGTCCATGATTCGACTCCACATTCTTCTTTGGAGTAATTCTCTCTTCATTCTTGGGATCTGGGATGCACTTTTGATAACATACTTTTTCATCTTTTGGATTGCAGGAAAGTGCATTGGCATAGCTTTTCGCATTATTCTTAGTGCTTGAGGATTCTACTTTGAAACCTATTCCAGACTTGTCATGTTGAGGTTTTTGATTTTTCAGAATAGTCTCAAGTATTTGAGAGCTTTTACAGCCCTTTTTAATTTGCTCCAACTCCTTTCTCAGAGACACTATTTCGGCCTCACGTTCTTCACAAGTCTCTTCCTTTTCTTTAAGCTTTTCTTCCATGAGATCTTCTCTCCTTCTTATTTCCTCGTTTTCCATTTTGAGAGAAATGATTTTGTTCCGTAGTTTCTCATTTTCTTCAATGGCACTTATTAACAGTTCGTCTACATTTCCTTCCAGCCCTGAGTCATCATCATCTGCGAGTGCCATGAATGATGCTTCTTGGCTTTCATCATGATCACTTTCCTCATCTGATTTCTTTTTGATGACCATAAACTCATCCTCATCAAATTCATCTTGCTTGGAGAAGAAGTTTTTCTTATTGAACCCTTTCTTTTTATGTGCCATTCTTTTAGAATTTCCTTCATCATTACTGTCATGTTTATGAGGACATTTTACTGCATAATGACCTATTTTACCACATTTAAAACAGATAAGAGGATACTTGCCTTTAAGCTTAGATCCTCTCTTCATCTTTCGTACAAATTGAGCCAATTCGGATTCCACATCTGACGCATCACTACAGTCATTCCTTTCTTTCTCCTTCTTTGACTTTGAGGCCTTGAATGCTGCATCTTTGGAGCTTGGACCACCTTTCCTCATTTCATAGGCAGTGAGAATTCCATGGAGTTCATCCATTTTGAGGGCATCTAGATCCTTTGCTTCTTCTATAGCGCTTATTTTGGAGTCAAATCTGTCTGGAAGAGACCTTGATACCTTTTGAACAATGGTACTTTTTTCCACTTTTTCGTCCAATCCTTTAAGGGAATTTACCACTTCAGCTACTCGGAGGAGGTATGCTGCAATATCTTCTTCATCTTCCATCCACAAACTTTCAAATTGTCTTCTGTGAGTTTGAAGCTTTGCCTTTTTGACTTTTGAGTCTCCATCGTACAAGCCAACTAGCTTCTCCCACATTTCTTTGGCAGAGGTACAGTGCATGATTTTTTTAAACTCGGAATCAGTGATTCCACTAGTGATGGAGTTCATGGCCTTTGCATTTGCGATGTAGGCTTTCCTATCGTCTTGGCCTGTTGGAAGAGTGGAAGTAGTTTTGTATTCATTTTGAACAAAATGCCAGACTTCAGGTCCAAGGGACATTAAGTAGTAGGTCATTCTTTTCTTCTAGAACCCAAAGTTAGTGCCATCGAACAAAGGAGGTCTTCCTGATGCTTCGTGATTTCTCATCATGGCCGCGGATCCTTCTTCAAGCTGTTAGGCTAGTATGAAGAAGCCTGCTCTGATACCAATTGTTGGAAATACTGAGAGGGGGGGTGAATCAGTATTTCTTACTTTTTTATTCTAGTGATTGCCAAAAGCATATATAGATATGTATATGTATACACAGAACACAAAAACCAGTAGCTGGAATAAATGCTTTTATTAAAACTCAAGACAGTACAATGAAATAAATACAATATAAGTATATATCTGACTGTGAATAGTTGCCAAGCTCCAACTTGGACTTCAGTGAGGCTCCAACCTCCAGAGCACCAACTATGTTTAGCAGTGGTTCTGCACTTAGGAGCACCTACCCCTAATGACTTTAGTCCTGTTCAGTTCTAAGGCTCCAACCTCTTGGGCTCCAACCCAATCTTGGTATACACTAGTATGCTGCTGCACTCTATTCAGCTGAGGTTCTCTCACTCCTACTCTCCTGCCTCTGCTGCTTCTGCTGCCTCTTCTGCCTCTACTGCTTTTGCTGCCTCTTCTGCCTCTACTGCTTCTGCTACCTCACGCTCTGGTTCTTCACCACAATAACAACACCAACAGTTCTCTGTTTTTACGGTTTTATACATTCTCATGCCTTTGTCCATTCATTTCCGCTTATTTGCTGGCTCTTTGGCTTCCTCCTTGCTCGCTTGAGCTTCGGCTTCCTCAACACTCACTCGACCTTCTGGCTTCCCTCCTCCATTCACTTTAGCTTCTACTGCACTCGAATTAACCAATGCTTCACGGGACACGTTCAAGAGGAAGAGGGGCCGAATTACAATAGAAATGATGCTTATTGAAAAAATATCAGAGAGGTCCTTTTTTTTTTTCAAGTTCACGAGTCATGAACTGTTATTTGTTTGTAATATAGATGCCCGAGATCAATTCTAGAAATGAGGCATTTCAACACACACACACACACACACACACACACACACACACACACACACACACACACACACACATATATATATGACTTCTTCCTATCACCAAGGAATGAAAAATATATATGTCGGAGAATCTTTTATTCACAGACTTATTACTTCACGGAAACCATATAACCGAGGCTATAGCCATATAGAGGTCCCACATGCCACATCATCCTTTTATCGAAATCGCCGCTTCCAGAGGTTCGCACATAACATAGTCGATTGTCGATGGCCGATTCCCCTACTTGACGCAATATTATATAAACTGTTTTTGATGAGTCCATCAGGTCCATACCTTTATCGTAATCGGCACTCGGGAGAGTGTAATTCCTTTGTGTATTGTTGCGATGGGTCGATGCGATAAAGCATTCAACTATAACAAATGCCGCATCGGGTCCGCGTACATTCTCGCAATCAGAGGTTTCGCCGATATACATATATATACAGATATATATCTATATATATATATATATATATATATATATATATATATATATAAACTTCTCCGCCGATCTCCTATCACATCAGTCAAAAAACACGTGAAGTTAAACCTGCCGTCTGATCATTCATCAGGTGATCCGACGACGTTCGCTCCTCCTGATCCCACGAACCGCCTGCGCATTAACTCGCGATAAAGCGATTTTTTCCCTGTCCCATCTGCCACGCGTTTCCCGGTGATTGTGATCGCTCGCCCGTGTACAATTACTGCGCACCCTCCAAAGGCGGTGTGAACAATATCGTTTACCGCCGTCCCTGCTCGCTATCTCCCGTGCATCTTTATCGCCTGTTAGCTGTCGGATCTTTTCGCTGGAAATCTGACGGCTCATGTTTGTTTGTTGTTAAATGCATCCACTGCTCCTCCGATAGCTCCTGATAACTCTGTCTGCTTCCTCTATGGCTCCGATGGCTCTGTGTGCTCCTCTTCTTTGTCTTTGTCTGCTCGTCTTGTCTCTAGCTGCTCCTCTGGTGGCTCTGTCTACTCCTTGAATATTGCCATATTGACATCAATGACAATGCATGTCCAACATGAAATTCATTCATTAGTTAAATTTTTAATCATAGCAATTCTTAAGTTTAGTCAATAAATAGCTTCTGCTGCAATATCTTCTTTGGCAGACTCATAAAGTTGATCCTTGAACGTTATCTTATGGTGCAAAGAGATATTCTCAAATTGTTATTCCCATTCATGATAACTTAAGACAATCCTCGTCGCATATGATAATCTAAGTTCAAATACTTAATATCCTTCTCTAGTGTAGCCAGGGAAAACGAGTTTTTAAGACATTTGGAAAGATTTTTCATACCTTGATACAAAAGATCAGCAGAGCTTCATCAAAATAATGGGTCTTCCTACAAAGCATAATAGAATTTAATAAATGCAGAACATGTATACCGCAGATAACCCAAAAATTTGGGGAAGAAACTTGAAAAGTAACATGGACATATCAAGGAATTTAACTCTCAAATATTCCATTACCGTAATAATTAATCACATGGCCAAATAAACATTGCGGAACAGAATGAGAAGTAATTAGATGAAAAGCGAGCCATGATGCCCGAGTGAAGAATGGATTTATCAACATTTATAATGGCCTCAACGCCAGCCGTGAGACTGGTTTCATCAACATTTAAAGACACAAATGAATAAGCATTATATGTTTAATCTATTGTAATGTTTGTATGCACTTGTACTCAACGTTTTCATAATCTTATTTTTTTTGGTTTTTCCGAAGTTTTTAAAGTGCCTTGGACCAAAGTTTTAACCACTTTATTATAATGGCTACGACTTTATTATAATAGTTGCATCATCAGATTTTGTGCTTTCTTGATTTGGAATCTTATATATTTATATAAGGAAGATCGCAAAGGAAAGTAAGAACCTTGATCAAGATTAAACCTGCTAAGTTGAAAAAAAAAACAACCGATTAAGATCTTGGACTGGAACTACTATAGACTGGAAGTGATTTAGAAGAATGTAGTAATTCTGTTTTGGATAGACGGATGGGATTGTACGATGTGAAAAGATTCCTCATCCAATGGAGGATGTAGCGAGCTTTTATTGTTAACATCAAAGAACAATTGTTAAAATTGGCAACTAGGGCCAAACTCCACGTGGGTAATCTTATTTATGGCAGCTGATATTTTTATTGGCCTCCTCTCATCGGGAGGTGTAGGATTGATCTAAAGATCATCCGATTTCGATAAGTATTCATGGATATATAAATTTATTTGTGTTATGGAACAATTCGTCAAGGTTGGCCAACAACCCAATTGCCCCCACTTGTGTTCCACGTCTGAGTATAAATACAAGTGCCTTGCAAGTCATTTGTACACACAAATCTCTTGAGATTTCTTCTTCTCCACTTGTTTTGGGTTTTAGTGGAAAGTAGAATCTCTAAGGGAAAAACACAGTCCTAGAGGATGATGCCCTAGCTCATGAAAACCATATGCTATCCAGAGAAAGGTCTAAAAACACATACATGAAGATGATAATGATGGCCTAGGTATATGCTGTCTAGAGGAATCCTAAAACACAATCATGTTGTGAAGAAGATATGCCCTAATCCTCTACATTGTCAAGGAAGACAACCCTTGTATAATACGTTGTCCCAAGGGTGACCCTAACAGTAGTTATGGAGATTCCCTAAATACACAACCATGGAAATAAAGGAAGGAACCCTAGCAGCAGGACTAAGGGAGAGGAGATGCCCTAAACTTAGTTGCTATGTTGCCTAATGGAGATGCCACCTAAACGTTGTCTTAGAAGAGTTTTCTAAACATGGAATGCCCTCGCTGTCATGGAAGGAAAAGCCCTCATCCTACATGCAGTCATGAAAGGTATACCCTCATTGTCATGGAAGGAATGCTCTCACACTTAAACACTGAGATAAAGAAGACACACATTCATCTATCCTTAATGTTGTTCTAAATAAGGATTCTCGGACTACTATTTTGATTGAAATACAATCATGAATGATAGATCCAATCGATGTCTTAACTAAAGCCTATTGCTGTGAAGTGAAGATATTGGCATTGCTATGTGCTAGGCTGCAGGCCATAGCACTATAGCTAGCCACCTTGGTCTTATGATGAATGCTGGAAAATTATAGACAACATAGTATATGACTACAAGATACATAGTGCAACATAGTGCACACAGTAGAAACGATGGGTACAAGATGCATAGTGCAGCATTGTGCACACAGTAGCAGCGATGGATACAGGATGTATGGTGCAGCTTGGTGTAGCTCAGTTATGCTGGACATAATGATGGTGCAACATGGTATAGCTCAGTGTTGCTGGACATAGTGATGGTGCTGCATGGTGTAGCTCAGTGATGCTGGACATAGTGATGGTGCAACATGGTGTAGCTCAGTGATGTTGGACATAGTGATGGTGCAGAATGGTGTAGCTTAATGATGCTCGACATAGTGATGGTGTAGCTCAGTGATGCTGGACATAGTGATGGTGTAGCTTAGTGATGCTGGACATAGTGATGGTGCAACATGGTGTAGCTCAGTGATGCTGGACATAATGATGGTGTAGCTCAATGATGCTGAACATAGTGATGGTGCAACATGGTGTAGCTTAGTGATGATGGACATGGTATGATGGTGCAACATGGTGTGGCACAGTGATAGGATCAACATGGTGACTGAGTCACCTTGGAGAATCAGTTGAAGCAGCATGTCTTCAATTGAGTCCATCTACCTCATGTATCATCTTCTTAGAGGTGATCTCTGCTCTTATTTAGATAAGTCAAAGTGTTGACTTCTATTGTATATGTACTATCTCTCTCTCTCTCTCTCTCTCTTTGCTGAACTATTGAAGAACATATAAGAAGAATTGATCAAGGGTTTTCCCACATTGGTGTTTGTCCTTCGCTAGCGCCACATCTTGTGTCCTCTTGTCTTGGCTTGTCTTCTGTGATTCATGTTTATGTTCTATCTGCAATTTACTATTATGCTGATGTGATTTCTAATCTGGAAAAGACATTGAGCTAACTATGAAAATTGAAATAAATTGCTCTAGGCATAGAACATACCTAAAATTAACATGGTATCAGAGCTGAGGTGCAGAAAAAGCCCAAGCAAGAGTGAAAGAGCAATCATCGAAGACAGTTGGAAAGGACAAAAAGGCTTAATGGGTTCTTCATCCCTCTTCAAATTCACCAAGTGTGAAGTTGAAGTTGAGAATAATATCCGAGTGGTGCAAAGGAAGCTTCTGATGGCCTACCTAAAGATCACTTCAATGGGAATTCCGGATCTAAGGGTAGAAGGAAAGGCAGATGCTTTGCTTGCAATAAGTTTGGCCATTATGCAAAGGAGTGTCCGAATGGTCGAGACACATCACTTGATGATAAAAATCATTCCAGGGACATCTTCAATGATCGAAGGAATGACAGTTAATGCAGGACATCAAGGAAATGGCTGACTCTTCAAAGAAAGCAAGGAACCCTAGGTATGAAGAATCAAATGTTGTTATATTGGCCCTCTCCTCCAGACTCTTTGGGAATCTGGCTTATTGATTGTAGTGCTTCAAGGCACTTCATCGGATAGAAGGGTGCTCTCTCTAATTTGGTAGAGATGGAAACAATCATGGGATTATACTTCGAGTCAATGCCACCTATCCTAGAAAGGGTGTAGGGAATGTTACCTCTCAATTGAATGAGGGTAACTCGATTCATTTAAAAGAAGCTCTTTATGTACTTGATCGCAAGAAGAACTTGGTTTCCATTTCAGTAATGGAAGTCAAAGGTTTCAAGGTGGAATTCATTGATGGAAAGGTACGTGTTTGAAAATAGAATTTTTAAAGATGCTTTTATCCTTGAGTTCAGGATTGGCAATTTGTATCAAGTTGTAGGATGGTCCATTGGAGACCATGTTAGTTGACACATATCATCTATAGCACCGAAGGTTTTCTTATTAAGGGGCCCTACCCAATGTGATTCAGATGGTGGTAGGGATGCCTAAATTCAAGAAGAGCATGAAGGTACATGTCCAAGATGTACCGAAGGAAAATCTTACAAGGGGACCATTCCCCTCATATAGCAGGTCCACAGGTTTGGAACAACCTGAGGGGTTTGAGATTCATGATCAGGAATCTCATGTATGAAGGTGGGAGAAAGCCCTCTATGGCTTGAAGCAAAACACCCCGGGCTTAATATGAGAGGATTGATAGCTTTTTGACGAAGCTGAGATTCACTAGGAGTGAAGCCGATCCAAATAATTGCTTGAAGATTGTGGATGATAAACCTCTCATACTGGCACCTTATGAGGACGACCTCTTTCTGACAGGTGCAGACCCTCTCATTTGCAAAATTAAGAGGGAGTTGGATTTCGATTTTGGAATGGTGAACTGCAAGCACGTGACTACCTTGATGGATCTTAACTTTTAGAAATATGTGGTAGGGATGTCAGACCTAATTTGGGAAATGCCTCTGAGTTTCATAAACTCATTCTAGCATTGATGTTCTTGGTGAACTCCCATCTAGATATATGTTTTAAAGTTAGCATTTTGAGCTCAGATATGGTTGAGCCTCACTGAATTGATGACAAGAATCTTCTGAGATATCGCTGGGGAACAATCTCTCATGGATTGAGATACATTACCGAAAATGTGAAGCTGCATGATCATTCAAATTCTAACTGGGCAAGCAGTGTGGAGGATCGCAAGAGCACTTCTGAGTGCTGGTTCTCTTTGGGTTATGCTTCAATATCCTAGATGTGTAGGAAGAAGAAGCGGTTGCTTTGAGCACCGCTGAGACTGAATAGATAGTTATGAGTATGACCTCATGTGAAGCTGCCTAGTTGAGGACGCTCTTCAGTGAGCTGTTTGACACATGATGGATACCACAATGATCTTGTGTGACAACCAGAGGGGGATTCGACTGTTGAGGAATCCTGTGTGTTATGATCACTCCAAGCATATAGACATCAGGTACCACTTTATCTGGGATATGGTACATCGATGAGCAAGAAGGCTCCATCGCATTGGGACTGATATGTAGGTCGCAGACATTCTGTCGAAGCCTCGAGGTCAAATTTGTGACTTTCCAGAATGACTTGGAGTCGTTGAGAGACCCTCTTATGAGGATCCTGTATGATGCATGCATTGAGCTCTGGGAGCTCTGGGGGGCTTAGGGTGCTTCTTGGAGCAACAAGTGACCATAGGGAAACTCACCCTCCCGTAGTGGTGTGTTGAGTACAGGGTGAATGGTTTAACCTTCCCCTGTGATACCCCGTGGCGACTTATGGATAGGATGAGTGGTTCTCCTATCGAGGCATCCTACCCATTCAGTATGGGACTCATGGGAAGTACCTCTCATTTGGCCAATGAGTAGGGAAATGGGGTTAGGGACCATAGTAGTACTGATGGATGCATCGTGTATCTACCTACTCCCTATGCTAGGATGACCGACTGTTTTTTCCAGTTGATCCATGACACAATTGCCGAACCCAACCCAAAACAACACCAAAAGTACTCTTCCTATCTGAAGCACAACCTGCCCAAACTGAATCCGTGTACCCTGCTAGTCTCAATCCATCACCTTGTCTATAATCTAGACCAAAATCCACATTCCCCTACAAGTAACGAAGAATGTGTTTTGCAGCCACCCAGTGCACTCTCCTAGGCTCGCACATGAACTGACTCATAGTGTTAAATGCAAAACATATATCTTGTCAAGTGTTGACCAAATACATCAAACAACAAATACACTGTCTATACAGAGTAGGATCCACCAACTTGGAATGAAAAGTGTGAAGCTTCTTCCAGTTAGTGATCATAGGTGTAGACATGGGTTTGCAGTTCTCCATGTGAAATCTGCTAAGAATATCCACAATGTACTTCCCTTGTCCCAGGAAGAAATGCCCCTCCTCCTGCACACCTCCAATCCTAGAAAATAATGCATCAAGCTAAAAGCATTCATCTCAAACTCTGAAGCAAGATCTCTCTTGCAGCCCTCAATGATTCTCTGTGTTGAAAATTCAACAAGAAATTCTAAGTATAGAAGTGCTAAAAATAGAATTGCTATAAATAGAATTTCGGGACACATTCCAATTTTAGTTAGTCCTTGAACTAAAATTGAGAATTAAAATTCGAATTTAATTTAAGTAGCTGTTTGTAAAATAATTAATTAATTCATCTTGAGTTAATTAGTTGTAGAAAATCAAACATGAAGTCTATGTGAAGACATGCAATAGTTTCCCCTTTGATTGAGGAAGTTATCCCTTGATTAAGGAGATCACGATGAGTTGTACTTTGAGTTTTAATTAGTTAGCTCAGTTAATTGAGTTAAGTCCAATTAAATTAGTTCCAAACAGTTGGAGGAACTAATTGTGAGTTCAGCCAGTTAATGCATGCATGCATGCAACTAGTGTTCTCCAGATAACTGAATATTCTCTCATAAATAACTCATGCATGTCAGTTTAGTCAGAGACCCAGTTGAGATCAGATGATGGGACATTGTACTATCAGTTGCAGGAATATTCCATTGAGGATATCTCTTGCATGCAGAAGGAATTCATTCCTTGGAGATTGCGCAGTTACTTCTGAGTTTGATGAGTTGTGTGAGAGGTCAATTCACACAGGTGGTAGCCAAAGGACCCAGGAGAAATTGAGCAAGGAAATAGGAGGCTTGGAGGACCAAGGGAAGGAATATGTTGTGTCTATTCAGTCTATGAGCAACATTGAGGGATTGTATTGAGAGCTGGATAACTTGTGAGCTAAAGCTTTGTGTAATCCGGGCATATTTCCACTTGTATGATAATACAGAGATCGGGGTTTTTAGCTAAGGCTTTCCCCAAAGTATTCTTCTGTTTTCATGTGTGATTGATTTCTCATTCTCTGTTATATGTGTTCTATTTGATCTTGCTCAAAATCGATTAAACTTCTGCAAGTTTGTTTGTAGAAGTAGATCAAGTATTTTGTTTTAGTATATTGCATTATCAGGTGATCTACAGTGGGAAAATCTACATGGTATCAGAGGAAAGGTGATCAAAGCAAAGAACAATATACAAAGAAGGGAGAAGTTTGAAGTTTAAATTTCCTGATTATAGAATTCGAATTCTTATCACATCTCAAATTTCACCAATGGCGTTCAACGGTTTGAGACTCGAGTATGCCCTTGATGGCAGCTCGAATTATATAGCCTAGAAGGATTGCATGGAAGCGGTATTAGAGGAAAACGGTTTGAAGGAATAAATTGATCAAGAAGTCCCCAAGCCAGCAACTGCTAATGCCTAAGAATTGGCAGAATGGAAGAAATGTGTGGCTAGAGCGAGGAGAATCCTGTTGGAGGGAGTTCAAGATCACATAGTCTCTAGTCTCCATGGGAAGGAGACACCATTTTCAATGTGGAAAACATTGAAGGATCTATATCGGAACAACATTTATCAGAGGAAGCTGGCGCTGGAAAAAAAGCTTCAGAAAATCAAGTATGAAGAGGGCGACACGATCTCTACATATCTGAACAAGCTCACCACCTGCAGGGATGAGCTTGGAAGTGTAGGGATCATGAAAACTGATGATGACATGGTGAGTCTTGCTCTCCTCGGTCTTCCTAAGAGCTGGCATAGCTACCAAGACTTGGTAAATGGAAGAGAGAAACTGTCAGATTGGGAACGACTTTGGTCGGATCTGATGCAGTGGAGATAAGGAGAAGCACCAGAGATGGATCTTCATCAAAGCAAGATGATGAAGAAAATATAGCCTTAGCGAGTAAGGCGAGGAAAGTGAAAGGGAAGGCGTCCCATTCCAAATCTAGTTCTTCCCATGGTGGGAAGAAGATTGACAAATCGAAAGTGAGATGCTTTCATTGTCATGAGGTGGGCCATTATGCTACGAATTGTCCACACAAGAAATCCAAGAAAGGATCCTCGAAGGGATCAGATGGTGAGGCACTGGCCTCACAGTTCTGGATTTCACCATCATCGCATGTATGGTTTCATCGATGGTGAGGCACTGGCCTCACAGTTCGAATTGGATTTCACCCTCATCGCATGTATGGTTTCATCGATGGTGGGGTGTTTTTGGTACCTAGATAGTGGAGCTTCATTCCACATGACCAGTGACAAGAATCATTTCAGTACCTTGGAGGAGAAGGACCTCTAGATGCGGATCAAGATGGGCAATGATGGAAAGTACCGTGTTTCAGGTGAAGGTACGGTTGTGTTTCAGAGGGAGCATGGAGCTCCTCTCACCCTGACTGATGTAAAGTATGTGTCGGGTCTGAAGAAGAATCTTGTGTCTATCGCTATGCTGGAAGACAAAGGCTATGATGTAGTCTTTAGTAAAGGAAAGGCATTCCTGAGGCATATCGACACTGGACAGACCAAGAGGAT
Source organism: Pinus tabuliformis (assembly GCA_031772625.1). Classification (NCBI taxonomy): domain Eukaryota; kingdom Viridiplantae; phylum Streptophyta; class Pinopsida; order Pinales; family Pinaceae; genus Pinus; species Pinus tabuliformis. Next base: position 1,356,122,718 of record CM062805.1, read on the forward strand.
TGGGATTTGAGTAAAGAATCTCTACAAGCTGGAGGTAGACGACTGTGCTGCATTGAGTTCCAAAGTAGAGTTGGTGCAGAGCCAAGATGTTGGTGAGCTATGGCATAGAAGATTGGGCCACTTGCACCATGGGGCCTTGAAGATCATGCAACAGATTTCTACTGGACTTCCCAAGGGAAAAATGGAGCAAATGGATACATGCAAAGGTTGTACCTTGGGTAAGTATGCAAAATCTTCCTTTCAGGATCAAGACAGTAGAGCTGGAGAAATCCTGGAGCGAGTTCATACAGATGTGTGTGGACCATTATCTACAACCTCCACTGCTAAACAAAGGTACTATGTTTTTTTTATTGATGATTTTTCTCGTAGATGTTGGATATAATTTATGAAGAAGAAGGATCAAACCTTCTCAAGGCTTTGTGAGTTTAAAGCCTTGACAGTGAAAGAATCTGGAAAGAAAATAAGGGCCTTGCGTAGCGACAATGGTGGAGAGTATGTCTCCCAACAGTTTAAGGACCTCTGTGCAGCAGAAGGAATTAAATGGGAGTTGACGACACCCCATAACCCACAGTAGAATGGGGTGGCCGAAAGGAAGAACAGATTGATTGTGGGAGCAGCTTGAGCTATGTTTCATGACCAAAGCCTAGCACTTCATTTGTACGCTGAGGCATGCATTACAATAGTATACTTGCAGAACAGAAGTCTGCATTGTATACTGGGAATGAAGACACCAATGGAGGCCTTTTCTGGGAAGAGACCAGATGTGAGTCACTTTAGGATCTTTGGATCATCGGTCTATTGCCATGTGACCAAAGATGCCTGGAAGAAGCTAGATCCAACAACTGAGTTGGGGATACTTATGGGGTACATTGATACACCCCACAACTATCGGGTGTTCTTGCCCACCAGTCAGAGGACAATGGTATGCAAATATCTAAAGTTCGACGAGCAGAAAGCCATGCGAGTATCACTTGAGAGGAAGCTCAAGTTGCATGTAGAGGAGGAACTTTTAGTTCCTAAGGAGGAGGAGCCTTAGACCGATGCAGAGCAGCCCCATGCACAGGATCCGAGAGTGGAGACATCCACTCATGCTGAGTCTTCCAGAGATGGGTAGGAAATGCTCAAGGGAAGCTGATAGGTTGATGCTGGATGTGAGAGAGAATGTGGGACAACCATCTTCTCTACACAGATAGAGGAGGTCACCCGAGCAGTACATTGGTTACATGGCCTTGGTTGGGGAGTGTGTAGAGACCAAACCTTCTTTTTTTGAGGAAGCAGTGCAGTAACCAGTCTGGGTTGATGCAATGGTGGAGGGGTAGGACTCTATCATTCGGAACTGTGTTTGGGATGTTGTCCCAAGACTAGAGGACAAGTCAGTGGTGAGTTCCCGATGGCTTTACAAGGTAAAGCAAGCAGCTGATGGCAGTGTTGAGAAACATAAGGCAAGGTTTGTTGCCCGTGGTTTCTCACAGGTCGAGGGGATCAACTACAATGAGACTTTTGCCCCTGTAGCAAGGTACTCATCTATCATATCGATGTTGGCACTATTAGCTTAGATGGGTTGGAAGATCCATCAGATGGATGTGAAGACTGCGTTCCTCAATGGGAAGATTGAGGAAGAGGTGTACATTGAGTAGCCGGAAAGTTTTGAGACCTTCGACCGTGAGTCGCATGTGTGCTGACTCAAGAGGGATTTGTACGGGCTGAAGCAAGCACCTCGTGCTTGGTACACTAGGATCGACATCTATTTCACTGTGTTTGGCTTCACCAAGAGTGAAGTAGATGTGAACCTTTATCACATCATGGTAGAAGGTAAGCCATTGATCATTTTTATTTATGTTGATGATTGGATATTGACAGGTGATGATCAGTTGATCAAGTCTTGCAAGGAGGACCTTGCAAGGGAGTTCGAGATGAAAGACATGGGTCTTATGCACTAGTTTCTAGGCATGGAAGTGTGGCATAAGGATGGGGAAGTGTTTGTGTCTCAAGGTAAGTATGCCAATGAGATACTCAGGTGATTCCACATGGAGAAGTGCAAGCCCATGCAGACTCCTCTAGTTGGTAACTGGAGGAAGGAGGATGCTACTTCTTGTGAGGTAGTAGCTGTTACTGTTTATCGACAACTTGTGGGTTCATTGATGTATCTAGTGAACGCACAACTAGATTTGTGCTTTGCGGTGAACCAACTGAGTAAAGCTATGGTTCAGCCTACCAAGCTGTTTTGGAAGGCAGCGAAGCATGTGATGAGATACCTCAGAGTCACATCTCAGTATGGATTGTGGTACAGACAGATAGAGGGAGTGAAGCTTCAGGGCTTCACAGATGCAGATTGGGCAGGGATTCCATCAGACTGGAAGAGCACTTCAGGAGGAATCTTCAACCTTGGTTCAACTATAGTTTCTTGGTACAACAGGAAATAGAGGTCAGTTGCACTTAGCTCAGCAGAGGCTAAATACATGGCTACCAGTCAGGCAGCATGTGAGGCCATTTGGATGCGGAAGATTCTAGTTGGATTGTTTGGTCAGAGGATGGATCCAACTGTGATCTATTGCAATAATCAGAGTTGTATCAAACTCTCTGAGAATCCAGTATTTCATGACAGGTCCAAGCACATCGATATCCGGTATCATCATCTTCAAGACTGTGTGGTGAAGAGGATCATGTTGTTGCTGTATGTTTCGACCGAGGAACATGATGCAAATATTTTGACTAAGGCATTGTCAAAATGCAAGTTCGAGTTACACAGAGACAAGATTGGGGTGACTGATAATCCCTTTCTTGTTGAGACGGAGTGTTGAAAATAGCAACAAGAAATGCTAAATATAGAAGTGCTAAAAATAGCATTGCTATAAATAGCATTTCAGGATACATTCCAATTTTAGTTAGTCCTTGAACTAAAATTGAGAATTAAAATTTGAATTTGATTTTAGCAGATGTTTGTAAAATAATTAATTAATTTATCTTGAGTTAATTAGTTATAGAAAATCAAACATGAAGTCTATGTGAAGACATGCAACAATTTCCCCTTTGATTGAGGAAGTTATCCCTTGATTAAGGAGATCAGGATGAGTTGTACTTTGAGTTGTAAATAGTTATCTAAGTTAACTGAGTTAAGTCCAGCTAAATTAGTTCCAAATAGTTGGAGGAACTAATTGTGAGTTCAGTCAGTGAATGCATGCATGCATGCAACTAGTGTTCTCCAGATAACTGAATATTCTCTCATAAATAACTCATGCACGTCAGTTCAGTCAGAGACCTGGTTGAGATCAGATGATGGGACAATGTACTATCAGTTGTAGGAATATTCTATTGAGGATATCTCTTGCATGCAGAAGGAATTCATTCCTTGGAAATTGCGCAGTTACTTCTGAGTTTGATGAGTTGTGTGAGAGGTCAATTCACATAGGTGGCAGCTAGAGGACCCAGGGGAAACTGCACAACAAAATAGGAGGCTTGGAGGATTGAGGGAAGGCATATGTTGTGTCTATTCAGTCTATGAACATCATTGAGGGATTGTACCGAGAGCTGGATAGCTTGTGAGCTAAAGCTTTGTGTAATCTGGGCATATTTCCACATGTATGATAATACAGAGATCAGGGTTTTTAGTTGAGGCTTTCCCCAGAGTATTCTTCTGTGTTCATGTGTGATTGATTTCTCATTCTCTGTTATATGTGTTGTATTTGATCTTGCTCAAAATCAATTAAGCTTCCACAAGTTTGTTTGTAGAAGTAGATCACGTATTTTGCTTTAGTATATTGCATTATCAGGTGATCTATAGTGGGAAATTCTACACTCTCTGCACCAATGATGATCAAGTCATCAACATACAACACTAGAATGAGAGGCTCCTCACCCACCACAATGAATTATAGGTTCAGATCAGCCACACTCTTTGTGAAACCCAATTGCTACAAGTATGTATCAATCCTCGAGTACCAAGCTCTAGGAGCTTGCTTTAGGCCATAGAGTGCATTTTTCAATCTGCATACATGGGACTCCTTCCCATGCACCTCAAAGCCCTGCAGCTGCTCAATATAAACCTCCTCGTGAATGAAGCCATTGAGAAATGCGGTCTTCACATCCATCTGGTGGATCTTCCAACCCATCTCTGTTGCAATCGATATAATGGAGAAAATAGATGTATACCGAGCTACGTGAGTGAAGGTCTCCTAATAGTCAACTCCCTCTACCTATGAGAACCCTCTCGCCACAAATCGAGCTTTGAACTTCTCGATGTTTCCATCTGTAGTATGCTTTATCTTGTAGAGCCATTTGGAAGTAACAACTGATTTACCTTCAGGCCTCGGCACTACCTCCCAAACATCGTTCTTCATAATAGAATAATACTCCTCCATCATGGCCTCTCTCCAGACCTGCTGGCTGGCTGCCTCCTCATAACTAGAAGGCTCAGAGTCAACAATGCTTGTTACCAATGCCATGTAACTACAGAACCGCTCAGGTGGTTTACTCTCTCTAACCTGTCTCTTTGGCCCAACAACTGATGTGGCCTCGCGCAAGGTATCTTGAAGCCACTTGGGCTTCCTCTTCCCTGAGCATACTTCTCCCACCGGAGTGAAAGAATCCTCATCATCATCAGAAGCCTGAACTCTTGAAGGCCTACCAACTGACCTCATGCCTGAATCTGTGCGGGTAGATGCTGAAGTATCATACGAACTATCCATTAATGGACTACCCTGTGAACTGCTCTGTGGACTGCCTTGCATGCTGCCCGAAGAACCACCCACCTGACTCTGAGAGCCACTGCTCATTGATGGACCTGACATTGTAATCAATGTGCCTCCTGATCCCTAACCATTGGATCCCTGTGACTGACTCAGTTGCTCCTGAGGGTCTGGTGACTCTAGATACTCTAACTCCCATGACTTCCTAAAATCTCTCTCCTCCTCGAACTTCACATCTCGCCTGACAACCACTTCCTCTGCACAGGAATATAAATCTAATAAGACTTTGAGGTCTCTCTATAACCCACAAAGATGCCCTTGTCTGCAGTGGGATATAGCTTGTTCCTATTCTCCTTGGGGACATGGGAATATGTAAGGCACCCAAAGATATGAAAGTGCCCAACATCATGCTTCTTCCCAGAAAAAGCCTCCTCCGGAGTCACATTCCATAAGGCACGATGTGGACTCCTGTTCTGTAAGTACACAATAGTGTTGCAGGCCTCTACCCACAAAAATAAAGGTAACCCCTGATCATGAAGCATGGCTTTGGCAGCCCCTGCAATGGATCTGTTCTTTCTCTCCACAACCCCATTCTGCTGGGGGTAGTAAGGAACTGTGAACTCCCTCCTAATTCCTGCCTCAACACAAAAATCAACAAACTCACCAAGGGTATGCTCCCCTCCATTGTCCGACCTAAGGACCTTGATCTTCCTTCCTGTCTGGGTCTCCACAAGAGATTTGAACTCTTGAAACCGCTTGAAGACCTCACTCTTGGTCTTCAAGAAATAAATCCAGGTCTTCCTGGAGTGGTCATCAATGAATAAAAGATAGTACTCATAGCCACTCAAGGATACATGAGACATCCGACCACTCACATTGGTATGAATCGAGTCAAGGATCCCGGTCACTCTGCTATCACTGTTGGGAAAAGGGGATTTGGAAAAATTCCACATAGCACATCCTCTGCATACATCAAGGTGATCAGAACTGAAATGTGGCACACCAATGGTGATCTCCCGCAATGTACTCAAGGCCCCATGATACATGTGCCCCATCCAGTGGTGCCAAATCTCACACAACTCTAAACTGCTAGATCTGCTGTCGTTCCTGTCTCGGGTGCTGCTACTCAATGCCATCAGGGGCTGGAATGAGAACTTGTACACCTTGGCATGGCGCACACCAATCTCTCTAGCTGAAGAAGCTAGAGTTCCCCTAGCATATATAAGCACCTGCCCTCTCCTGAACAACACATCATACGCTCTGTCCTCAAGTGGTGAGACGGATGTCGGGTTCTTCTTCATTCTAGGCACATATAGAACATCTAACACTTTCAAGGGAGGTTTGGGTCCCCAGTCAAATGTCAATGTCCCCACATCAACTACTCTAAGAATGCTATCATCACCAAGTACTCTCTGACTCCTATCATGTGGCGGGAAGTGCCACTATAAACATACCAAATACTAGAAGATGCTCTGCTAGGAGAGGGGAATGCACACTCCCTCTGAACCTGTATGGCAGGTGATCCTACACTAGTGGCCTCACAAGCTATGAACCCAAACTCCCGATCAAAGCTCTCTGAGAAGCTCTCTATCTCTACAGAAGTTGCTATGGGTTTATCTTTCCCTTTCTTATTCTTCTTCTCTGGACACACAACAATATAGTGTCCCAACTTTTGACAATTCCAACATTTGACTTTGGAATAGTCCTTCTCCTTGTTCTGCTGCTTGCCTTTACCTTTGCCTTTTCCTCCACTGTTGGAAGCTTTGCTTCTTTGCTCTGCCCTTCTTGCCTCTTGCTAACAATGCCACATTGTCATCCTCCTCCACCTGTTTGGCTGCCCCAAGATGGTTCTTTCTGATTTCATTCTGAATGCAATCATCCCACAATCTCTCCTAAATAGGAAGGTTTTACCGTGCAACAATGCCATCCACAAAATTCTCCCAAGTCTTGGGAAGACCATTCAAAGAAATCCTCACCAACTTAGTGGGTGCAATGATCTCACCTATAGTTGCCAACTCATCTCTCACTGAAGTGATCTTTGTGAGGTATGTTGTAGCACTGTCACTCTTATCCATTTTAATGGCCTTTAGTTTCTCCTTTAGGACCATTTTTCTATTTTCATTTGAGCTCTGGTAAAGACTGGTCAAGGCTATCCACATCTCATGTGCATAAGTCTTTCCTCTCACATGAGGAATGACATGGTTTTTGATTCCTTCCAGAATCAATCTTTTTGCATTAACATTCTTTTTGTTAAACTCTGCAACTATACAGGGTTAACAGGTACTACTACTGGGTTCTGTGTGGTATTTACCATAATGCCCCAAATTTCTGCTTCCTCAAAGATGCTCTGGATTCTCTCCTTCCATGCACTGTAGTTTTTCTTCCCATCCAACCTGTCTTCCACTCTCAAACCCAAAGACATGTTTCACTGTCCTACCAAACTGAAATTTTCAAATCTGTGGCAAAGGTTTATGTTTTATGTGTAAAAATCAGCTTGTTGTAATTCTCACTTTGCTGTCCCAAACTGCACTTTTCAGCCAACCAAGCTCTGATACCATGAAGAAATTTCAACCCCCACTCCGGTTATCAGTTTTCCTTATCACTCCATGCATTTAGTTTTAAATCCAAGCATGATAGAAATTCTAAAATCTGGAAATGACAATAATTTTCTGAAAACAGAAATTTAGAGATTTCACTGCTGAAATTGCAGAAATAAAACACAACAAAATTATGACAACCACACAAAGAAAATAACATAGTGATTTTTGGTCAATGTGACCCTGGAAAAACCCCCTACAACACTTGGTGAAAACCAGTTTGAGAGCTCTTCTTTATTTCTGAAAATGCTTTTATAGAGAAACTGAAATACATAGTAAAAATTCTAGCAACCACAAATTACAACTTTTTTTGATTTTCGTGCTTGAACTCCACCTCGAAAATCATGCCAATCAGCAAACAATGAAAACATAAATTTTTACAGCAATAAAATAACATTAAATGTTGTATGACCTGCGTCGAAAAATGTGCTGAGAACTTGCTGTACAGACTATATGGATTTCAGTAGTATGGCTGCCTCAAAATTTGTGCCCAAATTTGTCTTGAAATTCATGCCCTTGCTGCTATCCCTCTTGCTGGATTTCTGTGCCTTGCTCCTTGATGAGCCCCAAAAATGGATAATTATATGGGCTCATTCAGCCTGCTAATTTGACTTAATCCACCATTCTCATTAGTTTATTGCATGTTTTTGATTATATTTATGCTAATAGAGTGAATTGGGTTAGTCATTATGCCAACAAGTCTAATGTGTGCTTTATGTAGTCTTTTTGGTCAATTTGGAGACAAAATCAATGGTTTAAATGAGCACTTGGCATCAAATTCGCGGAGAGGATTTTTAGGAAGGTGTCCCCTTTATTTATGGGCCCTTACCTCGAATTCTCCACCATCAGCACGAAGTTCAAGGGCCACCAAATCGATTATCACAAGGGTAGCCGAGCAAGGGCTAGTAAAGTTGCTGTTAACTAAGAGTTTTGGCAGCCGAGTTCCTAAAGTTTAGGAGGTCTGTTGGGGTCCTCAATTTGTATAAATAAGAGGGCTTAGGGCCTCATTGGGGTTGGAAAAAGTTAGCTAGTTGGTAGTTCGATTTTAGTCATTTTTAGTCAGTTTGTAGGCAGTAGGTTAGCTCTGCATTTCAGCACATTTTCGAGCTTTTCCTTGTGGACAATTTTTGATGTAATTATTATTTCTTGAGCAATAAAGATGAATCCAGATTTGCACCAGCTCTAATCTTTCTCAGGAGGTTGTAGTTCTTGGGGTTGGGCCCAACCCAAGTGCCCAGTACTTCCTTTGTTTACTTTTATGTGTTTTTGCTGCATTCTTAGAAGAAAATCTGCTATTTAGATTTAAATCTTGTTTTGTTATTTAGGTTGCTTTTGATGATTAAAAAGGCTTTTCATGTTCAGATTGATTTGATAGGATAATAACAGAGAAGATCTTCATAAAAAGGGTATCAATCACCTCTGATCTCACCTCTCCCTCAGTGGGACCATGAGCTGAGACCAAGGTGTCCTTGCTGCCACAAAAACACTGTTTTTGCTTCCTCATGCAATTATTAGTGTTAGATTCTCATTTTCAGAAGTTGATATCAGTTGTGGTTACATGCTCAGTATCATGATTGTTTAGTTTGCGTAGCTATTTCACATGATTTCGTTGCAAATAAACTGCTGTTCATTTTCTTTGCTGTTATTTAGGTCAGATTAGGTTAAAGTAGCTAGGTCCTTGATTTTCCGAGTCTTTGTTTGTTCAGTTTGAGAAATAACGTGTAGAGTGTCTGTGAGACCTCCTCTCCTACCCTTACCCCATCCATGCAACCTGCTTCGCCCTCCAACTTAGGTTCTTGCCTCTCATTTGCTACGTTTTATCCCTTTGCCCTAATTTCTACATTCTTGTGCATCATTGCTCCCTCCATCCTTGAACCAAATCCAATCACTCCTTAGCCTCATGCATCAGGTCCTAGACCCCTTAACAGCCTTATCCAACCTCCATGTCCACTTTCCCACCATTTTTCCTCCATCAACCCTCCAAAATCCTCTTTTCGGAACATCCTATAGAAATTTTAGAACATCTTGTAGAACCCCTGCAGACTTCCTGTAGAAGCTCACGAAAGCGGTTTCTTGAGATCTGATCACTGTGAAACTCTATGGAAGGGTGCTAGGGACCCTTAGGCCCTCTTCTAACCTTCCCAACCTCCTGCAAGCATTTCCTTTCGCCAATCCATCTCTGCACAGTAAAAAACAGTTAAAGCACATGCACGATAATTCTGCCAACTTACTCAAAAATACAAAAAGATGTTTCTTTTCAGATTTCACTTCAGAAGTAGCTTAGTCACATGCATTTTACCTTTATAAGATTCAATGGCATTCCTTTATGTAGCTTTCATCATTTTTTTGCACCAGTAGGGTTAGTTTGTAAAACTAGGGTTTGCTAGGGTTTGCATTTCCTTTCCGCTTTCAGTTTCTTTGTGCAAGTAGATTAGCCTCCTTTGAGTTAGCTTTCATCCATCAGTTAAAAAGATTCTTCTAAGAGCTCATAGAAGTTGGCTTAAGCTCCTAGCGGACTTGTGCCAGCTGATCAAGTGACAGCCGCGGTAAGAGCTAGTATTTGTGCATACAGCACCGTCGCTTCCAAGTTTGTTACAAACTACCGGGTTGATAAAATTAAAGAAGGGAGTCCCAGGAGTTGCAACATTATTAATGCAATACTGGGGCCCACCACTCCTACTATACGATTTTTCCTTGGGATGCGTGCCAATAAATGCTTCTGTCTAGGTTTGCTGAAATGTCTTCTTGCTGCTCTCCTTCACTTCCTCACTGCTCATAAATTTTCTCCTTGCTCTCTCTTCTCTTTCTCTCAAATTCTCATGAAAGAATGAATTGATCTTTTCCTCTTCTCTTCTCATTTTATTCTCTAAATGACCTTTTGGGTTACCCTAATATCTAATGGCTGTGATTCATTTAGATCTAGGGATGAGAATAAATGTGCATTTAATTCTCACTTTCTATTTTTTAACTCACCCACTTAGTCTTTTATTTCCATAGTCACTTTTTCACTTTCTAATTCTTCATTCACTTTAATAAAGTCACCTTTAAATTAGAATGTAACTTTACCATTTATAAAGTCGCTTTTAAAGTAGAATGTAACTTTACCACTTATAAAGTCACTTTTAGATTAAATTGAATTTACCACTTATAAAGTCACTTTAGGAGAAAAGTAAAAAATAAATTTTGACACTTTTCCCTAGGCCAAAGAACAAAGCCTTAGGGAACCACTTGTCCTCTGGTACCCAAATTTTAACAGGTTGTGGATGATAGACCTCTCATACTGGCACCTTATGAGGACGACCTCTTTCTGATAGGTGTAGACCTTCTCATTTGCAAAAGTAAGAGGGAGTTGGATTCCGAATTTTGAATGGTGAACTGCAAGCCCATGACTACCTCGATAGAAAATTTCAGAAGCTATGTGGTAGGGATGCCAGACCTGAATTGGGAAATGCCTCTGAGTTTCATAAACTCATTCTAGCATTGATTTTATTGGTGAACTCCCGTTCGGATATATGTTTTGCAGTTAGCATGTTGAGCTGATATATGGTTGAGCCTCATTGGATTGGTGCCAAGAGTCTTCTGATATATCTTCAAGTCACAACCTCTCATGGATTGAGATACGCTGTCAGAAATATGAAGCTACATGATTATTCAAATGCTAACTGGGTAAGCAGTGTGGAGGATCGCAAGAGCACTTCTGAGTGCTGGTTCTCTTTGGTTTTTTCTACGATATCCTGGATGAGCAGGAAGCATAAGACGATTTCTTTCAGCACCGCTGAGACCAAATACATAGCTACGAGTATGACTTCGTGTGAATCTGCCTGGTTGGGGAAGATTTTCAGTGAGTTGTTTTTACACATGATGGATAGCACTGTGATCTTCTGTGTCAACCAGAGGGGGATTCAATTATTGAGGAATCCCATATTCTATGATCACTCCAAGCATATATACATCAGGTACCACTTTATCTGGGATATGGTACATCGATGAGCAAGAACGCTCCATCGCATTGGGACTGATGTGTAGGTCGCCGAAATTCTGTCGAAGGCCCTAGGAAAGGTCAAATTTGTGACTTTATGAGAACGACTAGGAGTCGTGGAGAGACTCTCTCCTAAGGGTCCTATATGATATGGACATTGATATCTGGGAGCTTCGGGGGGCTTGGGGGTACATTGTGGAGTGATGAGCAACCATAGGGTGAGTGGTCCAACCTTCCCCTAGTGGTTTGCTATGTAGGCAAGATGAGTGGTTCATCCTTCTCCTGCCAAGACACAATCATAGGGTGAGTGGTTCAGCCTTCCCCTAGTGATTTTTTGTGTACAGGTTGAGTAGTTAAGCCTTCCCCTGGGATACCCCTTGTGACATGTAGGAAGGATGAGTGGTTCATCCTTCTCTTGTTGAGACATCCTACCCATGCAGTCTGGGACTCATGGGAAGTACCTCTCATTTGGCCAATGAGCAGGGAAATGAGGATAGGGACCATAGTAGTACCGATGGACGTATCGTGTTACTACCGTACTCCCTATGCTAGGATGATATTGATATGGGATCAATGAAACTGACTTCGGGTCAGTATGAGTGGTTTGAGACACTCTCTTTTGATATTGATCTGGGATCAATGAAACTGACTTCGGGTCAATATGAGTGGTTTTAGACACTCTCTTGTGATATTGATCTGGGATCAATGAAACTGACTTCGGTTCAGTAAGAGTGATGTAACTCACTTTCTTTTGGAGCTGACCTGGGGTCAGTAAGAGTGATATTGCTCACTCTCTTTTGGAACTGATTTCAGATCAGTAAGAGTGTTATGAGACTGACTATGGGTCAATGGGGACATTCTTGATCACTTCTTCTTCTTCATGGTTCAGCAGAGCAGCGCAAAGTAGTGCAGGGAACTGATGGCATAGATAGTACATTCTAGCAAATGGAGTTCTCCCTAGTTGAGAGGGAGTGTTAAAATTGGCAACTAGGGCCAAACTCCATGTGGGTCATCTTATTTATGGTAGCTAATATATTTCTTGGACTCCTCTCATTGACAGGTGTAGGATTGATCTAAAGATCATTTAATTCCGATAAGCATTCATGGAGATATGAATTTATTTGTGTTATGGGACAATTCGTCAAGGTTGGCCAACAACCCAACTGCCCCCACTTGTGCTCCATGTTTTAGTATAAATACAAGTGCCCTGCAAGTCATTTGTACACACAACTCTCTTGAGATTTCTTCTTCTCCACTTGTTTTGGGTTTTAGTGGAAAGAAGAATCTCAAATGGAAAAACGCAGTCCTAGAGGATGATGCCCTAGCTCATGAAAGCCATATGCTGTCCAGAGAAAGGTCTAAAAACGCAGACATGAAGATGATAATGATGCCCTAGCTATACGCTGTCCAGAGGAAGCCTAAAACACAGTCATGTTGTGAAGAAGATATGCCCTAATTCTCTACATTGTCAAGGAAGACAACCCTTGTCTAATATGTTGTCTGAAGGGTGACCCTAACCGTAGTTATGGAGATGCCTTAAATACGTACCCATGAAAATAAAGGCAAGAACCCTAACCGCAAGACTAAGCGAGAGGATATGCCATAAACTTAGTTGCTACGCTACCTAATGGAGATGCCACCTAAACGCTGTCCTAGAAGAGTGTTCTACACATGGAATGCCCTCGCTATCATGGAAGGAAAAACCCTCATCCTACACGCAGTCATGAAAGGTATACCCTCGCTGTCATGGAAGGAATGATGTCACACTTAAACACTGAGATAAAGAAGCCACACCTTCAGCTATCGTTAACGTTGTTCTAAATAAGGATGCTCTAATTGCTGTTTTGATCGGAACACAGTCATGAATGATAGATCCATTCACTGTCTTAACAAAATCCTATTGCTGTCACTCTAATGCTATCATAGAAGAGAAGACATTGGCATTGCTATGTGCTAGGCCACATGCCATAACACTATAGCTAGCCACCTTGGTCTTATGATGAATGCTATAACATTATAGACAAAATAGTATATGACTACAGGATGCATAGTGCAGCATAGTGCACACAGTAGCATCGATGGGTACAAGAGGCATAGTGCACACAGTAACAACGATGGATACAGGATGTATGGTGCAGCATGGTGTAGCTTAGTGATGTTGGACATAGTGATGGTGCAACATGGTGTAGCTCAGTGATACTGGACATAGTGATGGTGCAACATGATGTAGCTCAGTGATGCTGAATATAGTGATGGTGCAACCTAGTGTAGCTTAGTGAAGCTGGATATGGTATGATGGTACATCAGGGTGCAACACGGTGATAGGCTCAACATGGTGATGGAGTCACCTTGGAGAATCAGTTGAAGAAGCATGTCTTCAACTGAGTCCAACTACCTCATGTATCATCTTCTTAGAGATGATTTCTGCTCTTATTTAGATAAGTCAAAGTGTTGACTTGTGTTGTATATGTACTATCTCTCTCTCTCTCTCTTTGTTGAACTATTGAAGAACATATAAGAAGAATTAATCAAGGGTTTCCCCACGTTAGGGTTTTTCCCTAGCTAGCACCACATCTTGTGTCCTCTTGTCTTGGCTTGTCTTTTGCGATTAATGTTTATGTTCTATCTACAATTTACTATTATGCTGATGTGATTGCTAAACTGAAAAAGATATTGAGCTAACTGTGAAAATTGAAATAAATTGCTCTAAGCATAGAACATACCTAAAATTAACAACAATCCATGTCATTCAAAAAAAGAAAAATTAGACTTATCAACATCTACAACAGTCAATACAAAGGTATATATGTAGATTTGGATGAGCAGTTGACTTTAGTTGAAGTGGAGTGCGTTTCTAATTTAAAGCCCTCTCGTTTACGTGAGTATCCAGCCAAGTACACCCATATCTACTTGAGATCAGAGCCAGCTACACTCAGTCTTCACGCTAGAACACACGCAGGGACAAATTTGCACACGTTTTGTTTTTTAGGATTGTGGGTTCATGGGACAGTGTTGATTTAGTGGCAGTTCACTGCATCCATTACATTTGTTTGGTGGTAGTTTTCAAGAGTAAATTGTGGGATATGTTTCCCTTCATTTCCACACAAATATATGCTTGTGTCACTCATACTCATACGCTGGGCTGAACAAGAGTATACACTGCCACATTTCAGATTTAACCTCACATATGTTTTGGTCTCTGACTGGTGACTCCTATTTCAGAAATGGTTCTGGCCAAGAAACAGTAAGGGACATTTCTCAGTTCTCACAAACTAGAGTGCATCCAACCAAATTTATCTCATATTTTCCTATCAATCTGTTTCTTAAGATCATTACACTATGTGCCTATTTTATCCTTGACTTATTTCTTTTACATCTTTCAAACCTTTGGTTTCAGTTGACCAAACTCAGTTCACAACAAACAAAATCAAGCCCACACTTGAGCTTATCTACAACCTTAAGTTTTGTTCAGTACAACATTTCCATAAGTTTTAAGAGAATAGGAATATTTTGAAGTCTGGATCTAGTTGAACATTTCACATGAGAAACTCCACAACTTTGAGACCGAAAACAATGGAAATATACCAGGATGCATTTCAGATTTTAAAATGAAGATTTCAAGGTCAAAATCAGAAGGGAATGAATAAGTAGAACCAAAGACGCTACTTTTTTTTTTGATATGTAATAGGTAAATATACTATGTGAACGATTGCTTTCCTTGTTCATGTTTGTCACAACAACTTTTCTATTTGTATTCCTGTGCGTTAAGATGTGAGTAGTCAAGTTTTACTATGTTTTGTTGTATTCAAAAAAAATTATTGTAGGCGATGAAGTATGGATATAAACGAACAAAAATTATTGTATTCGTGTGTGACAACTCAAATCTTCAACTAAAGATTGTTTTTAATTATTAAAATAACGTAATTGAAAGTTTCAAGTTATTATAGCTTGTTTTGGGTAAAAGAAGAAAGTAAGTTATTATATTGAATAAAAATTACTTTTTACCATTGGAATTAAATTAAATTCACGTCTTATCAAATTTATGAAATTGATCTATTTTTAAATATTCTTTACATTCATTTATTTCATTCTAAAAGCCATTCCAAATCATGGAAATTTCTTCTTCGACACATTTCTCTTTTTTTTGAAAAATTTGGATAGGCTTGCAAGTCAATTTGATTATGTAATCATGAGGTTTCAAACTTCTCTCACCCTTGTTATTTCACTACATTTGGAGAACGACTCATAAGAATAGGGTTGAAAAAAAGAATTGCATAAAAAATAGTGGGCAATAACTATCGGTAAATATGCTTCTTTACCTGAATGTAAATAATATCTCAAATAGCTCTAGTTTAACATTCTGAGAATCATTACATTCTTTTAATGATTTAATTATTTTTTCCATATAAATAATGGAATTTATTATTATATATTATTTCATTATTAATACTTTTTCTTAGATATCTTATATACTAAGGTATAACATTGTGTCATACCATACACTTTTAGCTATATAAGCACTTATATATAAATAGTCATTAATGTAATCCCAAATTAATTATGGTTTGGAATGGGTATCCCTATTATACATGCATGTAATATAATAATTACCCTATTCTAGTGGTATGCTATATAACACAATAATTACCTATGCTTATTATTAATATTAGGGTTTTTGGTACTTCCAATATTAAAATTATAAAACATTAAAAACGTATTCTCTCTCTCTCTTTTTACTAAAGACATTCTCAGTTTATGTTATGATAATGCTACCAACCACCTCTACCATTTACATGACATAATGTAATCTAAGCATACTATTTGAGTAGATTGATGGTATTCTTTTGATTAAATCTTATAGGAATGTTTGAAATAGATAGGTGAAATATATAATCAAGAACTTATAAATGCATAAATTGTTCCTTTGGAAGTATATAAAACATAACAGTGAATTATAGAACCACTGAGGTTGGTTATTATTTTTATCTTTTAAGGAAAAATAGTGTTAAATTGTGGTAGGATTAATTGGTGAACCATGGTTAGAAGAGGTACAAGAAGAAGTGGGGCAACTAAAGGGTGCAACATGGCACCACCACAACAACCGATTCCTACCACATCACTGAATGACGGGGAAAACATCACAACACTAGAACAGATACCAGTTGGAGAAGTGTTGAACTTAATGAGATCGTTCTAAAACATGTCTGAGGCATTAATAAATCGTTTGGAACGGGAGCATGGAGGACCTGTCATACAAAACGAAGTACCCCAAAACACTACAAAAAATGATGTACGTTGAGATTTTGAAAAAGTGAAATTTCCAGAGTTTTGGGGGTCCACGGATGGTCAATCTGCAGAGGTCTGGTTAGAAAACATGGCTATGTGATTTAGCCTGAGAGATTACACCTCAAACATGAAGGCCAAGATGGGTATATTCCAGCTCAAGGGGAACACACTACTTTGGTGGATGACATTATTAACCCAATTGGGGATGGATATATCACAAGTAACTTGGGAACTAGTTGAAGAAAAATTCAGAGAACGTTACCTGTCAGAGGAGTTCCTTGAGAGGAAACTAAATGAATTCAATGCATTAAAGCAAGGGAGTCACTCACTGCCAGAGTATGAGGCTCATTTCATGGAATTACTCCGTTATGCCCCTCACTTAAACACAAAAAAGCTCAATGTTAACAATTGAGCCAAGGTTAGAATCTTAATGCCTCGTAACTTGCATGAGTCAGTTCAGTGGACGGTCATTGCAGAGGAGGAGATCATGAGTAGTGGACCTAGTAAGTCAACTAGGCACACAGGATCAGGAGTACCAAGTGGAAACAATATGGAACATAGAAATTTGCAAAGGGGTCCTATGCTCAATCATCAAAAGTGGTCAACATGAAATAAAAGAACACCACATAGGCATCCATCTCAACATCCGCACAGGGTACCTCAATAAACTCGTCAACCACAACAACACTGGCCTATGCGACAACACCAAGTCACAGCACCTCCGCACTGATCCCAATAGTTTGGCTCTTTCCAACAGAGTTTCGGGCAAACTCCTTGTTCAGTTGGTAGTAGGAGCCAAGCTCCTAAGAGGGGATGCTGGACTTGTGGACGTCCTCACTACGAGAGGGATTTCCCTTAAAAAACAGGTAATACCAACTCAACTAAGAAAGAAACTATGGTGGGGGATCTGGGGAAGGCTCATCGCATCCATGCAGCGGTGAACAGTCGCCAGGTCGAACACCAGCCCACTGTGTTAGAAACCTTAGGTAATATTGATGGTATGAGTTTTTTCATTTTAATAGATCCAGGAGCTACTGATTTCTTTATTTCTCTAAATGCATTATCAAGGATTAAACATAAAGAAATTGCACAATATGAATTTAGACATATAGAAATGGCATGTGGTATGAAAAGAAATGTAGGAAGGATGGTAAAGGATTGTGAGGTGGACCTGGGTGTATGTAAGACCAAGGTATCCTTGTACTCTACAATTTTAGGAGTCTATGACATAGTTATAGGAATGGATTGGTTGGAACGACATGAGGCCCTCCTAGACTGCAAAGACAAGATTCTACATTTCATAGATGATGATGGCCAAAGAAAATCATTGAGGGGAAAGAACCGAGGTGTGTCCCTGAGGTTCATCTCCTCCATGCAACTAATGAAATATAGGCGAAAGGGATGTCAAATGTTCTCGGTGGTAGCTCTAAATGATAAGGGTGATTATAAAAACGTTGATAAACATCCAATTCTTGTTGAATTTAAGGATGTATTTACCGAAGAACTATTTGGGCTACCCCCAAAAATGTAAATTGATTTCACAATCGACCTTAAACTAGGCACTGAGCCTATTGCAAAGGCACCATATCGTATGTTGGCTCTAGAGCTAAAGGAATTACAAATCCAATTAAAGGAATGCGTAGTGTAAGCCGGGCGAGGCAAGGTCTGAGGCAAGGCAGCTTAGACCCACCGACGGGCGACTGAAAACAATAAGGAATGAATGCATGTGCGAAACTGGGTGAAGACATGAGTGAATGAACATGCATGCAATTAGTGAGTGCAAGATTCAGTAAAACGGGGAAACAATGAAGTGTGTGAAGCGAGTCACTGCAATGATGATCGTTAGTGCAGAAACAATGTCATGCATGTGACAACAAGGAAATGAAATGGAAAGCTTGAAACTATGCTTCTACAAGATAACATTCATTAAAACAACTACAAGGGTTTAACAAAACCAAGCGAACAACACTCACACAAATCGAAATATAAAACTCGACAGAAAAGCAGCAATAGACATGAAACAGACTTACCCAGAAGAAGCTGTGCTGAGTGTGTTAAATGTTCCTAGATGCGTTGGGGCTGCTGGAGGTCCAAGGCCAAAGTGAAGAATGAGCTCTGAAGCATCGAATAAATAGTTTTGACAAGATTGAGGCTTATGATGTGCACGCCAGAAATCTAGGAAAAAGAAACACTTGGCGGGAGGTTTCTAAAATGGATTTTGCATGTAACTCCCAGCCAAAAATAGATCCCTAAAATCGAGGGATTCTTTTTGCTTTTTGCTTTTTTCTTTTTCGGGAAAAAGCTGCCCATGCATGCAAGGAGGGATTGCACAGTCTTGGAGGTAACCGGTCAACTTGTGAGCACATGCAACACACATCAAGCCTCAGAATGACTTCTACACAATTCCTGGGCTAAGTGGCTTTGGCTTCCCCTCAAGCTCTGCACAATTTCTGGACTGAAGCCAAGATTGTCAACCAAAACTGCGTAAATTTTGAGAGCAAGCCCAATGATGGGCTGCTCTGCACAATTTTCAAGCGGAAGGAAACTTGCGTGCTCTGCGCAATTCTAGAGAGCAAATTGCTGCCTTGATACTCTATGCAATTCTGGAGAGCAAGGCTGGTTCCCCTCCAGTTCTGTGCAATTCTCCAAGTTAGCACAAGAACTAGTGAAAACTAAGCTACAGGAAGTCAGCTTGCAGGTGAATGAAAAACAAGTTGGCAAACACAATTTGATAAGCCAAAGAAACTCAACTAAAAGCATAAATACTTGGGAAGTGCAAGACATGCTGCTAAGGATGGTTGGTAGGGAGGCTCCAAAATGAAGCTAAGGCAAAATTTTGGAGGATGGTTGTAGCTACTACAACATTGGCGACACCTTGGTAGAACTCTAGCTCTCTGAATGGACCTTGTTTCGCGAAAAGCAAGTCTTGATCCTCCTGAAGTATTGTTCGATTCTTTGATCACCATGGTTTCCACACTAGCTTGAGTGAAAGATGTAGCACCTACCATGCTCTTGACCGGTCAACACACATTCCAAGCCAATTCAACTTAGTTGTTTCGATTGGGGATGAATGGTATATTGGTGCATATGTAATATAGCTGTCAGAGTTTAAGTTTCATCTTTGTGGTGCTTCGCTGCTAGTAGGCTTGGACAGTAGCCTGACAGAGTCACACAGTAACACAAGCATCGCTCCGCTGCTAGTGAGCTTGGTTAGTACCCCTGTGGAGTTACTTGCATTACCTCTCTATGCAGGAAGCCTTTCTCTTCTTTTGCCTTATTCATTTTTTCAAAAATTTTCATTTTTTTTTTCATTTTCATTTTTCAAAGAACTGTGCATAGGCACTTATTTATTTCAGAGGCGGAAGAGGGATCCCGACTTATTGAGAGAAAAAGGGGTTGTTACTTTAGAGATGTATGTTATTTATACCTCTGACAAACTTGTTAAGGTTTGCCCCCTCACCTTACTCTACTTGACTGAGGTGACAAGGGTTAACCCAAAAACAAATGAATAGAGAAGGTGGTACTAGTTAGAGCGCAAGTGTTGTGTTTTCACCAAGATTCACGTCGAATAGAACGTATTTTCCATTGGTGTACCATTGAATAAAGAAAACAAGTTCTGCATAAAGGTAGAGGACAACAGATAACCAAGTGTTGATAGCTGTACAAGTCCTCTTGTACTTTACCCTGCTTGTCTTAAGAGTCACACATGGTTTCATGCGAAACTAACCTACAGACGTAAACAAGAAAACAAAACAATAAAGCAAAGAGAAGAAGAAAATGTGAAAGCGAAGCAAGTAAGAAAATTAGGCAAGAAAGCAAACAAAGAAAGAAATAAGGAAAGAAAACATGCATGCAAGCAAACAAGACATAAAGCAAAAGCTACTCCTACTCCTAAGGTAACTGTGCACGGGTTTGCTAACGTAAAGCGATATTTCCGATGCAGCGATTGACGCATTGGTTGACACATGTTGGTGAAGGCATGGTTCGCGAAAAGGACAGTCAAGCAAACCAACAAACATGAAAGATATAACAATGAAGACCAACACACTTCGAGTTTAAATGCGTCCACATAAAAGAAAAGAGTGAAAGCACAAGACAAGAACTTTGTGGAATTAACATGGTGTTGTGACACACAACGTGCATATGATAAGCATACACACACTCGACTGTGACAGACAAACAAACATGAGAAAGAGAGTAAACTTACGTCTTGCAAGTCTGTTTGCTGTGTATGATTCCTCCAATCCATGAGCGATAGGATCATGTGATTTGGGTGGAGGAACAAAAATCTGTGTATTCGATTGATCTTCAATGCATATAGATGAGTGATGAGGAGCCTTGGGTGTTTCAAATATTTTCTAATCGGAAGTGAAAATAACCTCAGGACAGTGAGGGTCTGACATAACCATCAGCTCGCGCTGAAGTGCCTTGACAACTTGCGGGGTTTCGACTTCATCGACAGATAGATCATCATAAACAAGTGGTTTTGAAAGATCAACATTGATTGAATCAACATCGTGATCGAATATAGGAGTAAAGAGATCACGACAGCCATGATCAACAAAATCAATGAGTTCATCGACATCCTCATGATCTGATAAATCATACAGAGGGGTATATGAGAAGCAAGAATGTTCACCCTATGCATTTTCGGAAAGAGTAGATGAAAAATAAAGTGGATTCTCAATGGAAGATTTATCCTCTCCACTGTCAAATGATAGACTGACATTGGGTGCATTCTGTGAATGATCAGAAGTAGTTGCATTCGTGGAAGCATATACACAAGGAAAATCAGAGATAACAGAATCACCAAAGATGTCAGGAAAAAGTGGAGGAGGCACGGATAGAAGGATGTCATCCTTCACCATGATTTCATGCTTAGATTCCCAGTCATACTCAACATGAATGAAAGTGCAGGTTGGTTGTGCAACATCAACTCTGTCGATAGCTTGATCCTCGTTCAAAATAAGTGTAGAGTCCAGAATGGAAGAACACAAGACAGTACAATCCAGAGAATTAGCAGAACACAGGGACAAAGGTTGAAGTAAAAAGTTCATATGACAACCCATGGGCTTCCCAACTAAATTTGCGCATAAATTAAGAGTAGTGAGGGTGGGAGGATGTGAAAGTTGAATAAACTTGTGTGCACGCTCTCCCACATCACTTTGCGGGGGTGGAGCTGTTTGATGAGAGGAAAGCGAACAATCACTTGTGACAACGACTATGTTTGCTTGCGATTGCACAACTCCATCACCGAAGTATGTTGAGCGGGGTTTGAGATTTTTCTTCCTTTTTGGACAGAGCGATTTGATACAGGCATACTCATATTTGTCCTAAAGATATTGGAATTTCATCTGACTTCTCGGAGCTTGAAAAGAGAGTAGACGGAAGCATTGCCAAAAATATATTAGCGACTCATGTGGGGCCTGTTATCTCAAAATCTAGCCCTGGAAGGCTGCAAACCAGGAAGACTTCAAGCAACTGTTTCAAACCAATCTTTTGACTAAGGCTTAGCCTCCTTAGCCTGAGAGGGCTCTCTCAAAGGGTTATTGATTTTGACTATTAATAAGATGGCTAACTCTTGTGGAATAACATTAACAAATATGAAGGCTGGACAAACATTAAACTAGTTTCCATTGGGCCTATGGAGTCAACCATACTTCAGTAAACAATGATACTGCCTTTACATAGAAGTCAGGGCATTTAACATTTAGATGCTCAGAACACAACTCATATAAAACCACAGTTTACAAATGCATACAGGAAATCAGAGCACAATCAGTGAATTCTGAGTGATTATGCATTTATACAACTGTAAAAGACATTAAGGAAAGAATAAAATCACCATTCTGAACATGGAAATCCTTCATGAATCCTGAGAAGAAAAGCAGCCAACTTATATTACTGAACTCTGTCTTTACATAAGCCAAAACAGTACTCTGTTTATAAAATATCCAACCCTCATTACATTGCTGTTTCAGCTATATATAGAATCCTTATTCTAACTAATTCGAGCTTCCTCCTCCAGCATGAGGGGAATTCGATAACTACCTCTAATGACACCTATCAGCTATGTAACTAACTATTAAATACAATAAAGTGCTGACTGGAGTTTTAAAGAGTTCTAAATTAACTATGACTCTAACTCTATTTTCTATGCATAATGACTTCTCCTTGTTCTTTGACACCTGGTCTCTTTTTCAATTTGGCTGAGCTGGATGTTTAATACTCCATATCGACCTTGAACGCTGAATCTTTAACTGCTCAGTAGTGTTAGGAGATGTCCCTTGCTTCTCGGTTCCAGTTTTCCTTAAATTGCTTGAATGTACAACAGCATGTCTTCTAGCCTTTAATGACCCAAAATATGGAACACTGCCACGTTCTTGATGTGTTGTAGGCTGCATCGATGAGCATGTGTGCAGGCAAAAGTTCCTTGTATGCAAATCATTAAATACCCTTTGAACGGTGATAAAGGGGCTTTACAACAGAAATTTGAACTTGGGTTAAAATATTCCACCTTTTTAAACGTACACCTGTCTTGATTTGAATGGCTATGGTAGCTCCATCTGATATCTTGCATATCCTTTAGGTGTCTCCTTTTCAAAATTCCCACTCATAATACCAAACTGCCTGTCTGTGTTAAAATCATCACCTACAGCAGTTTCGTAGCGCGCTACGAAACTGCTGAATTATTTGAAACAACTTGCCTTTGACCCTGAATTTTTATCACCCAAATATCTGATTGCCAAAAACTCCCTTCGACTTTTCATATGTATAACAGGGATTTACATTTCTTCAAAACAATAAGACTAAGCAAATTTGACAAAATTTGGAACAAAACCTCTCTTGAAGAGAAAATTCATTTAGCAGGTAACTGGCCCAGCTGTACCTTCAGGTCTTCAATCTTCTTCTTCAGAGCTTTATTCTCAGCTCTTAATTGCATATTTATTTTTCTAATGAACTGGGCCTCTTTGATGGCTGGTACTGTCCATGTGTGAAATTGTGCATGGCCATCAACTACTGAATTCAACTGGTTTTGAAAGGTTTCAGTCCCTTTCCACAGAGTTTTACGATAATTTGTATACACATCTGCATGTTTTCTAACTGCTTGCTTCAGTTTGGCAATCTCATATTTAGCTGCTTCTAATTGGCTCTTTATGGCTGCTATATTGTCTCCTTGAGATGTGATGACTGTTCTGCTTGTATCCTTTTGCCTAACTTTCTCGGTTTCCTCTGTTCTGGGCAGCGCTTCCTTTACTTGCTTCCTTGTAATAGGTCTTCTGGGTTTAAAAATAAATTCTTCACCTGGCTCATCAAATTTAAGCCTTTTTGAGGCTTTAGACTTCTTGGCACCTTCTGGTGATGACTGTGTCAAATCAATATGGACTGGTTCAGATTGCTCGAATTCAATGGCCTGTAATAGATCTTTCAAGCTTGCCTTAGACACTGGGCTCTCTTCAACAGCTATGGCCTTACCTTTTTCCTTATTTATTTGGCTTCTTGTCCTTATCCTTGAGACTGCTTCAGATCTGCTTGTTTTAGGTACAGTCTTCTTATCCTGAGTTTTTTCCTTTGTTGATTGCTGAGGTTGTTCTTGAATGATCAGTGGCTTCACTGGTTTCCTTTGCTGTGACTTGATTTTCTTTTTAGCTCTTGCTTCTTTTTGGAGCTCAGCTATTGTGAATTCTTTGGCTGGTTGTGGAGTAAGGCTACTCTTGCTTTGGAATCCAGCCATGAAAATAAGCGAATTCCAGTCTCTGCCTATTTTTTGGAGGCCATCTAAAACTAGCAACTTGATTAAACCATGATGAAACAAAGAGGTTTCACAGTCCTCTTTCCTCAGCTACACCTTATCACACATCTTACTCAAACTGCGAAATAAATAAAAAGGAATGTCTATGGAGACTTTCCCAGTGAAATGCAAAAGCAGTTTGAAATGGTAAGAATAGACCCTATTGTACCTTCCTTCACAGGTCAAATATTTCTGTATGCAGGTGAGAAGAAGAGCATAATGTTCCTTGACATAATTTCTGGGCACTGCTTTTGTTAAGTCTTCGTTTACATATTCCTCCTTTAAAAACTCTTTACAAGGATTCATATCAAACTTAAAATTTTTAAACCATTCTTCTCGTCCTCTTGGGATCTCTGTCACAACGGATATTGCTTCTGGAGAAACTTGTACTTCTAACATAGCTATCTTTGAATTTAAACCAGTGAAGTTTAGCGCAAATTCTTTGGTTACCTACGCATGTCCTCCTTGTAGCTTTTTGCAGAAGTTCCAGCACCCGGCATCTTTGAACGCTTTCTTCACGCCTTCATCCCTCAACGCTATATCCAGGCCCTTAGGTTCAGTCCTCTGGCATTTACCGGATCTGTGTTCTTTCCTCTCCATTTTTCTCCTTTGCGATCTTCACACACGAAGTCTAATAGCTCTGGATGAAATGGTGATTCAACTCTTTTTTTTTTTTTTTAAAATCAGGCTCGCTTGTAATCAGGCTCGCTTGAAATCAGCCTCGCTTGAAATTCAAATTGTTCCATTGAAACACTTCAATACATAATTAGGCAGACCTGTCACTCATGCATCACTTACGACCATCATTAAGGTCTATGCGCGGCAAAATCTCTTGGGAATGATATTTCTGTGCATATTAACAGATCTATTGGTGGGGTAGTGGCAAATGAGCGTTCAAACGTGAAACGAGGGGTACATAAACTGACATGAGTGGACACAACTGGTGACTCACCTATCGGACTTGACATTTCGGGAAAGATTCGTTGCGGAATGCACGAATCCATGATTTCGCAGCGCTGTTAGCTTTAAATTATAATGATGCGCTGCGAAACGGCCTAATCATGACGCGCTGCGAAATTGCTTAACCATAATTGCGCTGCGAAACTAGCAAATGGGATGACGCTGCGAAATCACTAAAAGACACGGTGACTCGGATGAGACAAGACATGGCTATGGAACAATGATGGGTGGGGGAGAACCAATAGGAGTCGAGTATGGTTTGAGTTTAAAACTTTAAAACTTCAAATCCTAAGTGAGGAAAAATAAAATGAAATTAACTTAACACAGACCTTTGTCATCGGACTAAGACAGAGAATTATATGCATCAAATTTTTAGTTCTAAGTGATAACAGGGCCTTTCGTTGTTTTAACATTTTCGTATCAAGTACTTTAGGACCAAAATGGTGAAAAAGAGATTCTATTAGATCACTGAAGTTCTTGAATGAGTGCACACAATTAGGAGGCAACGTGCAGCACCATAGAAATGGGTATTCACGAAGTGTGTGTACGAGAAACATACATACCTCTATTTCATTAAAACCTTCCACATTCTCCATGAATGCATGGAATTCATCTAGGTGCTCAGGCTAGGCCACTTCACCTTCACCATCATACGTGAGTTCTGACAAGTCATCAAAAAAATCCCTCTCGACTTCAAAGGGATGTCCGTTGGACAAACATTATGGAGGGTTAACTATAACAATATCCATGATAGATGTGCAAAGATTCAAAATAGGATGTGAGGAATCATCTTGTCATCTGGCCCTCCTTCCTACACCAGAAATGTTGACGGTGCTGGACCCGCCAACATGTCAGGGGATCTCCTTGGTAAGAAGTCCCAACTAGACCTCAGACCATTTGGAGTAGGAGTCCCAACAGTGGGTAGTATGATATTGCCTTGACTACGGTTGCACGCAAAGGTAACTAAGATGTCCTTGTTGGAAGCAAGGGTGTGACCTTGCAGTAAGTCAGGGAAGGTGCATGAAATGCTCTAGCACATGGAAGGGGAGAAGAGTGCGCCCCTTAGAAGACTGTGATAGCACACATCTTGAAAGGGAACACACAAGATGAAAGACATCATGAGATGGAAGGCAGGATAACCAAAAATCCAAAGTGGTGAGTTATACCAACAACACGCTTCAATAAGATTCATACAAACACATACAGAATAGTCCATACATACATGTGTAAATTACAACTACATACATCGTTAGAGTAACCAGGATAGCCAAACTACAATAATAATATATGCATGAAACGTGCTAGCTCTGTTATATTAAAAGAGTGGAAGATCCAATCATACATACAACCATGACAACGACTAGCGGCGATAGCGGAATGTTACAGTCACTGCCGCATGCTCCTCCAAAGAGATGTACTCGCTCTGCACTATGGAGAAGCCAAGCCTCATTACAATATACTCCAAGCTTTCTCTAAGTTATACCTATCGAAAGCTTGGCTCGTAAAATCCCTTACAATGATTTATGAGGTTCTATATATAGAAAAGGGTGGGGTGACCCTTGACATTCCCCTTTGTGACTCTTCAACTACCCTCATGACTCTTCAACTTACATATGACTGTTTACATTCTACTATTGGCACTTGGTCTTTCACTTTACAACATGTTTACAATACAATTTTCACATGTACCCATGTGAGACAAAAATGGGATTGAGTAAGCCATGCAAGACATCACTGAGACTCGAAAAACTGTGGGAAGACTAACTCGTCGACATCCTCTTCGTGATCGATGGTAGTGAATTGATGCCAAGCATGGTAGTCTATTATGGTAACCATGTACTCTGTGGTGAAATCCTTCTGAAAGCAAACTCTTGCTTCCTTTGCATCTGGGTGGACTAATTTGGCACCTTTGTCCAACTTGTCATATAACATGTGAATCATGGTCTTGAGTGTAGTGGGACCAACGACATACTGGTGCATAATGTCTGTGCTTATCTGCAAATATGCACTGATGGCTATGCACTTCACCTGCTCTAAGTACATATCCAGCTCCAGTCGGACTTGGTTCTTTGCTTTCACCTTAGTGACTGTGCCAATGGATGGGATTGCATGCATGCATAAAATGACATCCATGAACCTGAACACTCATGCATGTGAAGCCTGTAAGCTGGTGATGAGATGTTGGAGTTCCTCTTAGTTCCAGATCTGACTCCAGATGCGTGCCTTCAACTCCACTGCCTTTGCCTTCATCATATTTGGCAAGTACAATGGGGCTCCCTTGTACCTCATTGTCCATATTTGTATGTGATTGACATGAGTGTCTATGTCTGTCAAGATGCGTGCTCTCCAAGCATAGCATTGTTGCCAACCATTAAGATGAACAACTGACTTATGCACGGTGACGAACCTAAAGTACATCTTCCGCATGAATGTATCGAGAGACGATACTTCATCAAGTATTGCTTTATTCAACTATGCTCCGTTGGATGCTGTAGCTTTCTTTCCTTCCTTCTTGGCCGCTTGCAACTCCTTAGCCATGAGCTCGTTCTCATCTATCAAGAATCTCTTTCTTGAGCTAGTGGCTTCGGCATATGCCTTTGTAGCATCAACCAATGCAGTTGGATGTTTGCGCACATCAGATGCGATCACTTATTGTTGAAAATGCGCAGGAGATACATGGACATCTGGAGTTGGCACTCTGCACGACTACACAACTTTGTGTTATACTCGTCGAAGGATACGTTATGCACATCTACTTCCGGATTGTCCTAAAGGATTTTGGTGTCTCCTTGATCACTTGGGACTTGCTCTGATCCTGGATCTGGTGAAGTCGGTGGAGTGACCTCTTGGTCTTTGCGAATGAGATTCGTATCTTGATCTTTCTCTTGCTGAACCACATCCGTGTCCATCTATTCCAACATCTATTCAATCTCTTGAGTGAAGTCTTGCTCCTGTGACTGTTCAACTTGTTTTCTATCTACAAGCTATTCTGATGAATCAATAACCTGTATTGGCACAACTTCATCAATGTGTGTATGCTGCGCCTCCTACTGTTCCTTTTCTTTCTTTGCTTCCTTCTCTCTTCTGCATAACTCTTGTTCTTTTTGATCTAAAGATGATATAAGGTTGTCATTGATGTCAACCCAAGCAGCACCAGGGGCTACCCTGATCTTGCAAGGGAATTTTGACTTGACAACTTACTCTATTTTGAGTCAAGGATCTTCTAGATGGATTCTACTCGTTGATATGTTTCCATTGATATATGGCACGCCAACTAAGTATTCACGGTTTGAGAGATACTCACGTTTGAAGTTAGTAACCCCAATTAGTGGGTTAAAACCCTATGGGGTTGTGGCAAAATCCCTCCAACATTCTCTATAGAAGCCCCTCTCAACTCTATAAAAATAAATCTCATATATCCTTCAAATGAAGTGATCGTGGCTTTTTCGCTATAACTTCATTTCTGCGAAGTCTTAGATCCTGAAATGAAAACCCATTTGATTCGCAATCATGATGAACGTCCTGACCGAATTTCAGATCTTGGTTCGCTATATTTTCAGAGATATGATCTGTGGAAGTTAGGGTTTTTTGCAGGCTCCAGAATTTCATCTCAAAGAAGTGACCTTGGGAAAATCATCATAAATCTCTCTCTGAGAAGAGGATTGGAATTCTATAAAAAGTGGCGGATAGTAGACAGACTGTAGTTTTCTGTGTATCAATTTCACAGCCGAAGGAGGAAACAATGACACGTGGCATGCCATACAAGTTTGCTCTACTGAACTAGTCCATAATTAGGCCATTGTGAGAGATTGGGCATAACTTTGCCTTGAGGATTCAAAATCGGGTCAGACCTATGGCATTGGAAAGAAGACTCAGAGGGATACTATAGGAATGAAGATCACATATTGGGGATCTCAAATCACAAAGATACATTAGATTAAATATCATGCTCCTAGAAGGCGAGAAAAACTAGATCAAGTGCTCTCAAGGGGTGCAAAGGACCAGATTTTCTAGGGCAGCAAAGAGCAAGGTGCAGCAAAATGATGCAATAGAGGTAAGCTACAGGTAAGTATCTTCTGTATATGCATGTTCATTTCTTAATTGCATTATGTTATTTGTATTCTAATTTGTTGTTTTTGTTTAGCACTGATATATGCTCTACAGGATGAGGTAAGTTTTGCTATTATCATGTCATGGGTATTTCCTTGAAGACTTTTTGCAGGTATTATATATTCATCAAGAGAAGACTCAATGCATAATCTAATGTTCTGAAGAAAGAGAAAGGGTAGCATGACAAGAGAAACAATCAAGGTATAGAACAACAACAAGAAGTTCACCATATGAAGTCTTCAAGTGGGAAGCACTACATACAATCATTGTAAAAGTATCATTGTACAGAGTCATTGTAAAAGCATCATTGTAAAATTTGTACAAGTGTATATCTACCAATAGTTGAAGAGGCAGTGTTGGGAGGTCTAGGATCATCATTAGGTGGTTGTGTCATAGTTGGGGTTATGGTCTAGTGTGTCTTATTCTTCTACATCATTCTATATCATTGTAAAGTGGACCATTTTCCTTAGTACGAGAGTCCATTCTTATTTTATTCTTCTATAGGGTGGTAGGGTGGTGCTAGGGTGAGTTGTAGCTCATTGGGTGTTGGGGCATCCGTTCAGTTGACTACTGAAGAATCTCGAGTGTTGGAGCTGGAGAAGAATGATTTTATAGATTCTAGGAAGTTGGAGCTTTCTTTTCAATTGGAGTTGAAGATTAAAGAATTATTAGAAAAGCGTTCGGTGGTTTTTGACCCGGAGGGGGTTTTCCACCTAAATTTTTTGTGCCTCCCGTGTTCTTTTATTCACTGTTTTTACTGCATAAAAATTAATGATAATTGAATATTAACTAATGCTCTGGAAAGATTTAAAAGTGCTAATTGCTAAGGAATACTGATTCACCCCCCCCCCCCTCTCAGTATTTTCCAACAGTTCTTCCCTTAGTTGTTCCTTCAACTATTGCAACTCATTTTCTGCCTCCTCCAACTTCTATTTCTCCCTCTCTCTTTGTGCAATCCTTCTGTCGCGCTGTCATCTTTTTTTCCTCAATATCCAAAGCTGCTGTTAATACAAGTGGATATGCTTTGAACTTGCAACTTTGCTCCGCCTCTACATTGTCGACAACCTTTCTCTTGCCTTTGTCATGCGTAGGTCTACTGCCCTGTCCTGCTACTGATGTTTCTTCTCTCTGAGATGCTACTGCCTTGTGCGCTACTAACCACTCTACAACCACTCTGACTGGTTCACTGAGCCTTGAGGAGTTACAACAGTATCTCCATGGGTCTTCCTCAGGCCAATGACATGCCCCGTGGATCTAAGGATCATACACTCTCGCACAATGGTCTTCCACTGAGTGATGCAGGTCATATGGATGGAAAATTCTGGTGCTGAAGGTGAACCTTTTCAATTCCTATGTCTTGGCCTCACCATGCTTGAGATTCTTCAACTTGATCCAAAAAGGGAGAGCCGGCCAAGGTGCCTTCTTCTTCCTGTGCAATCTTGCTGAAAACCCTGTTGAGATGTGTTATGCTACCTCTTCCATGACCAACTTGTCCATGGAAAACTTTGGTAACACATGCAGAGCGTTCTCCGTGCTGTACATCTAGATGAAGGTTCCAAGGGGTGAGGCATACCAATATACTATGTTAACCAATGCATCCATCGCTGCCTGTGACATGCAAGGAAAATCCTGCTCAAAGATCATCCTGTACACTGGGGTGACGAAGTGGTCTATAAGCTGTAGTATAACTCAATGGAAGTTGCACTCGGAGAGCAACCTACAATAGGTGTGCACAGAGGTTTTTGAAGGTGTCCATGCCCAAACCAAGCCAGGGAACTGCTGACGGGCACATATTGCATCAAGAATGTAGGCGAACATGAAGAGATTTTCTTGCTGACCCTTGGGCAGATACCGGGAACCTGTTACTTGTCCCATCAGGTGGAGAGCCAATGTTAGATCAATTGAAAGGTCTTCCTTCATTCGATAGGCGATCCAACGCAATCACCCAACTTTGGGGGAAGGTTTCTGTATTCTCTTGGCCATATAACTGCATGCGAAGATGACCATGAACTGATAAGCCTTCCGTAGTATATTCGTCTTGTATACCTAGTTGGGTGTTGTCCTGAACTTAGATGATTCTCTCACCCAGCTTTTCAAGATGTCTCTTGAGTTTGCACTACTGTTGGGCTTGGTGAAAGGTGCATCCATTGTGATCACCAACTACGACAAGTGATACATCTCCTGAAAGTTCTTTGCCTTGAAGGTAGAAAGTTCTGTTCCACTAACATTTCTCAACACTATTGTCTTTGGATCAGTATGCGATACAATCCTGTGGATCATGTCCATGCATGGAAACGTAGAATATCTGCATGCAACCCAATACAAGCTAGACTTGTGTATGTTGACATGGAGTTTGTGGTCCTTCAGATTCTCCTCAAAGGTGCCTAAAAAGATGTCATTGATGTCCTACCATTTGATCTTGATCTCCTTGTCTATGAACAACTTAGTGTCTTCATAGATGGGCAAGCGCATCGACACTTGCTCAACCGCATCTCTAGTTGCGCTCTCAATGGTGTCCTTTGACCCTGCTCTCTTGGAATCCATTGTACTTGAACTGCTGAGAGACTGATGAGAACCTGTGATACCTGGAGACAGAGCAACACTCATGGCAAGTGTTATCACTTAAGAAATGATTTCTAAATTCGGAGCATCAGTTCTATTCCAAAGGATTGGTGTTAGTATTGGTCTAGTCTTTCCATGGTTGCTTTAGTGTCTAAGATCTAGAAAAGAGTCTTGTTGGTATGGTCAAATAGGGTCAACACTCCGTTCTTGCCCATCACTGGTCCCACATCACACACTATTTCCATGTGTCAAGCTTGTGTCAAGGTTTACATTTTACATTTTTTCCTAAGTCATAATGTTAGATGGTGGTTAAGTCGCTTTTATGGTTTTTAGAGTCTAAGTCATAGGGTTAGAGTCTCATTTCCATCATCAAATAAAGCTCAACAACCTTGTTTTACACTTTATGGATCTCATATCATGTTTTGAAAGTCATGTGTTTAGCCATTTTGAAATTTTTTTGAAACTTGCTACAAATCCACGTTTTCGTAGCACAGACAGTGTAAAAAACCAGTTTTGCGCTACGAAATCACTGAAGCAACATTTTTTCAGCAAAAAAATTATTTTAAGTGGTCAAATTCCAAAAGGTCTCTTGAGAAACTGAAAGAATATTTTGGAAAACTGAAAGAGGTTTTTCTTCCTAACATACTAAAATACAAAAACCTTTTTTATTTTCTTCAAATTCGTTCTGCGGTGGGAGGAATTTATGGTTTAACTTGCGCTATGAAATTGCTATAGGTGCAATTTTTCACAAACAGACTTTTCCTGTTTAACAACTGTTTTTCAAAGACATATTATGGGAAGTAGGAAAGGTATTTCAAACAACCAAGAGAGGTTTTTGTTTAGTACGGATTGGTTCACAAAAGCCTCCTTCAGTGTTTCAAAATACATTTTGTATGAGAAGATACGAGCTCTGTTCCAACACCTATTTTTCAGCCAGAACAGAGCAAGAAACAGCCTCTGGAGGGTTATGAGCACCATCAAATTCTAATTCATGAAGTTATAGGTGTCAAAAGGAATGTTTAATTCCTAGATAAGGTTATTGTAATCATAATGAGGAGTTACACTCCTAATTGTATTAGGACTCTAAGACTGCTAGTTAGCTGTCATTTGTATTTAATAGTTTGTTTTATGGTTAGAATAGGTGTCACTCATAGAAAATTCAAATTCTCTTGATGAGGGATGAGGGAATCCATATTGTAAATGCTATATATGAAGCAAGAGGTTGAATGAGAGAAGGGTTGAAGACTTTTTGGCCCAGCTGCTGCTTTATGCTATGAACTATAATCAGTAATGAAAAGAGGTTTTCCTGAACAGATCTGAGTTCTCATGGGGTTAATCCTTTCTTGATCTATATGTTATTTTAATTACTTGCAGTAGATCTTATTGTTAACACTTAGAATTCATCATCTAATGCTCTGACTTCCTTTAACAATAAGAATACTGTGTTTTATATTTGAACCACCAGCACTAGATTACATTGCTATTATTTAGAATTCACAACCATGTGCTCTATTTTCTTTTAGTAATGGAATGATTGTGTTGAGTAGTAGATCTCATCACTATTACTCATAATTCATAATCTTATGCTTTGACTTCCTTTAGTAATGAGATGATTGTGTTTTTTCAGAATCTTGTGAGTAAACCACCTTTGAACCATCAGCAGTAGATTTCATTACTATTACTTAGAATTCATAACCCTATGCTTTGACTTCCTTTAGTAATGGAATGAATCTTTTGACCTATGTTATTGATTAAATTATCTTTGTTTTAAAACCCCATTTGCCTCAGCTTTCATGTCAAGAAACCTTGCCACTGAATTTATTGACTTGTTGACTCCATAGCCCAGTGGTAGCAAGCCTTCATCTTTTCAACCTACAAACACACAAAACCAAGATAGAGTTAGCCATGTATATTATCATTAATCAATATCATTAACCTCTGAGAGAGCCCTCTCAGGCTGAGGAGGCTAAGCCTCAACTAAAAGTTGGTTTGAAATAGTTACACTGAGATAGTATGATTAGCAGCCTATCAGGGTCCTATTTTGGTGATAACATTTTGGTGCGTCTACCGGGAGCCTGAAGTCTATTCATTCCCGAAATCAAGAAGCTGAACTTCTGAAGGTAGCAGGAGCTCAGAATTTTTTTAAGGCTGCAAACTACCTTGGTGACTCCACACATCAAATAACAAATTGGAAGGTGACTCCACTGCTAGAAGATCAATAGCTTGACGAAGTTTCAAAATGAGTTCCATTGCAAGAATGAATGCCAGGTAAGCCCCTATGAATTGGTCTCATATCCCTGGTGTTAGCGCTTGAAATTTCACCTCAGGCTGAGAAAGGTAAACTCCAAGGCAACATCAAACCACTTAGCCTCGTAGCTAGCCCTACGGGGCAGGAGAGGGCTCTCTCCGGTCTATCTCGGTAAAGGTCTTCAACGGGCGAGATAACCAATAAGGAAACAATGATTTTAGGCTAGTAAACTGATAAAAAGAGTTTGTTTTGGGATTTTTTGGATTTTGGTGGAAAATCGGGGAAAGGCAATTTTGGGTGCGGGGATTGGACACAGTTTTTGTAGGGGGTTCTTTGGGGCAAGGTAGGAGACTGTAATGATGCCTTTAAATTAAGTGAATGGGTAGGAATGACCGGTGAGGAGCTAAGGAGAGCAAGCAATCACCTTGAGTTCTCTTTAAACAGATGAAAACATTGATATTAAGCAAATTTAAAAGCAGAGCATGGAAATCATGAATTCTACTTTAACACTTCATTTGCCTAATTTCAGAAGAAAAAGAAAGAGGATGATTTCACATAACACACTTACAAGTACAAAGAGAAGCACACCATCAATACATGTAACCACAGGAATCCCAAAAAGGACTGCAAAACCCTGGTCTTTCTTCCTTTGCCAAAATTGCAAAGATACAATGAGTAATACAATAGAGCTTTCTCCCTCAAGAGTCCAACCCTCCAACCTCTAAAAATGACTTAGAAAATACATAATATAGGCAAGCTAACACCTTTCCTTGCCTCTAGGGGTCGAGCTCATCCTTCTAGGAGCTGTTTCAACCAATTCTAAAATGAGCACTAAAATCTAGGCAGTCAAAACAACTTGCCTCTATAAGCTAGGAAACCAATTCATTCATTAAATGTTTGCTATTTCATGAATGAATCTTCTAGAATAGGTAAATAAGTGTCATATCTACATGAAAATACATTAATTACATCAAAGAGGGTGAAAAATCCCATCCCAAGTCAAAACTGGCCAAAGCTGGGCGAATTCCTGAGTTGTAGGTGAAAAATTATGAAAATTGCCTGATAGGTCGCGCCCTAATCCTGATAGGTCGCACTTCTTTGGAGCTCCGTTTGAGGCACTTCCAGGTGTCCAAATGAGGAAAACATGGGCTTGTTGGAAAGGTCTGGATGTCTACTTTCCAACCCAATTGGAATTTCTGAATTTGGTGGCCATTTTCCCCTCCAAAGTTGCAATCTCCCAAGACTGCTCCCTGTTTGTCAAAAAGGTGGCAGAAAGTCAATTTTTGCATGTTTTTTGACCTTCTGGAGGCTCAAAACTTGATGAAATCTCTTGGTAATTGCTGAGCAGGTGTATCTTTGCATTAAAAATCTAGAAATGCTGAGTTTTCCCAAAATGAAGTTTCCCATCGAATAGGTCGCGCGCGGCGCGCGACCTATCAGGGAGAAAAACCTGTTTTTTGCCCAAAAATTCATAAGTGACCAAAAATGCTCAATTTTTTTTGAAATTTGTGCTGTAGTGAGGTCATTTAATATCATGCTCCTTCAAGGAAGCCTCAGCCAAGATGTGGAGGGGATCGGGCCTTTTCTGTCGTTTTAGTGCCTTGGTCAACCTCCTTGGATCTGGCAATTGTATTTTGGACATTTTTTAAAGCAAATATACATGAACTTCTCCTTTCAAATTGATGGCATTAAAACACATTTTCATGCTCATGCAAGCTTTAGCAAGCAATAAACCTTGATGATTAGAGGCCTACCTGCAACCTTGAAGAATTTTGGGGTCGTTTGGCAGTTTACAGGTGATTGTTTGTGAATGAATTCCCAACAGGGCGCGCGCGCCCAACAGGTCGCGCCAGTGTATTTTCTCTACTGGATGAACCCCCCTGACAGGTCGCGCGCTTTTGCAGGAGACTTTTGGAGGCCTTCCCAGTGTCGGAATCGGGTGTAGGATAGCTCGTTGCAAAGGTATTTGAGTCTACTTTCCAACCCAACTGCAATTTTTTAATTTGAAGTTCATTTTCCCTGTCAAAAATCAAATCTCCCAAGACTGGTCAAAAAGTGCCAAATGAGGCTGCCTCAAGGAAGAGTTCTGTTGCAGTCAACTTTTGAATGCCTTCCTCAACCCCAAATTGAGCTCATGATAGCTCATTGGAAATATATTTGTGTCTAGTTATCATTTTACCCATCAAGCAAATCATTTGGCCAACCAAGCTAGGAGAAAACGTGATTTTCCCAAGGTCATTTCAGAGGTGTCTTTGATTCTCCTGAGGCAACGGTATTATTGACATTTCTCTCAAACCATGACACCTGTGCAAAAAGTGAAGGAGGTTTTTCTTCTTTGGCATGTTGTGGACAAAAAACTCTCTCAGTTTCCCAAAATTCATCTTTTATTTCTCTAAAAAATCTTTTGAGTGAAACTTATCCCGATGTGTGAAACAAGGAATTTTGTCGAAATGAAACGAAATGAAGGGGATAGGGGGCTTCTAAATTCTTGGGGAAATTTTTGGAAGTGGGGAGGGATGTTAGGAAGTAGGGGAAAGTGGCATCACAGAGATTGAGTGAGGGGAAGGGGTCCAAAAGGGCAAAACACAAGCCCAACCTAGTAAATTGCCAGGTTGTAGCTAGAAACTAGGGTTTGTGCAAAAATGAGGATTTTGGGGATCTCAGTGATGGGAAGCATTTGATAAGGTACTTTAAGGATAGGGGAAGGTGTATGAACATCAGGATACAAGTTTTTCTAATGATTTGACCATCCAAGAGAAATTAGCTTTCAAAACCCTAGGAGAGGGAAATGACCTTGCCTGGGCGCAACTGAAACATGAACAAGGTGTAAAATGACTCATTAGACACTGACATGATAATGAAAACCCAATGAATGATGATTGAATCAACTGAATAGTGACATAGATTTGCATTTGGGCAATTTTGAAAGGAGTGAAAGCAAACCCTAGACCTAGTGCCTAGTGACCAAATTTTGCTTGAAAACTCTTTGAAATGACAAAATTTGACCTTGACACTCTGAGACCACTTTGTAAGAGCATATTTGATCACTGGAGGAAGGCTGGAAAGACTGACACTAACACCTGGTTTTCCAAATCCTATTCCAAAGGTTGATTGGTTAGATGATCTTCCAATATTCAAAGATGAAAAGAAAGACAATGCTGCTCTTCATTTGGTTAGGTTCCATATGCATGTACGCAGTCTTAAGGTTCAGTTCCCTGAAGATTGTCTCATGAGGATGTTTATGACCACTCTAGAAGGAAAAGCATGGTATTGGTATAAAAGCTTGGAAAATGGTTCAATATATTCGCTTGCTAATTTTCATGATGAATTTTAAGAGATGTATAAAGAATGTTATCCTTCCTTATTGCTGGTAAAAAATTGTTGTAAACATTCTTTGAGTCTTATTCAATATTTGGAGGATTGTTATGATGATGATGAGTTTATGGATGAAGAAATTTTAGAGGCTCTTCATAACAATACATTTTAACACCAAGAAGAAACGATAACATCCCATGAAATGCAGCATGAAAATCAGCAGGGGTTTACTTATGAAAATCATATTACATCCTCCGAGATTGATGTAGAGATGCAGCAAACTTGCCAGCCTTTTGATAACGAAGAGTATGAAAATGATTACAAACACCAAGAAGAAATACTGGAAGAAATTTTTTATAACCCTCAGGCAGAGGAAAAGGTTGTTCATTTTTGTAATTCCTTGCAGCAGCTTACATCAAAGAATGATTGTGGATGAAGAAATTTTAGAGGCTCTTCATAACAATACATTTCAACACCAAGAAGAAAGGATAACATCCCATGAAATGCAGCATGAAAATCAGCAGGGGTTTACTTATGAAAGTCATATCACATCCTCCGAGATTGATGTAGAGATGCAGCAAACTTGCTAGCCTTTTGATAATGAAGAGTATGAAAATGATTACAAACACCAAGAAGAAATGCTGGAAGAAATTTTTTATAACCCTTAGGCAGAGGAAAAGGTTGTTCATTTTTGTAATTCCTTGCAGCAACTTACATCAAAGAATGATCATAATAATGAGGAAAATTACATTGTTTGTGGGAATCATTCAGAAAAGCAGTTGGATAGCATATCAAATAAAGGTTGCGTGACTAAAGATCAGTTGTTAGAAGTAACAAGATGTTATGAGAATCATCAAACTGACCATGTGTTTTTTGACCCTATAGCTAACTACAGGGAAAAGATTTACTGTTCAGGCTTCCAGTTATATTTTCATATTGAAGAACAGTTACACCTCATGCTGCCTTGGTTATTTCAGTATCTGGTTTATTTTTGCTTCAAGCATAGTCAAGAGATTCAAGTGTCAAATCAGATCGATGACTGGCTTCATTGGAAGTTTCATGTTCCTTGAGCTACAAGTGGAGATTGCAGCTGATAGGGTAGGTAGGTAGATGCAAATAAGCTCAGGGTAGGTTGATTGAGCGTCTATTTCAGTAGGTGCAGTTTGAATTCTTCTTGCAAAAAATCATTAAAGGCTTGAGGAGCGGATTGGGCAGAAGTCCAGAGTTTTATTCTAGAGAATGGATAGCGGCACTGGAGCTACAAGTTCTTAGTGTGCCACAGGGGCACACTATCCCAAGTGGAGCCACTGTTATCACTTAAGAAATGATTTCTAAATTCGGAGCATCAGTTCTATTCCAAAGTATTGGTGTTAGTCTTGGTCTAGTCTTTCCATGGTTGCTTTAGTGTCTAAGATCTAGAAAAGAGTCTTGTTGGTATGGTCAAATAGGGTCAACACTCTGTTCTTGCCCATCACTGGTCCCACATCACACATTATTTCCATGTGTCAAGCTTGTGTCAAGGTTTAAATTTTACATTTGTTCCTAAGTCATAATGTTAGATGGTGGTTAAGTCACTTTTATGGTTTTTAGAGTCTAAGTCATAGGGTTAGAGTCTCATTTCCATCATCAAATAAAGCTCAACAACCTTGTTTTACACTTTATGGATCTCATATCATGTTTTGAAAGTCATGTGTTTAGCCATTTTGAAATTTTTTTGAAACTTGCTACGAATCCACGTTTTCGTAGCGCAGACAGTGTAAAAAACCAGTTTTGCGCTATGAAATCATTGAAGCAGCCTTTTCTCAGTAGAAAAATTATTTTAAGTAGTCAATTTCCAAAAGGTCTCTTGAGAAACTGAAAGCAGATTTTGGAAAAATGAAAGAGGTTTTTCTTCCTAACATACTAAAATACAAAACCCTCTTTTAGTTTCTTCAAATTCGTTCTGAGGTGGGAGAAATTTATGGTTTAACTTGCGCTATGAAACTGCTGTAGGTGCAGTTTTTCTCAAACAACTTTTCCTGTTTAACACCTGTTTTTCAAAGACATATTCTGGGCAATAGGAAAGGTATTTAAAACAAAAAAGAGAGGTTTTTGTTAAGCACAGATTGGTTCACAAAAGCCTCCTTCAGTTTTTAAAAATACATTTTGTATGAGAAGATACGAGCTCTGTCCCAACACCTATTTTTCAGCTAGAACATAGCAAGAAACATCCTCCTAGTTTCTAGGAACAATAAAAGGATGAGGCCTCAAGGGCTAGCTGGAGGGTTATGAGCACCATCAAATTCGAATTCATGAAGTTATATGTGTCAAAATAAATTTTTAATTCCTAGATAAGGTTGTTGTAATCATAATGAGGAGTTACACTCCTAATTGTATTAGGACTCTAAGACTGCTAGTTAGCTGTCGTTTGTATTTAATAGTTTGTTTTATGGTTAGAATAGGTGTCACTCATAGAAAATTCGAATTCTCTTGATGAGGGATGAGGGAATCCATATTGTAAATTCTTTATATGAAGCAAGAGGTTGAATGAGAGAAGGGTTGAAAACTTTTTGGCCCAGCTGCTGCTTTATGCTATGAACTATAATCAGTAATGAAAAGAGGTTTTCCTGAATAGATCTGAGTTCTCATGGGGTTAATCCTTTCTTGATCTATATGTTATTTTAATTACTTGCAGTAGATCTTATTGTTAACACTCAGAATTCATCATCTAATGCTCTAACTTCCTTTAACAATAAGAATACTGTGTTTTATATTTGAACCACCAGCACTAGATTACATTGCTATTATTTAGAATTCACAACCATGTGCTCTATTTTCTTTTAGTAATGGAATGATTGTGTTGAGCAGTAGATCTCATCACTATTACTTAGAATTCATAATCTTATGCTCTGACTTCCTTTAGTAATGAGATGATTGTGTTTTTTCAGAATCTTGTGAGTAAACCACCTTTGAACCATCAGCAGTAGATTTCATTACTATTACTCAGAATTCATAACCCTATGCTCTAACTTCCTTTAGTAATGGAATGACTCTTTTGACCTATGTTATTGATTAAATTATCTTTGTTTTAAAACCCCATTTGCCTCAGCTTTCATGTCAAGAAACCTTGCCACTGAATTTATTGACTTGTTGACTCCATAGCCTAATGGTAGCAAGCCTTCATCTTTTCAACCTACAAACACAGAAAACCAAGATAGAGTTAGCCATCTATATTATCATTAATCAATATCATTAACCTCTGAGAGATCCCTCTCAGGCTGAGGAGGCTAAGCCTCAGCTAAAAGTTGGTTTGAAATAGTTACACTGAGATAGTCTGATCAGCTGCCTATCAGGGTCCTATTTTG
Source organism: Pinus tabuliformis (assembly GCA_031772625.1). NCBI lineage: Eukaryota > Viridiplantae > Streptophyta > Pinopsida > Pinales > Pinaceae > Pinus > Pinus tabuliformis. The sequence goes on from CM062805.1 coordinate 1,356,163,596, forward strand.
GTGATAACATTTTGGTGCGTCTGCCGGGAGCCTGAAGTCTATTCATTCCCGAAATCAGGAAGCTGAACTTCTGAAGGGAGCAAGAACTCAGAATTTTTTTAAGGTTGCAAACTACCTTGGCGACTCCACACATCAAATAACAAATTGGAAGGTGACTCCACTGCTAGAAGATCAGTAGCTTGATGAAGTTTCAAAATGAGTTCCATTGCAAGAATGAATGCCAGGTATGCCCCCATGAATCGGTCTCATATCCCTGGTTTTCCAAATCCTATGCCAAAGGTTTATTGGTTAGATGATCTTCCAATATTCAAAGATGAAAAGATAGACAATGCTACTCTTCATTTGGTTAGGTTCCATATGCATGTACGCAATCTTAAGGTTCAGTTCCCTGAAGATTGTCTCATGAGGATGTTTATGACCACTTTAGAAGGAAAAGCATGGTCTTGGTATAAAAGCTTGGAAAATGGTTCAATATATTCACTTGCTAATTTTCATGATGAATTCTATGAGATGTATAAAGAATGTCATCCTTCCTTATTGCTGGTAAAATTTTTTTGTAAACATTCTTTGAGTCTTATTCAATATTTGGAGGATTGTTATGATGACGATGAGTTTATGGATGAAGAAATTTTAGAGGCTCTTCATAACAATACATTTCAACACCAAGAAGAAGGAATTCAAATTGCTTAGATGTGGTGGAGATTCCAAGACAGTGTAACATCAGTTGTAGACTAGTTTTGAGTGTACAAGTGTTGCATGCAATAAGTGATCAATCCTTGGGAATTGCACAGTAATTTTGGAGGAAATTCCTAAAGAACAGGGGCTAATTTCATTTGGATATGTGCAAGGAAATAAGAGCTCAGGTGGGGGCAAAAATTGACTAAGTTAGGGTCATAACGTTTCATTGAGCAGAGAGAACAATTATTTGCAAGTTGAGCTCATAGTTGGAGCTAGCAATTGTAATAGATTCTCTATTCATGTAATTAATGCAAGCAAGATTAATGGATTTTTACTAGTTGGTTTCCCCTAGATACATCTGTGTACTTGTGTATGTGATTGATACATGTTTGCGAATGTTGTTCGAAATTGTGATTTAATTTTTGTAGAGTAGTAGAGCAAAATTATGTATCTTAATTTAGATTAAATTTCTTGAGAAGTTGTAATTCTATCACAATATTTCTACAAAAATATTGTTATATCATGTGTTTAAGTAGTGTGCTTACCAATATCTATTCCATTGATAGTCTAGCATTATTATTAGATTAAACCATCCACCAATTTAGCTTAGTTGCAAATTCCACTATTCATTGGATCTTAAACTAACATATGCTCTGACGATGGTAAGCAACTTTAGATGTGATGTTAGGCATGGTTAGCAAGTTGTTTGAGTGAATGAGTCATTAATTTTCTAGCTAGATGCGTTAGACTAAATTTAGATGCAAAGCATTGTTAGAATAGTTTAATTTGAGTCAATTTATTTGACAATTTCTCCTGTCGGAAAATCAAAGAATTTGTAGATTATACTTGAATTTCCATAGTTGATAATTACTTGTGATATCAATTTCCCTTTTATTACTATTATTTCTTCATAAAGAAATTACCAAAATAGTGAAGACCACAAAAATACAAAGTACACAAGATATAGGCTCCAAGCTAGGGAAAAAACCCCTCCAAGGTGAAAACCCATAAATAATATTTCTCTTCTTATAGAATCAAATCAAAATGAGACTTCTAACACCCAAAGACAAAATCCAAGATTCCTCCCAGCACCAAGTCAATCCTCCAAAAATATGTTTTTAAAACAAGATGAAGTCATCCAAGGTCAATGAAGATTGAACCTCTTCAAATTCTTCTCCAATCAAGTTTTGTCCTTCACTTCAGGTCTACAACTTGGCTTGCAATTCTTGACCTTGTAATAGTCCATAACCCTAGTTTTTTCACATGTGTGGACATAAATAGGTGAGATTTTCGGTCTCCTTCCTTCGCATGGTCTTTCTCTTTGTCTTCTAGTCCTTCGCTCTTGTTTTCCTTCTCTTCTTATTGCATATCGAACTTGTTGATGTTGATGATCCAAATAAGTCGAAATGTAAGGACCAACCCTATAATTTTTTTTTTTTTAAATACTAAAAATACAACCATAAGAAAATAGAATTGGGAAATTAAAAATTATTAAGCATTATATAAAACTTTCCTGAATTTCACTTCATTGAACATATCATCTAATTTACATGTTATTAACTAAAACCATAATGAAGTCATACAAAAGAATATTATAACAACATAGGTACCGTTCACCAGGAGATGAGATTCAAACTTGACTTGCTACTATTTTCCCTCCTTTGTTCTCGTTCAACTCCAAGTGTGAATGTCGATGTGCTTAATCTGAATGCAATGACCCACCGGTTGACCTCCCAGCCTACTCCTTGGGTACTCTCCTTCCCCGCGGACCCCCGAGCTGCAATGGGGTTGTACAATGGAGGAATGTATTAACTGGTAGAGGAGAGCACTCTTTGGCTCAAGAGTCCCCTCTCTAAATTCCTCTACCTCACCAAACTCACTATAGCTCGTAGTCACTACTCTGACATAGTCTCATCCATCCAACAATAGGGTAAAAAAAGTCCCTTCTCCCACGACCTGCCCCTTCTTTTATAGGATTCCTCATAGGTGACACTTGGCATTTCATGCATACTTAATTATTTTTCATAATTCAATAATTTTATTATTAACCCACCCATGTGTCACTCTCTCATCAAGGGTCTCCAAAATTATTTACTTAATTTTTAATTTAAAACTAATATTTTTCCTCACCTCAACATGATTCCTATTTCTTCTCCTAGTTGTCTCTTGATCCCCCTTTTTACTCCTTAATTTGTGTTCATTACTAAAGTCAATTGATAAGTCAAGATTTGATCCCCTATATACTCCCTAATTTAACTTAAGTTATCTCTTAGATGGATATTCTTATGTTGGTTGTTGCCACATGGAGGTTCTCTAAATTTCTCTAAAATTCAATTTATTAATCTTATTTTAATTCACCATCGTCTTCTCTTAATTGGGTTTAACTATTTTAGGATTAATATTTATCCTTACATTTATGCCCCTCTTTCCCCTTTTTACCTAATTAAACTACATTATATACCTAATATTTTACAACATGGGAAGGGTAGAGTTTTTAAGGTAAAATATTTTATTTCTTCCTATGATCTTCTTAACCCAAGTTTTATTCTTGATTTAATTACCTCAGTTTCTAACATCATTTACCCTTGATGTGAATTTACGTGGTTTCATATCTTGATTATATTTATTAATTAATTTACTTTTAATGATTCCAAGGGTGCCAAGTTTGGTCGTGCCCTTCAAGAACTTCCCTTGAAGTTCCAAGGGTGTCAAGCCTAACAATTTATTTGTGATGCCAAGGGTGCCAAGTTGGTTGTGCCCTTCAAGAAATTCCCTTGAAGTTCAAAAGGTGCCACGCCACTTGCCCTTCAAGCATTCAGTGGCTATGAGGGGAAAATATAGGTGCAATGACAGAGACCACTATCATCTCTTATGTTTTCTGCTATAGTGAGACTAATGGTGTCGGGGAGCAAGGAATCCGCCTTGATGCGTGCCCCCCGGTAAAATCCTCATGAGTGACCCAACTTTGGGACCTGCCCTCCTAACATCGTGATCTTCAAGGCGAAGGTATTTCAACCTTTCCAGCCCAAGTCACAACGGGAGTGCTAGTGGGTGAGATCAGGACAATGTCCCACCCCTCCCATGCAGTTCCATCCAGTTGTACAACCCCATCACCCATATGTGAGTCATTCGGCCAAGCAACTAATCTGTGCCTGCAACCACTAACATATCATCATAATATAGATAAACATATATATCAGGGTTCAAAATTGACTTAGAATTTCAAAGATAAATTAATATAAATTTTCATCAAACCAGGTGTCATCAACTCGTCATATGCGAGTACCTCTGGTGGTTTCCTGCCATACTCAATAATCATTAGTAACAAGGTTTCTTAGTGTTGGTCATTGTCATAATAGCATCATCAACATCACCTAGTCATTCGTATCATTGTTCATTGTGAACCAGAACTAATGCAAGTAAGTAACATAGGGGACACATCCATCATGGATATTATCATCGTAATACATATCCATCAAATCTATCAACATCGTAATATCAATAGAAAACATACCTATCCATCAAAGCTATCATTGTCATGACATCAATAGAGAGCATACATATCCTTTACTGCTATCATCATCATAAATTCAATAGAGACCAAACATAACCATTTATGCTACAATCATCATAATATCAGTAGAGAACATGCATAACCATTAATGCTATAATCATCATAATACCAATACATAACATACATAACCATTAATGCTATCTTCATCATAATATCAATGGAGAACATACATAAACATCACAACTATTAATATCACAACCACTAATAATAGAGTCATGTGTCCATATCCTCAACCTGAGGTCCTCAAAGAATAATGTGTGGGCCTTAGGGCTAAATACATGTTAATGTCATATCATTGTCAGTCAACTAGAGTGGGGCACTACACGAAGTCCCTTCTATTTATAGTCTTCTTGAGGTGTCGAATAGGCCTCTTCTAGGCCAAAATCTCCTTGGTAGGGCCGACTTGGTCTTAGAGAATAAATCTACTTTCTAGATTTAAAAATAATAATTTTCCTTTGTTACAACAAGTCCAAAATATATGAAAAACAGTTTTCTTTGACTCAACAAGCCCTAGACGCATGAAGAACATGCTTTGACCTAGACTTTGAGCATGAAACCCATGCTTGAATAAATACAATTTTTTTTTCTCTTTTTATATAAAATATACAATGTCGTGATTACAAAAGTCATTATGAAGACCAAATCTAGTTACATTCTCCAACACTCCCTCTTAACTAAGGAGGTATTCATAGTCCGATCAAGAGGTACAAGGATTCTCAAATTGAAGTATTCTCATAAGAATAGTTGGATTGGTAAGCCATCTTTTAAGCATCTATATTATAACCAACATTGTCATCATAGCAAGGCCTTAACTCAATAAGCTATTCTTATTTAATGGCATTATGCTGAGAGGCTTTATATGAGACACCGCACTACCTCTAAGGCACATACCCCAACCGGATGTTCACTACATATGTCCCTTTAGGTCTTATTCTTATCTTGGATTACTTATCCTAAAATAAAATTGGTCCTCTTCAACTTATCTTCGATGCCCTACCTCATCCTCAAAGAGAATCGGTCTATGAGATTACTTCTAACTTGGATTTCCAATCCTCGAGAAGTACCAATCTCACATTCTTATTTAATCCTTTGGACCACATTCTCTCTTCATGGCCTTCAATTAGATGTATGGTTGTTATTATTGGACTAGTGCATGACACATGAATATGATAATATAATGTCCATCATCACTCCCTCTCAATGAGGGAGGAAATATCCACCAAACTAATATTTCTTCTTAAGTATTCAAGATTCTTGTTTGGAAGTGCCTTAGTCAGGATATCAACTACTTGTTCCTGTAGGAATATAATGTAGCTTCACAAACCCATATCGTACCAAGCTTCTAATGTAGTGGTACTTATTGTTAATATTCTTCGTCCTAGCATGACACACTGGGCCCACAGTCAACCTTATGTAACTTTGGTTGCCATAATGTATAACTATGGGGTTCAATGGTCCTTCAAACAAATTTGATAAGAAACCAAACAACCTCTCTGCAAGCTTCACTTGTAGCGATGTTATTTTCTTTAACACTACTCAAAGCAACAATATCTTGCTTCTTGCTCATCCATGAAATCACGGAAGATCCCAAACTGAAACATCCACCAATAGTGCTTCGCCCCTCTGTCTCACTGCCATCCCAATTAGAATATGTGTATCCCAATAGCTAAATTTCATTACCAACATATCTAAGGTAGTAATGCATTGTCCCATGAAGATATCATAGGATGTGTTTGGCTTCTATCCAATGGTCATGTCTTGGCTCCATCTAAAATTTATTGAGAACATTTACTGCAAAACAAATGTCAGGTCTAGTATTCATGAGATAAATTAAGGAGCCAATCAAATGTCTGTAGCATGTAGGATCCACTAGACTAGAATCTTAACTCCTTAACTTTATATTTGTGATCATAGGAGTTGTCATTAGCTTACTATCCATCATGCCAAATTTCTGTAATATCTTGACCACAAATTTTTCTTGACCAAGATATATTTCTCTAGGTTTTTGCCGAACTTCTAGTCCCAAATAATAATGCATAAGCCCAAGATCCTTCATGTCAAATTCAGCTATCAACTGTCTCTTGCATTCTTGTAACTGCTTCTCCACACCTGTGACAAGTAAGACATCCACATATAAAAGTATGATCACAGGTTCAACCTTGAACACTTTGATGTAAAGGTTAGGATTTGCAGAACTCTTGAAAAAACCAAGTCTCAATAGGTATGCATCCATTCTAGTATACCATTCTCTAGGTGCTTGTTTCAAGCCATATAGATCCTTCTTCAATACACAAACGTGTGTCTCCCTCTTATAAACTTTGAATCCCCGAGGTTTCTCAATACAAACTTCTTCATCAATGGCCCCATTTAGAAAAGTTGTGTTAACATCCATTTGATGAATGTTCTATCACCATAGTGGCGGCTGTTAGACTCCGTCTCATGTCAGAGATTGATTCTTCTTCAAAGCCCTGTTTTGAAGAAGAAATCATTAATATGTTGCTTTTTTTAGATTATGTAATTTGTTCTTCAGCCCTTCAACTGGCAGCGACTTCAAGCTCCTATCTCTGCAAAAGCACAAACACAAAACAAAGCATACATCAGACTCTACTGTTGATGAATTTGGTCAATTTTTATCTTCATATGGTTTCAACTATCAATGCACAGAGGTTCTCTACAGTGGCACGCTTGGTACAGAGCTTACTTGTGAAATATTCATTGGTCCAGTTTACTATCAACGACTTCGTCATATGGTTTCAGATAAATTTCAGGTCATAGCTTTGCCATTGCCCCATAGGCCTTTGTTTCCAGGTTTCTATATGCCAATTTATGTGAAGGATCCAAAACTCTTAGCACTATTAGCGGAGAATTGCAAAAGATCAGCATCATATGTAGGTGTTTTTCTGGTCAAAGATGAGCCTGGTTCTGATTCTACTTTAATCTCGGGTTCTGAAACAGAGAAAAGTATTTATGAATTGAAGGGAGAAGCACTTTACAAGTGACTTCATGAAATTGGTACATTAGCTCAGATTACCACTATACAGGGAGATCAGGTGGTTCTGATAGGTCATCGCCGTTTGCGGATTACTGAGAGGGTTCTCCTTACCATCTATATTTTGATTTGGAATTTAATCGCACTCTAAACGTGGACGCAAATGGAGTGGCAATGGTAGATCTATTGTTATCTGTCATCTCTGACAGCATGCTTGACATATATGGTCTTCAATTTGAAACTGACTGGACAATAGAGCTTGATTCTTCAACGACAGAAAAATTTTCTTGTCATTTAATAATTCATGTACCAAATGCCGCTTTCAAGGACAATTCATATGTGGGTGCTTTTGTTGGAGAGATATGTGTACACATAGCAAAATCACGAGAAATAGACACAAAGTTCAAATAATTGTATATCCTCAAAGGGGATAGTTGTGCTGAAAGCCATAGTGAACTTTTCCTAGACTCAGCTGTCTATACTAGGAATCGCTGTTTCCGATTACCATTATCTTTGAAGGTAGGGAAAAATTCTTTTCTATTGCCCACCGATCGTTTCAAATGTAAGGATATGAGTGAGTCCATCATTCCATTGCCAATGACATATTGTTTCGAAATTCAAAATTTGCCAAAGGGAAGGAATCCTTTGTATATGCATGGGAAGAGGCAGAGAAAGAGGCTTTGCCGACGATTGAGGTATACCATAAATTTGCTTGTGAACAAGCAGCTATGCCTGTTATAGTTGGCCGCAAATCGAGAGCAGAGACATTTGCTGATGCTCTTCGCACCTATACTATAGAAGAAATGACGGGTGATTGCAAGGTTTTACAAGCTGGAACTAGTCACAATCTTGGGCAAAATGTTTCTCGTGTATTTGATACTCAGTTCACTGATAAAAATGGACAGCGACAATATGTATGGCAAACTTCTTGGGCAGTAAGCACACGCATGGTGGGTGGCATTATTATGACTCATGGCGACGATACAGGCTTGATGCTTCCACCAAGGACGGCTCCAATACAGGTAGTTATTATTCCAATATGGAAGAAGGCCGATGAGAAAGGTGTGATACTTAAAGCTGCCGGCATCAGGGTCAAAATGGATGAGTCGGATCTGAAGACCGCAGGGTGGAAATTCAATTTCTGGGAAATGAAGGGTGTATCCATGAGTAGTAAGAAATCCTTCCTTCAGTGATTGCGTGATGGAATCTATTTTGTTGTATAAGCAACCTTGAACTATGTTTTGGGTACCAAGAGACGATTATTACGTTGTGACTGAAAGAGTAATATTGTTTACCTGCATCGTTCAGTCAGTTTGACAATCTGTTGCCTGGAATTTTCTACCTTCGTCCACTCATAAAGGAATATTCATTTTTACCATTAGCACAGGCGATAGACCTAAAATCTGGAGAAGTTAAAGAAGTGACATTTGTTGCTCATCACGTTGCTTAATGTGTTCTGGGAACCGTAACGTTGCTTTCAGGGCAATCCAGGGAAGGCATTTCTTTGGAGGTTCCTGGGTCGAAGGAGTGCATGGCTGAGTATCGAGCGATCTGAGAAGAGATGTTTTATGGTACAGAGATATGAATCTTTTGAACATTCTTGTCTGCAAATAATTACCAGATCTGGAGAAATGGCTACATTTTGGTTTGATTCAATCAATCTTGAGCATAGATCTGATCAATCCGTGAATTGAGGAATTATTATACCCTGTGCAGCTTACGAGTGAGTGTGCACTTCAATTTAAAGGACATGTGCAGAGCTAAAACCTGCAGATCAAGCATTAAGGTGGATCGAGCTGAGGGCTCATGTTGATGAGTAAAACAATATGTTTGATCATCAAAAAACTCGACTGTAGTGAAGTGAAGATGACTTGATAATATGCGTTGGGCACCATAGTCAATAGACCTGTACATTGTTTTGTCCAAAAGCTAGCATTTATGAGTCTAGCTTTTGATCAAAGCAGAGGTTGGAGAGTCCGCGGTTTTATATTAGTACATTTAAAGAGCAGAATGATGTGAATGTGCCAGTGTGCAGAGGCAAGTGCGACTGGCCTCATTACTCCATACAGGATGTTGTTTCATGATTTCCGCCAGCAATTGATCTTTTGGAGATTTTGTGGGACTGCGGGCGATTGTTGTCATCATAAGCTGAATCGGCGAAATGTTAACTTAAATATTGTTTTATTAAAATGGCAAATGCAACGTGGCTAACCAAACTGAAGTTAGGATTATCTATTATAGCCAGAGAATGCGATTTGATTTCAATCCTGGTCCTATGGAGATCTGCGCTCCAGCAGTTATTCCATGTGTCGGCCATCAGAAGAATTCAAGAGAAACGCATTTGCCAATTTCGATCCTCAGTCATGATTTCATGAGATCTTTGCTCCAGATTTTGTCTCCTAATAAGCCAAATCATCAGCAGATTTAGGGGAACACTTTTCTATTTGTGGAATGGATGTAACGCTTTTTTGTTAATTTTTGTAGTGCTAGTTAAAACAGCGCCCCTGTTTTTGGGCAGAATTTTTGATTTTATGGTATTAAAAATTCATTTGTAAAAGGGGAGAAAAGAGAGAGAAGGGAGAATTTTTCTGAGTGCTGAGAGCTGGAGGAGAAACTGAGTTTCATTGTACAGTTTTGTGACAGAGATTTTTAATGAGAAAAACACAGCTCTGACTTCTGAGATTCCTGTGGTATGACAATTTAACATTAGTTTTCCCTTTGTTTCATATGTAACCTGTTATGTTTCATTTCATTTCATGATCATTTCTAATTGAGCAAATGAAGTGTTTAGGTAGGAATTCATAGTATTATATGCTCCGCCTATAAGTTTGCTCATATCCAATGTTTTCCTCTGTTTGAAAAAGATTCAACTCCATATGCCCTTGTCAGCTCCTCACCAGTCTTGCCATCCCATTTAAATCTAAGATTTGGTGTTAAATTTCTTGCCTACCTTGCCTCAGTTGATAACCTGTGTTGTTTATTATATTTCCCTATTTCAAGCTGTGATTTTGCCCATGCAGCCCAGAAAAACCCTGTTATTTTATTAAAAACCCCAAATAAACCCCTTTTATCAGTTTACTAGCCTAATATCAGTGTTACCTTGTTGGTCATCTCATCCCATTGAAGATCTGCCGAGATTGACCGGAGAGAGCCTTCTCCTGCCCCGTAGGGCTAGCTACGAGGCTGAATGGTTTGATGTTGCCTTGAAGGTTTACCTTTCTCAGCCTGAGGTGAAATCTCAAGCGCTGACAACGGCCAAAGAGACAATTGATCTAATAGTTGTATATCTTGCTATAGGAGCGAAGGTTTCTTCATAATTGATACCTTCTTTTTTTGAAAAGGATATTTGCCACAAATATAGATTTATATTTGTCAATGCTCCCATCCACTAAATGTTTGACCTTGTAAATCCATTTGAAAGTGACAATAGATTTGTCACTTGGTCGAGGAACAATTTCCTGAATGTCATTCTTCATAATTTACTGGTACTCTTCTTGCATTGCATTCCTCCATTCTTGATGTTTAGCTTCATCTTCATAGGAGGAGGTCTCAACCTAAATGAGATTAGTCATATAGGCTACATAACCATAGTACATTTTAGGTCTTTTACTTTATCTAAAGGTTCCCTTAGCTGTTGCATGACCCTTTGCCTCTTGTATAGTTGTCTTTAACCAAGCAGGTTTCTTATGAGTTTCTGGAACAACAATATGCTGCACAGGTTCACTGGGTCCTTCAACATATTCATGAGTAGGTGTAGAATTTTGAGCATTGCCATCCCTTTATATTTCCTCAAAAATGGGTATCTCTTCTTCATTAGAATCAACTGGGATATTTTTGGATCTCTTGTCATATACAATTTGATCAAAGATGACATCTCTGCTTACTTCAATGTGACGATCTTCTTTAATCTAGATTATATATACTTTTGATGAAGCACTATAACCAACAAATATAACTTTTGTACTTGTAGGATCCAATTTCTTCCTCTTGTCTTTTAGAATGTGTTTGTAAACTACACATCCAAATATTATAAGATGATCCAGACTAGGCTTCTTTCCTGTAAATGCTTCTTTTGGAGTCATATTATTGAGAATTTTTTGAGGACTTCGATTTTTCAAGCAGGCAACTATTACGAATGATTCTCCCCATAAGAACTTAGGGAGACCTTGGTCATGATGCATGGATTTAACAGATTCTTAGATTGTTCTGTTCTTCCTTTCAACCACACCATTTTATTAAGGGTTATAGGGAACAATTAGCTCTCTTTTTATTCCTGCTTCCTTGCAAAATGCTATAAACTCTTTGGATGTATACTCTCAACTATTATAAGATCTTAGGGTATTTATATTTCTTTCTGTTAGACTCTCTACTTTATTCTTGAATTCTTGAAATTTCTCAAATACCTCATCCTTGCCCTTGAGTTGGTATATCCATGTTTTCCTAAAGTAGTCATCAATGAATGTCACATAGTATTGATGTCCTCCAAGATATTTTACTGCCATAGGTCCAAACACATCAGAGTGTATGAGATCTAATATTTCCTTAGATCTTGTATCACTTCTTGCAAAGGGTTTCTTCACATTCTTGCCTAGAGCACATCCCTTACAAATTCCTTCATGTTATTCCTTTAATTCAGGGATGCCAGTGATCGTTTGCTTCAGAGATGTAAATACATTGTAGTGAAGGTTTCCATACCTTCTATGCCATATTTTAGAAGGGCTAACATCTAAGTGTACAAGAGCTTGAGGAATAGGTGTAAGAAGTCTATACAATATACCCTCATGAATCCCAATTATCTTAACATGTTCAATGCTAGATCCCTTTCCCCAAATGAGCACTTTTCCTTCAACAAAAGCAATCCTATCACCTTTATCTTCTAGGCAAGAAATAGAAAGTAAAATTTTCTTCAAACCTGGAACATAGAGTATATTATTGAGATGAATGCTTCCATCGGTATCTAGCTCCAACAAAGTAGATCCAATTCCTTTCATAGGGTAGCTCTTCTTGTCTCCAAGTTCGATTGAATGAGAAGAGGTTCCTTTTGATAAAGTCTAAAGTTGACTGCATTCTCCTGTCATATGTCTATATGCTCCACTATCAATAACCCATACATTATCATCCTTAAAAGTAGCAGAGAGAGAGGAGAAGAAACTTCCATCCATTACTTCTTTTGTTAGCTTGGAGATGTACTTCAAGATGTACCCTTGATAGTTACAAGGAGGCTTCCAAGAGACTTGAAACCTTTCTTCACGAACCTTTATATTTAGAGGAAAGAGTAGATGACTGCTTCTAGATTTCTCTTCAACAAAAGGTGTCAACAAATATGTGATCTTCCAATCTTCTTCTTTCACCTTAGCTCTGATACCATGTTGGAAAATCAAAGAATTTGTAGATTATAGTTGACTTTCCTTAGCTCATAATTACTTGTGATATTAGTTGGCCCTTTATTACTTTTATTTATTCTTCATCAAGAAATTAACAAAATAGTGAAGGTCACAAAAATAAAAAGTAGACAAGATATAGGCTCCAAGCTAGGGAAAAACCCCTCTAAGGGTAAAACCCAGAAACAATACTTCTCTTCTTATAGATTCAAATGAAAATGAGACTTACATGACCCAAAGAGCAAAGCCAAGATTCCTCCCACACACCAAGTCATCCCTCCAACAATATATTCTTCAAACAAGATGAAGTCTACCAAGGTCAATGAAGATCAAACCTCTTCAAAGTATACTCCAATCAAGTTTCGACCTTCACTTCAAGTGTCAAACTCTCGGCCTTGCAATTAGCCCAGAAATCCTAGTTTTCCGCACATGTGGACAAAAATAGGTCAGATTTTTGGTCTCCTTCCTTCGCTTGGTATTTCTGCTACTCTTTTAGTCCTTTTCTCTTGTTTTCCTTCTCTTCTTATTACAGATCGAACTTGTTTATGTTGATGATCCAAATGAGTCGAAGTCCCTTATATTTATAGTCTTCTTGAGGGGTCAAATAGGCCTCTTCTATGTCTACTTCTCCTTGGTAGGGCGGACTTGGTCTTGGAGGATACATTGACTTTCTAGACTTAAAAATAATAATTTTCCTTTGTTACAACAAGTCCAAATGGGACTATAATATATGGAATTTTTTTTTCTTTGACTCAACAAACCTTAGAAGCATGAAGAACATGCTTTGACCTAGTCTTTGAGCATGAAACCCATGCTTGAATAAATAATAATTCTTTTTCTCTTTTTATATAAAATATATAATGTCATGATTACAAAAGTAATTCTGAAGACCAAATCTAGTTACATTCTCTAACATGTCCAAGATATGAGAGAAATCAAACAAAATTAAGTATTTAAACCCTTCTCATATATTTTCATGCATCCAAAGTTAGATAATTAACTCAAGAAAATATTAGATTTAGTATGATTAACTTTATTCATCCATGAAACATAGGCCCTTTCAAAACATATAGTTTATAAAATCAAGATCTAAAGTATCCAAGATGGTTAAGCATTTGTCGAAGATAAAAATAGCTAGCAAGTGCAAACCACTATTTAGATAACTATTTGAAGGGAGGATTGGTACAAAAAGTCCAAAATCTAACTAGATATAAGAGACTAAGGTGGATCTTAGTAATCTAGATTAAATATGAATAAAACATGAAATCATCTAGATTGCAAAAAGAAAAAGTGGAAAAATTTAAATGAGATGGTTGAAAATGCAAGGAAATCAATTCCTTATCCTACTTGGGCAATGGGGTCACTTGATCAAAATTTGAGTGACATATTTTGTATCTTCAACAATTGAATTCATTATCACTTGAAGGATTTCTACTGGATTTTAAGTCTAGATACTTGATATGCTATTGGGTTTCTAGGGAAGAGTAATTTAAAATAGACTCAACCTATGTACTGTAACAAATATTCTAATGAGTGCAACCTAAAAATAAAATCCTAAAAATTATATGCCATGAATAACGATTTAAATCTATAGGAAACCTCCATTAATTCATGCATTTACTTAGGTTATAGTAGATCCCCTCTTCATAGAAACCTGTAATGTCAAGATCTTCTCCATGTAGTAGTATAACCTACACCTAAGATAGAAACAAGATCCACATAAAGATTTTGTAAGACAAAGTGGCTCTTTCAAGTGATTTCCAAAAAATACAAATGAAATAGGATCTTTCCTAGTATTGATAAGGTGCCTCACAAAACCATGAGTAGAATACCATGTGTTATTATAGTACCATGTGCTCTAGCAAAACCACGAGTTAAAACAAGAGACTCCCTCAATACCGTGGTTTAAAATAATTTTGAGCCAACAAAATAATATATCATGAAATAACCATTTAAATTAACTAAAATACAGGAGTGGAATAATCGGAGAGAAGAGGTGCACTTCACAAGATGCTCTAATAACCCATGTGTGAACATCTAGTAGTAAGTTTTTCACTACAAATTTTGTCAACATCATAACTATGTTAGTTTCTTTTATTGATTTTCTATTATAAACTCATTTTGGAATTCTTGCAACCATTATGCATTTAGGGGCATTGATCTTGCAAAACTCTGGGAACTTTGTAAAAAGATAACTACCTTTGAAATTGGCTGCCCTAAAAGATGTGCTCGAACTGCCTCAACAACCTTGAGAAATGGTCAACAAGTATACAAATGTTGATGTTAAGATTTATATAATGTTGTCCATTTCCTTGTCACGAATCTCTAGGAAATGACACATACCTCAATGTAACTACATGAATATCAAATCATATTGCACTAGTCCCAATATGGAGTGCTCACGTACAATGGTGAATCAAGTCTCAGACATATGCCACACTCCCACCTATAATGGTGAATCAAGTCTCACACATATGCTATTAAGTAATGCACATTAAGTAATCACTTTTAACAACATCATAACATAATTTTATAATTTTCCTAAGTTTATCACGATGGACTCCTATTACATGTGACAATTCCTAAGGCAAGAAATATTTCCTAGGTTTATTTGGCTAGGGATAGGTAAAAATGATGAATAACTTATGTAAATGGAATGAGAGTTCATGTATTGACTCTCAAAGTCATATGTGATAGTATAAAACATTTTCTAATTGGACCAATTAGCTTTCAAGAGATGGGAGTCTTCATTATTTACATATGCAAGATTTTAAGACATAATTTTGTTTGGAGTTACCACCCCCACACTTTATTTTATCACCAATTTTTGAATATTGTCTTTGATTTTTTAGTCCTTTCTTTAGATATGCATTCCTTAACATAGGAATTAAAGGTATAGACCTTTTTAATGAGGTGTTATAACTCTAGCTTTATTTTAATTTTAACTTTATTTTGTTTTCACCTCTAACATCTTTTGGCTTTATTTGAGTTAGGTATACATTGTTTTTCAATTTTCTTGACTAGATATTGTTGGATGAAATAAACACAAGTGGGAATAACATCTTTTTATGAAATGAGATGAATGTGAAAAGAGAAAAATGAAAAGTGTTGAGTATGGTTCAAATATGAAGTATGGAAACTCAATTAGATCCCCAATAATACGACTTGATCCAAGTCTCGATTACACTTATCTGTAGACAATTATGTCCCGCATGGTAGTCCAAGACACAATAATAAAATATTTATTTTTAAGAAGTGTTATTAGATCACATCCAATGTATATTCCATTCACAACTAAGGAAGAAACAATCACACCATGTCTAAGCAAGAAACCCACACACGAGAACATGGCACATCATTGAAATAAATATCACGTGTAAGACATATTAGTTGATATATCACCATAACTCTTTTAGATCCGACCTGACTAGTCATTCTACATGCTCTCTCTTGGGTATGTTGTACCTTCACAACTCAAACCAGTCCGAAGTGGAATTGGTTTTTGTACTCTCTGAATTCCACTTCACTCTAAAAAATATCCATACATGCTAGGGTCACATGCTAATAACCATTTTTCAAATCCTAGTATTATAATTTTTGAAGATCAAATAATAATCAATGACCATAAGTGTTAGGGAATGGGGCTATGTCCCTCCAAACCATTTACGATGATCCTTCCTAATTCAAGAGCACATCATTTGTTTTCCTGGGTATTAGCTTTTTTGTTGTGTTGCCTTAGGATGTGATGGGCCTCATGGAATGTAAAATGTTTTAGAACCACCCATACTTTTAAAAGTATAGCTTTTAATTTCAAGTCCTTATCTAGGTTCTTGTTGATTAGGCTCTATATTAGAATCCTAGAATCTCCCATAATTTAAAATTTTTAAATATTCCTTTCCTTGGAAAAATGTTAGCCTTTAAGGAGAGCATAGGCTTCTACTTGATTATTTTACCTCGTTCCTAGGCCACAAGTAAAGTTTAATTCTATCATTTCATTAGGGCATATAATAACCCCTCCCTCTCCTTCCACCCTTGGGTTGTTTTTCGAAGCAACATTAAAGTAAATGATATGGCACTTCTTAGAATGGAGCCATTGTTTCACTTCAACCTTAGAGTTATGATTATTCCATTTCTCATAAATAGTAGACCTACCTTTGGTATGGAGAGAAGCTGCATAGAGATGTTGAAAGAGAAGGTTCATCCATTTGGATTCATTTATGTCTAGATATTTCCAAAGTGAGAGGGAGCCTACTCTTGATTTCCAATGTTCCGCTATGTTATGAAACCAACTCACAATAAGATAGAAAAGAGAGATAAACACCTTAGAGTTCAGCCTCTTCGAGGGGGAAACCTCCTTTACATTACACAAATGAACAATTCTTGGATGATACAAATGACAATACCTCCTTTCTATATATAGGAGTCTAAGAGGTCATAATATAATCAGAGCCGAGATAAAAATAATAATGTAAGGGCACACCAATAACAATAGTGGGCTTCTATGGGGCACCATAATAACAATATGGGGACTACATGGGCACAACAATATAATAAGGGGGTTGCACTAATAACAATAAGGGGTTACACTAGTACTATAGGGACCTAACATGCCCCTCTCCTTCAAAAAGTGTTATCCTCAACGCTTGAGTAGTTCTAGATGCTTCCATATAAAATTCTCATCCTCCCACATGGAATCTTCAGCGGGAAATTTCTTCCACTTGATGAGATACTCTAAAATTGATCGATTTCGTAGGTGTCGATTTCTTATTTCTGTGACTGCTTCAAGTTCCAATATGATTTTTCCTTCCTCGTCAAGTTTTGGAAATATTATTTGAACTGGGATCTTCTGCAACTTTTGAATGAGTGGCCACACTTCTTCGTCATTCTTCCATTCATCCCTTGCTTCGTTTATCCAATCTGGTTGGATAATAGAAATAGCACAAAACAATGCTTCCACATCCTCATCCTTTCTTGAGAGTGCATTTGCAACAACATTTTGCTTCCCTTTTTTGTAGATGATTTCAAAGTCATGACCCAACATCTTTGTGACCCATTTTTTCTGTTCTTATGAAGATAATATTTGTTCTAAAAAGTATTTAAGGCTATCATGATCCGTTTTTACCTTGAAGTGTCTTCACATTAGGTAAGGTCTCCATTTCTCAAGTGCATGTAGTATTGCCAACATTTCCTTCTCATAAATGGATTGCTTGAGGGCCATTTGTTTGTATGGATGTAGCCGTAAAAATACCCAATCGCCTACATCAAAACTTCTTTCACTGCGATGTTGATCTGCCTGTTGGTTCATTCGATTCTGCACCAAAGTGGCGTTATCCTTTAAAAGTTAGAGAACTTGTTGTTGATGATCGATCTGATCTTTCACTGATTGAACCTTTTTCTTCTTGATATGTCCTTCTATCTTGAGAGGTTGAGGAATGGTAATTTCTGCCAATGCATTACAAGATATGGTCGGATTCATTTCTTGATGCTCGATGTGATCTTTCACTTCTTGAACATTTTTCTTCTTGATATGTCCTTCTATCTTGAGAGTTTGAGGAGTGGTAATTATTGCCAATGCTTTACAAGATATGGTTATATTCATTTCTTCTTTATCTGGGGTTGGTTCCTAGTGTATATCCTCTTCTTTTGACATTTCTTGATCCTTTTCTTCCTCCTCTTCACAATCAATGTAAAATAATTTCTTCTCAACACACTTATGACCTTTAATGTATTTTTTATCACAATTGTAGCAAAGCCCTTTTGCTCTTTTTTCTTCCAATTGTTGTGGTGTAAACCTTGTAGGTTATGGAAGGCTAGGAGAAACAACACTTCCATCTTTATAGTTGTGAGGGGTAGACTTCCTTGTTGCCATAATTTTGCTTTCCAATTTTCTTGCCAACCTGAATGCCTTCTCCAATGAATCAGATTCCCAAAGATGAACCTCATGTTGAATGTTATCCTTTAAAGTCCCTATGGAGAAATCAATCCTCTGCTTCTCTGGAATATCATTTTCCCTTATATTCAATTTTTGAAAGTCCTCAATGTGCTCTACCATTGAACACTTTTGTTTGAGATTTATCAATTGGCTAAAGAAGGTGTTGCTCTTTGTATCCTCATAATGTGCTATCATTTCCTCCGTGAAAATTGACCACGTAACAAGTGGTTTACGAGAACAAAGCCCTTTATACCATAAAAATTGATCCAGTTCTAAATATGAAGATGCAATACGTACCTTTTGTAACAGTTGCACCTCATGTAGATCAAAATATTGCTCCATCTGTAGTATCCAATTTACCGGATCCTTGCCATCAAACTTCCTCATATCGCCTTTTCTTGATTTTAGGAGCTCGATCTTGAAACGACTGTAACTCTGTAATTTTAGATCTCCAAGTTCTGAAATTATGTCCTGTAGTATCCCTCTAAGTCCTCTTTCTAACGCCGCAAGTCTGAACAAGATTGGATTCCGCAAGGAAGAGTTATGTCAAATCTCTCACGATGACCTGATTATAGATTAGTTCAGTAGAGCAATCTTGTACGAAGTTCCACGTGTCACTTTTTTGACCTTAGGATCTCAAACTGATACAAAGAAAACTACAGTCTATCCTCTTTCTGTCACTTCTTATGCAATTTCAATCTGATGCTCACAAAAATAGTTATGATGATTTTCCCTAGGTCACCTGTTTGAGATATAATGCGAGATCCTACAAAAACAATAACTTCCTTGGATCATATCTCCGAAATTATAGCGAGACAAGATCTGAAATTTGTACCCGAGGTTCAGAGAGATTTCGGTTCAAATGGTTTTTTTTTTTTTTTTTTTCGCTTTTGAAACATCGTAGAAAAAAAGTTATAGCAAAAATGCCCCGATGACCTGTTTGGAGTAGTGAAACCTTAGAATCCAAGCTCTGATACCAAATGTTATGAAACCAGCTCACAATAAGATATAAAAGAGAGATAAACACCTTAGAATTCAGCCTCTTCGAGGTGAAAACCTCCTTTACATTGCACAAATGAACAATTCTTGGATGATACAAATGACAAGACCTCCTTTCTATATATAGGAGTCTAAGGGGTTATAATATAATCAGAGCCGACATAACAATAACAATGTAAGGGCACACCAATAGAAATAGTGGGCTTCTATGGGGCACCATAATAAAAATATGGGGACTATATGGGCACAACAATATAATAAGGGGTTTGCACTAATAACAATAAAGGGTTACACTAGTACTATAGGGACCTAACACACCATCAATGATAGAGCCCTCAGGGCCACTTCTTGAGTTTCAGATTTACTATTTTCAAGGATGCATCTATTTTTGGCTAGCTATATCTTATAACATATGAATTTGGGCACAAAAATCCAAATTTGTATGAGGGGAGCCTTTCCTTATAACGTTCCAATATAATTTTTGCGCTAAATGTCAAACAAAATTTTCACTAATTTTAGCCAAATTTCCCTTACAACTAGGGTGTGTAAATTATGATTCTAGACTTCCTTAGTAAAATTACATTATAAAAAGATATGTGAAAATTTTCCTTCTGCTGATTAGAATAGGTGGTACCTAGAGGGGCCATGGATGCCTTGCTTGGCAAGATTTTTCATTGTGAGAATATTTTGATGATTCAAGAGGAAACATAAAAAGTTGATTTTGGGGATGCTATTAGGCTGCCAAATATTGCTCTACAATATTGATTTTGGGGGCTTGCCTCGCAGAAATAATAAATTATGATATCTTGCTTTGACTATGTATTTCTATTCTTTTCATCCTTGAGAGTCTGCTTCTTCCAAATGGTTAGGGGCATGCAATGAGAGATTTCCAAGGAGTAAGTGCACCACTTCATTGATATTGTCTAAAACTTCATGAAAGTCCCATTCTAACCACCTCCCATCCTCATCCTGGTGCGATATATCCACTAGAAAATTCCGATTGAATTGCACCAACCATTCTCAGAGAGGAAGAAGGGGGTTTGAATTGCCTAAGGGAGGATGCCCCATAATGATAAATTATAGATATTTATTGACCGACCATTTTGACGTACCTGGGTTATGTGGTCTACTTATGAATACCTTGAGAGAGAGATTACACTATGATTTCATCCTCCCCAAATGAGAATATTGGATGAGAAGGAAAATTTATAGTTTAGAATGTCATTGTCTATTAAAAATATATAAAGGCGTGCTGCTATATGCCTAGGTCTCATTGTTATATTTCTCTAGGTATACTTTCTGAAGGTTAATTTGATATCCACTTGTTCAAATGAGGAAATAAGATCCTCCATATATTACTTGAAGGGATATATTATTGGGGTACCCCATTTTTCATCCCAGGGGTAGAGGGGGAGAATGAAATCTCCTTTGAAAATTATTCCATTATTGATTTCAAAGTCATTTAGTTTCATTAAGGAATTCCAACAAAGTACCGTTTCCTGATAAAGAATAGGCAAATAGAGATTTACAATAGAGCATACCTGCTAACTAGGAATATGAATAAGGCAAGTCACTCACCAATGGGGTGAGCGATCCATCGAGAGGAACTTGAAACTTGAGTCAGATCAGACAGTATAAAGGGTATTTAGCTTACCAAAGGCCCCACAAGAACTTACTACTTGAGTTGTGCTTCATTTCCATAAAAAAATACATTTGTGGATAATCTCTTGATCCCACATTTCTATCTTATGGAGTAAGAGGATTGAAGACTTTTATTGTTAATCAAAATTTTGACTTCTACCATTATTTTTATATAACCTAACCCCCTACAATTCTAAGAGATTATTTCATTATTTACTATGAGATTTTGATCTCCCATGAACCAACGAGGGGGTGGGGGGGTATGAGTTTCCTTTCCTAGTTGTTATTTATCATTTGGAGAAGGAAATATCTATTCTTTGTTGGATTCCTAACTCTTTTTCTTTATTAACTATCTCTTTCATCAAGCCCTTTTGATATTTTATACCTATTCTTTTAAAGACTTTGGTCTCCTTTTGATATCTCATTTTCTAAATCTACTGAGATAGGTTCTTGATAGGTTTTTGGAGTTTGGGAAAACAACTTTATCCTCTTCTTCTGATTCAAGTTTATGTTCTTATTAATTTAATTCCAAGATTGTAGGGTTTGTTATTGGTTGCTAATATACCTTGAATATTTTGGGGAATGATTCAAATTTTTTCTCCTGATTAATATCTGCATGAATTACTTTGTCTTCTTCTTCATTTACTAGGTCTTCATATTTGTTTTCTAGTTGAGAGGGGCTTTTATTTTTACTGGAGGATGACAATTGAGCTCCTTCATGGGGACAATTTTTTTAGAATTTCTAGCAAAATGTCCATATTCTTGGTAGAGTTTACATTTGAAGGGAAACTGATCATAATCCACCTATTAGAGGAAACATAAGTTATATAGATTTAAAAGGATAGAAGAAGGGATTAATTTATCTAGATCAACTTCCACACAAATCTTAGAATACGTTGAGCATACCCTCTCGAGGTTTTCTTATATATCTCAAGGTTTCATCATTCTAGCAATGAAAAGGGAGGTAGGGGAGTTTAACCTATACTAGAAAAACTAAACGAACATCATTTTCTAGGTTGAAGTCAGGATTTCATTATGCTTGGCCCCCATGAGATAAGGACTACTTTTGAAGATCAAATGATGAGTAGAATTGTTTTCAAAGAGAAAGGTGAAGAACCCTCTCCCATAGAAGGAGACATAAAACTAACCTTGGATGAGAGGCTTCCTATTATTATATATCCACAAACAGAGTGATTTGGGGGAGGTCTATATGCCCATAAACCAATCCACTAGACCCATATTCACTAGCCTGAGTGCCATCAATGTGGATTAGGCTACATGAACCAAGATTTTATGGATTTATGCCAGCTCCTTTACTAATCTTTCGAACTTGTTCTTGAGTACGTGTGGGTTTCCTAAGACAAACACCTAGAAGGTAGCTATTTCAGGAGAAGGGGGAGGAGGAGGAGGTGTAGACCCTCTTTAGTCCATGACCATCAGATCCCAGTAGGGGCTAGGGTTTGTAGGAGTTGCAAGTGACCTTGGAGCATGACTTGGTTTGACTAGAAATTCCTCTCATAATCTTTAGATCTACACCATTTAGTGGATTCCTATATAATACAATGAACTCATAGATGCCGACTAATACTTTAACCATGTCTACTTGACTCTACATGCACTCTCATTCTTTATGTATGTTCACTCTCTTCCACAACAATGATATCGTTAATTTTCATAATATTTTCCTCCAAGAGATGTAACGTAGATATGATATATTTGGAATCTCTCTTGTCATAGAGTAGCTTCCATATTTGATACACTTGATACAGTGAAAACCAATGCGCCCCCACAATACCAAAATCACACAATGTAAATAATATACTTAACAACATCCACATCATTGAAATATAACTAAACTTGTACTAACCACATCCATTCATCATTGAAATATAACTAAACTTGTAATGACCACAACCACCATTGCTACAAATCATTTTCACATTATACAAAGAGATTTAAGTGGAAACACTAAAGGGAAAATAACATTGTCTAATAGATTAATATATATTTATTTTACGAAATATATTCATATTTCGATACTTAACCTTCTCATCACATTAGGTTTCCATTTCAAAGACCATGACAACCTTCTTTCATTATTCTTCTCTTTCGAGCCCTCTCTTAATCTATGTTTGACCAACCCCTTATCCCTTCTCATTCTTTGTATTTATCTTGTCCTTCCAGCTTCTTGGCCCATCTGTCTAATGATTTTGACCCTTCAACTTATTAAACTATTGCTTGTAACATCACATATTATGCCTATGATTATTTTCTCTAATTAGTGCTCCAATCACTCTATCTTCAGGTCATCTATTCTTCCCATCACATTTCCTTCATCTCGATCTTATTTTACGTCCTCTTTTTTCTTTCATTGATTACCATGTGTTATCCTATTATTGGTCCATTTCATGTCATTGCTTTTGAATCACACTACTATATCACTCTTCTATTATGGTTTTATTTATTTGAAATATCCCATAAGTCTCTTTCGATATGGATGGGGTCCATTCATTTTCTTAACCTTTGGGAACTCCCTTTAATTTTACGTTTATTCTTCCCCTTCTCGAAGGAAATAATAGGTAGTTGGTATTTCCCAAATTCCATTGTAACTCCTTTATTCATCCTTTATAATAATATTCCACCTTAGGGTTTTTCTACACATGGTGAAGGACAAGGAAACTCTCTTATCATTGCACTATCTTTTCTATATATTTATATTTCTTCCACCCTAAGGTTCCAGAAAGAAAAGAAAATGTTTCTTCTACGATGATACTTTGTTGTATTCCGCCTTTTTGGATCCTCCTCTTTTTTTGGATCTTCTTGTGCTCAATTTAGGCAATGAAAGGTAGAGGGTAGATGTATGAATTATTCATTCTATCTCTACCCTAGCCTTATCTTTTCCGCATGTGAAACCTCCATCCATGTGTTTCTCTCTACGTTCATAGATCACCTATTAATGGAATGCAAGGAATAGGCATATAGAAAATTCATTATCATCCTTATTATCATTCATCTATACCACAATTACATAAACATAACCCTATTTCCCAACTAATAATCTTGTTATTTTTTGGAAGCTAGGGATAAATTCCCTAGTCCTCACTTGACTTCGAAAGATTATAGAAATGAATTTATTTGTGATCTCCAAGTCGATTCAAATTATTGGAGGGAAATCATTTAAATTTGAAATTCAAATCTAAAATTGAATATTGGCTTCATGGTCATCTCACCCAAGGGTTGTGACCCTTCACTCTTGAAAAACCACTATAAATACCCCATTGGGGTGATCCTCAAGAAAAAGTGCGAAATTTGTTTGCAATTTAGATGGGATTTTGATATGAGATTTTCCGGCTTTGTAACTCCTCAAATGGCTATTTGTTTTGAATATTTCTGATGCCTTATTTCTATGTTATGGTTTCATATGGAGAAAAGTATGGTCTTCTTCACATTACACAAAATATGGTCTTCGCATGGCGCAGATTATTGTCTTTGCATAACATAGTCTCTAGCTTTGAACTCTTGCTCATGATCGAAATATGATGGTATCTCTTGTAACTACATACAATCTCTCGCTATTATGATATGGACGTCACTATTTTTATATGGCATCTGTATGTTCACTCTATGACATCTTGTTAAATTTGGAAACTAGGGCCAAACATCACTTTGGACAAGCCTTATGAAGCAGCTGCTATTTTTCTTGGATTCCTCTTTCCTAGAGGTGTAGGATTGATCTAAATATCATCCCATTCTGACATGTACAAATGAAGTTATGAATTTATTTTGATTATGGACAAATTGTCAAGGTTGGCCAACCATCAAATTAGCCTCCTCCAACCTTCAATGTTGCATATAAATACAGGGTGCCTCCTCCTCATTTTGGCATCTCATCCCATTAATATTTCTCTCTGTCATCTTGATTGGGTACGGATTTCTGGGCCTCTCTCTCCACACGTGTGAAAGGAAGACTACCTTTTCTAGCTGTTGCGTTGACCAGATTTGACTGAAATTTCAGGAGACCGAAACTTCAGGAGGCTGACTTTGACCAAAGTTCACCTTGTTTGACTTCGGTTTGTGAGCGAGACTTCTGTTTGGGCATGTCGCTTTTTTGGGCACAAAAATCGAGGTAGTTTGACCCCTGTGTTGACTGCCCTAATTCAGGTTGCTGCATTGAATTTTGTTGATCAGATTTGACTGGTTATTTTCGGACTGTTTTGGGCTACATTTGAAAAAATTTCAACCCCCACTCCATTATCAGTTTTCCTTATCACTCCATGCATTTAGTTTTAAATCCAAGCATGATAAAAATTCTAAAATTTGGAAATGACAATATTTTTTTGAAAACAAAAATTTAGAAATTTCACAACTGCTGAAATTGCAGAAATAAAACACATCAAAATTATGACAGCCACACACAGAAAATAACACAGTGATTTTGGTCAATGTGACCCTGGAAAAACCCCCTACAACTCTTGGGGAAAACCAGTTTGAGAGCTCTTCTTTATTTCTGAAAATGCTTTTACAGAGAAACTAAAATACACAGTAAAAATTCCAGCAACCACAAATTACAACTTATCTCGATTTTCGTGCTTGAACTCCACCTCAAAAATCGTGCCAATCAACAAATAGCCAAAAACATAAAATTTTCCAACAATTAAAAAATATTAAAATGCTATACGACCTGCCTCAAAAAATGTGCCTAGACCTTTTTGTACGAACTTTATGGATTTCAGTAGTATGGCTGCCTCGAAATTCATGCCCAAATCTGCCTTGAAATTCGTGCCCTTGCTGCTGTCCCTCTTCCTCGATTTCTGTGGCTTTCTCCTGCTGTATGGTTTTGCCTTGGGATGCATGTGAATAAATGCTGCTGCCCAGATTTGCTGAATTGTCTTCTTGCTTCTCTCCTTCACTTCCTCACTGCTCATAAATTTTCTCCTTGCTCTCTCTTCTCTTTCTCTCAAATGCTCATGAAAGAATGAATTGATCTTTTTCTCTTCACTTCTCCTTTTATTCTCTAAATAACCTTTTGGGTTACCCTAAGATCTAATGGTTGAGATTGATTTAGATCTAGGGATGAGAATAAATGTGCATTTAATTCTCACTTTCTATTTTTTAACTCACCCACTTAAATAAAGACCCACTTAGCCTTTTATTTCCATAGTCACTTTTTCACTTTCTAATTCTTCATTGACTTTAATAAAGTCACCTTTAAATTAGAATATAACTTTACCACTTATAAAGTAAATTTTAAATTAGAATATAACTTTACCACTTATAAAGCCACTTTTAAATTAAATTGACTTTACCACTTATAAAGTCACTTTAGGAGAAAAGTAAAAAATACATTTGGAAACTTTTCCCTAGGCAAAAGATCAAAGCCTTAGGGAACCACTTGCCCTCTGGTACCCAAATTTTAACACTCCCTCTTACCGAGGAAAGTGTTCCTCACCACTCTCATCTTGTCTTTGAAGTAGAAATGCTTGCCCCATGGTAAGCCTTTGGTGAAAATGTCCACTACCTACTCATTTGTAAAAATGTACTCAAGCCTGACAACTCCCATTTGGACATAGTCTCTAATGAAGTGATACTTGATCTCAATATGCTTTGACCTGTCATGAAAAGCTGGATTCTCCGTGAATTTTATGCAACTCTGATTATCATAGTAAATTACTAAAGGTCTCAATGCCTGACCAAATAGACCAAACAACATCTTGCGAAGCCATATGGCCTCACAATTAGCCAAACTAGTAGCCATATACTTTGCCTCAGCTGAACTCAATGCATCTGACTGTTGTTTCCGGCTGATCCATGACACAACTACCAAACCCAACCCAAAAAAACACCCAGAAGTACTCTTCCTATCTGAAGCACAACCTGCCCAATTTGAATCCGTGTACCCTGCCAGTCTCACTCCATCACCTTGTCTATAATCCAGACCAAAATCCACAGTCCCCTGCAAGTGACGAAGAATGTGTTTTGTATCCATCCAGTGCACTCTCCTAGGCCCACACATGAACTGACTCATAGTGTTAACTGCAAAACATATATCTGGTCGAGTGTTGACCAAATACATCAAACAACCAATTAGCTATCTGTATAGAGTAGGATCCACCAACTCGGAATCAGAAGGGTGAAGCTTCTTCCAGTTAGTGATCATAGGTGTAGACATGGGTTTGTAGTCCTCCATGTGAAATATGCTAAGAATATCCACAATGTACTTCCCTTGTCCGAGGAAGAAATTCCCCTCCTCCTGCCACACCTCCAATCCTAGAAAATAATGCATCAAGCCGATATCCTTCATCTAAAACTCGGAAGCAAGATTTCTCTTGCAGCCCTCAATGAGTCTCTTTTCACCAGTGATGATCAAGTCATCAACATACAACACCATAATGAGAGGCTCCTCACCTACCACAATGAAGTATAGGTTCGGATCAGCCTCACTATTTGTGAAACCCAACTGCTGCAAGTATGTATCAATCCTCGAGTACCAAGCTATAGGAGCTTGCTTCAGGGCATAGAATGCCTTTTTCAATCTGCATACATGTGACTCTTTGCCATGCACCTCAAAGCCCTGTAGCTGCTCAATATAAACTTCCTCTTGAATGAATCCATTGAGAAATGCGGTCTTCACATCCATCTGGTGGATATTCCAACCCATCTTTGCTGCAATTGATATAATGGAGTGAATAGATGTATACCGAGCTACAAGAGTGAAGGTCTCCTCATAGTCAACTCCCTCTACTTGTGAGAACCATCTCACCACAAATCGAGCCTTGAACTTATCGACGCTACCATCTGCAACATGCTTTATCTTGTAGAGCCATTTGGAAGTAACAAATGATTTACCTTCAGGCCTTGGAACTACCTCCCAAACATCCTTCTTCATAATAGAAGAATACTTCTCCATCATGGCCTCTCTCTAGACCTGTTGGATGGTTTCCTCCTCATAACTAGAAGGATCAGAGTCAACAATGCTTGTTACCAATGCCATGTAACTACAGAACCCCTAAGGTGGTTTACTCTCTCTAACCTGTCACTTTGGCCCAACAACTGATGTGGCCTCACGCAAGGTATCTTGAAGCCACTTGGGATTCCTCTTCCTTGAGAATACTTCTCCCACCGGAGTGAAACAATCCTCATCATAATCAGAAGCCTGAACTCCTGAAAGCCTGCCAAATGACCTCATGCCTAAATCTTTGCCTGTAGATGCTGAAGTACCGTGCGAACTGTCCATTATTGGACTATCCAGTGAACTGCTCTGTGGACTACCCTGCATGCTACCCGAAGAATCACCCACTTGACTCTGAGATTCACTGCTCACTGATGGACCTAACATGGTAATCGATGCACCTCTTGATCCTTGACCACTGGATCCCTGTGACTGACTCAGCTGCTCCTCAGGGTCTGGTGAATCTGGATACTCTAACTCTCGTGACCTCCTGAAATCTCTCTCCTCTTCGAACTTCACATCCTACCTGACAACCACTTTCGTCTGTGTAGGAATATAAATATGATAAGCTTTCGAGTTCTCGCTATAACCCACAAAATTCCCTTGTCTATAGTGGGCTCTAGCTTGGTCCTGTTCTCCTTGGGGACATAGGAATATGTAAGGCACCCAAAGATACGAAAGTGCCCAACATCAGGCTTCTTCCCAGAAAAAGCCTCCTCTGGAGTAGCATTCCCCAAGGCATGGTGTGGACTCCTGTTCTGCAAGTACACAGCAGTGTTGCAGGCCTCTGCCCATAAAAACAAAGGTAATCCCTGATCATGAAGCGTGGCTTTGGAAGCCCTTGCAATGGATATGTTCTTCCTCTCCGCAACCCCATTTTGCTTGGGGTTGTAAGGAACTATGAACTCCCTCCTAATGCCTACCTTAGCACAAAAATCAACAAAATCGCGAAGGGTATACTCCCCTCCATTGTTTGACCTGAGGACCTTGATCTTCCTACCTATCTGGGTCTCCACAAGAGCTTTGAACTCTTGAAATCACTTGAAGACCTCACTCTTGGCCTTTAAGAAATAAATCCAGGTCTTCCTGGAGTGGTCATCAATGAATAAAACATAGTACTCATAGCCACTCAAGGATACATGAGACGTCCGACCACTCACATCGGTATGAATCAAGTCAAGGATCTCGGTCTCTTTGCTGTCACTACTGGGAAAAGGGGATCGAGCAAACTTCCCCATAGGACATCCTTTGCATACATCAAGGTGATCAGAACTGAAATCTGGCACACCAATGGTGATCTCCCGCAATGTACTCAAGGCCCCATGATACATGTTCCCCATCCTGTGGTGCCAAATCTCACACAATTCTGAACTGCTAGATCTGCTGTCGGTCCTGTCTCGGGTGCTGCTACTGAATGCCATCAGGGGCTGGAATGAGAACTTGTACACCTTGGCATGGTGCACACCAATATCTCTAGTTGAAGAAGCTGGAGTTCCCCTAGGATATATAAGCACCTGCCCTCTCCTGAACAACACATCATACCCTCTGTCCTCAAGTGTTGAGACATATATCAGGTTCTTCTTCATTCCAGGCACATATAGAACATCTAACACTTTCAAGGGAGGTTTGGGTCCCCTATCAAATGTCAATGTCCCCACAGCAACTGCTCTAACAATGCTGTCATCCCCAAGTACTACTTCCATATTAGTATCACCCTCTGAAAGCTATGAGAAGTACTCTCTGACTCCTGTCATGTGGCAGGAAGTGCCACTGTCAACATACCAAATGCTAGAAGATGCTCTGCTAGTAGCGGGGAATGCACACTCCCTTTGAACCTATATAGCAGGTGATCCTGCACTAGTAGCCTCACAAGCTATGAACCCAAACTCCCGATCAAAGCTCTCTGATAAACTCTCTATTTTTGCAGAAGTTTCCATGGGTTTGTCTTTCCCTTTCTTGTTCTTCTTCTCTGAACACACAACAACATAGTGTCCCAACTTTTGACAATTCCAACATTTGACTTTGGAATAGTCCTTCTCCTTGTTCTGTTGCTTGCCTTTACCTTTGCCTTTGCCTCCACTGTTGGAATCTTGCTTCTTTGCTCTGCCCTTCTTGCCTCTTGCTAAAAATGCCACATTGTCATCCTCCTCCACCTGTTTGGCTGCCCCAGGATTGTTCTTTCCGATCTAATTCTGAATGCAATAATCCCACAACCTCTCCCAATCGAGAAGGTTTTCCCGTGCAACAATTCCATCCACAAAATTCTCCCAAGTCTTGGGAAGACCATTCAAAGCAATCCTCACCAACTCAGTGGGTGCAATGATCTCACCCACGGCTGCCAACTCATCTCTCATTAAAGTGATCTTTGTGAGGTATGCTGTAGCACTGTCAGTCTTAGCCATTTTAATGTCCTTTAGTTTCTCCTTTATGACCATTTTTTTGTTTTCATTCGAGCTCTGGTAAAGACTGGTCAAGGTTGTCCACATCT
The DNA here is from genome assembly GCA_031772625.1 of Pinus tabuliformis. NCBI lineage: Eukaryota > Viridiplantae > Streptophyta > Pinopsida > Pinales > Pinaceae > Pinus > Pinus tabuliformis. The sequence goes on from CM062805.1 coordinate 1,356,194,227, forward strand.
CATGTGCATAAGCCTTTCCTCTCACATGAGGAATGACATGGTATTTCATTCCTTCCAGAATCAACTCTGCCAACTGTACAGGGTCAACAGGTACTACTACTAGGTTCTGTGTGTTTTTTACCACAATGCCCCAGACTTCTGCTTCCTCAAAGATGCTATAGATTCTCTCCTTCCATGCACTGTAGTTGTTCTTCCCATCCAACCTGTCTTCAACTCTCAAACCCAAAGACATGTTTCACTATCCTACCAAACTGAAATTTTCAAATCTGTGGTAAAGGTTTCTGTTTTCTGTGTAAAAATCAACTTGCTGTAATTTTCACTTTGCTGTCCCAAACTGCACTTTTCAACCAACCAAGCTTTGACACCATGAAGAAATTTCAACCCCCACTCTGGTTATCAAATTTCCTTATCACTCCATGCATTTAGTTTTAAGTCCAAGCATGATAAAAATTCTAAAATCTGGAAATGACAATATTTTTTTGAAAACACAAATTTAGAGATTTCACAACTGTTGAAATTGCAGAAATAAAACACAACAAAATTATGACAGCCACACACAGAAAATAACACAGTGATTTTTGGTCAATGTGACCCTGGAAAAACCCCCTACAACTCTTGGGAAAAACTAGTTTGAGAGCGCTTATTTATTTTTGAAAATGCTTTTATAGAGAACTTGAAATACACAATAAAAATTCCAGCAACCACAAATTACAACTTATCTCGATTTCCGTGCTTGAACTCCACCTCGAAAATTGTGCCAATCAACAATAGCGAAAACATAAATTTTTCTAGCAATAAAACAACATTAAATGCTATACGACTTGCTTCAAAAAACGTGCCCAAAAATTAATGTACGGATTGCATAGATTTTAGCAGTATGGCTGCCTCGAAATTCATGCCCAAATATGCCTCGAAATTCATGCCCTTGCTGTTATCCATCTTCCTCGATTTCTGTGCTGTCCCTCTTCCTCGATACCTGTGCCTTTCTCCTATTGTACGATTTTGCCTTGGTATGCGTGCTAATAAATGCTGTTGCCCAGATTCGCTGAAATGTCTTCTTGCTGCTCTCCTTCACTTCTTCACCGCTCAGAAATTTTCTCCTTGCTCTCTCTTCTCTTTCTCTCAAATGCTCATGAAAGAATGAATTGATCTTTTCCTCTTCTCTTCTCCTTTTATTCTCTAAATGACCTTTTGGGTTACCTTAAGATCTAATGGCTGAGATTCATTTAGATTCGGGGATGGGAATAAATGTGCATTTAATTCTCACTTTCTATTTTTTAACTCACCCACTTAAATAAAGACCCACTTAGCCTTTTATTTCCATAGTCACTTTTTCACTTTCTAATTCTTCGTTAACTTTAATAAAGTCACCTTTAAATTAGAATGTAACTTTACCACTTATAAAGTCACTTTTAAATTAGAATGTAACTTTATCACTTATAAAGTCACTTTTAAATTAAATTGACTTTACCACTTATAAAGTCACTTTAGGAGAAAAGTAAAAAATAAATTTGGATACTTTTCCCTAGGCCAAAGATCAAAGCCTTAGGGAACCACTTGTTCTTTGGTACACAAATTTTAACAGCATTATCTTGCTGTTGGAGGCCGAGTTGACCAAGGTTGACCGAGCTGTTTCAGAGGTCAATTTTAGGCCTATTGACTATCATTTAATTTCTGGTTAGGGCTTTCCATTTTTTCTTGTTTTGATTGATCAGTTTGGGCAAGTGAATATTGTAAATTGTACTCTCTCTCTCTGCTGAACTTTTGAAGAATTATAAGAAGAATTGTTCAAGTGTTTCCCCACATTGGGGTTTATCCCTAACTGGTGCCATATCTTGTGTCCTCTTGTGTTGGCTTGTCTTATCCTATTATTGTTTATGTTCTATCTACAATTTACTATCATGTTGATGTGATTACTATATTGGATATGATATTGGGCTAATAAATAAAATTGAAGTAAAATTGCTCTAAGCATAGAACACACTGTTGTTATCCTAAAACTAACATGGTATCAGAGCTGAGGTGAAAACAAAGCCCAAGAAAAGATTGAAGAGAAATCACTAAGAGGAGCAACCACTAATGAATAACAAGTCTCAAAGGCCTCCACATCCTACTTTAAGTTTGATGATAAGCTTCATGATAAGTCTGATTATCATGCATGGAAGATGTCTCTTGATTTGACTTTAGAAGAGAAAGATGTCATGGATTATGTGTAGGGAAAGATTCATGGAACCTCCTTCAAATGCACCTTCTTTTCTCAGTGTTCTAGGTATAGATTTGGATTTCTTTGAATCAATTAGACCTATATATTTTTCAACAAACCTGTCCGAAGTATTTTTGAACTTTTCTGCAACTATATTTGATGCACCCCCAATCAATAAAATATCATCCTCAAATTGGGAATGATTGATGTTCTTGATATTTTTCCATATTATAATTAAGGAAGAATTTTAATTATTCTTTCATAATGAAGCCTTTTACTCAAGGAATTAAGCATGAGGATATATGACATAGGGGAGAGAGGACACCCTTGCCTTAATCCTCTTGAAGCTTTGAAGGAATTCACAGTTCTCCCATTGACCAACAGAGTAATCCATGGATTTGTAATACATGTAGACATCCTATGAAGGACACGATCATCCAAGCCCATCTTCCTTAGGGAATATAGAAGAAAATAATGACCCACTTTGTTGAAGGCATTGGCCATATAATATTTTATTACCATTCATTTTTGTCGCCTTAATTTGCTTGATGTATTGTTTCTTGAACTAGAATATTATCCACCTATTATCTATCTCTAAAAAAAGCCTCTTGATTTTTGGAAATGAGCTTATGCAAAATAGGATTTATTCTAAGCACTATAATATTTGAGATTGACATGTGTGAGACATTACACAAAGAAATAAGGTGGTAGGATCCAAAGGAAGACATGTTGGATTCCTTGGGTATTAGAGCTAGGAGGAAGAGTTTGTCTCCCTCCCCTCCAACATATCCACGCTTCAAAGATAGTCGATGATTTTGAATAAATATGCTTTTATGATTCACCAACCTTTTTGGTAGAAGTGCACATAGAAGCCGTTTGGACCCAAAGCTTTATCTAGTCCAAATGAAATTAGGGTTGTCCAAATTTATTCTTCTATTGTAGACTTGAGGAGAGCTTCATTATCTTTAGGGGTGATCTCTATTAAGATATGCTCTAACCTATAATGAACCTATGCTAAATTATTAGTTTTGTATTTCCTATATAGAGCTATGAAATGATCATATGTGACCTAAATTTTAGTAAAAATAGGGATATGTTCCCTATCCACTATTATGGTTTTTATATTGTTCCTACATTGTCTCATTTTTTCTTGATTGTGAAATGATTTTTTATTCTTGTCTCCCACTTTGATATTGACTTGTTTCTCCACATATATTCTTCCTTTTTGATGGTTGTGTGATATGGATCAAACTCTTTTCTCTCCTTTTGGAAAATTTCAGGTGTTATATTTTCATTTTCCATTCTATTTTGTATACTTTCCAAATTGTTTTTATGAAGCTTTATTTCCTTGCCCAAATTTGGTTTGTATTCATTTACCCATTTCTTGATGGTAAGATTTAGATATTTTATTTTTCATTCTCAAATTTCAATAGGGAACTAACAATCCATTTGTTCTAATTAGATGAGATCATCTCTATGACTTCTTGCTGATTAAGACAAAGTGGATCAAATTGAAATGATGGAGGGCAATAGGCTACTTATGAATACATTGAGAGAGAGATTGGACTATGATTTGATCCTCCCCAAATGAGAATATTGGTTTAGAAAGAAATTTTATAGTTTAGAATGTGATTGCCTAGTAAAAATATATAAAGGTGTGCTGTTATATCCCTAGGTCTCATTCTTCTATTTCTCTAGGTGTACTTTCTGAAGGTTAATTTAATATCCACTTGTTCAAATGAGGAAATAAGATCCTCCATATATTCCCCGAAGGGATCTCTTATAGGGGCACCCCATTTTTTCTCCCATTTTTTCTCCATTATTGATTTCAAAGTCATTTAGTTTCATTAAGGAATTCCAACAAAGTACCTTTTCCTGATAAAGAATAGACAAATAGACATTTAAAATAGAGCATACCTGCTGATTGGGAATATGAATAAGGAAAGTTACTAATCAATGGGGTGAGTGATTAGCCGAGAGGAACATGAAACTTGAGTCAGATCAAACAGTACAAAGGGTATATAACTTACCAAAGGCCCCACAAGAACTTACTACTTGAGTTGTGCTTCATTTCCATAAAAAAATACATTTGTGGATAATATCTTGACACCACATTTCTATATTATGGAGAAAGAGGATTGAAGAATTTTCTTGTTAATCAGACTTTTGACTTCTACCATTAGTTTTACATAACCTAACCCCCTACAATTCCAAGAGATTATTTTCATTATTTAATGTGATATTTCGATCTCCCATGAACCAACGAGAGGGTGGGGGTGTATGGGCCACCTTTCCTAGTTGTTATTTCCAATTTTGAGAAGGAAATATCTATTCTTTGTTGGATTCCTAACTATTTTTCTTTATTAACTATCTCTTTCATCAAGTCCTTTTGATATTTTCTGCCTATTCTTTTAAAGACTTTGGGATGTCCTTGTTCTTTCCCATGGTCTCCTTCTGATAGCTCATTTTATAAATATACTGAGATAGGTTCTTGATAATTTTTTTTGAGTTTTAGGGAAGAAACATTTATCCTCTTCTTTTGATTCAAATTTAGGTTCTTCTTCATCTCATTCCAAGATTGGAGGGTTTGTTATTGGCTGCTAATATACCTTGAATATTTTGGGGAATTTATTCAAATTTGTTCTGATAATTAATATCTGCATGAATTACTCTGTCTTCTTCTTTGTTTACTAGGTCTTCATATTTGTTTACTAGTTGAGAGGGGGCTTTTATTTTTGCTGGAGGATGAGACATGAGCTCCTTTAGGGGGGGCCAATTTTTTTGGGAGACTGGGCAGATTTATCCATCCATTGATTTTATCCATACCTTTAGCTACTATTGGTTGATTATTTTCTCCTCTTCTTCTCTTTGGTTTCCACCATTGTTGTTGTTCTTTAGCTTAATTTTGATGATCCTCCAACTTTTTAGAGTTTCTATAAAAATGTCCATATTCTTGGTAGAGTTTACATTTGAAGGGAAACTGATCATAATCCACCTCTTAGAGGAAAGACAAGTTATATATATTTAAAAGGATGGAAGAAGAGAGTAATTTATCTAGGTTAACTTCCACACAAATTTTAGAATACGTCGAGCATACCCTCTCGAGGTTTTCTAATAGATATCAAGGTTTCATCCTTATAGCAATGTAGAGGGAGGCAAGGGAGTTTAACCTATACTAGAACAACTAAAGGAACATGATTTTCTAGGTTGAAGTCAAGATTTCATCATGCTTGGGCCCGCATGAGATAACGACCACTCCTGAAGATTAAATGATGATTATAATTGTTTTCAAAGAGAAAGGTGAAGATCCGTCTCCCATAGAAGGAGACATAAAATTGACCTTGGATGAGAGGCCTCCTATTCTTGTATATCCACAAACTGAGTGATTTTGGGGAGGTCTATATGCCCATAAACCAATCCACTAGGCCCATATTCACCAGTCTGAGGGCCATCAATATGGATTGGGCTACATGAACCAAGATTTTAGGTATTTATGCCAGCTCATTTACTAATCTTTCAAACTTGTTCTTGAGTACGTGTGTGTTTCCTAAGACCAACACCTAGAAGGTAGCTATTTCAGGAGTAGGGGGAGGAGGAGGATGGGTAGGCCCTCTTTAGTCCACTCCCATCAGATCCGAGTATGGGCTAGGGTTTGTAGGAGTTGCAAGTGACCTTGGAGCATGAGAGCCTTTTGCCAAATTTTCAATGATACAAATGGTCTTGAATTCCATACTCCAAACTAGAAATGGAATAGGAAGTTGATTGAAACAATGAACCATAGGGTTTGAATTCTTAAACATATCATGGAATCATAAAACAATTGGATAATGGTTAACTCTCTATCCTCCAAAAAAAATTATTTCCATGCTTAAATATTTAAAGCCTCGATCTTTCATTGGAAGGACCTATGGGTTTAATTCCATTATGATTTTCCACTACTCTTCTTTGCTGCAATCTAACTGCATGCACAAGAATAAAATTCACTTGGTTTGACTAGAAATTCCTCTCATGATCCTTAGATCTACACCATTCAATGGATTCCTATATAATACAATGAACTCATATATGCCGACTAATACTTTAACCATGTCTACTTGACTCTACATGGACTCTCATTATTTATGTATATTCACTCTCTTCCGCAACAATGATATCATTAATTTTCATAATTTTTTCCTCCAAGAGATGTAATGTAGATATGATATAATTGGAATCTCTCTTGTCATAGAGTAACTTCCATATTTGATACACTTGACGCAGTGAAAACCAAGGCCCCCTGACAAGACCAAAGTCACACAATGTAAATAATATACTTAACAACATCCATTCATCATTGAAATATAACTAAACTTGTAATAGCCACATCCATTTATCATTGAAATATAACTAAACTTGTAATGACCACAACCACCACGGCTACAAATCATTTTCACAGTATACAAAGAGATTTAAGTGGAAATCCTAAAGGGAAAATAACATTGCCTAATAGATCAATATATCTCTTGTATTATTTATTTTACGAAATATATTCATATTTTGATACTTAACCTTCTCATCACATTAGGTTTCCATTTCAAAGGCCATGACAACCTTCTTTCATTATTCTTCTCTTTGGAACCCTCTCTTAATCTATGTTTGGGCAACCCCTTATCCCTTCTCATTCTTTGTATTTATCTTGTCCTTTTGTCTTCTTGGCCCATATCTCTAATGGTTTTGACCCTTTAACTTATTAAACTATTTCTTGTAACATCACATATTATGCCTATGATGATTTTCTCTAATTAGTGCTCCAATCACTCTACCTTCATGTCATCTATTCTTCCCATCACACTTCCTTCATCTCGACCTTATTTTACGTCCTCTTTTTTCTTTCATTGATTACCATGTGGAGTCCTATTATTGGCCCATTTCATGTTGTTGCTTTTGAATAACACTGCTATATCACTCTTCTATTATGGTTTTATTTATTTGAAATATCCCATAAGGCTCTTTCGATGTGGATTGGGTCCATTCATTTTCCTAACCTTTGGGAACTCCCTTCAATTTTACGTTTATTCTTTCCCTTCTCAAAGGAAAGAATAGGTGGTTGGTATTTCCAAAATTCCATTGTAACTCCTTGCTTCATCCTTATAATAAGATTCCACCTTAGGTTTTTTCTACAAAAGGTGAAGGACAAGGAGACTCTCCTATCATTACACTATCTTTTCTATATATTTATCTTTCTTCCACACTAATGTTCCAGAAAGAAAAGAAACAATTTCTTCAACTATGGTACTTTGTTGTTTTCCACCTTTTTGGCTCCTCCTCTTTTTTTGGATCTTCTTGTGCTTAATGTAGGAAATGAAAGGTAGAGGGTAGATATATGAATTATTCATTCTATCTCTACCCTAGCCTTATCTTTTCCGCATGTGAAACCTCCATCCATGTGTTTCTCTCTACATTCATAGATCACCTATTAATGGAATGAAAGGAACAGGCATGCGGAACATTCATTATCATCCTTATTATCATTTATCCATACGACAATTACATAAAGTTAACCCTATTTCCAAACTAATAATTCTGTTATTTTTTGGTAGGTAGGGATAAATTCCCTAGTCCTCACTTGACTTGGAAAGATTATTGAAATGAATTTATTTGTGATCTCCAAGTCGACTCAAATTATTGGAGGGAAATCATTTACATTTGAAATTCAAATCTAAAATTGAATATCAGCTTCAAGGTCGTCTCACCCAAGGTCCGTGACCCTTCACTCTTGAAAAACCACTATAAATATTCCATTAGGGTGATCGTCAAGAAAAAGTGCGAAATTGGTTTGCAATTTAGATGGGATTTTGATATGAGATTTTTCGGCTCTGTAACTCCTTAGATGGCTATTTGTTTTGAAGATTTATGATGCCTCATTTCTCTGTTATGGTTTCATATGGCACAAAGTATGGTCTTCTTCACATGACACAAAATATGGTCTTCGCATGGCGCAGAGTATTATCTTCGAATAACATAGTCTCTAGCTTTGAACTCTTGCTCATGATCGAGATATGATGGTATCTCTTGTAACTACATACAATATCTTGCTATTGTGATATGGATTTGACCGTTTTGATATGGCATATGTATGTTCGCTCTATTACATCTCTATGATTCACACTATGATTCTCTATTGTACGCACTATGGTATATTTGTTGTTCATTCCAATTGTATTGTTTTTATGGTTTACGATTGACATCACACTTGTACAAAATGTATGGCACAATTATGTATCCATGGTGTGGCACTCAAATCACACTCATTTAAGAACGTTCTATGGTAATGGATATTACAATTGAACTCAACACTTTATATATTCTGGAACAATTGTCTTAGCCTAGAAAATTATATGTTCTCGTTAGGACAATATGGTATATGTAACGGTATATTTAAGATGAGTACAATATATACATGTTTGAGTATTAGTGGCATCTCCAAGAGAAACCCTAATCCCTATATACGTAGAGATATGGCTTTGAAATTATGCAGCATAGTAGTATGGTTGAGCTTGTCACTATGGAAGTTTGGTTAGTCTCAACATTATGACATCACCATATGGCATCATAGTTTGCATGGAATCTTTGCTCCATGATTGATACAATTTGTATGGCATCTCAACATCACATGTATGGCTCTCTCTACATCATAGTATATATGATATCCATGTACAATGAAGACTCTTGGCTTTCTCATAGTTGTACGTGGCATCAATTTATCAGTATGGTAGTTTAGTTGTATGCGTGGCAGTATTGGATTCAGAGCTCTGTTATATCTTTACAGTGGTGGTATCCCCTTTTGCAACCCTAATGTCAGATGTTAACATTATTAATGACAAAAATTTCCACATCAACAAACAACTTGGAGGCAATTAACTAAGGTGAAATGTCTCTTGTCACTCAATTAGCTCAATAAATTCGAGTTAGTGGGCTTGGTGTTTAGTTTGCATGTTTTGATTACTAATTTGTAGCAATATAGTTCAGTTATTTCTAGTTGTACACTGTTAAACCAGTTCTAACCGTTAATAGAACTAGTTGGAGGTCATTTGTGTAGTGGGACAACAATCTAACTTAGAGATCATCCATTTAACTAATCAATCAACCAAAAATAGCTCATGCATGCAAGGAATTCAAATTTCTTAGCCGTGGTGGAGATTCCAAGGTAGTTTAACATCAATTGTAGACTAGATTTGAGTGTACAAGTGTTGCATGCAATCAATGATCAATCCTTGGGAATTGCGCAATAATTTTGGAAGAAATTCATAAAGAATAGGGGCTAATTTCCTCAATATTTGCATAAGGAAATAAAAGCTTAGGTGGGGGCAGAAATTGACTAAGTCTGGGTCAGAGCTTCTCATTGAGCAGAGAGAACAATTATTCTTTTGCAGGTTGAGCTCAGAGTTGGAGCTAGAAATTGTAATAGATTCTCTATTCATATGATTAATGCAAGCATGCTTAAGGGGTTTTTACTAGTTGGTTTCCTCTATATACATTTGTATACTGGTGTATGTGATTGATACATATTTGTGAATGTTCTAAATTGTGAATTAATTTCTGCAGAGTAGTAGAGTAGAATTGTGTCTCTTTATTTAGATTAAATTTCTCGAGAAATTGCAATTCTATTGCCATATTTCTAGATGGTATCAGAGAAGGATTCACATTAGAACAATACTTTCAAAGTTGTTCCTCAGGAGGTTCGAATTTGTAGCTTCAGTGTAGCAAGATTTCCTCAGATTTGGGAGAATGGCCTTCAATGCACTGAGATTTGTGTATGCCTTGGAAGGTAGCTCGAATTTCATTTCTTGGAAGGATCGCATGGAGGTAGTGCTTGATGATAATGGGTTGCTGGATTATTTCAAGAAAAACATTTCAAAACTAGGATCAACTGATTCCCATAACCTAGCCTAATGGAAGAAAGATGTAGCCAAGGCGAGGAGAATAATCCTGGAGGGAGTGAAATACCATATTGTCTCAAATCTCCATGACAAGGAAACTCCTTTTGGAATGTGGAAGGAACTAACTGAGCTTTTTGAGAATAGTAGTGACCATAGAAAATTGATCCTCAAAGAGAAACTTCAAAACATTAAGATGCAGAAGAATGATACTATTTCGTAGTATCTCACCAGATTCACAAAAGTTCATGATGAGCTTGGAGGGGTGGATGTGAATTTTGTAGAAGATGACCTGGTGAGCCTAGCTCTTCTAGGCCTTCCAAAATCCTCATAGCTACCAGGACTCCATGAAAGGGAGGGAGAAATTACCAAATTGGGAATGCTTTGGTCCGATTTGCTACAAGAAGAAATCAAGCAAAATACCAGAGATGGAGGTTCATCCAAGGGAGAGGACGAAGACAAATTTTCATTGGTTGGAAAGGGAAAGAAGGGAAAAGGGAAGAAAAATCAAGCCAAACCAAATTCCAGCCAAGAGGGCAAGAAGAAAGACTTGTCCAAAATAAAATTCTTCAATTGTCATGAATTTAGGCACTATGCTACAAAGTTTCCACATGAAAAGTCTAGCAAGAAGAACTTATGAGGAGTAGCAGGTGAAGCATTGGCTTCACAGTTTGAGTTAGACTTCACCCTGATCGCATGCATGATGTGCACTATGATGGTGAGTGTGTAGTACTTGGATTTAGGTGCCTCATTACACATGACAGGGTGTAGAGAGTTTTTCAGTGACTTGGAGGAGAATGATCTCTAGATGCATATTGAGCTTGGGGATGACAGAGGGTACAATGCCACCAGGATTGGTACAATAAATTTTGAGAGGGAGTTGGGATACCCTCTTCACTTCAAAGATGTTATGTTTGTACCAAGCCTAAAGAAGAACCTAATCTCTATAGCAGTTTTGGAAGACCGTGGCTATGATGTGATCTTTAGTAAAGGAAAATCATTTCTGAGACACACAACTACTGGGTAGGTGAAGAAGATCGAGGTTTGTGGAAAGATCCTGTATAAATTTGGTGTGGAAGATTATGCTGCATTAAGTGGTAAGACAGAAAAAGTGCAGAGTCGAGATGTTGGTGAACTCTGGCAGAAAATACTTGGTCATTTGCACAAGAAGGTGAAGGCTCTCAGGAGCGACAATGGAGGTGAGTGTGTTTCAAATGATTTCAAGGAATTTTGTGCCAAAGGAGGAATTCGAAGAGAATTGATAGCTCCCCACAACCCATAACATAATGGGGTAGCTGAGAGAGAGAACCAGAGAATTGTGGGAGTTACGAGAGCTATGCTGCATGACCAAGGCTCGCCACTGCATTTGTGGGTAAAGGCATGTAACACAACAATCTACTTGAAGAATCAAAGTTCTCATTGGATTCTTGGTATGATTACACCAGAGGAGACTTTCTCAGGGAGAAAGCCAAATGTGTCTCATTTCATAATTTTTGGAGCCTTTGTTTACTACCATGTCTCCAAAGATTCGAGGAAGAAACTTGAGCTGAAAAACAGAGTTGGGAGTTTTTATGGGTTACACCAAAACTCCACACAATTACCAGGTGTACTTACCTTCCCTCAAAATGACAATTGTTCTAAGGGATGTAAAGTTTGATGATGAGAAAGAAATGAGATGCTCTCTTGAGAGGGAGCTTCAAACTCCACTAGAAGAGGAGCTTTTAACTCCAAAGGAGAAGCCTTAAGAAGTTGTGGAGTAGCCACACATGGAGGAATAGAGAGGAGACATACACTCAAGAAGAGCCATCCAGTGAAGGTACCAGGGAAGTTGTTAGATTGGTGCAGGATGTGAGGGAGAATGTGGGACATCCTTAAAATTTGCGTAGACAAAGGAGGTCACCTGAGAGGTACACTGGCAAGTAAGATGTCCTTGTTGGAAGCAAGGGTGTGACCTTGCAACAAGTCAGGGAAGGTGCATGAAAGGCTCTAACACATGGAAGGGGAGAAGAGTGCGCCCTTAAAATGCTATGATAGCATGCAACTTGAAAGGGAACACACGAGATGGAAAGCAGGATATCCGAAAATCCAAAGTGATGAGTTATACCAACAACACGCTTCGATAAGATTCTTTTTTTTTAATGGGTGGTTCACGGGGTGACTGGTGTTATGCTACTATACCAATAGGTGTCATATTTCATGATTGACTGGTAAAAGTCCCGAATATGTTCATCCTTTCCCTACTGCAAAGGTTCCATATTTTGAAAAAATTAAAAGCTTAAAAAATGTAAAGAGGGTATGCCCTAAAAGAAAGATCAAAGGGTAAAAAGAATGAAATGGTCAAGAGAAAAAAGAAAAGAAATGAACCCCAAAGAAAAAGACCAGGAAAGTGTGCTAGTCCAAAATGCCACTACTATTCTATTTTTGCAAAAGAATCTCATTGTGTGCAATTGGTTGACTCGTGTTACAGTTGATGGATGGCCAAACAGCTTAATCTTGTCGAGTTCATGTTTAAATTTCTTGTTTTAGAGATAGAGAATAAAATTTGTCCAAACAGTTCAATCTTGGCAGATAAGTAGATAGGTAGAGAAGAAAAGAAAGCTCAACTATTAAATCTGAGCCCTTGGAAGAAATAAAGGCAGACTTAGATAGGATTGCAGTCAAAAGAAAAAAAGAGAGTAAGGGTTTGATAGTTTAAATGCACCCATGGAAGAAGAAGAAAAAATGTTAGGCATAATAGGCTGGGTAGGCATTTTGGTGTTGCAGAAGTAGACTTGTGATTAATTTTGTCTTTCAAAGAGGTTCATCTTTATTGATATCATAAGTACGATGGAAATTGTTTGGCTACAAATCAAGTGATGCATGTCTAACTTCCCTTCACACTTCTCCCAAAAACACTTACTAACCTCCCCCTAAGGATATTGAGATTTGCTCAATACTCTTAAATCACTCCATTTCATGAAGAGGCTTGAGTAAAATAACATTCTTGCCTTAGGCAAAGAAACCACATTTCTTGTGTAAAACCTCTGTTTTCTCCTAAGCTTAAGTTGTTGAACTTTATAACTTGGCGCTCACCCTTCATAGATCCATTGTGACCATTAACATTACTATGTAAATCCCTATATTCCTCCCTCCGTATTATGTAAACATATGGAAAACCCCAAAAAATTTAAGTATCCTGCCCCTGGTTAATATATAACCATAACACTATATAAACGAGGGTTTAATGGTTCACCCGGAATGCATTAAAAACCTCCGCCGCAAAAATATTCAAAAGTTAATTAACACTTGGTTAATTAACAGTCTAATCCCCCCGACAGCCAATAGCAATCGCCCCGATATATTTAAAAAAATTGTTTATTACATGGGTCCCGCGCCATAGCCCTCACCCATCTCCAACAAATTGCCAACCATTGGATCCGGTCCTGTTGATAGGACGGCTCCAGATCATATCGCGCACTCCCCACCATCGGATATTTACCGCCCGGGGAGCCGGCGGTATTCCCGCCGTACCTGGGACACGCGACACCCTCCCGGCATGCTCACGGCCCCTCCACCCAAAACCACCTTAGCGCATAAGCGATGCGGTCCAATACCGCTTACCACCCTCCCACTGACACCGCCCGTTGACGTCATCACCACATCACTGCCGAGTCAGCATCTATACCCCGCGCCACGACAAAACGTCACGTCCCGATGACATCATCCGACCAAAAAGCACCAAAAAGCCCCGCGAAGCCAATTTTTGATAAAAAACCCATAAAATTGTCATTTTCTTTCATTTTCAGTCATTTTTCTTGCAAAATTGTTGCATGCGAATCGCGTCCAAAGTAACTACCAGAGCTCCAGTCCACCACCCCGACCAGCAAATTCCAGTATTCTGCTCTGCACATCGTCAGTCAACTTGTAAATTATGTTGGTTTGCTTCCAAAACACAGGTATTTACCCCGTCTCACCTCCCGAACCTGTATTTTTAGTTTCCTCTGCAAATTATACCTATAGGAGCCAATTTTAAACTCAAGCAGTCCATAATTGCTATACCAACCCATCCAAAAACTGCTCTGTTGCCCTTTTCCCACAGAAATTCAACTTCCAGTTAAAAACACAGAAAATTGAACAATAGAAGCCCCTATGGCCTTCAATGTTGCGCCTCTCAATGCACCTCATACAAACCAGCATCATTTACCCTTGGCCAACAGAGATTTCCAAATAAAAGACCCAATTGGTTGCCAAAATCATCTTCATACTTTTTGCGTAATCAGAAACAGTCATTTGAACCATTCTGATATCTATGGAATATGGGAATCCAATCTCCCTAGGTACTACCTTCCCTTAGTCAATATATTCCCAGATATTATTCGCCACTGTTGTGCCAATTATGACCCTGTCAGTAAAGCAGTTATCTCTCCATCACAAACTGTCCTTTTCTACATAACTGCTGAGTCTATCAATGAAATGCTACAATTCCATCCAGTTCAGCCTCTTGCTCCTCTTTCCATGGGATATTTGCTGGAGCAAGGCTCTCAACTGTCCACTGCAGAAATAGCCTATATTGCTAAGTTATTCATGAAACCAGAATGCTAGCCCCAAGGCCCACCTCCTTATTTATATGTCTCATTCAATGAGACTGGAAGAATTCTTCTTGACATGATATCAGTAATCTTGGGATTCAGGTCCAATGAATTTGTGGATGAGATGGTCCTGGTTCTATTATCCACCTTTACTCTAGGACAGCCCCCTGCTATCAAGTATGACTATGCCTCTTTCATTGCTGACAAAATCCATACTCAATTTATGAATTTGTAAAGAGAAGGAGTGTTTAAATACATAACGTTCATATATATCCCGCTGTTGTACTATCACCCAGACATTTTTATATTTCCCATCAGGAAATTGGACTCCAAAGGAGAAAGGAGGTCTGTGATCTTTTGGACCTCGGTCTTCCACAGAATTGTTGAATCCCCTTATACCTATTGTGAATTCATTGACCTGTTTATACATCTAGCCTCCACTCTATTGATAGGAGATCCTCCTCCTAGGCTCTCTGGTGACATAAGGAAGATTCTACAGCTCTCCAAGAACTACAGGATAGGTGACTGGTACTTCTACCAGGATCACATTGAAATCAGGATATATGGCTGTGAGCTGTGCCCTTATAAGCTGCCCAAATATGTGCCCATGAGACTGTTTGCTCTGGAGTATTTCAGGCAACTTATTAATGCAAATTTAACTCACTTTTTCAATGTGAAGAAAAAAGCTCAGCTGAGGATAAGAAACCAATTAGGCCGCTTTATCATTAATAAAAGGGAAGCATGGGAAGATGCTGATAGAATATTAGGGGAAGACCTTAAATTGAAGAAAATCTTCTGGTGGGTACCATATGACCCAAATGGCTTTATAAGTGAAAGAAAAGTAAAAAATCGGCTGTCAGCTTAGACACATCATAGGATCCCGGAAGTAGAGCAATATGCTAATTAGGATGAGTGGATAGAGGGTACATTAGTAGAAGAACTTACTTGGTAAGAAAAAATGGAACAAGCTATGAAAGATTTAGAAAAGACCCTTGACCTGGACTCTTTTGGACAGGTATCTTTCAAGCTACCTCAGCAAACCGGAGTGGGTACATCTTCTGTTGGGACTTCACAACAACCTATACAAGAGGCCAGTGCACCAATTTCAGGTTCTTCAAAGGGCAAGGAAGTGGCAGGCATAGGGCTGCAAGAAATGATTGAGCAGTAGGAGCAAATTCCTCCAGTACAGACCAAAGCAGCAGAGATTCCTACACTACAGACTCCTCTAAATGAGGAAAAAGGCAAGAAAAGGGACAGAGAAGAGGCCATAGCCATCAGTGGATCTACAGAACATCCATGTGCCAAAAGGCAAAGACTGAATCCTCTATCTGAAGAGGAAATCATTGAAGAAACAATAGAAAGTCTAAGAGGTGAGAGGGAAACCAGCCCACAGACCTCCCCAGTGATAGATGCATCAACCAGCTCACATAAGCAGGAGATGGAAAGGCATCATAGTGTGGAAGTTTCATCCACAAGGCCACCAAGCAAGCAGACCTCTGATGTCAAAAGAACATTCATAGAGATAAAGGCTAGAAATGATCCATTGAGGCTGCAAATTTATGACCAATATCTCAAGATGGCCCCCACAAAACAACAAAGATTGATGTCTGCCTATGACATAAAGGAGGGAAAAATGATCATGAGCTACTTCAAGCCCAAGGTGCAGCAACCACAATTGGCAGCTGATTATATCAGGACAAATCTAGAGGTCTTGGCCAAAGACATTCATCCAATAGACCAGATTGAGCTGCACAAATAGACAGGAGAGATGGTGTATTCTACACTAGCTGACAAAGAAATGTTGGCTCATAAATTGCAAAACTCATTGGAGAACACCTTTGCTCAGCTAGACTTAGAGAAAGCTTCTTCTCTAGCAAAGGACAACAGGATTAAATCCTTGGAAGATATTATCATTGAGTTGGGACATGATCCCAAAGATGCCAAAGGCATAAAAGCATTAATGAGGAAGAAGGAAGAGGACATTGCTGCCCTCAGAAAATAGCTCAAAATGCCTCCTTCTATGCATCCACAGACAACAGATGTTGTGCAACAGAAATCTAAGGAGGACATGATGGACCTGCTCATGAGGTTGAATGAAATATTGAGTGAGACAGAGCAGGCATTGGAGAAAGCACTACAAGAAAAGCAGGGAGTGTCGACCTCCCAACCACCTCAAGTAACTCCAACAGCCACGACTGCCCCTCCCATAGTTATAACAATAGTGCCTCCCACTGTCCCAGCCTCAACAATAGAAATTACCACAACAACAACAACAGAACTAGGCAACAGTACAGCCATGACCACAGAGCAATTAATAAAAGCCATGGAGGAGTTGAAACTCCAAGTATCTGAATTAAAGCAAGTCAAAGAAAAACTGGCAAATATTGAGAAAAGCTATGATAAATCTAAAATGAATGTGGCAGAGAAAAAAAGATAAGTCAAAGCATTGGAAAATAAGGTAAGAGCCTTAGAAAAGGATCTCTCTCTGCATAAGCCTCTGGTAGAAATAAGAGGAATTCTGTGGACCAACATCATTCAATCACTTAGTGGTGTATGGAGGTCTATTCAGATCATTTATGAACAGATTGATTTGATAAAAGTAGCCCAAGTGGAGATTCAGAAAACAAGAGCCGTATTGGGACAAATGCCTGAGCAAGCTAACAAGCTAATACATTTTTTGAATACCAAGACCAGTGAAGAACTGGAAGCACTGGATATTAGAGACAGAACAGGTACCATTTTGGACATCAAGAGAGTTCTAACCATGAGAACTCTAATGCAAAACTTGGACAGAAGATGCCAGGACATGCAGGTAGAAATTGATTCTTTCACAGACAAATTTACAGTCCTGAATCAAAAGGGTTTGCCAAGTCCTATGGGAGATAATGATCGTTTGATGAAGCACAAGGACTATGTACACAAATTAAATACATTTTCTGTCAATCAAGCTAGTGCATCTTCAAGTACTTCAACAGAAAAGCACTTCCATCTGGCCAGTCCCTTTATGACAGTCTAGAAAATCTATTTACACAGAGCATGAGGTGAAGCATCTTTTCACCATCCCTCCTAACTTCTACAGGTACACAGAGACTGATGAGACTTTAAGGAAGCTACAAAGACATCAAATACCAGGACCAGAGTGGTGGCAAAGCATGTTAGAAATCCTGTAAACTTATCTTTGATCAATGCAAAATGGTGCACCATTTATTATAATGTGCAAAATAGAAATGAACCATGGTCCTACGGGTCAAAATGTATCACATCAGCGTTAAAGGAAGTCTGGCCAAAGTAGAAAGATCAGCACAGAGGATCCGTAGGAAACAACTGGGAACCAACTTGCAGCACCTACCTCCAGTACTTCTCATAAAGACGGATCAACCAACACAACACGAATTCATTGCATCTATTTATTGTCTCGTTGTTTTCGAGACTGTCTGTCTCTATCTATGTAAAAGAAACATTAATTGTTAGCAGATATTTATTTCTATCATATATTTTGCATAATATCTTGACATTTTTGTATAAATACCCCCCTAGACGAAGTATTTGGGGTTGGCTGATGGTGGATGTTCATAGATTTGACTGAAATATTGAACAATTTTTGGAATAAAAAGTTGTTGGAACCATTTTGTCTTGCTCACTGGATGAAGAATTGATGCTAAGGACCATGTTGCAGAATTCTTGAATCATTTCATGGATCAATAAGTCCCTTCTAACTTATGTTTTACAATTTCTGTGTTTGTTATATCATCTATGTTTCATGATCTAAATAATAGAGAAAAAGAATAACTCAGAACTTGCTTGTTTGCACTTTGTATTTAATCTCTGTTATTATTAATGTTTTCTTTAAGAATTAACATAAACAATGAATTCTTAATTTCTCCTGTTTCCCCTGGTTCTTTTGTCTTGAATATTAGCTAAGGAATTCTTAATTGCTCCTTGGCAATAATCATCCATTTTCCCTCTGTCAACATGATGAAGGATTCTTAATTGCCCTTCACCCATTGACTCCATTCCATCAGATTTCAGCCTATAAATTGTTCCATATTCGAGTACCTTGCTCTGTGATAAATCCTCTGATAAGAAACTTAACCCAGGAAGCCATCCTTCTTAGACTCCATCATGCCCAATGGACTGAAATGTTTCAGTTTTGCCTCACTGTTCTATTGAGTCCCCACCCTTCCAACCAAACTCAAAACCAAAACCTTTGCACTTCATAACTAGCCTAATACACCCTAAAACAAAGCTAAATTATAAAGAGAGAGCCCTCTCTGGATGCAGATTGGCTAGAATATGTGTCTAAAAGATTGGTCTGTGGTTACCTCGGCCGTATTCCCTTTCTTACAACTTTTGGGAACAACCTGAGTGATAACAACTGGTACATCCACGGAAAATATGGGCAAATCAACCTCGAAGGGAATCTTTTAAAGCCCATCGGCCCGATAGCAGAACGCTACAGGCACTTCCCCCTGCTCCTCCAAAGAGATGTACTCTCTCTACACTGTGGAGAATCCAAGGCTCGTTACAATATACTCCAAGATTTCTCTAAGTTATACCTATCAGAAGATTGGCTCCCAAAATCCCTTACAATGAGTTATGAGGCTCTATATATAGCAAAGGGTGGGGTGACTCTTGACATTCCCCTTTGGGACTCTTCAACTACCCTCATGACTCTTCAACATACACATGGTTTTTTACATTATACTATTGACACTTGATCTTTCACTTTACAACATGTTTACAATACAATCTGCACATGTACCCATGTGAGACAAAAATGGGCTTGAGTGAGCCATGAAAGACATCACTGAGACTCGAACATCTATGGGAAGACTAACTTGTCGACATCCTCTTGGTGATCGATGGTAGCGAACTGATGCCAAGCTTGGTAGTCTGTTATGGTGTCCGCGTACTCCATGGTGACATCCTTCTGAAAGCGAACTCTTGCCTTCGTTGCATCTGGGTACAATGATTTGGCACCTCTATCCAACTCATCATATAGCATGCACATCATGGTCTTGAGTGCAGCTAGACCAACGACATACTAGTGCATAGTGTCTGTGCTCATCTACAAATATCCATTGGTGGCAATGCACATCAACTACTCGAAGCACATATCCAGCTCCAGTCGGAGTTGGTTCCTTGCTTTTGCCTCGGTGAGTGTGCCAATGGCTGGGATCGAATGCAGGCGCACAATGACATCCATGCTCCTGAACACTCGTGCATGTGAAGCTTGTAAGTTGGTGATGAGTTGTGGGAGTTCCTGATAGTTCCACATCTGACTCTGAAAGTGTGCCTTCAACTCCACTGCCTTTGGCTTCATCATATTTGGGAGTACAATGGGGCTCCTTTGTACCTCATTGTGCATTTTGCATGTGATCAACAAGAGTGTGTATGTCTATCAAGATGCGTGCTCTCCTAGCACAGCGCTGTTGCCAACCATTAAGATGGAAAACTGACTTATGCATGGTGATGAACCTAAAGTACAACTTCCGCATGATTGTCTCGAGAGATGATACTTCATCAAGTATTTCTTTCTTCAAATATGCTCTGGAGGATGTTGTATCTTGCTCTCCTTCCTTCTTGTCCACTTGCAACTCCTTTGCCATGTGCTCATTCTCAGCTATCAAGAATATCACACTTGAGCTGGTGGCTTAGGCATATGCCTTTGTAGCATTGACCAATGCAACTGGATGTCTGTGCACATTGAACGCGATCACTCATTCTTGAAAATGCGTAGGAGATACATGGACATCCAGAGTTGGCACTCTGCACGACTGCACAACTCCGTGTTGTGACTCTTCGATGGATATGTTGTGCACATCTGCTTCTGGATTGTCCTTAAGGATTTCGGTGTCTCCTTGATACTTTGGGACTTTCTCTGCTCCCAAATATGGTGAAGCTGGTGAAGTGACCTCTTGGTATTTGGGTATGAGGTTCGTATCCTGATCTTGCTATAGCTGAACCACATCCATGTCCATCTGTTCCAACATCTGTTCAATCTCTTGAGCGAAGTCCTGCTCCTACGATTATTCACCTTGTTTTTTGTCTGCTAGCTGTTATGATGAATCAATAACCTGTATCAACACAATTTCATCAATGTGTGCATGTTTCACCTCCTACTGTTCCCGTTCATGCTGCGCTTCCTTCTCTCTTCTGCGAAAATCTTGTTCTTCCCTTAGTTGTTTCTTCAACTCCTGCAACTCCTTTTTTGACTCCTCCAACTTCTACTTCTCCTTCTCTCTTTGCGCAATCCTTCTGTCGCTCTGCACTTCTTTTCCTCAAGCTCCAAAGCTTCTCTTAATCCAAGTGGATCTGCTTTGAACTTGCAGATTTGCTCTGCCTCTGTGCCGTCGACAATCTTTCTCTTGCCTTTGTCATGCGCAGGTCTGCTGCTCTTTGCTGCTGCTGATGTTGCTGCTCTCTTAGATGATGCTGTGTTGTGCACTACCAACCACTCTACAACAACTCTGACTATTTAATTGAGACTTGAGGAGTTATAGAAGTATCTCCATGGGTCTTCCTCAGGCCAATGACATGCCCCGTGGATCCAAGAATGATACACTCTCACACAGTGGTCTTCCACTAAGTGATGCAGGTCATATGGATTGAAACTTCTGGTGCCAAAGGTGAACCTTTTGAATTCCTCCATCTCAGCCTCAACATGCTAGAGATTTTGGATCTCATACTACCTGCTCCGCAAAGGAAGAGCATGCCAATATGCCTTCTTCTTCCTATGCAGTCTTGCTGACAACCCCATCGAGATGTGGTATTAAACCTCTTGCATGACCAACTTGTCCATGGAAAACTTCGGTAACACATGCGGAGCCTTCTTCGCACTGTACATCTGGATGAAGGTGCCAAGGGGTGAGGCATAGTAATATGATATGTTAACGAATTCCTCCATCACTTCCTGTGACATGTAAGGTAGATCTTGTTCAAAGATCATCCTGTACACCGATGTGACGAAGTGGTCTGATAGCTATAGTATAACTCCATGGAAGTTGTTGTTATGAATCCATCTCACAAAAAGATAGAAAAGATAGATCAACGACTTCAAAATCAGCCTCTTCGAGGGGGCAACCTCCTTTACATTACACAAATGAACAATTCTTGGATGATACAAATGACAAGACCTCATTTCTATATATAGGAGTCTAAGGGGTCACAATATAATTAGAGCCGACATAACAATAATAATATAAGGGTGAAACAATAACAATAGTGGGCTTCTATGGGGCACAATAATAACAATATGGGGACTACATGGGAAAAACAATATAATAAGGAGGTTTCACTAATAACAATAAGGGGTTACACTAGTAGTATAGGGACCTAACATGCCCCTCTCCTTCAAAAAATGTTGTCCTCAACACTTGAGTAGTTATGGATGCTTCTGTATAAAATTCTCGTCCTCCCATGTGGAATCTTCAGTGGGTAAGTTCTTCCACTTGATGAGATACTTTGAAATTGATCGATTTCGTAGTTGTCAGGTTCTTGTTTCCGTGACTGCTTCAGGTTCCAATATGATTTTTACTTCTTTGTCAAGTTCTAGAAATATTGTTTGAACTGGGAGCTTGTCACCTATAACCTTCTTTAAGCATGAAACATGGAAAACTGGGGGAACCCGGGAAGATGCAGGAAGCTCCAATTTGTATTCCATAGTACCAATATTTTGCATCACCTTGTAAGGACCATAGTAATTTGGTGATAAGTTATTATCCTTCTTATCTTGCTTGAGGGACATTTGTTTGTATCGATTTAGCCGTAAAAATAACCAATCACCGACATCAAAACTTCTTTCACTGCGATGTTGATATGCCTATTATTTCATTCGATTCTGCACCAAAGCGGGGTTATCCTTTGAAAGTTGGAGAACTTGTTGTTGATGCTCGATGTGATCTTTCACTGCTTGAACCTTTTTATTCTTGATATGTCCTTCTATCTTGAGAGTTTGAGGAGTGGTAATTCCTGCCAATGCATTACAAGATATGGTCAAATTCATTTCTTCTTTCTCTGGGGTTGGTTCTTGGTGAGTATCCTTTTCTTTTGACATTTCTTGATCCTTTTCTTCCTGATATTTCACTGCTTGAACCTTCTTCTTCTTGATATGTCCTTCTATCTTGAGAGTTTGAGGAGTGGTAATTCCTTCCAATGCAGTACAAGATATGGTCGGATTCATTTCTTCTTTCTCTAGGGTTGGTTCCTGGTGTATATCCTCTTCTTTTGATGTTTATTGATCCTTTTCTTCCTCCTCTTCACAACCTATGTAAAATAATTTCTTCTCAGCGCACTTATGACCTTTAATGTATTTGCTATCACAATTGTGACAAAGCCCTTTTGCTCTTTTCTCTTCCAATTGTTGTGGTGTCAACCTTGTAGGTTGTGGAAGGCTAGGAGAAATAACACTTCCATATTTATAGTTGTGAGCGGTAGACTTCCTTGTTGCCATAATTTTGATTTCCACTTTTCTTTCCAACCTGTATGCTTTCTCCAATGAATCAGGTTCCCAAAGGCGAACCTCAAGTTGGATGTTATCTTTTAAAGTCCCTATGAAGACATCAATCCTCTACTTTTTTGGAATATCATTTACCCTTATATTAAATTTTTGGAATTCTTCAATGTGCTCTGCCATTAAACCCTTTTGTTTGAGATTTATTGGTGGCCAGGTTGCAGGCGTAAGTGACAATCGTTCAAAATCCGAAACTATTTCTTCTAATTCTGGCGGAATTTCTTCTTGGATTTCCCTAAGAGTCTCAGTCATTTACCTCCAGAGTTAGATACTCTGCTAAATTAGCAGAACTACTAATTTAGCCGCAACCGCAAAATGCCTTACAAAACCTATAACCATCACATATCGCAATCGCAGCTCACCGGGTAGGGTTCCTTTATTTGTTAACGTTGCGATGCGATATTTATTGGCGCGCTTGTATCACATGTCGCATTTCGCAACTCTGCCAGGCTAGGGTCCCTTCACTTATAACAAATGCGATGCGAGATCCATCTAACGAACAACATTCATCAGTGATTTGATGGTCACTATGATATCGCACAAAGATCTGTGCGACGTTACCACCTCACGGAGCCGATAGGCTTATAAAACCCAATTTATAACTCTTCAGGTCCGGACTTGAGATTAACGTCGATGACAAAGGTTTTTTAGAATCTACGGCTCTCGGGACTTTGATTAACACGAGGTTTAATAACAGGGCCAACCCCTGCTGTTGGCTATGCCACAAAGCGTTGAAAGTGAAATCAATGGTTAACAACGAGTGCGGGAGTTCAGTCCTAGATCCAGAATTCATGCACTTCTAATCTCGTAGTCACTAATGTACAACAAAAAGAAATTAAGTATGAACATACCAGGTCCATCGAACTCTGAGTTTTTAAGTCAAACTGGAAATTCAAAGATACACAGAGACACTACGGAGGGACACGACTCCTCCGGGATTGACCAATTACACAACACAAATACACAGAATTATGTTTTCTGCAACTTAACCATATATGGCTAAAAAAAGCTGAATCAGTCAAAATCCCCTTACAATGATCTGAAACTTACATAAGTACTAGTTCATTTAACAACCAGATCCTAAATCAAAGGATCGAATTAACTAATCCTATCTAATCTGCATAATATTCTCCTCGAGAATCTCCACTACATCTAACTACTTGAATTTATTACATGATAATCCAAATCCTAGATTCTAGTTCAAATCCTAACTAGAAAGCTTTGTAAATTGACAGCTAAAGGATCCCACTCCTTTGCTTGTAAACTTTTTTTGTATTTTTGGAATAAGTTCGAAGCATTTTTCCTTTAAGCCTCATGCTCCTACATCAAACTCTTGAGGACAAAATTCTTCATGGGCTCCTGTCCATGAGCTCTTCTACAGAACTGCCCAATTTTTGTAGCATGGCATCTATCACCCAGGTAGCATCAACAATTGTTTTATCTTTCCACTTGACCAAACACTGAAAATACTCCTGTCCCTTTGTCTTCTTCAACAATTACTTGTCTAGAATCCTCTTTGGCTGTAATTCCTTTACTCTAGGTAACTGTTTTACCCAATAGATTTCTTGTTTCTCTTGGTCTTCTGCTGTGTCATCTGCATTTTGACCTTCATACTTGTAGAAATAAGCAACATTGAAAATTGGAGATATTCCAATATCAGGGGGTAATTCAATTTCATATGCATTTGTAGAAAATTTCCTTAATATTCTGCATGGTCCAATTTTCTTGAACTTTAACTTTTATTTTTGGGAATCTTTCCTTCCTTAGGTGTGCTAAAACCAAATCCCCAACTTCAAAGTTAACTTCTCTCCTTCTCAAGTTTGCTTTGCTCTTGTACTTCATATTGCTGTCCTGTAACTGTTGTTTTACCTGTTCATGTATTGCTTGCATTTCTATAGCAAAATCTTCCCCTTCAACACTTCTCATCTAAGCTTTTCCCAGATTTCTTAATTCAGACACTCCTCTTGGGTGCATTCCATAAAATATATGGAATGGACTCTGCCCTATACTCCTGTTAGGAGAGTCATTATATGCATATTCAGCCTGTGCCAATACTTGATCCCATTGTTTTGGATGTTCACCTATAAGACTTCTCAGAAGATTACCCAAGCTTCTGTTTACAACTTCAGTCTGTCCATCCGTCTGAGGATGATAAGCAGAACTGAAACTCAGTTTAGTTCCAAGCTTCTTCCACAATGTCCTCCAAAAATGTCCAACAAATTTGGAGTCTCTGTCTGAAACAATACTCTTAGGTAACCCATGCAATCTTACAATCTCTTTAAAAAACAGATTAGCAATGTGAGTAGCATCACTGGTTTTATAACATGGAATAAAATGTGCCATTTTTGAAAATCTGTCAACCACAACATAAATTGAATCATTTCCTCTTTGAGTCTTTGGTAAGCCCAAAACAAAATCCATGCTTACCATATCCCAAGGTCTATCTGGAATAGGTAATGGAACATACAACCTGTGTTTTGGCTTCTTCCTTTTGCATACTGACAGACTTTACAATTTTTCATATACTTCTCCACTTCAGTCCTCATCTTTGACCATAAATAAAACCTATTCAACTACTCATAAGTCTTGTCTGTACCAAAATTTCCTGCAAGTCCACCACTATGTTTCTCCTTGATTAAATTTTCCCTCATAGAAAAATTTGGTATGCAGAGTTGATTTCTTTTAAACAACAACCCATATTGCAAGAAATAATCAAGCCACTTACTTTTGTCTAAGAAAACAAGATTTTTACAAGCTTCAAACGCCTCTTTAAACTTTAAGTCTTTTTCATACAATTCCTTAAGAAAATCAAAACCCAACACTTGAATTTGACTTTCTTGAAGTAGTAGGTTTCTTCTACTTAAAGCATCTGCTACTTTATTTGATTGTCCATTTATATGCTTCAAGACAAAATTAAAACCTTGGAGATACTCTACCCATTTGGCATGTTTCTGATTAAGCTTTGGCTGTTGCATAATGTACTGCAATAAATGGTTGTCTGAATAAAGTATAAACTCTTTAGACATCAGGTAATGTCTCCACTTCTTTAATGACTGCACAACTGCATAAAATTCCTTATCATAAGAGGAATATTTCTTCTTTGAGTCATTCAGTTTCTCACTGAAATAAGCTACAGGTCTATCCTCCTGGCTTAAAACACCTCCAATGGCTTCTCCACTGGCATCACATTTCACTTGGAAAGGTTTATTAAAATCAGGCAAAACCAAAATAGGTTTTTTAGTGATCTTCCTTTTCAACAGCTGAAAGTTCCTTTCTACTTCAGCAGTCCATTTAAATGGCTATTTATCTTTCTTTATAGTGTCGATAATAGAAGCATTGATCTTACTAAAGTTCCTTATGAATTTTCTATAAAAACTAGCAAGACCATGAAAACTTCTTACCTCAAAAACACTTTTTGGCGAAGGCCACTCTATGATTGCCTTGATCTTCTCTGGATCCATCTTTAATCCATCAGCAGAAACAACAAAACCCAAATACACCAATTCTTCCTTCATGAATGAACACTTCTTTAAATTTAGCAATAACTTCTCTTGCTGCAACCTTTGTAAGACATAATTCAAATGTCTCATGTGTTCCTCCTTAGACCTGCTGTAAACTAATATATCGTCCAGATATACTATTACAAACTTACCAATAAATTCCTTCAAAACTTCATTCATAAACCCCATGAACATACTAGGTGCATTTGACAACCCAAAAGGCATTACCAACCATTCATACAATCCTTCATTTGTTTTAAAAGTAGTTTTCCATTCATCCCCTTCTTTAATCCTTATTTAATTATAACCACTTTTTAAATCTAACTTTGTAAAATATCTAGCTGCACTAAGACAATCCATCAAATCTTTGATTCTAGGTAAAGGAAATCTGTACCTGATTGTTATCTTATTGATTGCTTGCGAGTCAGTGCACATTCTCCAGCCTCCATCCTTCTTTGGGCTCAACACTGTTGGCACTGTGCAAGGACTCAAACTCTCTCTAATCAGTCCCTTGTCTAACAGTTCCTGAACCCATTTCCTGATCTCTTCATTCTCTGTGGGAGTCATCCTGTAAGCTGCTTTATTAGGTATATTTTCTCCAGGAATCAAATCTATGCGATGATTGATTTTTCTAATGGGTGGTAACTCATCAGGAAAATCATCTACAATAATATCATAATAGCTGTCCAACATCTCTTTTATTTCAATTGGTAAATCAGAAACTTTAGTGGAAGTAATTATTACCTTGGGCTTGCAAATCAATGCAAAAGTCACCTCATTCTCTTCAATCCGCTGCAAGTATTATTTTCCACTTAGCAATAGAGTCTTCGGATTAGACTTTCTTGATGCATCCTCTTCTTCCACAGGCAGTAATGTATGATTGACGTCATCTTTACCAAATTTGTAGGTGTTTATTTTTCCATCATGCATAGCTCCTCTGTCATATTGCCAAGGTATTCCAAGAAATATGTGACTTACATCCACAGGCATCACATCACACAAAATTTTATCTTTATACTTGCCCAACTGCAACTCCACTTCACATTGTTCATTTACTAACAACTGATGTCCCTTTTGTAGCCATGACACCTTGTAAGGTGTTGGATGTTTCTTTGTCTTCAATTTCAACTTCTCCACCACTTCTGTAGAGACCAAATTATCAGTGCTGCCACTATCAATTATCATCTGACAACATTTTCCTTGAACCTTGCACATAGTCCTGAACAAAGCCTTCCTTTATGCTGGTTCAACAACTTCCTTTGTTGGCTTTAGCAATACTTTGTTAACTACCAAAGATTCTCCTCTCTCTGGTATATTTTCTTCTTCTGTCATTGTTGTTGCTTCCTCTTCAGTCTGAGCAACAATTGCATTTCTCTGAGGTGTTCCTGCATTTTCTGGGCACTCATAGGCTCTGTGTCCCAGCTTGTTACATTTGTAACATCTAACTTCTCTTCCTCTACCTCTACCTCCTCTTCCTCTGGAAAAACTCCCTCTGCCACTTGCATCACCTCCTGTGGGTGCATGCTGACTTGAGTTGCTGCTAGCTCCATCTCCAGGTGCTATAGATCTTCCTCTACCACCTTGTCTTCCCCTTCCTCAGAAAGTACCTCTATTTCTGGCAGACTGCTTCCTCATGAGTTTTTCTTCAGCCTTTAGTACCATCTGATAAGCCTCTTCTACTGTTTTAGGAGACAATACACTTATCTCATCTTGAATGTCCATTCTAAGACCATTCACATATTTGGCAACCTTCTCATCTGTATCTTGGATTTGTCCTGCTCTTATACTCACTTTGTAGAATTCCTCTGTGTATTCCTTTACTGTCATAGACCTCTATCTAAGATTATGCATTTGTCTAAATAATGTTGGCTGATAGTCACTTGGTAGAAACTTACCTTTCAGTTTTGCCACCATCCTGTTCCAAAAATTGGTTGTTTGCCAAGTCTTCTTCTTTTTGCCTGCACTCCATCCCACCAAAGTGCTGCATGTACTTTCAACTTTGTGACAGAAAACTTCACCTTCTTTTCATCCTCTATTTCTTCATAATCGAAGAATTTCTCCATGTCATTAATCCAGTCTATCAGCTCCTCAGGATTTAATCGTCCTACATAAATTGAAACCTCAGTTCTGGGTCTAGACGTGGATTTCAACACTGACTTAAAGAATCTCATCTCAAGAGTAACTTCTACAGGTTCCTCCTCTTCTACAGCTTTAGCTTCAGGGTCATTGACATCTGCAACATCTGCAACTCTCCCTATTTCCATTGCTTCTAATCTAACTTGCATCTGTTGCATAGCTTCCATCACTTCAACATTTGCAATAGGTCTTCCTCTTCTACCACGTCCTCTTCCAACTTTGAAAGCCATGGTGGATTTCTTTCTCTGATCCTTGAGTCCCTGTTCAATGTCAATAGGCTGCTCTGATACCACAAATGGTGGCCGGGGTGCAGGCGTAAGTGACAATCGTTCAAAACCCGAAACTATTTCTTCTAATTTTGGCAGAATTTCTTCTTGGATTTCCCTTGGAGTCTCGGTCATTTACCTCCAGAGTTAGATACTCTGCTAAATTAGCAGAACCATTAATTTAGCTGCAACTGCAAATGCCTTACAAAACCTCTAACCATCGCATATCGCAATCGCAGCTCACCGGGCAGGGTTCCTTTATTTGTTAACATTGCGATGCAATATTTATCGGTGCACTTGTATCGCATGTCGCATTTCACAACTCCGCCAGGCCAGGGTCCCTTCACTTATAACCGATGCGATGCAAGATCCATCCGATGGACAACATTCATCAGTGATCAAATGGTCACTATGATATCGCACAAAGATCTATGCGACGTTACCACTTCACAGAGACGATAGGCTTATAAAACCCAATTTATAACTCTTCAGGTCCGGACTTGAGATTAACGCCAATGACAGAGGTTTTTCAGAATCTACGACTCTCGGGACTTTGATTAACACGAGGTTTAATAACAGGGCCAACCCTCGCTATTGACTATGCCACAAAGCATTGAAAGTGAAATCAACGATTAACAATGAGTGTGGGAGTTCAGTCCTAGATCCAGAATTCATGCACTTCTAACCCCGCAGTCGCTAATACACAACAGAAAGAAATTAAGTACGAACATACCAGATCAATAGAACTTTGAGTTTTTAAGTCAAACTGGAAATTCAAAGATACACAGAGACACTGCGGAGGGACACGACTCCTCCGGGATTGACCAATTACACAACACAAATACACAGAGTTATGTTTTCTGCAACTTAATCATATATGTCTAAAACAAGCCGAATCAGTCAAAATCGCCTTACAATTATCCAGAACTTACATAAGTACTAGTTCATTTAACAACCAGATCCTAAATCAATGGATCGAATTAACTAATCCTATCTAATCTGCATAATGTTCTCCTCGAGAATCTCCACTACATCTAACTACTTGAATTTATTACATGATAATCCAAATCCTATATTCTAGTTCAAATCCTAACTAGAAAGCTTTGTAAATTGATAGCTAAAGGACCCCACTCCTTTGCTTGTAATTTTTTTTTGTATTTTTGGAATAAGTTCGAAGCCTTTTTCCTTTAAGCCTCATTCTCCTGCATCATTTATCAATTGGATAAATAAAGTGTTGCTCTTTGTCTCCTCATAATGTGTTATCATTTCCTCAGTGAAAATTGACAAGGTGACAAGTGCTTTACGAGAACAAAGCCCTATATATCATACAAACTGATTCGGTTCTAAATATAAAGATGCAATATGTATCTTTTGTAATAGTTTCACATCATGTAGAACAAAATATTGCTCCATTTGTAGTATCCATGTTACCGGATCCTTGCCATCAAACTTTCCATATCTCTTTTCCTTTCTTTTAGGAGCTCGATCTTGAAACTAATGTAACTCTATAGTTTCAAATCTCCAAATTCTGAAATTGCGACCTGCGGTATTCCTCTGCGTCCTTTTTCCAACGCCACCAGTCTAATCGAAATTGGATTCTACAAAAAAGAGTTATGCCCAATCTCCTAAGATGACCCGATTATATACTTTTTCAGTAGAATGAACTTGTACAACGTTACATGTATCCCTATTTAGACCTTAGTACTTGAACCCGATACAAAAAAACTACAGTCCTTCCTCTTTCTGTAACTTTTGACGCAATTTCAATCTGATGCTCAAAGAAAAAGTTATGACGATTTTACTAAGGTCACCTGTTTGGGATGCAATTCGGGAGCTTGCCGAAAACTTAAATGTCTTGGACTGTATCTCCGAAAATATAGTGCAACAAGATCTGAAATTTGGGCCCAAGTGTTACCAAGATTTCGGCTCAAATGGGTTTGTTTTTTAGCTTCTGAGACATCATAGAAACAAAGTTCGTGCGAAAATTCCATGATGACCTGTTTCGAGCAGTGAAATCATAGAATCCAAAGCTCTAGTACCAAATGTTATGAAACCAACTCACAAAAAGATAGAAAATATAGATCAATGACTTAAAAATCAGCCTCTTCGAGGGGGAAACCTCCTTTACATTACACAAATGAAAAATTGTTGGATGATAAAAATGACAAAACCTCCTTTCTATATATATGAGTCTAAGGGGTCACAATATAATCAGAGTCAACATAACAATAATAATATAAGGGCACAACAATAACAATAGTGGGCTTCTATGGGGCACAATAATAACAATATGGGGGCTACATGAGAAAAAAATATAATAAGGGGGTTGCGCTAATAACAATAAGGGGTTACACTAGTAGTATAGGGACCTAACAACTGCACTTAGAGAACAACCTGCAATAGGTGTGCACAGAGGTTTTTGAAGGTGTCCATGCCCAACCCAAGCTAGGGAACTATTGACGAGCACATATTACATCAAGAATGTAGGCGGACATGAAGAACTTTGCTTGTTGACCCTTGGGCAGATGTGAGACATATGTTACTTGTCCCTTGAGCTTGAGATCCAACATGTTAGACCAATTGAAAGGTCTTCCTTCGTTTGCCAGATGATCCAACACAATCACCCAACTCTGCAGGAAGGTTTCTATACTCTATTGTCCGTATAAGAGGCATGCGAAGAAGACCAATAATTGATAAGCCTTCCACAATATCTTCATCTTTTATGCCTGGTTGGGTGTTGTCCTGAACTTATATGGTTCTCTCACCCAGCTCTTCAAGATGTCTCTTGAGTTTGCACTGTTGTTGGGCTTGGTGAAGGGTTCATCCATTGTGATCATCAACTAAAAGTTCTCTGCCCTGAAGGTAGCAAGTTCTGTTCCACTGACACTTCTCAACACCATTGTCTCTTGATTAGTATGTGAGACAACCCAGTGGATTATGTCCGCGCATGGAAGTGGGGGATACTTACATGCAGCCTGGTACAAGCTAGACTTGTGTATGTTGACATAGACTCTGCGGTCCTCGAGATTCTCCTCAAAGTTGCCTAAAAAGATGTCATTGATGTCCTACCATTTGATCTTGATCTCCTTGTCTATGAACATCTTAGTGTCTTCATAGATGGGAAATCTCATAGACACTTGCTCAACCACATCTCCAGTTGCGCTCTCAATGGTGTCCTTTGACCCTGCTCTCTTGGAAGTCATTGTACCTGAACTATAGAGAGAATGATCAACACCTATGATACCTAGAGACAAAGCAACACTCATGGCAAGCAAATTGCCAGTTGAAAACCAAAATCAAGTTGAGGATTGACATGCAACACACCTGAGTGACTGACTGGAAAATTTGCGCAATTTTCACTAGGAAGCTGACTACCAGAACTGCACAGAGCATAGTCTAAACTGTTAGTGAGATGGCTGAATACTGAAATTTTGTAGATCACAGTCCAACTTGGCTTGTTGAGAACTGGAACTGCACAATGCGTAGTTTTAGTTAGCATGACTGCAACCTAGGAAAATTGCATTGTGCAATTCCGCAGGCCAAATGAGGCCTTTCCTCTCAGAATTGTACAGAGCACACTCTGGGAGGCCAGTGTGAGGCAAGATCTACACAATTTTTGGGATCAAGGCAAGGCCTTACATCTCAGAAATGTGCAGTGTAAGCTAGGCAAAACAAGGTCAAGACCAAGGCAGCTTAGACCCGCCGACGGGTGACTGAAAATAGTAAGGACTGAATGCATATGCGAAATTGGGTGCAGACATGAGTGAATGAACATGCATGCAATCAGTGAGTTCATGATTAAATAAAACGAGAAAACGATGAAGTCTGTGAAGCGAGTCACTGCAATGACGACTGTTAGTGCAGAAACAATGTCATGCATGCGGCAACAATGAGATGTAATGGAAAACTTGAAATAATGCTTCTACAAGCTAACATGCATTAAAGCAAAACCAAGCATTCAACAAAACTAAGAAAATAGCACTCACACAAACCGAAATACAAAAAATGATAGAAAAGTAGTAGAAGACATGAAAAGCAGAGTTACCCGGAAAAACATGTGTTGAGTGTGCTGAATGTTCGTAGATGGGTTGGGGATGTCAGAGATTCAAGATCAAAGTGAAGAATGAGATATGAAGCGTCGAATACATATTTTTGACAAGATCGAGGCTTATGACACACATGCTACAAATGTAGGAAAAAGCGACATTTGGCATGAGGTTTCTAAAACGACTTTTGCATGTAACTCCCAACCAAAAATAGATCCCTAACATGTAGGGTTCTTTTT
This sequence comes from Pinus tabuliformis, assembly GCA_031772625.1. NCBI lineage: Eukaryota > Viridiplantae > Streptophyta > Pinopsida > Pinales > Pinaceae > Pinus > Pinus tabuliformis. The sequence goes on from CM062805.1 coordinate 1,356,227,613, forward strand.
TCTTTTTCGGGAAAAAGCTTCCCATGCATGCAAGGCAAGATTGCACTATCCTGGAGGGAACCAATCACCTTGTGAGCACATGCAATAGACAACAAGCCTCAAGATTACTTCTGCACAGTTTCTTGGCTGAGTGGCTCTGGCTGCCCCTCAAGATCTACACAATTTCTGGGCTGAAGCCAAGGCTGCTAGTCAGAACGACGCAAATTATGAGAGCAATCCCAATGATGGGCTACTTTGCTCAATTTTCAAGGGGAAGGCAGCCTGCATGCTCTGCACAATTTTGGAGAGCAGCTGGCTGCCTTGATACTCTGCGCAATTCTGGAGAGAAAGGATGGTTTCCCTCTAGTTCTATGCAGTTCTCCAAGTCAACACAAGAACTGGTTGAAAACCAAGCTACAGGAAGTCATCTTGTGGTTGAATGAAAAACAAGTTAGCAAAAACAAGCCGATAAGCCAAAGAAACTCAACTAAAAGCATAAATACCTAGGTAGTGGAAGACATGCTGCTAAGGATCATTGGTAGGGAGGCTCCAAAATGAAGCTAAGGAAAAATTTTGGAGGATGGTTGCAGCCGCTACAACATTGGCGACAGACACTCCAACTCTCTGAATGGACCTTGTTTCGTGGAAAGCAAGTATAGCTCCTTCGGAAGTACTGTTCGATTCTTTGATCATTGTGGTTTCCACACTAGCTTGAGTGAAAGATGTAGCACCTACCATGCTCTTGATCGATCAACACACATTCCAAGCGAATTCAACTTAGTTCTTTCGATTTGGGATGAGGGGTATATTTGTGCACAAGTAATATAGCTGTCAGAGTTTAAGTTTCATCTTTGGTGTTGCTCTGCTGCCATCAAGCCTGGACAGTACCACAGTGGAGTCACGTAGGAACACAAGAATTGCTCCGCTGCTAGCGAGCCTAGTTACTACCCCTGTAGAGTTACTTGCATCACCTCTCTACACAGGAAGCCTTTCTCTTCTTTCGCCTTATTCATTTTTTCAAAATTTTTCGTATTTTCATTTTTTCATTTTTCAAAGAACTATGCATAGGCACTTATTTATTTCATAGGTGGAAGAGGGATCTTGACTTATTGAGACCATAAGAGGTTGTTCCTTCAGATAAGTATGTTATGCATACCTCTGACAAACTTGTTAAGGTTCCCCCCCACCTTACTCTACTTGACTGAGTTGACAAGGGTTAACCCAAAAAAACCGACTAGAGAAGGTGGTACTAGTTAGAGCACACGTGTTGTGTTTTCACCAACATTCAATTCATACAGAACATATTTTCCATTGGCGTATCATTGACTGAAGAGAATAAGTTCTGCATAAAGAGAGAGGACAACATATAACCAAGTGTTGATAGCTGTACAAGTCCTCTTGTACTTTACCCTGCTTGTCTTAAGAGTCGCACATGGTTTCATGTGAAACTAACCTACGGACGTAAATAAGCAAACAAAACAATAAAGAAAAGAGCATAAGAAAATTCTAAAGAAAATAAAGTAAGCAAAGCCGGCAAGCAAGAAAACAAAGAAAGAAAGAAAGAAAGCAAACATGCATGCAAGCAAACAAGACATAAAGAAAACACTACTCCTACTCCTAAGCTAATGGTGCATGGGTCTGCTCACGTAAAGTGATATTTCCAATGCAACCATCGATGCATTGGTTGACCCATGTTGGTGAAGGCATGGTTTGCAAAAAGGACAGTCAAGCGAACCAGGAAACATGAAAGATATAACAATCACTACCAACACACTTCGATTTTAAACACATACAAAGAAAAGAAAAGAGTGAAAGCACAAGGCAAGCACTCTATGGACTTAACATGGTGCTGTGACACACTACGTGAAGCATACGCACTCTCTTGAATGTGAAAGACAATAAAACATGAGAAAGAGAGACAACTTATGTCTTGCAAGTGTGTTTTCTGTGTATGATTCCTCCAATGCATGAGCGATAGGATCATGTGATTCAGATGGAGGAAGTGAAATATGTGTATTAGATTGATCTCTAATACATACATATGAGTGATGAGGAGCCTTGGGTGTTTCACCAATTTCCTGATCGGAAGTGAAACTAACCTCAGGACATCAAGGGTCTAATATAACCATCATCTCAGGCTGAACCCTCAACAACTTCCAGGGTTTCAACTTCATCGACAACTAGATCATCATAAATAGGTGGCTTTAAAATATCAACAATGATCGAATCAAAATCATGATTGAATATAGGAGTAAAGAGATCACAACAACTACAATAAAAAAAATCAATGAGTTCATCGACATCCTCATGATCTGATGAATCATACAGAGGGGTAGATGAGAAGTAAGAATGTTCACCCTTTGCATTTCTGGAAAACGTAGATGAAAAATCAAGTGGATTCTTAATGGAAGATTTGTCCTCTCCGCTGTCAAATGATGGAGTGACATTGGGTGTGTTCTGTGAATGATTGGAAGTAGATGCATATACATAAGGAAAATTAGAGATAGCAGAATCACCAAAGATGTCAGGAAAAAGCTGAGGAGGCGCAGACAGAAGGATGTCATCCTTCACCATGGGTTCACGCTCAGATTCCCAGTCATACTCATTGTGAATGAAAGCGCAGGTTGGTTGTGCAACATCAACTCCGTCGATAGCTTGATCCTCATTCACAACAAGTGTAGAGTCCAGGACGAAAGAACAAAAGACAATAAAATCCAAAGGATCAATAGAACATGGGGAAGAAGGTTGAGGTAAAAAGTGCATATGACAACCCATGGGTTTCCCAACCAAATCTGCACAAAAATTGAGAATAGTGAGGGTGGGAGGATGTGACAGTTGAATAGAATTGTGTGCACACTCTCCCATATTACTTTGCGGGGGTGGAGCTGTTTGATGAGAGGAAGGAAGACAATCACTTGTGAAAATGATTGTCTCCGCTTGCGATTGCGCAACTCCATTACCAAAGTATGTTGAGTGGGGTTTGAGCTTTTTCTTCCTTTGTGGACAAAGCGATTTGATATAGGCATACAAATATCTGTCCCAAAGATATTGGAATTTCATTTGACTTCTTGGAGCTTGAAAAGGGAGTAGATGGAAGTGTTGAAAAAAATCCATTAGCGATTCACACAGGGCCTTCTGTTGTTTTAACATTTTCTTATCAAGTGCTTCAGGATCAAAATGGTGAAAAACAGATTCTATTAGATCATTGAATTTCTTGAATGAGTGTATGCAATTAAGAGGCAACGTGTGGCACCATAACAATGGGTATTTAGGAAGTGTGTGTGCGAGCAACATACAGACCTTTATTTAATTAAAACCTTCCACATTCTCCATGAATGCATGGATGTCATCTAAGTGCTCAGACCAGGCTACTTCGCCTTCACCATCATACACGAATTTTGATAAGGCATAAAAAAATATCCATGATAGATGTGCGAAGATTCAAAACAGGATGTGAGGACTCAATTTGTCATCTGGCCCTCCTTCTAGCATAAAAAATGTTGACAGTGCTGGACCCGCCAACATGTCAGGGGATCTCCCTGGTAAGTAGTCCCAACTAGACTTCAGACCATTTGGATTAGGAGTCCCAACAGTGCATAGTACGATAATTCCTTGACTGTGGCTGTGCGCAGAGGTAAGTAAAATGTCCTTGTTGGAAGCAATGGTGTGACCTTGCAGCAAGTCAGGGAAGGTGCATGAAAGGATCTAACACACGGAAGGGGATAAGAGTGCACCCCTTAGAAGCCTGTGATAGAACACAACTTGAAAGGGAACACAGGAGCTGAAAGACATCATGAGATGGAAAGCAGGATAACTGACAATCCAAAGTGATGAGTTATACCAACAACATGCTTCGATAAGATTCATACAAACACATACATAATAATCCATACATACAATTAGAGCTACATACATCGTTAGAGAAACCAGGATAGTTGAACTACAATAACAATATATGCATGAAATGTGTTGGCTCTGTTATATTAAAAGAGTGAAAAATCCAATCATACATACAACCATGAAAACCACTATCCCCGATAGAGGAATGTTACAGTCATTACCGCTTGCTCCTCCAAAAAGATGTACTTGCTTTGCACTGTGGAGAAGCCAAGGCTCGTTATAATACACTCCAAGCTTTCTCTAAGCCATACCTATCAGAAGCTTGGATGCCAAAATCCCTTACAATGAGTTATGAGGTTCTATATATAGCAAAGGGTGGGGTGACCCTTGACATTCCCCTTTGTGATTCTTCAACTACCCTCATGACTCTTCAACTTACACATGACTATTTACATTCTACTACTGTCACTTGGTATTTCACTTTACAACATGTTTACAATACAATCTGCACATGTACCCATGTGAGACAAAATTGGGCTTGAGTAATCCATGCAAGACATCACTGAGACTCGGACAAACTATGGGAAGACTAACTCATCGACATCCTCTTGGTGATCGATGGTAGCGAACTGATGCCAAGCTTGGTAGTCTGTGATGGTGTCCGCGTACTTCGTGGTGACATCCTTTTGAAAGCGAACTCTTGCCTCCATTGCATCTGGGTACAATTATTTGGCACCTTGGTCCAACCCATCATATGACATGCACATCATGGTCTTGAGTGCACCTGGACCAACGACATACTGGTGCACAGTGTCTGTGCTCATCTAAAAATATATTCTGGTGGCTATGCGTATCAATTGCTCGAAGTACATATCCAGCTCCAGTCAAACTTGGTTCTTTGTAGAATTTCACACTGTAGATCACCTAATAATGCAATATACTAAAGCAAAATACTTGATTTACTTCTACAAACAAACTTGCGGAAGCTTAATCGATTTTGAGCAAGAGAAAATAGAACACATATAATATAGAATGAGAAATCAATCACACATGAACATAGAAGAATACTCTGGAGAACGCCTCAGCTAAAAAACCTCGATATCTATATTATCATACAAGTGGAAATATCTCTAGATTACGCAAAGCTTTAGCTCACAAGCTATCCAGCTCTTAGTACAATCCCACAATGCTGCTCATAAACTGAATAGACACAACATATGCCTTCCTCCAATCCTCCAAGCCTCCTATTTCCTTGCGCAATTTCTCCTGGGTCCTCTGGCTGCCACTTGTGTGAATTCACCTCTCACACAACTCACCAAACTCAGAAGTAACTGTGCAATCTCCAAGGAATGAATTCCTTCTGCATGCAAGAGATATCCTCAATGGAATATTCCTGCAACTGATAGTACACTGTCCCATCATCTGATCTCAACTGGGTCTCTGAATGAACTGACATGCATGAGTTATTTATGAGAGAATATTCAGTTATCTGAAGTGCAGTAGTTACATGCATGCATGCATTAACTAACTGAACTCACAATCAGTTCCTCAAACTGTTGGAACTAATCTAACTGGACTTAACTCAGTTAACTGAGCTAACCAATTACAACTCAAAGTACAACTCATCCTGATCACTTTAATTAAGGGATAACTTCCTCAATCAAAGGGAAAACTGTTTCATGTCTTCACATAGACTTCATGTTTGATATTCTCCAACTAATTAACTCAAGATGAATTAATTAATTATTTTTCAAACAACTTCTAAGATCAAATTCGAATTTTAATTCTTAATTTTAGTTTAGGGACTAACTAAAATTGGAATGTATCGCGAAATTCTATTTATAGCAATGTTATTTTTAGCACTTCTATATTTAGCATTTCTTGTTGCTATTTTCAACACTCTCTCTCAACAAGAAAGGAATTATCTGTCATCCCAATCCTGTCTTTGTGGAACTCAAATTTGCATTTTGACAATGCCTTAGTCAAAATATCTGCATCTTGCTCCTCGGTCGAAACATACAACAACAACATGATCCTCTTCACCACACATTCTTGAAGATGATGATACTGGATATCGATGTGCTTGGACTTATCATGAAATACTGGATTCTCAGAGAGTTTGATACAACTCTAATTATCGCAATAGATCACAGTTGGATCCATCCTCTGACCAAACAATCCAACTAGAATTTTCCACATCCAAATGGCCTCACATGTTGCCTGACTGGCAGCCATGTATTCAACCTATGCTGAGCTAAGTGCAACTGACCTCTATTTCCTGCTGTACCAAGAAACTGCAGCTGAACCATGGTTGAAAATTCCTCCTGAAATGCTCTTACAGTCTGATGGACTCCCTGCCTAATCTGCATCTGTGAAGCCCTGAAGCTTCACTCCCTCTATCCGTCTGTACCACAATCCATACTGAGATGTGCCTCTGAGGTATCTCAACACATGCTTCACTACCTTCCAAAACATCTTGGTAGGCTGAACCATAGCTTGACTCAGCTGGTTCACTGCAAAGCACAAATCTGGTCGTGTGTTCACTAGATACATCAATGAACCCACAAGCTGCCAATAAATAGTAGCAGCTACTACCTCACCTGAAGTAGCATCCTCCTTCCTCCAGTTACCTGCTAGAGGAGTCTGCATGGGCTTGCACTTCTCCATGTGGAATTGCCTGAGTATCTCATTGGCATACTTTCCTTGAGACACAAACACTTCCCCATCCTTCTGCCACACTTCCATGCCTAGAAAGTAGTGCATAAGACCCATGTCTTTCATCTCGAACTCTCTTGCAAGGTCCTCCTTGCAAGACTTGATCAACTGATCATCACCTGTCAATATCATATCATCAACATAAATAAAAATGATCAATGGCTTACCTTATACCATGATGTGGTAAAGGTTCACATCTTCTTCACACTTTGTGAAGCCCAACCCGGTGAAATAGATGTCGATCCTGGTGTACCAAGCACGAGGTGCTTGCTTCAGCCCGTACAAAGCTCTCTTGAGTCGGTACACATGCGACTCACGATCGAAGGTCTCAAATCCTTCCGACTGCTCTATGTACACCTCTTCCTTAATCTTGCCATTGAGGAACACAATCTTCACATCCATCTGATGGATCTTCCAACCCATCTGAGCTGATAGTGCCAACATCGATCTGATAGATGAGTACCTTGCTACAGGAGCAAAAGTCTCATCATAGTTGATTCCCTCAACTTGTGAGAAACCACGGGCAACAAACCTTGCCTTATGTTTCTCAACACTGCCATCAACTGCTTGCTTTACTTTGTAAAGCCATCGAGAACTAACTACTGACTTGTCCTCTAGTCTTTGGACAACATCCCAAACACTGTTCTGAATGGTGGAGTTGTACTCCTCCACCATTGCATTAACCCAGACTGGCTGCTTCACTGCTTCCTCAAAGGAAGACGGTTCGGTCTCTACACACTCCCCAACTAGGGCCATGTAACCAGTGTACTGCTCGGGTGACCTCCTCTGTCTGCGCTGAGAAGATGTTTCTCCCACATTCTTTCTCGAATCCAGTATCAATCTGTCAGCTTCCCTTGAGTGTTTATGCCCATATCTGGAAGACTCTACATGAGTGGATGTCTCCACTCCCGGATCCTTTGCATGCGGCTGCTCCGCATCAGTTTGAGGCTCCTCCTCCTTAGGAACCAAAAGTTCCTCCTCTGCATGCAACTTGAGCTCTCTCTCAAGGGACACTCGCATGGCTTTCTGCACGTCAAACTTCAGATCTCTGCATACCACTGTCCTCTGATTGGTTGGCAAGAACACCCGATAGTTGTTGGGTGTATCCGTGTACCCCACAAGTATCCCCAACTCAATTGTTGGATCTAGCTTCTTCAGGGCATCTTTGGTCACATGGAAATAAACTGATGATCCAAAGATCCTGAAGTGACTCACATCTGGTCTCTTCCCGAAAAATGCCTCCACTGGTGTCTTCATTCCCAGTATACGATGCAGGCTTCTATTCTGCAAGTATATTGCTGTATTGCATCCCTCAACCCACAAATGAAGTGGTAGGCTTTGGTCATGCAGCATTGCTTGAGCTGCTCCCACAATCAATCTGTTCTTCCTTTTGGCCATCCCATTCTGCTGTGGGTTATGGGGTGCTGTCAACTCTCGTTTAATTCCTTTTGCTGCACAGAAGTCCTTAAACTATTGGGAGACATAGTCTCCACCATTGTCGCTTCGCAAGGCCCTTATTTTCTTTCTAGATTCTTTCTTTGCCAAGGATTTGAACTCACAAAACCTTGAGAAGGTTTGATCCTTCTTCTGCATGAAGTAGATCCAACATCTACGAGAAAAATCATCAATAAAAATAACGTAGTACCTTTGTTTAGCAGTGGAGGCTGTATAGAATGGTCCACACACATCTGTATGAACTTGCTCCAGGATTGCTCCAACTCTACTGTCTTGATCCTGAAAGGAAGATTTTGCATACTTTCGCAAGGTACAACCTTTGCATGTATCCACTTGCTCCATTTTTCCCTTGGGAAGTCCAATAGAAATTTGCTGCATGATCTTCAAGGCCCCATGGTGCAAGTGGCCCAATCTTCTATGCCATAGCTCACCAACATCTTGGCTCTGCACCAACTCTACTTTGGAATTCAATGCAACATAGTCGTCTACCTCTAGCTTGTAGAGATTCTTAACTCGAATCCCAATCCTCTTGGTCTGTCCAGTGCCGATATGCCTCAGGAATGCCTTTCCTTTACTAAAGACTACATCATAGCCTTTGTCTTCCAACATAACGATGGACACAAGATTCTTCTTCAGACCAGGCACATACTTTACATCAGTCAGGGTGAGAGGAGCTCCATGCTCCCTCTGAAACACAACCATACCTTCACCTGAAACACGGTACTTTCCATCATCGCCCATCTCGATGCGCATCTGGAGGTCCTTCTCCTCCAAGGTATTGAATAGACTCTTGTCGCCAGTCACGTGGAATGAGGCTCCACTGTCCAGGTACCAAAAACAACCCACCATTGATGAAACCATGCATGCCATGAGGGTGAAATCCAATTCGAACTGTGAGGCCAGTGCCTCACCATCTGATCCCTTAGAGGATCCCTTCTTGGATTTCTTCTGTGGATAATTTGTAGCATAATGGCCCACCTCATGACAATGAAAGCATCTCACTTTCAATTTGTCAATCTTCTTCCCACCATGGGAAGAACTCGATTTGGAATGGGACACCTTCCCTTTCCCTTTCCTCGCCTTAATCGGTAAGGCTAGATTTTATTCATCATCTTGCTTTGATGAAGATCCATCTCTGGTGCTTCTTCTTATCTCCTCCTGCATCAGATACGACCAAAGTCGTTCCCAATCTGGTAGTTTCTCTCTTCCATTTACTTAGTCTTGGTAGCTATGCCATCTCTTAGGAAGACCAAGGAGAGCAAGACTCACCATGTCATCATCGGCTGTCGTGATCTCTACACTTCCAAGCTCATCCTTGCAGGTGGTGAGCTTGTTCAGATATGTAGAGATCATGTCGCCCTTTTCACACTTGATTTTTCGAAGCTTGTCTTTCAGTGCTAGCTTCCTCTGATCGCTGCTATTATGATATAGATTCTTCAATGTTTTCCACATTGAAAACGGTGTCTCCTTCCCATGGAGACTCGAGACTATGTGGTCTCGAACTCCCTCTAGAAGAATCCTCCTCACCCTAGCCACACATTTCTTCCATTTCGCTAATTCTTTGGCATTAGTAGCTATTGGCTTGGGGACTTCTTGATCAATGAAGTCCTTCAAACCGTTGTCCTCTAATACCGTTTCCATGCGATCGTTCTAGTCTATATAATTCGAGCTGCCACCAAGGGCATACTCGAGTCTCAAACCGTTGAACGCCATTGGTGAAATTTGAGATGTGATAAGAATTCAATTTCTATAATCAGGAACTTCAAACTTCGAACTTCTCCCTTCTTTGTATACTGTTCTTTGCTTTGATCACCTTTGCTCTGGTACCATGTAGAATTTCCCACTGTAGATCACCTGATAATGCAATATACTAAAGAAAAATACTTGATCTACTTCTACAAACAAACTTGTGGAAGCTTAATCATTTTTGAGCAAGATAAAATAGAACACATATAACAGAGAATGAGAAATCAATCACACATGAACACAGAAGAATACTCTGGGGAAAGCCTCAGCTAAAAACCCCGATATCTATATTATCATACAAGTGGAAATATCTTCGGATTACACAAAGCTTTAGCTCACAAGCTGTCCAGCTCTCAGTACAATCCCTTAATGCTACTCATAGACTGAGTAGAGACAACATATGCCTTCCTCCAGTGCTCCAAGCCTCCTATTTCCTTGCGCAGTTTCTCCTGGGTCCTCTGGCTGCCACCTGTGTGAATTCACCTCTCACACAACTCACCAAACTCATAAGTAACTGCACAATCTCCAAGGAATGAATTCCTTCTACATGCAAGAGATATCCTCAATGGAATATTCCTGCAACTAATAGTACATTGTCCCATCATCTGATCTCAACTGGGTCTTTGACTGAACTAACACGCATGAGTTATTTATGAGAGAATATTAAGTTATCTGAAGTGCAGTAGTTACATTCATGCATGCATTAACTAACTGAACTCACAATCAGTTCCACAAACTGTTGGAACTAATCTAACTGGACTTAACTCAATTGACTGAGCTAACTAATTACAACTCAAAGAACAAATCATCTTGATCACTTTAATTAAGGAATAACTTCCTCAATCAAAGGGAAAACTGTTGCATGTCTTCACATAGAATTCATGTTTGATTTTCTCCAACTAATTAACTCAAGATGAATTAATTAATTATTTTTCAAACAACTACTAAGATCAATTCGAATTTTAATTCTCAATTTTAGTTCAGGGACTAACTAAAATTGGAATGTATCCCGAAATGCTATTTATAGCAATGCTATTTTTAACAATTCTATATTTAGCATTTCTTGTTTCTATTTTCAACATTATTTTCTTTCACCTCAGTGAGTGTGCCAATGGATGGGATCGCATGCACGCATGCAATGATATCCATGCTCTTGAATACTTGTTCATGTGTAGCCTGTAAGCTGGTGATGAGCTGTGAGAGTTCCTCATAGTTCCAAATCTGACTCCGGATGCGTGCCTTCAACTCCACTGCCTTTGGCTTCATCATCTTTGGCAAGTACAATAGGGTTCCCTTGTACCTCATTGTCCATATTTGCATGTGATTGACATGAGTGTGTATGTTTGTCAAGATGCGTGCTCTCCTAGCAGAGCACTGCTGCCAACCATTAAGATTGACAACTGACTTATGCACAGTGACGAACCTAAAGTACAACTTCCGTATGATTGTCTCGAGAGAGGACACTTCATCAAGTATTGCTTTCTTCAACTCTACTCTGGTGGATGTTGTAGCTTGATCTCCTTCCCGCTTGGACATTCGCAAATCCTTCACCATGTGCTCGTTCTCAACTATCAAGAATCTCACACTTGAGCTGGTGGTTTCAACATATGACTTTGTAGCATTGTCTAATGCAGCTGGATGTTTGCGCACGTTGGATGCGATAACTCATTCTTGAAAATGCGTAGAAGATACATGGACATCTGGAGTTGGAACTCTATGCGACTGCACAACCCTGTGTTGTGACTCGTCGAAGGATATGTTGTGCACATATGCTTCCAGATTGTCCTCAAGGATTTCAGTGTCTCCTTAATCACTTGGGACTTGATCTACTCTTGGATTTGGTAAAGGCAGTGGAGTGACCTCTTGTTCTTTGGCCATGAGGTCCGTATCCTGATATTGCTCTAGCTGAACCACATCTGTGTCCATAGGTTTTGACATCTGTTCAATCTCTTGAGCGAAGTCCTGATCCTGTGACTACTCACCTTGTTTTCTATATGTGAGCTGTTTTGATGAATCAATACCATGTATCAGCACAATTTCATAAATGTGTGCAGGTTGTGCCTCCTGATGTTCCTATTCCTGCTGCACTTCCTTCTCTCTTCTGTGCAACTATTGTTCTTCCCTTAGTTGTTGCTTCAACTCCTGCAACTCCTTTTTTGCCTCTTCCAACTTCTTCTTCTCCCTCTGTCTTTGAGAAATCCTTCTGTCGCACTGTCAATTTTTTGCCTCAATCTCCAAAGCTGCTCTTAATATAAGTGGATCTGCTTTGAACTTTCAGCTTTACTTCGCCTTTGCGCTGTTGGCAACCTTTCTCTTGCCTTTGTCATGCACGGGTCTACTGCCCTCTACTGCTGCTGATGTTGCTATTCTCTGAGATGCTACTGCAAGACATCAATGACATATTTTCAAGCACCTTTGAGGAAAATATTGAGGATCACAGATTCTATGTAAACATACACAAGTCTGGCATGTACCAAGTTGAATGTAGGTATATCGTGTTTCCATGCGCGAACATGATCCACTGGATTGTCTCGCATGCTAATCCCGACAGAATGGTCTTGAGCAGTGTTAGTGGAACATAATTTTCTACATTCAGGGCAAAGAAATTTCAGGAGATGTATCACTTACCACAGTCGATGATCATAATGGATGCACCCTTCACCAAGCCCAGCAGCAGTGCAAACTCAAGAGACATCCTTAAGAGCTGGGTGAGAGAACCATCTAAGTTTAGGACAACACCCAACCAGGTATACAAGATGAAGATACTGTGGAAGGCTTATCAGTTCTTGGTCATCTTTGCATGCCGCTTATATGGCCAAGAGAGAATAGAAACCTTCCCACAGAGTTGGGTGATTGTGTTGGATCAGCTGGCGAACAAAGGAAGACCTTTCAGTTGGTCTGACATGTTGGCTCTCCAGCTAAAGGGACAAAAAACAAATTCCTGCCATCCACCCAAGGGTCGGCAAGAAAATATCTTCATGTTCGCCTACATTCTTGATGCAATCTATGCCCATCAGTAGTTCCCTGGCTTGGGTTAGGCATGGACACCTTAAAAAACCTTTGTGCACACTTATTGCAGGTTGTTATCCAAGTGTAGCTTCGGTGGAGTTATACTACATCTATTAGAAAACTTCGTCATCCCGATGTACAGGATGATCTTTGAGCAGGATCCACCTTGCATGTCACAGGCAACGACAAAGGCATTGGTTAACATAGTAGATTGGTATGCCTCACCCCTTGGCACCTTCATCCGGATGTATAGCGTGGAGAAGGATCTGCATGTGCTACCTGGTTGGGTGTTGTCTTGAACTTAGATGGTTCTCTCACCCAACTCTTAAGGATGTCTCTTGAGTTTGCACTGCTGCTGGGCTTGGTGAAGGGTGCATCCATTATGATCATCGGCTGTGGTAAGTGATACATCCCCTGAAAGTTCTTTGCCCTGAAGGTAGAAAGTTTTGTTCCACTAACACTGCTCAAGACCATTCTCTATGGATCAGCATGCGAGACAATCCAGTGGATCATGTTCGTGCATGGAAACGTGAGATACCTGCATGCAACCCGGTACAAGCCAGACTTCTGTATGTTGACATAGAATCTGCGGTCCTCAAGATTGTCCTCAAAGGTGCCTGAAAATATGTCATTGATGTCCTACCATTTGATCTTGATCTCCTTTTCTATGAACAACTTAGTGTCTTCATAGATGGGAAAGATCATAGACACTTGCTTGACCACATCTCCAGTTGTGTTCTCAATGGTGTCCTTTGACCTTGTTCTCTTGGAAGCAATTGTACCTGAACTGCTGAGGGAATGATCAACACCTATGATAACTGGAGACAAAGCAAAACTCATGGAAATAAAACTGTCAGTTGAAAGCCAAAAGCAAGTTGAGGATTGACATGCAGCACACCTGGATGACTGATTGGAAAATTTACGCAATTTTCACTGGAAGGTTGACTGCCAGAACTGTGCAAAGCACAGTTCGGACTTCCAGTGAGATGACTTACTATTGAAACTGTGCATAGCATAGTCCAACTTGGTTTGCTGATTGGAACTACATAATGCACAATTTTTGTCAGCATGACTGCAACCCAGGAAAATTGCATTGCGCAATTCCAAGGGCCAACTGAGGCACTGCCTTTCAGAATTGCAGAGCACACTCTGGGAGGCCAGTGTGAGGTAAGCTCTGTGCAATTTCTAGGAGAAAAGATAGACCTTCCATCCCAGAAATGCGCATTGCAAGCCGGGCAAGGCAAGGTCCGGGCCAAGGCAGCTCAGACCCTTCGATGGGTGACTGAGAACAGTAAGGACTGAATGCATGTATGAAAATGGGTGCAGACATGAGTGAATGAACATGCATGCAATCAATGAGCGCAAGATTTAATAAAACAAGAAAACGATGAAGTATGTGAAGTGAGTTTCCGCAACAACGACCGTAAGTGCAGAAACATTGTCATGCATGCAACAACAAGGAGATGAAATGGAAAAATTGAAACAATGCTTCTACAAGCTAACATGCAATAAAACGATAGAAAGAATTCAATAAAACCAAGCAAACATCACTCACACAAACCAAAATACAAAAAGTGTTGGAAATGCTGAGAGGGGGGGTGAATCAATATTTCTTTTCAATTATTATGTATATTAGTTAAAAACATTTATATTTGGAACACAAAAGTAGATAACAGGAATAGATGCTTTTATTAATGTGATATTTGCAATAAATCAAGTACAATATCTATATATATATATATATATATATATATATATATATAGATATATATATATAGATATATATATATAGTTTCAATCAGTTGCCAAGAACCAACTTAGACTCTTTGTGAGGCTCCAACCTCCAGAGCACCAACTGTGTCTTGTCAAGGCACCAACCTTGAATTTAGGAGCACAAACTCCCAAGGACACCAATCCTTTCAGTTCTGAGGCACCAACCTCAAGGGCTCCAACCCTCTGTTGTAAACTGTTTGGATCTGTTTGGTTGTAATTCTCTGCTCCCAACCTTGCTGGGCCTATGACTTACTTCTGTCCTCCTGTTCCTTCCACTTCTGCCAGAACTTCAGCTTCCTTTATTTTCTTATAGTTCGCCAGTAACCCAAAACTTTCCTTGTTCTTTGTTTTATATTCCTGATACCCTTGACCTTTGTCTTCCTTTCTCCGCTGGCTCTTCGTCTTCCTCAATGCTCGCTTGATCTTTCAGCTTCCCCTGCGCTCACTCTTCAGCATCCTCTGTCTCTTCAAATCCATCAATACACATAGGACACGTTAATGTGGGAGAGAGGCCGAATTACAATAGTGTTGCATACTAAAAAATATCAGAGAGGCCCTTTTTTAATATTCATACAATATACATAAATTGTTCACGGAAACCATATAAGAGAGACTATAGCTATATAAAAGGTCCCACATGCCACGTCATCCTTTTATCGTAATCGCCGCTTCCGGAGGTTCGCACATAACATAGCTGATTCCCAAATGCCGACTGGAGTAGATGCGATATGGTATTAAACAATTATTAATAAGTCCGTCGGGTCCATACCCTTATCGAAATCATCGGATCAACATTCCTTTGAACATTGCGATTACTGCGGATGCGACATTTGATTTAGCCATTCTATAATGGTGTAGTCAGGTCTGCAATTATATCGCAATCGACGGATTTTAATTTGGCAAAAACTTCAACAAGGCTTGCGATATTGCGACGGACACGATATTACAATGGGGCATGTTATAACGTCGCAGTGGGTCTGTATACATAACGTAATCAACGGTTCGGGGGTGACAACACTTTATAACTTGTGCTATGAGAGTTTCGATAGGCGGATACGATATAACAATACATCATATTGTAATGGTCCCGTGGGTCCATATATATATATATATATATATATATATATATATATATATATATCGCAATCGCATATTTTAATGTGGCAAGGCTTAAAGCCGGAATACAAGGATACATATGAAATACACTGAAAACCCCGCTCCGAAACACTTAGCTGGACTTCAACTATTTATACACCCAGACATATATATCGTCGGGTCCGCACATGCACATTTTCTGATGTTTGCCTTTTTCGGATCAATCCTCCACCGTAGATCTTACCATCCCATCCGATGGTTGATATTACACCCGACCAACAAAGTTGCTCGGTGATCTTGCACCGTAGATCAAAATGCATTTGATCCAACGCTCGACAATGATATCAGGTGAGCTACATGCACGAGGATTACCCACCTGATAAAGTAGTTTCCTCTCTCCTTCTCCTGCCATGCGTTAGTTGATGAATGGTATCGGGTGATCAACCCTAAATACCACTTACAACCTTGAGTCCACCCGAAAAATACTGTCACTATTTCAAACCTGCTTTTTGGAATATAACCACGTGCATTCACTCTTCATCCGTATTCTTGATTTCTGCCTATATTATATACTCCTCCACTCTTTTGGCTCCTCTGTTGACTTCTTTGGATCTCGATATGGCTCCTCCTCAATCTCCCGCTCTTACACTTACTTGGCTTTCCTGTGGCTTTCGATATCGCTGTTTATGCTTCTCTGCTACGTGTTCCTCTTTGTTTCTTCCGTTGAACTTCTTCCTCTGGTTTTTCTTTGACTGCTCTTGTTCTGAGCTTCCAATGAGCTCTTCTGATGGTTTCCAATGTCTTCCCAATGGCTTCCCATCATTGTTTACTCATCCAGAATATTGCCATATTGACATCAATGACAATCTAGGTCAACAATCTCCCCCTTTGTTATTGATGGAAATATTCTTCGTCTCTCCAATTTTGACATCAATGGCAAAGGAGTGCTCAGGGACTCCCCCTATCGAACTACTCCCCCTGTCCTGCAACATCTTTATGAATAAACTTAAATGATGCTAAAGAGATAACTCTCATCTTTTGACGAAGATGTTCAAATGCTTCTCGAGGAAGAGGTTTTGTGAAAATATCAGCTATCTGCTCCTTAGTATTGATATATTCCAAGATGATGTTTTGTTCAGCTACTTGTTCATGAAGGAAATGATACTTGATTGGTATATGTTTGGTCTTTGAGTGCATCACTGGATTTTTTTTGAGGCTGATCGCACTTGTGTTATCACAATAGATGGTAGTTGGTTGATTTGTACCTATGTTGACATCTTTTAGAGCTTCCTTCATCCATAATATTTGAGTACAACAATCTGCGGCAACTATATACTCGGCTTCAGCTGTAGATAGTGATATGGATGTTTTTTTTTGTTGAGCCAAGATACTAAATAGTCTCCCAGTAAGAATGCATTTCCACTAGTACTTTTTTGATCATCGACACTTCCGGTCCAATCAACATCAGTGTATGAAGTCAAAGTAAGAGTTGAGATCTTAGGGTACTAGAGACCGAAATCAGTAGTTCCTTTCAGGTATCTAAGAATTCTTTTCACAACCAACAAATGGGATTGTTTAGGAGCTATTTGAAATCTTCCCACCATTCCTACTGCTTGCATGATGTCGGGTCTCGTAGCAGTTAAGTACAAAAGGGCTCCAATTATTGACTTGTAATGAGTTGCATCTACCGGAGGGGAGTCATCATTTTTGCTCAATTTGCAACTTGTGGTCATAGGTGTGCTCATGGGTGCACAGTCTTCCATTCCATATCTTTTAAGCATGTCTTTAAGATATTTGGCTTGAGATATAAATATGCCTGCCGTGGTTTGAGATACTTGTAGTCCAAGGAAGTGAGATAACTCTCCTATCATTGACATCTCGAACTCTTTTGACATATTTTGAGAAAACTCATGGCTCATCTCATCATTATTACTAGCAAAAATCAGATCATCAACATAAACAAGTGTGACTAGTAACTTATCCTCATCTGTCTTTATGTAAAGATTACTTCCTGCTACCCCCTTCTTGAAGCCTTGTTGTTGTAGATAGTGATCCAATCTTGCGTACCAAACTCTAGGAGCTTGTTTCAACCCATGTAATGTCTTTTTCAACTTAAAAACAAAGTCTTTTCCTTCTGTTAGATTAAACCCTTCTGGTTGCTCCATGTAGACTTCTTCCTTGAGTTCCCCATTCAGAAATGTTGATTTTACGTCCATTTGATAGATTTTGAATCCTTTTGAGCAAGAAAATGCCAAGAACATCCTAATAGCTTCCACACGAGCTACTGGTGCAAATGTTTCTTCAAAGTCAATTCCTTCAATTTGTGAATAGCCTTTACAAACAAGCCTTGCCTTGTTTCTGATGATTTGTCCATCTTCATTCATTTTGTTTTTGAATACCCACTTGGTTCCTATTATGTTTTTGTCCTTTGGACGAGGTACCAGCTCCCATGTCTCATTCTTCTCAATTTGAGACATTTCTTCTTTGATGGCTTTTACCCAATGAGGATCCTTACTTGCTTGAGTAAATGTTTCTGGTTCTATCGTGGATAGAGGAGCAACATCACTTTTCCTTTGTGTACTTATCATTCTTCTTCGTGTCTGCATCCCGTCATCTACATTGCCAATAATATGCTCTTCTAGGTGATATTTTTGGAGAAACTTCATATTTGAAGGGGTTTGAGATGGTTCTTTTTCCTTGGGTTTTTCTTGATCTATTTATTCTTTTTCAGGTTCTTCTTCTTCAATGAGAGGATCAACTTCATGTTCTTCAATTTCTTTTTCTAGAAGGTCTTCATCAATCTTTACATCAATGCTTTCCACTATTTTCCGTAGTCGATTATTGTAGCACTTGTAGGATTTGCTCCGTGTAGAATATCCAAGGAAGATCCCTTCGTCAACTCGAGAATCAAACTTTCCTGCTGAGCCATCATTGATTTTTATGAAGCACTTGCTTCTAAAAATCTTGAAATATTTTACTGAAGCAAGTCTTCCTTTCCATAATTCATAAGGAGTCTTTTCATTATTTGGTCTTAATTGAGTTCGATTCAGGGTATAGATAGCTGTCTCGACTGCTTCTCTCCAGAATTTTGGCTGTAAGTCAGCTGCTATTAACATTATTCTAGCCATTTCTTGAAATGTTCGGTTTCTTCTTTCAACTACCCCATTTTGCTTGGGTGTTCTGGTAGCAGAGAGTTCTCTTTTAATTCCATGTATTTTACAGAATTCATTAAATTCTTTTGATGTGAATTCTCCTCCTCTATCTATTCCGAGGCACTTAATCTTTGAATCCTTTTCATTTTCTACAAGAGCTTTAATATTCTTAAAACACTCAAATGCTTTGGATTTATATTTTATAAAATATATCCACATCATTCTAGTATAGTCATCAATAAATAAAGCAAAGTACCTTTCTCCTTGGAGTGCCGGAGTTCTAGTTGGTCCACATAAATCGACATGGATGATCTCCAAAGGCTTTGATGTAGAAACTCCTTGGTCTTGTGGCTAGTTCTGGTTTGCTTTCCATGTTGACATGGACCACATATTCCTTGATTCGGTTTGAATAACTTTGGAGTGTCTCATACTGCTTTAATATTGTTGATATTGATCAAGTTATCGAAGCTTGTATGTCCAAGTCGCTTATGCCACAACCAACTTTCGTCTATTTGACTTAAGTAGCATTTGTCTTCTTGAATCTTTTTTAGAATGTAGATGTTGCCTGGTGTTATAACCCCTTTCGCCACAAGTTCCCCTGAGGAAGAGTTCCTTATTTCACAGTCTTTGGTGCTAAAGACAACATTATGTCCTTGATCACAGATTTGGCTAACACTTAGGAGATTGTGTTTGAGCCCGTTTACTAGAAAAGCATTTTGAGCTTTTCCTTTCCCATTAATAAGAGTAACAGTTCCTTTTCCAGAAATTTTGGCAAATTGACTTCCAAAGGATACATTTCCTTCCTTTTTGTTCAATGAGATAAACTTCCTTTTGTCCCCTGTCATGTGTTTGGAGCACCCACTATCCACAAACCAATGATTTTCATTATTTTGAGCACATAGAGCTAGGCCACATTTATCCGTGTTGGGATTCTCACTTCTTGTTTTTCCTCTTTTGAGTGGGCAATTTTGTTCATTGTGTCCATTATTATTACATAATGAGCAAATCAGATCAAAGTTGGCCAAGGGATCAAAAGAATTGTAGGTCTTGATTTTCCCTTTCCCTTTGGGGCCATATGGTTTGTTTATTTGATCCTTAAGTTTTCGTGTTTCATTCTTACGAGCCATGCAATGTCTAGCTTGATGACCAAATTTTTTACAATAGAAACAATGCCCAAAAAAGATAGTTTTGTATCTATTGTAATAGCCATGATTTGAATTAACATTTTTCCTTGAAGTTACTCTCTCTTCATTCTTTGGATCTGGGATGAGCCTTTGATGAAATAATCTTTCTTCTTTTGGGTTGCTGGAAAGTACATCGACATAGCTTTTCGCATTATTCTTAGTACTTGATGATTCTCCTCTAAAACATATTCCAGATTTGTCATGTTGAGGTTTTTGATTATTTAGGATAGTGTCAAGTATTTGAGAGCTTTTCCAACCCTTTTAACTTGCTCCAATTCCTTCCTCAGAGATACTATTTCGGCTTCACTTTCTTCACAAGCTTCTTCTTTTTCTTTTAGCTTATTTTTCAAGAGATCTTCCCTTCTTTTTGTTTCCTCATTTTCTACCTTGAGAGAAATAATTTTATTCTGTAGTTTCTCATTTTCTTCAATGGCACTTATTAACAATTCATCTACATTTCCATCTAGCCCTGAGTCATCATCATTTGTGAATGCCATGAATAATACTTCTTGGCTTCCAGCATGGTCATTTTCTTCATCTGATTCTTCACTACCTCCTTTGCGGTGAGGGAATTGGTTAGTTGATTTCTTTTTGACGACTACAAATTCATCTTCATCAGACTCATCTTGCTTAGAGAGGAAATTCTTCTTATTGAACCCTTTCTTTTTGTATACCATCCTTTTAGAATTTTATTCATCATCACTATCATGCTTATGAGGACATTTTCCAGCATAATGACCTATTTTTCCACATTTGAAACAAATAAGAGGGTATTTACCTTTTAGCTTAGATCCTTTCTTTAGCCTTCGTACAAATTGCGCCAATTCGGATTCAACTTCGGAGTCATCACTACTGACATTCCTTTCTTTCCCCTTTTTTGATTTTGAGGCGTTGAATGCTGCATCTTTGGAACTTTGACAGCCTTTTCTCATCTCATAGGAAATGAGGATTCCATGGAGTTCATCCATATTGAGAGTATCTAGATCCTTCACTTCTTCTATGGCACTTACTTTCGAGTCAAATCTGTTTGGGAGAGATCTTAAGACCTTTTGAACAATGGTGCTTTCTTCAATGTTTTCGTCCAATCCTTTAAGAGAGTTGACCACTTCAGCCACTCAGAGAAAGTATGATGCAATATCTTCTTCATCATCCATTTTTAGACTTTCAAATTGCCTTCTATCTGTTTGAAGCTTTGCCTTCTTGACTTTGGAGTCCCCATCGTATAAGCTAATTAACTTATCCCATACTCCTTTGGCAGAGTTACAATTCATGACTTTTGTAAATTCAGAATCAGTGATTCCATTAGTGATGGAGTTTAAGGCTTTTGCATTTGCAACGTAGACTTTCCTCTCGTCTTGATCTGTTGGAAGAGTGGAAGGAGCTATGTACTCATTTAAGACCGAATGCCAAACCTCAGGTCCAAGGGACATTAAGTAATAGGACATTCTCTTTTTCCAGAAACCAAAATTTGTGCCATCGAACAGAGAAGGTCTTCCTGACACTTCTTGATTTCTCGTCATGACTAAGAATCATTCTTCAAGCTGTTGGGCTAATATGAAGAAGCCCGCTCTGATACCAATTGTTGGAAATACTGAGGGGGGGGTGAATCAATATTTCTTTTCAATTATTATGTATATCAATTAAAAACATTTATATTTGGAACACAGAAGTAGATAACAGGAATAGATGCTTTTATTAATGTGATATTTGTAATAAATCAAGTACAATATATATATATATATATATATATATATATATATATATGGTTTCAATCAGTTACCAAGCACCAACTTGGACTTTTTGTGAGGCTCCAACCTCCAGAGCACCAAATCTGTCTTGTGAAGGCACCAACCTCAAGGGCTCCAGCCCTCTGCTGTAAACCGTTTGGATCTGTTTGGTTGTAATTCTCTGCTCCCAACCCTGTTGGGCTTATGACTTACTTTTGTCCTCCTGTTCCTTCGACTTCTGCCAGAACTTTGGCTTCCTTTATTTTCTTATAGTTCGCAAGTAACCCAAAACTTTCCTTGTTCTCTGTTTTATATTCCTGATACCCCTGACCTTTGTCTTCCTTTCTCCGCTGGCTCTTCGGCTTCCTCAATGCTTGCTTGATATTTCAACTTCCTCTGCGCTCACTCTTCGGCTTCCTTTGTCTCTTCAAATCCATCAATACACATAGCACACATTAATGTGGAAGAGAGTCCGAATTACAATAGTGTTGCATATTAAAAAATATTAGAGAGGCCCTTTTTTAATATTCATACAATATTCATAAACTGTTCATGGAAACCATATAAGAGAGACTATAGCCATATAAAAGGTCCCACATGCCACGTCATCCTTTTATTGTAATCGCTACTTCCGGAGGTTCGCACATAACATAGCCAATTCCCAACTGCGGACCGGAGCGGATGTGATATGGTATTAAACAGTTATTAATAAGTCCATCGGGTCCATACCCTTATCGCAATCACCGGATCGACATTCCTTTGAACATTGCGATTACCGCAGATGCAACATGTGATTTAGCCATGCTATAATGGTGTAGTCGGGCCTGCAATTATATCACAATCGATGGATTTTAATGTGGAAAAAACTTCAACAAGTCTTGCGATATTGCGACGGATGTGATATTACAATATGGCATGTTATACGTCGTAGCAGGTCTGCATACGTATTGAAATCGGGGGTGACAGTCCTTTGTAACTTGCGCTATGAGAGTTCCGATAGGCGGATGCGATATAACAATACATCATATTGTAATGGTCCGTGGGTCCATATATATATATATATATATTGCAATCAAATATTTTAATTTGGCAAGGTTTAAAGCCGGAATACAAGGATACATATGAAATACACTGAAAACCCCACTCCGAAACACTTTGCCAGACTTCAACTATTTATACACCCTGACATATATATCATCGGGTCCACACATGCACATTTTCCGATGTTTTCCTTTTTCGGATCAATCCTCCACTGTATATCTTAGCATCCCATCTGACAGTTGATATTACACCCGACCAACAAAGCTGCTCGGTGATCTTGCATCGTAGATCAAAATGCATTTGATCCAACGCTTGATAATGATATCGGGTGAGCTACATGCACGAGGATTACTCACCCGATAAGGCGGTTTCCTCTCTCCTTCTCCTACCACGTGTCAGTCGATGAATGGTATCGGGTGATCAACCCTAAATACCACTTACAACCTTGAGTCGGCCTGAAAACCACTGTCACTATTTCAAACCTACTTTTTGGAATATAACCACGTGCATTCACTCTTCATCCGTATTCTTGATTTCTACCTATATTATATACTCCTCCACTCTTTTAGCTCCTCCGTTGAATTCTTTGGATCTCAATATGGCTCCTCCTCAATCTCCCACTCTTACACTTACTTGGCTTTCCTGTGGCTTTCAATACCGCTGTTTATGCTTCTCTGCTACGTGTTCCTCTTTGTTTCTTTCGTTGAACTTCCTCCTCTTGCTTTTCTTTGACTGCTCCTATTCTGGGCTTCCAATGAGCTCTTCTGATGGTTTCCAATGTCTTTCCAATGGCTTCCCATCATTGCTTAATCATCCAGAATATTGTCATATTGACATCGATGACAATCTAGGTCAACAAAATGTGACAAAAAAGCAGGAAAAGACATGAAAACCGGACTTACTTGGAAAAAGCCGTGCTGAGCGTGATGAATGTTCCTAGATGCATTGGGGATGCCAGAGCTCCAAGATCAAAGTTAAGAATGAGCTATGAAGCGTCAAATAAATAATTTTGACAAGATCGAGGCTCATAATGCGCATGCCACAAAAATAGTAAAAAGCGACACTTGGCAAGAGGTTTCTAAAATGACCTTGGCATGTAACTCCCACCTACCAAAAATAGATCCCTAAAATCTAGGGATGATTTTTTCTTTTTTCTTTTTCTTTTTCGGGAAAAATATGCTCATGCATGCAAGGAAAGATTACGCAGTCTTGGAGGGAACCAATCAACTTGTAAGCACATGCAACAGACAACAATCCTTAGGATGACTTCTGCGCAGTTTCTAGGCTGAGTGGCTCTGGCTTCCCCTCAAGCTCTGCACAATTTCTGGACTGAAGCCAAGGCTGCCAGCCAGAATTGTGCAAATTATGAGAGAAAGACCAGTGATAGGCTACTTTGCTCAATTTTCAAGGGGAAGGTAGTTTGCATGCTCTGTGCAATTCTGGAGAGCATGTGGCTGCCTTGATGCTCTGCGCAATTATGGAGAGAAAGGCGGGTTACCCTCTAGTTTTGCGCAATTCTCCAAGTTAGCACAAGAACCAGTTGAAAACCAAGCTATGGGAAGTCATCTTGTGGGCGAATGACAAACAAGTTAGCGAATACAAGTTGATAAGCCAAAGAAACTCAACTGAAAGCATAAGTACCTGCGCAATGTAAGACATGCTACTAAGGATGGTTGGTAGGGAGGCTACAAAATGAAGCCAAGGAAAAATTTTGGAGGATGGTTGTAGCCGCTACAACAGAAAGATACTTGTGGGACTGTTTGGTCAGTAGATGGATCCAACTGTGATCTATTGTGATAATCAAAGTTGCATAAAGCTCTTTGAGAATCTAGTATTTCACAATGAATAAAAATAGTTGGAGGTCAATTGTGTAGTGGGACAAAATCTAACTTAGAGATCATCTACTTAACTGATCAATCAACCAAAAATAACTCATGCATGCAGGGAATTCAAATTTCTCAATTGTGGTGGAGATTCCAAAGCAGTGTAACATCAATTGTAGACTAGTTTTGAGTGTACAAGTGTTGCATGCAATAAGTGATCAATCCTTGGGAATTTCACAATCATTTTGGAGGATTCCTAAAGAATAGGGGATAATTTCCTTTGGATATGCGCAAGGAAATAAGAGCTCGGGTGGGGGCAAAAATTGACTAAGTCAGGGTCATAACATTTCATTGAGTAGAGAGAATAATTATTTTTCAAGTTGAGCTCATAGTTGGAGCTAGGAATTGTAATAGATTCTCTATTCATGTAATTAATGCAAGCATGATTAAGGGGTGTTTACCAGTTGGTTTCCCCTGGATACATTTGTGTACTTGTGTATGTGATTGATACATGTTTGTGAATGTTGTTCTAAATTGTGAATTAATTTTCGCAGAGTAGTAGAGTAGAATTATGTCTCTTGATTTAGATTAAATTTCTTGGGAAGTTGTAATTCTGTCACCATATTTCTACACAAATATTGTTATATCATGTGTTTAAGTAGTGTGCTTACCAGTATCTATTCCATTGATAGTCTAGCACTATTATTAGATCAACCCATCCACAAATTTAGCTTTGTTGCAAATTCAACTATTCATTGGATCTTAAACTAACATATTCTCTGACGATGGTAAGCAATTTTAGATGTGATGTTAGGCATGGTTAGAAAGTTGTTTGAGTGAATGAGTCATCATTTTTCTAGCTAGATGTGTTAGACTAAATTTAGATGCAAAGCATTGTTAGAATAGTTTAATTTGAGTCAAATTGTTTGATACTTTCTCCTGTCGGAAAATCAAAGAATTTGTAGATTATACTTGAATTTCCTTATTTGATAATTACTTGTGATATTAGTTTCCCCTTTATTACTTTTATTTCTTCATCAAGCAATTACCAAAACATCGAAGACCACAAAAATACAAAGTACACAAGATATAGGCTCCAAGCTAGGGAAAAAACCCCTCCACGGTGAAAACCCAGAAATAATATTTCTCTTCTTATATAATCAAATCAAAATGAGATTTATAAGACCCAAAGACGAAATCCAAGATTGCTCCCAAGCACCAAGTCAACCCTCGAACAAGATCTTCTTCAAACAAGATGAAGTTTACCAAGGTCAATGAAGATTGAACCTCTTCAAAGTTTGCTCCAATGAAGTTTCGTCCTTTACTTTAGGTCTACAACTCGGCTTGCAACTCCCAACCTTGCAACAGCCCATAGCCCTAGTTTTTTCACATGTGTGGACATAAATAGGTGAGATTTTCAGTCTCCTTCCTTTGCTTGGTATTTCTCCTTGTCTTCTAGTCCTTAGCTCTTGTTTTCCTTCTCTTCGTATTGCATATCAAACTTGTTGATGTTGATGATCCAAATGAGTCGAAGTCCATTCTATTTATAGTCTTCTTGAGGTGTCGAATAGGCCTCTTCTAGGCCAAATTCTCCTTGGTAGGGCCGACTTGGTCTTAGAGAATAAATTTACTTTCTAGACTTAAAAATAATAATTTTCCTTTGTTACAACAAGTCCAAATGAGACTATAATATATGACAAACATTTTTCTTTGTCTCAACAAGCCCTAGACGCATGAAGCACATGATTTGACCTAGACTTTGAGCATGACAACCATGCTTGAATAAATAAAAAATATTTTTCTCTTTTTATATAAAATATACAATGTCATGATTACAAAAGTCATTATGAAGACCAAATCTAGTTACATTCTCCAACACTCCCTCTTAACTAAAGAGGTATTCATAATCCCATCAAGAGGTACAAGGATTCTCAAATTGAAGTATTCTCATAAGAATAGTTGGATTGATAAGCCAACTTTTAAGCATCTATATCATACCAACATTTTCATCATAACAAGGCCTTAACTCGATAAGCTCTTGTTATTTAAGGGCATTATGCTGAGAGGCTTTACATGAGACACCACACTACCTCTAAGGCACATACCCGAACCAAATGTTCACTACATATTTCCCTTTAGGCCTTATTCTTATCTTGGATTACTTGTCCTCAAATATTATTGGTCCTCTTCAACTTATCTTCGATGCCCTACCTCATCCTCAAAGAGCACCGGTCTATGAGATTACTTCTAACTTGGATTTCCAATCCTTGAGAAGTACCAATCTCAGATTCTTATTTAATCCTCTGGACCCCATTCTCTCTTCATGGCCTTCACTTAGATGTATGGTTGTTAGTCGTGGACTAGTGCATGACACATGAATAAGATAATATAATGTCCATCATCACTTCCTCTCAATCAATGAGGAAATATCCACCAAAACAAGATTTCTTCTTAAGTATACAAGCTTCTTGTTTGGAAGTGCCTTCGTCAGGATATCAACTACTTGTTCCTCTAGGAATATAATGTAGCTTCACGAACCCATCTTGTACCAAGCTTCTAATGCAGTGGTACTTATTGTTAATATGCTCCGTCCTAGCATGAAACACTGGGCCCTCAGTTAACCTTATCTAACTTTGGTTGCCATAATGTATAACTATAGGGTTCAATGATCCTTCAAATAACTCTGATAACAACTTTCTAAACCAAACAACCTCTTCGTAAGCTTCACTTATAGTGATGTTCTCTGCTTTAATGCTACTCAAAGCAACAATATCTTGCTTTTTGGTCATCCACGAAATCGTGGAAGATCCGAAACTGAAACATCCACCAAAAGTGATTCTCCCATCTGTCTCACTGCCATCCCAATTAGAGTATGTGTATCGCAATAGCTGAATTTCTTTACCAACATATCTAAGGAAGTGATGCATTTGTCCCATGAAGATATCTTAGGATGTGTTTGGATGTTATCCAATGGTCATGTCTTGGCTCCATCTAAAATTTACTAAGAACATTTACTCGAAAATAAATTTTAGGTCTAGTATTCACGAGATACATTAACGAGCCAATCAAATGTCTGTAGCATGTAGGATCCACTAGACTAGAATATGAACTCCTTAACTTTAGATTTCTGATCATAGGAGTTGTCATTGGCTTATTGTCCATCATGCCAAATTTTTGTAATATCTTGACCACAAATTTTCCTTGACCAAGATAATTTCTCTAGGTTTTTGCCCAACTTCTAGTCCCAAATAATAATGCATAAGCCCAAGATCCTTCATATCAAATTCAGCTACCAACTGTCTCTTGCATTCTTGTAATTTCTTCTCCACACCTGTGACAAGTAAGTCATCCACATATAAAAGTATGATCACAGGTTCATCCTTGACCACTTTGATGTAGAGGTTAGGATCTGCATAACTCTTGACAAAACCAAGTCTCAATAGGTATGCATCCATTCCGGTATACCATTCTCTAAGTTCTTGTTTCAAGCCATATAGAGCCTTCTTCAATATGCAAACATGTGTCCCCCTCTTATAAACTATGAATCCCCGAGGTTGCTCAATATAAACTTCTTCATCAATGGCCCCATTTATAAAAGTTGTTTTAACATCCATTTGATGAATGTTCCATCCCATAGTGGCGGCCAAAGAGACAAGTGTCTAATAGTTGTATATCTTGCTATAGGAGCGAAGGTTTCTTCATAATTGATACCTTCTTTTTTTGAAAAGGTTCTTTGCCACAAATCTAGCTTTATATTTATCAATGCTCCCATCCACTACATGTTTGACCTTGTATATCCATTTGAAAGTGACAATAGATTTGTCACTAGGTCGAGGAACAATTTCTCGAACATCATTCTTCATAATTGACTAGTACTCTTCTTGCAATGCATTCCTCTATTCTTGATGTTTAGTTGCATCTTCATAGGAGGAGGACTCAACCTAAATGAGCTGAGTCATATATGATAGATAACCATAATACATTTTAGGTCTTTTACCTTCTCTAAAGGTTCCCTTAGCTGTTGCATGTCCCTTTGCCTCTTGTATAGTTATCTTCAACCAAGCAGGTCTCTTACGAGTTTATTGAATAACAATATGCTGCACAAGTTCATTGGGTCCTTCAACATCTTCATGAGTAGGTGTATAATTTTTAACATTGCCATCCCTTGAGATTTCCTCAAAATTGGGTATCTTTTCTTCATCAGAATCAACTGGGATATATTTGGACCTCTTGTAATATACATTTTCATCAAAGATGACATCTTTTCTTACTTCAATATGACGATCTTCTTTAATGTAGATTATATATACTTTTGATGAAGCACTATTACCAACAAATATAACTTTTGTACTTGTAGGATCCAATTTCTTCCTCTTGTCTTTTGGAATGTGTTTGTAAAATGCACATCCAAATATTCTAAGATGATCTACACTAGGCTTCTTTCCTGTAAATGCTTCTTTTGGAGTCATATTATTGAGAATTTTATGAGGACTTTGATTCTGCAAGTAGACAACTGTCACGAATGCTTCTCCCCATACGAACTTCGAGAGACCTTGGTGTTGGGTAAAATTAATTGCTTAATAAATGAATAAAACAACTAATTTCCTAGACATTAATTATCAACCTGAGGAACGTCTTTTTATTTCAAGGCAATCAGAAAAATATATGCATAACAATACCAAAAACCAACATTGGTTCTATATGATTGTATTCTATACTATCAAGCTCATTCAATAAGAAATAAAATGTAAGACTTGAATAATAAAACTAAAATTAAAAAGAAGAAAGTAAATGACAGGAAAAACAATTATGCTAATCACACAACTTGAATCATTGCTAGATTAAACCACACATTGCTGAATTGGAAATTTAATCTATTGCACTCAACAAAATTCAAATGCTAATCTAGAGCAGCAAATTAAATGAAATCTAGAAATTGGATGAAATAACAAATCTGGAAAATGCAACAAACAACAAATTAGTTCAAAGAAATGAAATCTACTTTAAGGAATGACAATTGGAATTCAAATAAACAATCACATAAGTAAACTAATTTATGTGTTCAAGGTAGAAACTCGTCCAAGGTATTGGGCCCAATTGCCCAAGACTCAGTTCCGCCTTGATAAATAACTCATATCAAATTACAAATAACGGATGTAGAACTCAATGGATAACTTGCTTCATTAAAACATATGAGAGAAATAATTACAACATAATGAAGCTCTTGGCTTTGCCTCAAATTCAACAATTGCTCATCCTCTCATCTCTTATCTCTTATCTATTCTCCTACATCCTATCTAAGAATTGTCCATCTCCTATCTGCTAATTATCTCTCAATTATCCTCTAATTCTCCTCCTATTCTCCCCATCCTCTAGTTCTCTAATTCTCTCCTTCCTCTTTGATCTCTGTTTTCATTTAAATACACAGAGAGCAAAGAGAAGTTATAACAAAGCTGATTACAAAATGATTTACATTACAAATTTGGATTGTACAAAATGAATTGATCAGCGAGATCATATCTGAAATATCTTTCCATCAACATTCAACAGGAACAAATCGAATTTGGTATTGCAATTGGAAGAATTTGGAAAATGGTCGCAACAACAAATCTGAGAAAATCGTCTTCGAAGAACCTTCCGTTTATCTTAATACAGACCAAATTTTGGAAAACTGCTAATTGAAAAACTAATTTGGTCCGTTCTAGACAAAACCCATGTCTCGGATTTTCTATTTTCTCCTTCATTTACCTGAAACGTCCAATGCAAAACTGTCACTTCTTATTCCAACGAATTTATGAGTTGGAATATTTAATTGTGAGTTGGAGATCGAATTTGCAATTTGGAAAAGATCTTGGAGGCTAAAATCATGAGTGATGTTACAAAAAATCCATTAGTAAACCATCATTGGTAAAATCATGCATAATAATCATCAGTTTATTAAAAATAAAGGAGAAGAAATAATATTTATCCATAAGAGCATAACTAATTATAAAATGGAATTATATGATAAATTATGATAAATGACGTGATAAAGAAGGGTAGAAATGGATGAAATAGGTGTTAAAAGGTAATAATAATAATGACAAAATAATGGCCCAACACTTGGTCATGATGGCTTGGATATAACACATTCTTAGATTGTTCTATTCTTCCTTTCAACCATACCATTTTATTAAGGGTTATAGGGAACAATTAGCTCTCTTTTTATTCCCACTTCCTTGCAAAATGCTATAAGCTCTTTGGATGTATACTCTCCACTATTATCATATATTAGGGTATTTATCTTTCTTTCTTTCAGACTCTCTACTTCATTCTTGAATTCTTGAAATTTCTCAAATACCTCATCCTTGGCCTTAAGGAGGTATATCCATGTTTTCCTAAAGTAATCATCAATTATTGTCACATAGTATTGATGTCCTCCAAGATATTTTATTGCCATAGGTCCACACACATCAGAGTGTATGAGATCTAAGATTTCCTTAGATCTTTTATCACTTCTTGCAAAGGGTTTCTTCACATTCTTGCCTAGAGCACAACCCTTCAAAAATCCTTCATGTTCTTCCTTTAATTCAGGGATGCGAGTGACCGTTTGATTTGGAGATGGAAATACCTTGTAGTGAAGGTGTCCATACCTTCTATGCCATAGTTTAGAAGGGATAAGATCTAAGTGCACGAGAGCTTGAGGAAGAGGTGTAAGAAGTCTATACAACGTCCCCTCATGAATCCCAATTACCTTAGCATGTTCAATACTATTTCCCTTTTCGCAAACAAAAAATTTTCCATAAACAAAAGAAATCCTATCACCTTTATCTTCTAGGAAAGAAATAGAAAGTAAATTTTACTTCAAACCTGGAATCTAGAGTATATTATTGAGGTGAATGCTTCCATCGATCTCTAGCTCTAGCTCCAACAAAGTAGATCCAATTACTTTCATAAGATAGCTATTCTTGTCTCCAAGTTTGACTGAATGAGAAGAGGTTCCTTTTGATAAATTCTGAAGTTGAATACATTCTCCTGTCATATGTCTATATGCTCCACTATCAATAACCCATACATTATCATCCTTAAAAGTAACAGAGGGAGAGGAGAAGAAAATTCCATCCATTACTTCTTTTGCTAGCTTGGAGATGTACTTCAAGATGTATCCTTTGATAGTTACAAGGAGGCTTTCAAGAGACTTGAAACCTTTCTTCACGAACCTTTCCATTGAGAAGAAAGAGTAGATGAATGCTTCTAGATTTGTCTTCAACAAAAGGTGCCAACAAAGATGTGATCTTCCAATCTTCTTCTTTCACCTTAGCTTTGATACCATGTTGGAAAATCAAATAATTTGTAGATTATAGTTGACTTTCCTTAGCTGATAATTACTTGTGATATTAGTTGTCCCTTTATTACTTTTATTTATTCTTCATCAAGTAATTACCAAAATAGTGAAGATCACAAAAAGACAAAGTGCACAAGATATAGGCTTCAAGCCAGGGAAAAAACCCCTCTAAGGGGAAAACCCAGAAACAATACTCCTCTTCTTATAGATTCAAATCAAAATGATACTTCCAAGACCCAAAGAGAAAAGCCAAGATTCCTCCCAAACACCAATTCATCCCTCCAACAATATCTACTTCAAACATGATGAAGTCTACTAAGGTCAACAGAGATCAACCTCTTCAAAGCCTACTTCAATCAAGTTTCGACCTTCACTTAGGGTTTGCAACTCTCGATGCTGCAATTAGCCCAAAAACTCTATTTTTTCTCACATGTGGACAAAAATAGGTGATATTTTTGGTGTCCTTCCTTTGCTTGGTATTTCTCCTTGTCTTTTAGTCCTTTTCTCTTGCTTTCCTCTTCTTATTATAGATCGAACTTGTTTATGTTGATGATCCAAATGAGTCGAAGTCCCTTATATTTATAGTCTTCCTGAGGGGTCAAATAGGCCTCTTCTAGGCCTACTTCTCCTTGGTAGGGCAGACTTGGTCTTGGAGGATAAATTGACTTTCTAGACATAAAAGTAATATTTTTCCTTTGTTACAATAAGTCCAAATGGGACTATAATATATGGATTTTGTTTTCTTTGACTCAACAAGCCTTAGAAGCATGAAGAACACGCTTTGACCTAGAATTTGAGCATGAAACCCATGCTTGAATAAATAATAATTCTTTTTCTCTTTTTATATAAAATATATAATGTCATGATTACAAAAGTAATTATGAAGACCAAATCTAGTTAAATTCTCCAACATGTCCAAGATATGAGAGAAATCAAATAAAATTAAGTATTTAAACCCTTGTCATATATGTTCATGCATCCAAAGTTAGATAATTAACTCAAGAAAAGATTAGATTTAGTATGATTAAGTTTATTCATCCATGAAACATAGATCCTTTAAAAACATATAGTTTATAAAATCAAGATCTAAAGTATCCAAGATGGTTAAGCATTTGTCTAAGATAAAAATAGCTAGCAAGTGAAAACCACTATTTAGATAACTATTTGAAGGCAGGATTGGTACAAAAAATCCAAAATCTAACTAGATATAAGAAACTAATGTGGATCTTAGTAATCTAGATTAAATATGAATAAAACATGAAATCCTCTAGATTGCAACAAGCAAAAGCATAAAAATTTAAATGAGATGGTTGAAAAAGCAAAGAAAACCAATGCCTTATCCTACTTGGGAAATGGGGTCACTTGATAATACTTTGGTGACATTTTTTTGTATCTTAAACACTTGAATTCATTAGCACTTGAAGGATTTCTACTGGATTTTAAGTCTAGATACTTGATTTGCTATTGGGTTTCTAGGGAAGACTAATTTAAAATAGACTCACCCTATGTACTATAACAAATATTCTAAAGAGTGCAACCTAAAAATAAAATCCTACGAATTATATGCCATGAATAACGAGTTTTTTGTTTTTTGTTTTGTTTTGTTTTGTTTTGTTTGTTTGTTTGTTTGTTTGTTTGTTTGTTTGTTTGTTTTTGTTTTTTTTTTTTTTTTTTTTTTCTTTTTTCTGAATTAAGACTAATTCTATTAAGAAAAAAAAATATTGTACAAGAGGATACATTCCAGAGAGGCAGGATACCGGCAACCGGAAATGATAGGACTATCAACCTCGGTTCCGGATAAGGAGTTAAGCAAGCAAGGAGCTACAACAAGTCACTGGAAGCTTAAAGAAGCATTGAATACTACCCTGAAAAGGTAGAGGCTTCAACACGAATCTTTTTCCCTTTCCTTTTTTTAACTTCAACCCAACCATTTTGGGGTGGATGAGCGATTACAACTTGAAGATTGGGGTCCTCCACAGGGGAGCCCTCCTTTTCTGAATCCGAGGAGGAGGACAAATGGACACGTTTCTGAGCAATGGCTGAGTCAGAGGAAGGCGCCAGACCATTGGTGGGAGGGACCACGAAATGAGGGGCCTAATGCAATTCTTCATCGCTATCTTCATCTTCAGAGCTGGAGGAATCAGAATCCCTGACTGGAGGAGGAGAGCAAGGAGCCCATCGTTTGGGCTTGGGCTTGGAGACGTTGGCCTTATTCTTTTTTGTCGGGCGAGATGGGCATGTATTCTGCAAATGCCCAGATTGGTGGCAATGGCGGCATCGAAAAGCAGTATTCTCGTAATCCAGTGTCTGGGTCCAGACAAAGTCGTTTATCTTGAGATTGATTTGTTCTGGAAGACCTTTGCTCAGGTCTAACTCCACACATATTCTTGCGTATGAGTAGAGACCTTTGGATTCCCGCCATAAATCTCCATTGATGAAGCTGCCCAAGGTGTCTCCTATAGCTCTGAAGACACGAGTACTCCATAGGTGGGCAGGTAAGTTTGGAAGCCGAATCCATACCAGTGTCTTGGTAATGACTGCAGTAGCTGGATCAAAATCTGGGAACCAAGGACTCAAGAATAGCCCTGCAGTTCCCATGAACCAAGGGCCCTCTGCTAAGGCCTTTTCATAATGCTTA
The DNA here is from genome assembly GCA_031772625.1 of Pinus tabuliformis. NCBI lineage: Eukaryota > Viridiplantae > Streptophyta > Pinopsida > Pinales > Pinaceae > Pinus > Pinus tabuliformis. The sequence goes on from CM062805.1 coordinate 1,356,262,114, forward strand.
CTGTTTTCAAATAGAACAATGAAGTAACCTTTCAAACAAAAGAAGATCTTACAATGACGTGTCCAGTTTGCATGGATCCATGCATAGAGATCCTGAGATCGCGGCCACAATCCATTAAATCTGCATATGATGGCTCTTTCTGCAAATTCTTGAAGATGGGAAGCCAGATATTCATGTATGAGTTCAACAGAGGGAACTTCTTCAATCTTGTCAACCAAGAAGGCCTTAGATTTAAGGGCTTCCGGGGGTTTTGGGTTCTCAGAGTGAACTGCAAAACTCTGGGCACTTTGTAAAAAGATAACTACCTTTGAAATTGGCCGCCCTAAAAATGTGCTCCAACCATCTCAACAACCTTGAGAAATGGTCCATTTGGTTAACAAGTATACAAATGTTGAAGTTAAGATTTATATAATGTTGTCCATTTACTTGTCACAAATCTCTAGGAAATGACACATATCCCAATGTAAGTACATGAATATCAAAGCATATTGCATTAGTACCAATATGGAGTGCTCACGTACAATGATGAATCAAGTCTCACATATATGCCACACTCTCACCTATAATGGTGAATCAAGTCTCACACATATGCCATTAAGTAATTCACATTGATTAATCACTTTTGGCAACATCATAACATAAATTAATACTTTTCCTAAGTTTATCACGGTGGACTCCTATTACATGTGACAATTCCTAAGGCAAGAAATATTTCCTAGGTTTACTTGGCTAGAGATAGGTAAAAATGATGAATAGCTTATGTAAAGGGAATGAGAATTCATGTATTAACTCTCAAAGTCATATGTGATAGTATAAAACATTTTATAATTGGACCAATTAGCTTTCAAGAGATGGGAGTCTTCATTATTTACATATGAAATATTTTAAGACATAATTTTGTTGGGAGTTACCACCTCCACATTTTATTTTATCACCAATTTTTGAATATTGTCTTTGATTTTTTAGTCCTTTCTTTAAATATGCATTTTTTAACATATGAATTAAAGGTATAGACCTTTTTAATGAGGTTTTATAGCTCTAGCTTTATTTTAATTTTAACTTTATTTTGTTTTCACCTCTAACATATTTTGGCTTTATTTGACTTAGGTATACATTGTTCTTCAATTTGCTTGATTAGATATTGTTGGATGACATAAACACAAGTGGGAATAACATCTTTTTATGAAATGAGATGAATGTGAAAAGAGAAAAATGAAAAGTGTTGAGTATGGTTCAAATATGAAGTATGGAAACTTAATTAGATCCCCAATAGTACGACTTGATCCAAGTCTTTATTACACTTATTTGCGGACAATTATGTCCCCCATGGTACACCAAGACACAATAATAAAATATTTATGTTTAAGAAGTGTTATTATATCACACCCAATATATATTACATTCACGACTAAGGAAGAAACATTCACACCATGTCTAAGCAAGAAACCCACACACGAGAGCATGGCACATCATTGAAATAAATATCATGTGTAAGACATATTAGTTGATATACCACCATAACTCTATTAGATCCGACTTAACTAGTCATTCTATATGCTCTCTCTTGGGTATGATGTACCTTCACCACTCAAACCAGTCTGAAGTGGAATTGGTTTTTGTAATCTCTGAATTCCACTTCACTCTAAAAAATCTCCATACATGCTAGGGTCACATGCTAATAACCATTTTTCATATCCTAGTATTATAATTGATGATCAAATAATAATCGATGGCCATAAGTGTTAGGGAATGGGGCTATGTCCCTCCAAACCATTTATGATGATCCTTCCTAATTCAAGAGCACATCCTTTGTTTTCCTGGGTATTAGCTTTTTTGTTGTGTTGCCTTAGGATGTGATGGGCCTCAATGAATGTAAAATGTTTTAGAACCACCCATACTTTTGAAAGTATAGCTTTTAATTTCAAGTCCTTAGGTAGGTTCTTGTTGATCAGGCTCTATATTATAATCCTAGAATCTCCCATAATTGAATTTTTTAAAATATTCCTTTCCTTGGAAAAATGTTAGCCTTCAAGGAGATCATAGGTTTCTACTTGATTATTTTACCTCGTTCCTAGGCCACAAGTAAAGGTTAATTCTATCATTTCATCGGGGCATATAATAATCCCTCCCTCTCCTTCCACCCTTGGGTTGTTTTTAGAAGCACCATCAAAGTAAAGGATATGACACTTCTTAGAATGGAGCCATTGTTTCACTTCAACCTTAGAGCTACGAGGATTCCATTTCTCATAAATAGTAGACCTACCTTTGGTATGGAGAGAAGTTGCACAAGGATGTTGAAAGAGAAGGTTCATCCATTTGGATTCATTTATGTCTAGATATTTCCAAAGTGAGAGGGAGTTTACTCTTGATTTCCAATGTTTGGCCATCAATGATAGAGCCCTCAGGGCCACTTCTTGGGTTTGAGATTTACAATAATCAAGGATGCATCTATTTCTGGCTAGCCATATCTTATAACATATGAATTTGGGCACAAAAAGCCAAATTTGTATGAGGGGAGCCTTTCCTTATAATATTCCAATATAATTTTTGTGCCAAACGTTAAAGAAAATTTTCACTAATTTTCGCCAAATTTCCCTTACAACTAGGGTGTGTAAAGTATGATTCTAGAATTCCTAAGTAAAATGAAATTATAAAAAGAGATGTGAAACTTTTTCTTCTACTGATAAGCATAAGCAGTACGTGGAGGGGCAATGGATGCCCTACTTGGCAATATTTTCATTGTGAGAATATTTTGATGATTCAAGAGGAAACATAAAAATTTGATTTTGGGGATGCTATTAGGCTGCCAAATATTGCTCCACAATATTGAATTAGAGGGCTTGCCTTGCAAAAATAATAAATTATGATATCTTACTTTGAGTATGTACTTATACTCTTTTCATCCTTGAGATTCTTCTTCTTCCAAATGGTTAGGGGCATGCAACGAGAGATTTCCAAGGAGTAAGTGCACCATTTCATTGATACTGTCTATAACTTCACTAAAGTCCCATCCTAACTGTTGGGTTGTGTTATATTCTTTCCACGACTAGCCCACGTAGTTAACCGGGGGGTTAGAGGGGGGGGGCGGATCCCCCCTTCATTGCGCCGATTGTGTAGCAAGGGAGGGTCACAGGGGGTTTGAGGTGTACTTGTAACCCCCCTTTATGGGGTCCGCAGCAGCGGCCCGAAAATTTTTGGTTTTGGACCCTATGTTAGGTTGGGTGGACCCACCTATGGTTTTGTGCATGATTTTCACACATGTTTTTTGGACACGATGGTTTCGGTCCATGGTTTTGGATGCAATGGTTTACGGTCCATGGTATTGGATGCTTCGACATGTATAAATATGTATTATAACATTGAAAGGAACATAATGAAAAATCAAGCTGGTAGTCCCGATTTTGGGATCCAAGGGAAAATCTTTGTGTATATGTGTTGTATGTGTTATGCTCTCGCATTGTTTATTTTCTGTGTTTTTTAGAATTTGTATGCAGGTAATTTCTTTACGGGGTTAAAACCTACATTTGGTATCAGAGTTGTTTTTGGCTTCAAGGGGACACCTTTGTTGCTGAGGGGTTTTGCTCGGGCCTGTGGTAGACCCTGTTCAGTGGGAGATCTGCGAGATCGATTCTGGTTGTAAAAGAAGATGGCAAGTAGTGGAAAGATAGAGATCGAGAAATTTAATGGTCAAAGTTTTGAGTTGTGGAAACTCAAGATGGAGGATCTGTTGGTGGATAAAGATTAGTGGATCATGGTAGATCCTGGTACTAAACCAATAGGAGTGTCCGATGAAGAATGGAAGAAGTTGGATCGGAAGGCAAAGAGAACAATACGATTGTGTGTCTCAGATTCAGTATTGCTGAATGTATTAGGGGAAGCTACGTCGAAGGCTTTGTGGGACAAGTTAGGGACTTTGTACTAATCTAAGTCTTTGGTGAATAAACTGTTCCTGCGGAAAAAGCTGTATAATCTGAGGATGAAATATGGAGACTCGGTGACAGAGCATCTGAACGCATTTAATAATGTGGTAAGTCAGTTAGCATCTGTTGATATAAAAATTTCAAATGAAGATAAGTGCATCAGTTTGTTGTGTTCTCTACCAGATTCATGGGATAGTTTGGTTATTGCAATAGGTAGCAATGCAACTGCCTTGCAATTTGATGAAATAGTCTCATCCTTACTGAAAGAGGAGATGAGATGGATAAATATGGAGAGCCAGAATGGTGATGCCTTGTCTGTACGAGGACGGTCCCAGAACAGAAACAAAAATAAGTCATCAAGTGGGATATCTAAATCTAAATCTCTAGGAAAATCTGTAAAGGTGGTGTGATGGAAATGCGGAAAGGAAGGGCACTACAAAAGGGACTGTAAATCTAAAGCTCCCGATAAAGGAAAGGGATTTGATGATGCTCCTTCTGCAGAGGTGAAAACAACCTCAGATGAAGGTGGGGATGTGTACTTGGCTTCTTCAAGTACACATGTAGATCATGAGGCATGGTTGATTGACTCAGGTGCATCCTTTCACTTCACTCCCCATAGAGAGTGGTTCTGCGAGTATGAGAAATATGATGGTGGTGATGTCTTATTAGGGATGATAGGAAGGCTAGAATCATTGGTTGTGGAAAAGTAAAGTTGAGGTTGCAAGGTGGAAGGGTTAGAACACTTCCAGGTGTTCTGCATATTCCTGCATTGGCTAGAAATCTGATTTCTGTAAGCAAGTTGGATGATGTAGGTGTAAAAACAATGTTTGAGAAGGATACCTACAAAATGGTTCGGGGAGCACTGGTATTGATGTGGGGAGTTTGAATTGGAACTCTGTACAAGTTGCAAGGTAGCACTATTATTGATGGGTGTAACATTTCTATGGTTCCTGAAAGTGGAGCAGAAAATCTAGTGGTGTCTGGAGAGAAGACCATGTTGTGGCATCAAAGGCTTGGACATATTGGAGAGAAGGGCCTTCGAATACTTCATGGTAAAGGTATGGTAGAAGGTATGAGTAATAGCTCTCTGGATTTTGATTTCTATGAAAATTGTGTATATGGGAAGCAGAATCGGGTGAGTTTCCCCTCTGGTAGTAAGAGGGCAAAACAGATATTAGAACTTGTGCACAATGATGTGTTTGGACCTGTGAAGGTTCCATCAGTGCGTAAATATGTGTACTATGTATCATTTATAAATGGCTTCTCAAGGAATACATGGATATATTTCCTTAAGAAGAAATCTGACGCCTTTGACAGGTTTAAAGAATTTAAGGCTCTCGTGGAAAATCAGACAAAGAAGAAGATAAAGGTGCTGAGGACAGATAATGGTGGAGAGTTTTGCAGCAAGGAATTTGAAGAATTTTGTAAGAATTGTGGTATAGCATGACAGAAGAATACTCCATATACACCTCAACAAAATGGAGTTGCAGAAAGAATGAATAAGACGTTGATGGAAAGGGCAAGAAACATGCTCAGTGGTGTCGGGTTAGGACATGAATTCTGGGCAGAGGTGGTGGATACTGCATGTTACCTGGTCAACAGGTCACCTTCATCAGCGTTGGAGGATAATACTCCACAAGAGGTATGGAATGGTAAGAAACCCTCTCTTTCACATCTGAGGGTATTTGGATGTGATGCATATGTACATGTTCCAAAGGAGAAACGAACCAAGTTGGATAGTAAATCTGAAAAGTGCATCTTTATTGGGTATAAGGATGGTTTAAAGGGTTATAAGCTTTGGAACCCAGTCACACAGAAGGTTGTGTACAACCGAGATGTGGTGTTTAGAGAGGTAAAAGATGTTATTAAACATGAAGTCCAACCAAAGGAACCTGAGAAGATAGAGTTTGAGCTTAAGGAGGAAGAATCAGACTCTACAGCAGAGGAGGAATCAGAAGATGAAGAGCCACAAACTTCGGGTGTGAGAAGATTAGTTCGAGAAAGAAGGCAGCCATAAAGGTATAGTCCATCTGCTTTCTATTCAATTTTTTCTTTATCTATTACTGACGATGATCCCAGAACTGTGAAGGAAGCAGTAGATTCAGAGGATGGAAAACTCTGGAAAGTGGCCATGGTTGATGAAATGGCATCTTTGCACAAAAATGAGGCTTGGGATCTGGTGGAGTTGCCGGCTGGAAGGTAATCCATTGGCAGCAAATAGGTGTTCAAGAAGAAGACAAATGCAGAAGGAAAGGTGGAGAAATACAAAGCTCGGTTGGTAGCAAAAGGTTATTCCCAGGTGCCGGGTATTGATTTTGGTGATATTTTTTCTCCTATTGCCAAGGTAACTTCTATTAGATTAATTTTATCTGTTGCTGTTGCTTTTTATTTTGAGGTAGAATAGATGGATGTGAAGACGACATTTCTTCATGGGGATCTGGAAGAGGAAATATACATGAAGCAACCTGAAGGCTTTGCGGTGAAGGGTAAGAAAGAACTGGTATGCAAGTTAAAGAAGTCTCTGTATGGGTTAAAACAGTCACCAAGGATGTGGTATCAGAAATTTGATACATTTATACGGGGACTTGGCTTCACCAGAAGCAAAGTAGATCACTATGTGTATTTTAAATTAATTGGTGACCGTGTTATTTATTTGGTATTGTATGTGGATGATATGTTGCTGGTTGGAAATGACAAAGAAATTATCCAGGATTTGAAGACTCAATTGTCCTCCAAATTTGACATGAAAGATCTTGGTGCTGCAAACTATATTTTGGGCATGGAAATTAAAAGAGATTGGGCAAAGAGGAAGCTATGGTTAAACTAGAGGAAGTATGTCGAGACAATACTGTAGAGGTTTAATATGCAAGATAGTAAACCGGTGAAGGTTCCTATTCCTGTAGGTGTGAGGTTATCTGCTGAACAGTGTGCCAAGACACAAGAAGAGGAAGAGGACATGTCCCGTGTTCCATATGCAAGTGCAGTCAGTAGCCTGATGTATGCAATGGTCTGTACTAGACCAGACATTGCACATGTAGTGGGAGTATTGAGGAGGTTTATGTCAAAACCAGGAAAGGAGCATTGGACAGCAGTGAAGCGGGTTTTCAGGTATTTGCGTGGCACTAGTGATTATGGTTTGTGCTACCAAGGAAGACCAGGATTGGACAGAGTGTTGGATATTCATGGCTTTGTTGATGCAGACTGGGCTGGAGATCTGGATCAGAGAAGATCTACAAGTGGGTATGTGTTTAACCTATTTGGAGGTGCAATCAGTTGGATGAGTAAGAAACAATCTGTAGTGGCACTATCAACTACAGAGGCAGAATACATGGCATCTAATCATGCAAGCAAGGAAGTAGTTTGGTTGCAGAGATTGTGTTCAAGTATGGGGTTAGTACAAGGAGCTATAAGGATAGACTGTGACAGCCAAAGTGTAATTTTCTTGGCAAAGAACCCCACATATCATTCAAAGACAAAGCACATTGATGTTCAGTATCACTTTGTGAGGGATATGATAGAAGACAAAAAGGTGTTGCTGGTAAAGGTGGACACTTTGAAGAATACTTCAGATGCATTGACAAAATCTGTGAGCTTTGAGAAGTTCTCTTGGTGTAGAGAGACAATGGGCGTTTCATGGCTGGAAAAATGACTAAGCTCTCATGTGGCCCCCTGTGGAAAGAAAACAACAAGTGGGAGAATGTTGGGTTGTGTTATATTCTTTCCACGATTAGCCCACGTAGTTAACCGGGGGGTTAGAGGGGGGTTGGAGCCCTCCTTCGTTGCGCCGATTATGTAGCGGGGAGGGGTCACAGGGGGTTTTAGGTGTACCCGTAACCCCACTTTATGGGGTCCGAGGCAGCGCCCCAGAAAAATTTGGTTTTGGACCCTATGTTAGGTTGGGCGGACCCACCTATGGTTTTGTGCATGATTTTCGCACATGTTTTTTGGACGCGATTGTTTTCAGTCCATGGTTTTGGATGCGATGGTTTTCGGTCCATGGTATTGGATGCTTCGGCATGTATAAATATGTATTGTAACATTGAAAGGAACATAATGAAAAATCAAGTTGGTAGACCCGGTTTTGGGATCCAGTGGAAAATCTCTGTGTATATATGTTATGCTCTCGCATTGTTTATTTTTTGTGTTTTTTAGAATTCATATGCAAGTAATTTCTGTACGAGGTTAAAACCTACACTAACCACCTCCCATCCTCATCCTGATGCGATATATCCATTAGAAAATTCTGATTGCATTGTACCAACCATTCTCAGAGGGGAATAAGGGGGTTTGAATTTCCCAAGGGAGGATGCGCCATAATGTTAGGACTATAGATATTTATTGACCGACTATTTCGGGTCACCTAGGTTATGTGGTTCTTAATCAGAAGAGGTGCTACATATATTAGTTTCCAGATTTTGGAACCTCTAGGATGTGAAGGAGGATAGTCAAATAAAGTTAATATGTATCCATTTAAGTATTCATGAATGATCACAAATTTCCACCATTTAAGTTTTGAGGAGATAAGTCTCCAAACCAACTTTTCACCAATGAAAAAATTCATTAGGGAGGGATCTTTATTCCTAGACCACCACGACTTTTTGGAGTACGCACAATTGCCCATTTGAGCAGATTAATTTTTCCTATCTTTGATTTCCCCCCTTACCATAATCATTTTATGATAACTTGGGATATTTTAAGAATAACTCCTTTTGGGGCTAATAGTATTGAGAATTGGAAGAGGGAAAGTGTTGAAAGATCATATTTAATTAGAATTTCCGTGCCAACTGAGTTCAACCAGATGCCTCCCCATTGTTTGTTTTTTTTCCATTTTAGATAAAATTTGGGTCAAGTATTGTTATAGCACCATTTACCACCCTTGCTTTATGGCCTAGGGCAACCCCTCCTTCCAAACTTGGTCCAAATATTTTAAAAACAATGTTTTATTCCCTGTACGCTACTTTGCCCTGAGATAAAAGCGTGTATATGCGAGTTAGTCAATACCCAACCCACGTATATGTTTTAAAACACTTTAAAAAATTAAATTTCCTTAATTATGGGTGGAGTTCATGGGTTTTACCTGTTGATTACCTCCTAGTGCCCGTGGCCCAACTGTTTCCCAACTAAAAAACTAATTGGGAGAAGTATAAATAGACTTCTATGGGAAGGCCTTAAGGAGGAGAAGAGATAGAATTATTATACTGAGATTATCCCTGACTGAGTCTGAAGTATCCCTGTGCTTCAAGCACTTCCCAAAGTTTCAGGAAACCCTTGTTTCCTTGAGTGTTGATATTCTCCCACATGCTTGAGATATCATGGTATTGGTTATGGAAGGAGGTTGTTGAAGACTGGGACTGGACGGATCTAGAGGACGGTTTTGCTTGGAGCTGGAAGAAGAAGACTCAGGTGAATTCTCTCTGTGTTAGTTATAGCTTTCTACAATAAAAAGAAACACTGTCTTGTTCCTGAGATTAACTTTGTTTATGCATCAGATATTGTTGTAATTCAACTATGAATGTTATTTTGATGTATAACTAATCATTTTATTATATGATATAAGTTAGTTTCATTAAAATGCTTTATCTATATGCTGCTATGTATGTTTGAATTGGTTGATTTGCAGATTCGAAGATCATCAGGAGTTACAGAGGGTCTGAACCCTGCTGGAACTACCCAAACGAAGGACATCCAGGTATGGTCGCTATGACATAGTTTGTTCATATAAGCACGTTGCCTGAGTTATATGAGTGTTTCTTATTGTAGTTTTCTCTTGCTCTGTTGGGGTTCCAACCCAAAGCCCTAGGGTACTTATTCCCGTAACAAAATTGGTGACTCCACTGGGGATAACAATCTTGTTATTCCTAGTTTGGGTTGTTCAGTGTCAATCAGGGCTCAGTTCTTGGTTTTCTTGCTGTGACAGTATTATTTGGTCTAGTAGAAACTCAGACCTTAAGTCTAATCTTTTTGATCTGGCTTTGTTTTTTATTTTTCTTGCAAATCTTTGTATACACACTTTAGTCTGTTTAAAGTAGCGTTGATCCAAATCGGATCCATAAACGACTGTCATAGAACCATGACTATATCGGGATGAAACAAATCCTTGAAGAATCCAAAATAGCAACTGAAAACACCCTGAAGCAGTGGCCATGGCAGCCAGCGCGGAACGACGAGGACCTCGATCAAAGCGCGCTGACCGAGGCCCATGGAGACTATGCAGGAGGTCAAAATAGCCCCTGGGAGCCCCAGATCGGGAAAAGGAGCTGATTTTCGATGCGCTTAGCGCTAATGCACATCACTGGGCAAACAGGGCTGAAAAGGAGGAGCCTTAGGCACTCGGTCGCATGGGGGAACCAGAGGACTGCGGGCGGAAAAAGGTAAAGGTGCTAAAGAACAAAGGCAGGACCTACGCCCTAGAAACCGGCGGTATTGATCGGGGCGCCCTTGAACGGTAAGCAGTTTTGGAGAAAGTGGAGCGATCACACTCAGCAATCGATGTGTGGTAGCGGAGGTGAGAGAAAAACCACCGTGATCGCGCGTTATCGGCCGAGAAAGTCGACCGCGCTCGGCGTGCGAATGAGGTTGGATCTAGAGGGGCCCAAATCGAACAACTGAGATTGTGTCTGACAGACAGAGCGAAATTGACAGGGAATTAAGACGCGATTTAAGGGGATTTGGAATCTGTTGACTGCCATGGTGGAGAAAGAAACGAATCGGCGAACAGGCTGGCGCTGTTCCAATGGAGACACGTGGCTACTTCTCGAGCAATCATGCTGATGCTGAACAGGGAACTCCAAGCACATAGGCGACAAGCGAATCGACATAGGCGGAAGAGGAACCGAACAGGCGTGGAGGTCGAATGGCTAAAGCCATGAACAAAGACAGTAAACGGGGATTCAAAGAGAAGGAACGAAGAGTCAAAGCGACCAAGAGAGTTAGTGAATAGTGAACCCTGAGAGGAGGACTAAGCATAGAGAGCAGTAAAGCCAAGCAGAGGAGACAGAGGGCCGAGCTGACCACAGGCAACATCGAGCACCAGAGAGCTTGAAGAATCAAGCCTTCCCATAGAGGAATCTCTTCGGATTGAGCATCACATTTGGCTCTTTCCATTGTAGACCGAGGGTCACAGAGCTGGTAGGAAGAACAAGAGTCCGTGTACTATGAGTGGCTTGGGGAATCCAAGAACCACCCTACCAAGCAAACTCTGCTTCAGGAGAACTCATATTGAGTCCCTGCATTGTAATGTCTCTGCTGAAAGACATAATAAAATAAGGCCACCACTGAAGCTGGACCGAAGATGTAGCCCTGGAGAATAGGGTGAACTCCTTATTAAAAACTGTTTGTGTCTTTGTATTGCTTACTGTATTTCTCTGCTGTCTTTCCATTTATTTTCTGTGTATTGGCAATTTGATCGATCCGTTGTTTCAATAACACAGAACACACACACCAACACATGGGTCTATAATACCTTTTGTTAAATAAATCTTCACTGACGTCACTCATAGGGTGATTATCAGATCAAGTGGTATCAAAGCTCTAGGCTGTAAGGTTGGACAAGCTTGTGTTGGTTTAGCTGTGGATGCTCACTAGATCAAAGCTCAAATTAGGAGAAGGAGAGTTGGTGGAAATTAATCCTAAAATTGGGAGAGTCTATTCTCGAAAAACAATGTCAGAGGAAGGTTCTATAGGGCTAGACTCTCAATTCATAGAAAGTTTCCTAGCTATAAAGTCCATGGTAGAAGAAATGTATAGGGACTTTAGAAAGCATAAGGGTGAAGATTCATCAGGCTCTAAGCAAGATAAAGAAGAAGTTGAATCTCATTCCCATGACCACTCCAAAGGAAAGGGGAAAGAAAAAAGCTTCCCTACACCTCCTAGTAGCCTTGTGCATAATAAGAAAGCATCTTTGATTAAGCTAGATGTTAAATTTGATTTGCCTATATATGATGGAGAGTTAAATGCTGAAAAGTTGGACAATTGGATAAGATAAATTGATGTGTATTGCAGAGTACAAAATATAGACTCAAACAAGAGCAAGATTCAGCTGGCAAGCCTTCGCCTAGGGGGCACTACCTTCGTATGGTGGGAAGGCAGAAGCCAAGTTACTATGAGGAAGAATGGTAAGACCATCTCTGTCTGGAGTGAATTTGTTACTACAATCAAAAAGCAGTTCTATCCATTGGCCTACATGCAACAAGCCATGATGAGCTGGCAAACTCTTCGGCAGTTGAAAGGGAAAAGTGTACAAGGGTATACTCAAGAGTTTCGAAAGAGAGCATTGATGTTGGGTATTTCATTATACTCACCAGAAACTCTTTTGAAGTACATTGGTGGTCTACACAGCTACATGAGGCATACCATCCTCATGTTTAATCCCACTAGTATAGATGAGGTATCTGTATAAGCTACTCATCTAGAAGCTAGAGGAAAGAATGGAAATCTAGAAGTTGGGGGACCATCCCAACCCACTGTAAGCAAAAGCAAGGAGAAAAGAAAGCAAAAGTGGAAAGCAAGGAAGGCTAACACTGCACAGAAAGGCAAAGCCTCATGCACTCACTGTAAAAAGGAGGGGCATGATGATGAGCACTGTTGGATTCTGCATCCAGAGCTGAGACCTAAGAAGTCCGAGGGTAAGAAGGAGAAGACTGCTGCACCTATTCAGAAATATTTTGGGTCAGACTCGGGAGATGAAACAATCATTGTAGCCACATGTATGAAAGGTAAGAATTTTGAAGCATCTACTAGTAATTCTACTCAATCTGTTATTGATGAAGAACATGAGAGAAAAAGGCGTGAGCTTTTCCATATTCGAGTTGTTTCCAAAAATCAAAATATTGATACTTTGTTTGATAGTGGCTCACAAGTAAATCTAATTTCTGAAGTAATTGTAAAGAAATTGGGATTAGCAACTACGCCTCACAAGAAGCCATACCCATTAGGATGGTTGAATGATAAAGCACAACTACAAGTGACTAGACAGTGCAAACTCAAGTTTTCTTTTGGGTCAGCATTTGTAGATGAGGTTGAGTTAGATGTAATTCCTTTGGATATATGTGGAATTGTGTTAGGAAGTCCTTACTTGTATGATAAAAAGGCTATTTTCTATAGAGCTAAGAACAAGTATCTACTTGTTAAATATGTAATCAAATACTTTGTAAGAGATCATAAGCTCAAGAAAAATTATACTCTCATAAACTTAGGACAGATGAAAAGAATGATAAATTCATGCAAACAGTTCTTACTAATGGTTGTAAAGGAAAAGAAAACTGATAAAACCAATGTATTTGAGGGCTGTAATTTTGATCAGCAAGCTGATATAGAAAAGATTGTTTCAGAGTATGATGTCTTGTTTCAAGAACCTCAAGGTCTGCCACCCAAAAAGGGAATAGTACATGATATTATTTTGCAGCAAGATGTTCCTTTGCCTAACATTGGGATGTACAGGTTATCTGCTTTAGAGAATGCTGAAATCAAGAAGCAGGTGCAGGAGTTGCTCGAGAAAGGGTTCATCAGGCCTAGCACATCACCATGTGGGTCACCAATCGTTTTGGTGAGAAAGAAAGATGGCTCGTGAAGAATGTGCATTGATTACCGAGCACTGAATAAAATAACGATAAAAAATCGTTATCCCCTTCCTTGCATAGATGATATTTTAGATCAACTGAAGGAAGCTGTTTATTTCACCAAGCTGGATTTGCATAGTGGATACCATCAGGTTAGAGTTGCAGAGCAAGATGCATGGAAGACTGCTTTCAAAACAAAGCAGGGATTGTATGAATGGTTGGTTATTCCTTTTGGCTTGACCAATGCCCCTGCTACTTTCATGAGATTAATGAATGATGTATTCAAACCTTTTCTTGATGAGTTTGTTATTGTGTATCTGGATGACATTCTGATTTTTAGTAAAACATGGGAAGAAAATTTAAAGCATGTTAAGCAGACATTAGATGTTTTGAAAAGAGAAAAACTTCATGTTAAACTTTCCAAATGTGAATTTGGCAAAACCTCTCTAAATTATTTGGGTCATATAGTAGGGGGAGGTGAATTGAAAATAGATCCCTCTAAAGTGGCAGTCATTGTAAACTGGCCTAAACCCAAGTCTGCTACAGAAGTGAGAAGCTTCTTAGGAGTAGAACAGTATTGGAGGAAGTTCATTTCAAAATTTTCCTCAATTGCAGCTCCCTTACATGCTTTGACAGGATTGAACAAGGTGTTTCAGTGGGGAGGCAAACAGCGAAAAGCCTTCGACACCTTGAAAGAGAAAATTAGTACAACACCTGTAATAGCACTGCCAGATCTACAAAGACCATTTGAGATCCAAACCGATGCCAGTGACTATGCCATGGGAGCAGTGTTGACACAACACGGTAAACCCATATGTTATCATTCTGAGACTTTTAATCCTGCAGTAGTTAACTATCCTACATATGATAAGGAATTGTATGCATTAGTTCAGAGTGTGAAAAAGTGGAAACATTACTTAATGGGCAAAGAAACAATAATACATACTGATCATCAGCCACTTCAATATCTACACTCCCAAACTAAGTTGCAACAATCAAGACATTACAGATGGATGGGTTTTCTACAACAGTTTCATTTAGTCATCAGATATAAAAAGGGCATACATAACGAGGCTGCAGACATGTTATCTAGACCCATTATAAATGCATCAACCATACTTAAGCATAATTCTATGCTACATGAAAGCTACATAGAACAGTATGCTCAGGATATGGACTTTAAAGATGTATATGCAACTTTGAGTCAAGGAAAAAGAGTAGAAGAATTGGACTATCATGTGAAGGACCGACTCTTATATCATTGTGGGAAACTCTGCATTCCACAAATTGAGAGAGCAAAGATAATTAGGGAAGCACACACTTCTTTGATATCAGGTCACTTTGGGGTAAGTAAAACAGTTTCACAGCTACAAAGGTTCTGCTACTGGCCAAGAATGAGTGAGACAGTTTCTAGATATGTAAAGGGGTGTGCTAAAAGCAAGCCCAGCAACAGAAAACTAGGCTTGTACACTCCATTTCCAGTTCCTTCTCACCCTTGGGAAAGCATTTCCATGGATTTTGTTGGAGGACTGCCTAAATCTAGGAAAGGTCACGATTATCTATATGTTGTTGTGGATAGGTTCAACAAAATGTGTATTTTGATACCCTGTAGTAAACAGATTACAGTTGAACAAACTGCAAAATTATTCTTTGAACATGTATGGGTTCATTTTGGATTGCCCACTTTTATTATATCTGATCGAGACACCCGATTTTTGGGGAAGTTTTGGTCCAGTCTGTGGGAACTAATGGACACCAAACTAAAGAAAAGCACAACTTTTCATCCACAAACAGATGGCCAGACAGAAGTAGTTAACAGGATAGTGATCCAGTTACTGAGAGGATATTGCAATAAACACCCTAAGCTTTGGGATGAACACTTGTGTTATGTGCAACATGCTTACAATAGAGCCAAACACTCTTCTACACAAAGATCTCCTTTTGAGACCTGCTTTGGTTTCATACCAAGGTCTCCCTTGGATTTTGTCTTTGGTAAAGATATCATGGTTGATGGACATAGTGATGTGGACAGGGCAACTAGGTTCATTGAACAGATCTAGGAGATCCACCAGGTAGTACAAGAATAGCTGGAAAAGAGCCAGGCTAGGCATGATAAGCATCAAATGGAGCATAGTTTTCAAGTTGGAGACCAAGTCTGGCTGTATATCAGTAAGGATAGGATGCAAGGTTAAGGTAAGAAGCTAAAACCTATCAGGTATGGACCCTTCAGGATACTTGAGAAGATTGGTGAAAATGCTTTTCACCTTGATTTGCCAGCTTACATGCACATCTACTCAGTCGTGAATGCAGATTGCTTGAGGTTGTTTGAACCTTCAATGATTGAGGACCCTGAAGAGCAGAGTCAATTGCCTTCTGTTGATGACGTACTACCTGAATATCTTAATGAGTTGTAGGAAGATATAGTGCTGGATAGGAAGGTAAGGACGACGCACAGCGGGCAGGTGGAATACCTCAGAATTGGGCTTAAAGGTTCGAAACCGAGCAGTGCAAAGTGGATTGAGATTGGACAAGTGAGACAACAGTTTCCTCACTTAGTCGATGCTTGAAGAAAACCAACTTTTGGTGGTCCAAAAGCTTTTTCAGTTGGGAGGCCGTGATCCAAATCGGATCCATAAACGACTGTCATAGAACCATGACTATATCGGGATGAAACAAATCCTTGAAGAATCCAAAATAGCAATAAAAAACACCCTAAACCAATGGCCATGGTAGCCGGCGTAGAATGACGAGGACCTCGGTCAAAGTGCACTGACCGAGGCCCATGGAGACTGCGCAGGAGGTCAAAATAGCCCCTCGGAGCCTCGGATTGGGAAAAGGAGTTGATTTTCGATGCGCGTTCGTTGGGTAAACAGGGCCGAAAAGGAGGAGCCTTAAGCACTCGGTCGCGTGGGGGAACCAGAGGACCGTGGGCGGAAAAAGGTAAAGGTGCTAGAGAACAAAGGCAGGACCTGCACCCTGGAAACCGGTGGTATTGATCGGGGCACCCTTGAACGGTAAGCGGTTTTGGAGAAAGCAGAGCGATCACACTCAGCGATCGACGTGTGGCAGCGGAGGTGAGAGAAAAACCATTGTGATCGCGCGTTATCGGCCAAGTAAGTCGACCACGCTTGGCATGCGAATGACGTTGGATCTGGAGGAGCCCAGATTGGACGGCTGAGATTGCGTCCGATAGACAGAGCGAAATTGAAAGGGAATTAAGCTGCGATTTAAGGGGATTTGGAATCCGTTGACCGCCACGGTGGAGAAAGAAACGAATTGGCGAACAGGCTGGCGCTGTTCCGATGGAGACACGTGGCTACTTCCCGAGAAATCATGCTGACGCCAAACAGGGAACTCCAAACACACAGCGGCAGGCGAATCGATGTAGGCAGAAGAGGAACCGAACAGGTGTGGAGGTCGAATGGCTAAAGCCATGAACAGAGACAATAAATGGGGATTCAAAGAGAAGGAATGAAGAGTCCAAGCGACCAAGAGAGACAGTGAATAGTGAACCCTGAGAGGAGGACTGAGCACAGAGAGCAGTAAAGCCAAGCAGAGGAGACAGAGGGCTGAGCTGACCACAGGCAACATCGAGCACCAGAGAGCTTGAAGAATCAAGCCTTCCCATAGAGGAATCTGTTCGGATTGAGCATCACATTTGGCTCTTTCCACTGTAGACCGAGGGTCACAGAGTTGGTAGGAAGAACAAGAGTCTGTGTACTTTGAGTGGCTTGGGGAATCCAAGGACCACCCTGCCAAGCAAACTCTGCTTCAGGAGAACTCATATTGAGTCCCTGTATTGTAATTTCTCTGATGAAAGACACAATAAAATAAGGCCACCACTGAAATTGGACCGGATACATAGCCCTGGAGAATAGGGTGAACTCCTTATTAAAAACTGTTTGTGTCTTTGTATTGGTTACTGTATTTCTCTGCTATATTTCCATTTATTTTCTGTGTATTGGCAATCTGATCGATCTGTTGTTTTAATAACATAGAACACACACCAACACATGGGTCTGTAATACCTTTTGTTAAATAAATCTTCACTGAGGTCACTCATAGGGTGATTATCAGATCAAGCATACACACACTTTTTTATGTGAAGTGAACCTGCGTATACGCAAGTTTCCTTTATCAGAAGCATGTGTACATGCCTCTGTGCTTGAACACAGTCGCGTATACCACCTTTTACTTTATTTTTTCAAATCTCTCTGCCCAAAAAGATTTGTTTCTTGGTCTGTTTAGTCTCTGAATGGTCAATTTCTGTCTTTAGAATTTTGTTATTTTGCGAGCTTACTGTTTTGAAATCTCTTCCGCTTTGAAAAGTTTTGGCCTAGGTTTTATTTTGAGTGAGTTTTATGATTTATGTTTTGGCACACAAGACTTCTTGTAGAGGTTCTTGATTGTTCTAGTCCTCTAGAACAACAGATTGTTTTCAATCTTAGTGTCAAGCTCGGTTATTGGTCTACTTGCTTTGCTTTCTGTCATTTTGTGGCCTTACACCTTTTCTTGCTTTTTGAAAGTATCTTTTTGAAAAATTTGAAAGTGTTTCTTTCTTGACTTCCTGGTCAGTCTGTCAAAGCTCTTTGCTACTGTTTGGGTCATTTAGTACAAGTTGAGGCCTTTTTGTTCAAGTTTTCTTTCGTTGTTGAATTTGTAACTTGCAAAGTTCCTTGTGCTCTTCTTTCGGTCTTTGAGTCTAAAGTGGCATTTAGAGTGCTTTCGAAAGGTTGTTTTCATTGCTTCTTGAAAAAGAAAAGATCTTAAAAAACATTGTTTTTGTTTTCTTTTGCCAAGTTTGATTTTGGTTTCTTTTGAGTTTTTGAAAGTGAATTGTGATCTTTTTGGATTTGTCCTTCTTGTTTGGAGAAGATTTTGTATTCAAAATTGGTATTCTTTTCAAACACTTAAGTTGGCTTATTAATAGTTATAAACAATTGCTTTCATTCTTTTTAGGGTATCTAGGATCTTGCATCTTCATTTACACCTTGCATTAGGGTAGTTTTTCATTATTAAAGCATCAATAGTCTTTTTAGTTTTTGTGTGTGTGAAGTGTGTTTTAAGAAAAGAAAAGAAAAAGTTTTTGCTTTATAGAAGTTTCGTAGAACCCAAGTAGAAATCTCTTTTCATCAAAGAACAAATGATTGCATTCATATAAGTTAGTTTTTCATTGATTTCTTTTGTGTCATACAAACACCATTGGTTTCATTTCCATTTATCCCTTTGACTTAAAAGAACAACCATTTAAAATCAAGCGCTTAATAAAATAAACTAGAACTTTTGTATTGTCATTAGAATACACCAACAAGTTTAGGTTTATTAGGGCCTTGGATTAGGCGAGAGGAGAGTTAACTCTCCAAGGCCACTCTAAATTGTAAAACATAGAAGTTTGATTAAAGAGAGAAATCCAATAGCGTTAGGGAGATCGGGAAAGCTCCGTGACTGGGAGTAAAGCACGAGGGTTCATGAAGATAAGGATGAGAGATACCCCCTCTCTTACTTGTCGGATCCTACCTCATGACTGTTCCGCCTGGCTTCTGATACGAGTTGGTGACCATAGTTGTCTATCCTAGGGATCCACATAGGTGGCTGTGGAGGGGAATCCCGTGGTACCTGAGGTTGACGTTGCATCACGTTCAATAGTACTTTTGTAGGGCACCCTTGCGAAGCTTGGGGGCTTGCACTGGCAAAGGCTGTTGTCTGGAGGTTAGGGTAACTACCTCTGATACCTTCGCTAGTAGGCATGGGGTGTAATTACCCTAGTATATTTTCGGAAGGCCCTTATTATTAACTTTCTTGTATTTTGGTGTCCGATCCTAATCACCTAGAGCAGAAATACTTGGAAGTTGTTTTATCACTGATATCTTTAGGGACATTTTAGTGAGTGTTCTGTGCTCCTAATCAGCCTAGATTTTAATTTTCTTGAGTCTTTAAGTAGTGTTACACTAAAAAATGTCACCATGACTATTTACAGTTAGTATGGCTCTATCAACAGTCATGCTATCCTCTTAGGCAAGTCTTATGCCTCTGCTCTCCATGTCAAACTCCAAAAAGAGAGAAAGTCTTTATAAATGTATTTATCTCTGGGTACGCAGGTTCTCTCAACCTTACCTGCGGGTACACACCCAATGTTCACAAAAGCTGCGGACTTGTACGCTCTGTATGTAAAGGGGCAGGTGCGTCCCCCTGTAAAGGTCAAAATGCGCAAGTTTCATCTTTAAAAAGTTACTTTTGGTCATTTCTAGAGCATTCTAGAAGGTTGTTCGACGTGTATTGAGCGCCTCCAGATGGTTCATGTACCCCTACCAAAGAGGAACTTATCCCATCAATAAGGGAGCTATCCCATCCAAAGAGGGGATTATCCCATTGATGGTGGACCTGAATAACTTCCTCTAGAGCACTATAAATACAGGCATTGGGCCAGAAGGAGAGGAGGTTGGAAGCTAAACATTTCTAAGGGTAGATGCTGCTGGAATTAGGACTCCCATTTAGAAGCTTGTGAGGAGAGATTGCCATCTTTGCTTGTTCTATTTGGAAGTGGGTGAGCTTTGTCAAAGTAAAGGAGAACTCTTGATGGACCCTGGGAGGGACTTGCACAACACCAAGGCTCAGGTTGTAATTGTTCCTTTTGTTTCCTATTAATGCAAATGAGTCCATTCTTCTCAATAACTTGTTATTTATGAGTTGTTTCATGTACTCCTTGGTCTATGTGTTAAATATGTTTTATTCTATGAGATTATCAAGTGCTATTTAATCGTTTGATTGTTAGTGGATGCAGGTTTCAAAGTGAAGGAGGAGCTCATTCGGATCAGTGAGGCTGGACTGCTACAACAACGTTGGATTACAGGTAGGATCTAAACACTTGATTTCTTATATAGTAAATGCATGTTTAGAGAAGGATTGCTCTTGTTTGTCTTGTTTGTCACTAGAGAGTCTTAGGCTCCTAGGGAGGTCGGTTGTGTCCGCACTATCGACTCTTTCCGCCTGACAAATTGGAGACTCCGCTGGGGACTCCATTGATGTGAAAGTCTTTTCCTTTGTATGCAACTTTGATCTGAGAAAAGTCATTTATTTTCTGGTTTTTGGCTCTGTGACTTTGTTTTTGGGTGGGTTAGCTTAGGGTTAGATTCAATTTAGTTTTTCTTGAATTTTCCAGTAGGACGCACCCTCTGAGTATTGCACAGTGCGTACCTGTACGCACTGTCGCTGTGTGCACAGAGTGGGCCCGCACCTGTCTTAACGGGTTGCCTGCGTCCCCTGCTAAAATTTAAGAAAATTCCATTTTTTGCATTTTTCTCTTAGATTTTGCTTTTTCTTAGTTTTTACTGCCCAGATCCATTAGTCTCTTGTCAAAGATCTTCACCTGAACTTGTTTCGATAGCATTGAGTGTTTTAGTGGATTTCATAGAAGTTTAAGCCCTAGGGTTTGATTTTTGAGTAGGTCTTGTAGTGACTTTGGCGGTAGAAGTTGTCAAGCCTTAGATCTCTCTGGTTTTGTCAGCATTCTTAGAAGTCAGACCTGTCATAAAGTCTACCTGTGAGAGCAACTTACCTTTGAGTGGTCACTTTGGCAAATTTCGAAGTGCTTGTTGATTAAGTATTGAATTCCATTTTACAAAAAGAACAAAAAGATTTGAGTTTTGTTTTGACTGGTCTTTTGATTCTGCATTAGCTGGTCCTTGACTTGATTTTGGTCAAGTAAAACAACCTAGAATCATCCTTGTAGGCTTTTGCCTCGTTAGGTTTGCTTAGAGTAAATTTCTTTTTGATTTGCTTGTGAGTCAAGTTTTCATAGATTTTATAGCTTTTGAGATTGATTTTTGTTAAAATAGATTTATATGCTTTATTACATAAGAGAAAATACAAAAACATCTCCTTTGAAAAGTTTTGTTTCAAGTAGCTTTGAAGAGTTTTGAAAGAAAAAGAGTTTTTCGTGCACGTAAGGAGTGGTCATGTTTGTATGCTTGGAAAGATAAAGAGAATTGTTTCTTTGATTGTCTTTACTAAGAAAGTTGTTTTCTATAAAATTTGCATTTCTCAACTCTCTTAGTTAGGAATTTCATTGAAAGAGAAAAGTAGCGTAAATCATCCTAGGTGCATTTTTGTAGTGGTTTGAGTTGAGTCTACACACCATTGGTTTCACTTCCGCTACCTTTTGTCTTTAAGAAAAACCATAAAATTAACGCTTAAAGTAAAATCAACGTAGTAACTTTTATTTACTAGGGCTCTGAAACACCAATTTAGATCAGGCTAGTGTCTTGGAGTAGGAGAGTAATTAACTCTCCAAGACAACAAAACCAAACAAGTAGCTTATCTTGTGATAGAATAAATCCAATTGTCTCATTTGTACTCTGGGAAAGCTCCTCTTAAAGGAGAAGCACGAGCTCGTGTCCGAACCAGTGAGGGGATCAATCCTCCCTCGTTGGGAACGACGCCAGACACGCACGTATTACAAACGGTAAACCTCGGATTAACCATTGTCGAGGAGCCAGGGGTCACTTGTCGGTAAACCTTGGATTATTGTCAAGGAACCGGCAAGGGGATTGAGCTTGATACTCTGCCCTTGCGTGCTGTCGGAGTGTAGACTGTTCCCCCAGGTGCATTTGTTGCGGTTGGTAACCTTAGTGACCATTATCTTTAGGATTCTACCGAGGTGACGGTGGAGGGAAGATCCCACTGTACCTGGAGCAGACGTCGGCTAGACTCACTTGGATTTTCCGGGGGGTTCACTTCACTCGAGACGGTTAAAGTGGAGGAACTTGTGCCGGTCTATTCATTAAGCAGGTTGCCGGGGTAACTGTTCCACCCGCCACTTCTGTACTGAATCCGACGATGTTGGGTTTCATCTCCAACTAGCATTTTCGGTCTGGAAGGCTACTGTTTGTGCTTGGTTTGACGCCCTAGATTCTTTAGGCGTGTGATTCAAATTTGTTTGGTTCTTTAGAGACTTTAGGTGGTTTTGATTTGAGATTTTACTTTGTTTTCGTGTGTAGTAGTTAAAAGTTTTTAGCTGTGGCGGAATTACCGAGACAATCCCATAGACTTCGGGGCCAGTCTCCTGAAGTTGTTTCTGTGGCCGAATTGTTGAGAAGATCCTGTAGACTTAGGGGTGAACCTCCTCGAGACGACCCCAGTAATCTAGAAGGTTTGAAGGTCCTTGTAACTCCTCCTAGTGGCAGTAGAGTAGGTTCACCTGAAGAAGGAGAATCTTCCTTGGTAGTCCATTCAGATTACCAAGGTCTAGAGACAGGTTATAATCCCGAAGCTGTTACAGTTTCTGAGCTTGTTGGTAGTTTTTCGTCTGCTAGTGATACAGGCGAAGAACCTGAAATATCTGAACCTGTTACTCCGACTTCTAGTGTTCCAGATTCACCAAGAATAGAACGAGTTATCACCGAAAATCTTCCTACTGGTCTGATTGCTATCGAAGAACTTGCTCCAGAGGAAGAAATAGGCGTCTCTAACCTTGAGGATCAACTTAATATTGAGCTCAGGGAGCATGAATCTATCTTTTACAGTCCTCCTAGAAGTACTACTTGGTACCTTTCGTTAACCAATTATTTAGACAACTCAGGGGTAGGTTTTTCTACACCTCGTACTCCTTTTCCACCTGGAGGTATTTATACTCCTGTAAATATGTCTGGTCAGTCGTCCGTGTTTACTCAAACTCCTGAATCTTTCTTACACGGCGGTCCTTCTGTTCCCACCAGGTATCAATCACTTTCTGGTACCTTTGCGGGGGCATCTCCTCAACCTGTTGATCATGGGTTATTAGCTGGAAACAATGGTAATATACCATTGGGTGTAGGAGACATTTACATGATGTCAGGTTCAGTTCCCGTTTCCCAACCTCAAGGTGGCCAATTACCGCCTGGGGGGCAGCCTCAGTTAACGCCTGGGGGGCAACCTCAAGGTACACAAATTGTGTTTGGGGGGCAACCTCAAGGTCAGTATGTACCTATGGTGCAATACATGCCTCAAGGTCAACCCCAGCCTCAATATGTACCCCAGGGTCAACCTCAGTATCAATATTTACCTCAAGGGTATCAACCCCAAGGGTATCAACCTCAAGGGTATCAACCTCAAGGTCAAGGTCAACCCCAGTATCCGTATTTACCTCAAGGTTATCAACCTCAAGGTCAATACTCGAGTCAAGGTTATCAACCACCTCAAGGTCAGTCATACGTTCAAGGTATGGGAACTGCACCTTTCAATTATCAATCCTATCCTCAATCCGGTTATGGATCTCAGTATCCTCAACCTGTTACGGGTCAATGCCCCGGAATGTTAGTGTGGGATCCATCACAGGGTCAACAGGTGTTGTAGCCAAGTATACAGTTGGTACCTCAAGCTGGACAACCCGTAGTTTCTGGTCCACCCCAGCAACCGCAACCTGTCCAGTCAAATGTTCAAACTTCTGTAACTTCGGTAGTTATTGAGCCGCCAATTGCACCTAGTACTCCATCTCAAACGGCTGCTGCAACTACCGCTACATCTGCCGCACTTACTTCTAGAGTATCGACAGCTCCAGTTTCTACTGTCTCTGTAACCACTCCTCAGACATCTTTACCGTTCTCTGGATCTATGATTCAAACCACGGTCCAGATGCCTACAGGTCAGCCTGGTATAAGTACGGTTGTCACTACTCAACCTCAATTTGTTCAACAACCATACCAGGGACAGTACCAACATGGGCAAGCTGTCCAACAGCCGGTTTACCAGTATCAACCGTATCCTGGGTACACTTATCAACAACCTCAACAACCCCAGTACGGTCCGGTTAATCCTGGTTTTCTAGGAGGATATAATATCCCTAATGCGACTCCTGTTCCTAGTTATCCTGGATATCCTCCTCCTGGGACTGGTCTTGTGACCAGAGTTTTAGAGATCCTAACCGGCAGTTACCGTTTAACGCAACTTTGGATTTACCAGACTTGACGCGCCTAACGAACGATCCAATTCAATATCTTCCGTTCTGGCCGCCAATGCCAAATAAGTTGCCCAGTGATATACCCAAGTTCGAAGGTAAGTCTGGAGAGGATCCGTCCAATCATGTGATGACTTACCACCTCTGGTGTGCTTCAAATTCTATCTCGGATGATTCGATCCGCTTACGTCTTTTCCAGCGTACACTCATTGGTCTCGCGGCCAAGTGGTACATTGAGTTACCACGGGCCTCTTTTTACAATTTCAGCCAGTTAGCTACCTCGTTCTTAACTCACTTTCAGTTTCCGGTCAGATACGATAACGGCACGGAATTATTAACTTCACTAAAACAATCAACGTCCACGTATATTTCTGATCACATTCATGAGTGGAGACGTTGAAGAAGGTTAGTGAAAGTTTTTATCCCGGACCAAATCTTAGCTGAATGGTTTGTTAAATCATTATTACCGAAGATTACTGAAGATGTAGCTAAGGCCGGAGTAGTTACTGAGGAGCAAGTCATTGCTCAGGCACAGTACCTTGACTTAGTTTATACTCAGTCGGGTACGTTACACGAGAAGATTCCAGATCTTCCAAAATCGAATCAAATCGCTGCTGCTCCTTCAGGATCCCATGCCGCTGATGGTATGATTGGTATCGTGAATACAAAGAGCAAGAATAAATATTCCAAGACTTCTACCACTCCTATAATCACTTTGCCCGATTCCCCGACAGGAGAGTCTTCTCCTGAACTTTCCGCCGATATTCACGCTGTAGAGTCATCTACGGCCAAATCAAAAAACGCTGGAAAGAAGAAAGGAAAGAAGAAGGCTAAAGTAGACAAGGCTCCGGAGGAGAAAACGGAAAAGTCGGAAACCAATGACGAAAAGCGCAAACCTCGATATCCTTGTCTTATTTGTGAAGAGGATCATTTTACGAGAGATTGCCCTCATCGGGCCGAGGTTGTGAAAATAGTCAAAGGTTCTCCCACTCCTGCTGTGTTAAAAGATCCATTTCCAAAGCAGGAAAGTAAGATGATAGGTTCTTCCTCGACTGCCAGTGAAGAACCCATTTTGATGATGTCTCATGTGAGGATTGCGACTCGATCGCAAGATTATGGTAGTAAGAATCCTGTTGATGGTAAGGAAGCAGAATCTTCTCATTCTAACCCATCAACCTCAGCTCCTGGTTCCGATCCACTACAGATCGAAAAACCTAACCCGGACTTAGTAATCAAACCGCCCGCCAAGGGTGTACTTCGAAGGTCTGCTTTCAATCCACATGCGAGAGCAGCCCAGAATTACAACATTGTTGAGGACTTAGCTATTTCACCCTCAGCAATGTCGGCTTTAGAAGTGCTGCAATCATGCCCAGCACAACGAAAATTACTTTTGTCGGCTATTGGAGCTGTTGATGTTCAGGACCCGAATTTGATAATCTTTGATCTAGAAAATAGTACACCGCGTCTACCCCATCAAATGGCTTTCCAAATTCCAGTGATAGTAAAAAACAGGCCTATTCATCGGACTGTGATTGATGAGGGAGCTTCTACGTGTATTATGTCGATTCAATGTTGGAGATCGCTTGGTTCTCCTTCGTTGAACCAATCCCCAACCATCCTTAAGGCCTTTGATGGCTGTGGGTTCCGTCCGTTTGGTATTCTACAGGAATTGCCTATAGGGGTAGAAGGTAAAACCGTTAATCTGGATGTGGAGGTGGTTGATGCCCCTCTAGACTACAACCTTCTTTTGGGTCGAAGTTGGTCATATGTTATGACAGCGGTCGTTTCATCGGTCTTCAGAGTAATTAAGTTCTCACATAACGGTAAGATCGTGACGATCGATCAGCTGACATACTTTTCATCCGACCCAGCCTCTTCAGAGAATATCCAGCATGTCGGTAAGACGACAATCCCTTATAGGGACGTTGGCGTAGGTTTAGTTAAAGATTCCGGTTTACTGGGAACTTTTCCTTTCCCTCCAATCAACGCAGACCCTTCATTTGCATCAATTCATATGATTACATCAGATAACATTATTTATGATGATCCTTGGATTGTCCCATCTGAATCTGAGATAGACTCATTCGGTGATGCTATGCCTTTGAGTCCATATGAGATTGCTTATGAAGCCGTCATGTCTTTTACCGACTCGCGTTCAACCCAAATCGACCAAATGAATGTGGTCAGTGAAGAATCACTTTTCACATCAACCTCAGAACGGATAGCGTTTCCCGAAGTCGTGTCATCTGATGAACAACTTCGCGAAATCCTAAGTGTAGACGATCTACCATGGGAAGATCTCCATCACAGATCTTCGTTTTTACCTAAGGATGATGCTTTTGAAAATGATTTTTCATCTATCTTTACCACTGAATATGTCAAAGACGCTCAGAATCCAACGAAACATTCTGATTCAGAGTTGAATTTAGGGAATATTTCTCGCACTATTCCCATTGATATTTCAGTGAAGCCCGGAATTGAGGAAAACATTCATATAGGTGCCTCATGTACAGAAGATGAAATCCAAATTTACAAGGCCCTATTCCAAGAATTCCGCGATGTGTTTGCCTGGTCTTACGAGGAAATGCCTGGAATCGACCCTGCCATTGTTGTTCATGCAATAAAGACCTATCCGGATGCTAAACCCGTCCGGCAACGGTTGCGTCAGATTCACCCTCGGAAAGCGGCTGCGATTAAAGCAGAAGTCGAGAAGCTGTTGAAAACAGGTTTCATTTATCCAATCCCGTTAACGGATTGGGTATCGAATATTGTTCCGGTCAACAAGAAACAAGGAACAATAAGAATCTATATCGACTATAGGGATATAAATCGAGCTTGTCCAAAAGACAACTATCCTACGCCTTATATCGATCAAATTATTGATGATTGTGCCGGAAGTGAAATGTTTTCCTTCATGGATGGTTTTTTGGGCTATAATCAAATCAATATTCTACCTGCCGACCAACCAAAAACGACATTCATTTGTCCATGGGGGACATTTGCTTATTGCAAATTACCTTTCGGGCTTAAGAATGCAGGGGCCACTTTTCAACGGGCAATGTCTTACGCATTTCATGACATCAAGCACATTGTGCAACCGTACCTCGATGATTTGCCTGCTCATTCTTTACATCGAGCTGATCACCTTGTCCACTTACGAGCAATCTTTATGAGGTGTCGGCATTATCGAATTCGGTTGAATCCCCACAAGTGCGTTTTCTGTATAGAAACGGGTCGATTGCTGGGATTTGTTGTTTCAAAAGCCGGCATTCGCGTCGATCCCTCGAAGGTCGAAGCTATCATCAAATTGCCTCCTCCTTCGAGTTTGCGCCAACTCCAAAGTTTGCAAGGGAAAGCGAACTTTTTACGCCGATTCATTCCAAACTACGCCGAGGTCACTAAAGGTTTTACACGGTTGTTGAAACAGAACGCTCAATTCTTTTGGGATGAGATTGCCCAACAATCTTTTGATGCACTTAAACACGCGTTGACCCATGCACCGTTGTTGCATCCTCCCAACTACAACCAGGACTACTTCTTATACCTCGCAGCTTCGCATTCCACTATTGGAATGGTGTTAGTTCAAGAAGATGAATTCGGAGCGGAACATGTGATATATTATCTTAGTAGGACATTAAACCCCACTGAGCTAAAATATTCACATGTGGAGAAATTGGCCCTGGCAGCCGTTCAAGCTGTCCAGCGTTTTCGTCACTACATTCTTCTCCGTAAAACTACAGTTATTTCGGATTGCAACCCTATGATTTATATTTTGACAAAACAACTGCTAGGGGGCAAGTACTCTAAATGGATCGTTATCCTGCAAGAGTTCGACTTGGAGTTTGAAAAGTCCAAGTCTAAGAAATCCTTAGTTTTTGCGGAATTGATGTGTGATTTCCCGCATGCTGACACAGAAACTATGGCAGAGGAGTCCATTGCGGACGAATCGTTGTTTCTTATCAGTACTTTAGATCCGTGGTACGGGGATATAATCATCTATCTCCAAACCCAAACCTTCCGGCCTGAAGCTTTAAAGTCGGAACGTCAAAAAATTAGGTTTCAATCCCAGCAATACAAGATTATTGGAGATACACTTTATCGCCGGGGGGCAGACTTAGTTTTTCGACATTGCTTAACTCACGAAGAGGCTGAGAGGGTTTTGAATGATTGTCACTCTGGAGCATGTGGCGGTCATATGTCTGGGTATGCCACAGCTCAGAAGGTGTTGCGCGCTGGCTATTTCTGGCCGTCCATGTTTAAAGATTGTATCATTGCAGTCCGGAAATGCCACAACTGTCAAGTGTTTGATCGCAAGATGCGCGCACCACCTGGTCCTCTCCATCCTATAATTGCCGTTGGTCCATTCGCCAAATGGGGTATCGATTTTATTACTTGTAACCCTCACTCGGCCGGGGGGCATGCGTATATCATCCTCGCGGTTGATTATTTTACTAAATGGGCCGAGGCGATGCCTACATTCGACGCAAGCGGCAAAACAGCTGCAGTTTTCGTATTCAATCATATTATAACTAGGTTTGGTGTCCCACAAGCAATCATCACTGAACATGGGAGCCATTTTCGAAACATCATGATGACTGAGCTTACAAGCCAGCTTGGTTTGCGCCACGATAGCTCTACTCCTTATTATCCGCAAGCCAACGGTTTGGTTGAGTCTATCAACAAAGTTCTGGTTATCATGATCCGACGAACCATTGGTATTCATCGGTCGAATTGGCACAACATGTTATTTTCAGCGCTATGGGCATACCGAACCTCAGTGAAAACTTCAACAGGGTTCACTCCTTTCCAGCTAGTTTATGGCTTGGAAGCTGTGTTACCCATTGAATGCGAAATCCCATCACTTCAAATGGCTGTCGAATTACTCCCAGCTACTTCTGAAGAGGAGAAACATTTATTATACTTAGCTCAGTTAGATGAGACTCGACGTGACGCTGCATTGGCAATCGAGACTCACGCAAAGCGAATGAAAGCTCAGTATGATAGAAATGTGACCCCTTGAAGTTTTTCGGAGGGAGACCTAGTGCTATTATATGATCAAGCTAACGATAAGCTAGGTGCTGGAAAATTCGTTCCTATGTGGCATGGACCCTACATTGTAAAGCGAAAGCTAGCAAAAGGGGCCTATGAGCTGGTAGATTTTGATGGGGACTCTTTGGGTAAACCCAGAAATGGAATTTACCTAAAGAGGTATTATGCTTAAATGGTGGGTATGGAGAATTTTTAGTTAGGTTAGGTTTTCTTTCTAGCTAGTATGTTTGTTAGTTTAGATAGTGTGCCTAGTTTAGAGAGTGTGTTTTTAGTCGTTATTCTGGCTTATCTTGGTTTTACTCTTGATATTGCAGATGTCGACGCCTCTCCAAACATACATTGGATTTGCTGATGGTGCTTGTCGTAGTACACGGAATATCTCTTCCGCAGCTTGGGTTATCTATTCGCCCTTTGACGAGTTAGTTTCTATGCATGGGGTAAGCCTCGGTCAAACGACGAACAACATTGCAGAATACAGTGCAGTGGTTGAATTATTGTCTGAATCTATTACATTTGGAATTTGACGTTTGATAGTGAGGTTAGATTCTGAACTCATTGTATTACAGCTTAATAGAGTATATGCCATTAGAAATCCTGTGTTATTAAGGTTGTTTTTGAGAGTGCGTCTCTTGGAACGTGAATTTGATTACATTGAATATCAGCATATTCCAAGGTCTTTAAATACATTAGCAGATGCAATTGCTTCTCAAATGTTGGACAGACATTTACGATAATCATGCAAGTAAATTTAAAAACATTTCATCACATATGTTAAACAAAATAAGCCGGTAATAATGATATATATATAGATAGGAGTGTGTCAAAAAATATACATCGTCTTCGATCATAGGTTGAAAAACACCTTATGATCGCCAAAAATGATAAGTACAAAAAACCAAAAATGTCATATGTGTCTACAAAAGTGACTAGCCAATCACTGGTGGTGCTCTCTATACGAGACCACTGCCCGCGCTACCCTACACAAGAACCTCCTAAAAGGTCCTGGGACTGCGACCACATAGCGCTGAAGTCGAATAGGAATATCATCTATGGTGGTCTCTGGTATATCCGCCGTCAGACGCTCTAGATCCTGTTCCATCTCGGCTAAGGTCTCTGCGGCCGCATCCTGTGGGGGTGGTGCTGGTACAGCTGGTACTCTCCTCTCAAAAGCCCGGAGGTTGGCTGGACGCCGTGGACCTACATCTGCATTTTGAAAATTTTTACTGTCAGTTTTGAGACGATATATATAAAAAACAAAAAAAAATAGATAAATTTAAAACTTGTGAAAAATAAAGTACCTCTGTCGTCCCATTGTTCTCCCTGTGGAAGAACCATGTCCGGATCACCTCGAAAATCTACTCCGGCATACGGAAAGTCCTGGATCGCAAAAACCTGGTCCTCTAACCAGTGAAAATAACCAGCAGGGAATCGAACAACTGCCGCGCCCTCGTCAGGATGCCGGGCCATCACTGTAACCCATCGTATCAGCTTTGGCTCCCGAGGACCCAAGATATCAACAGTGAGATGCTGAGGGATCAACATCGGAACTCTCTCTAAGGCAAAGCTCACAACTAGAGGCCCATATCCAAAGGTCTTCAGTTGTCCGTTCTTTGCCCTAGTCAGTTGGCCCTTCATGTTGGCCGACACAGCATCGCACCAGTTGAAGATGGTGCCTCGAAAACAGTCAATCGCCATCTGCATTTGGGACCCGGTGGCAATATGTAGAGCGGCTGCGCCGCAAATTCTGGTAACCGTGAAAGCTATAACCATGAGTTCACGCCGAGAGATGTATTTGATTTCTATGCCTTTCGCATGGTTTTGATTGGGTATGCACCAATCTGCCCGGAGACTAGCAAGGGATTGGCCACCCGGCCTAGTCCCGGCTAGATTGAGTTGCTCGCCCCTATTTGGCAAGCCAGTGAGAAAGTATATGTCAGAGGGCTCTATCTCGAGCTGGTGCCCTCCGATGTAAAAGCATTGCTCATGAATGTTCCATCTCTCAACCAGCCACTCCAAGAATCTCACCTGAGCCCTCATGCCAGGTATGGCCCAGTATTTATATAGTCCGCATGCTTTTAGGGCATCAATGGAAGGTTGGTGACCAATTGCGGCTAAATCAACGTCCTCGTGCTCTCTTTCTCTCCAATCCAACATGGTGAGTGCCCTACACACCAAGAAATAAAGATTAGAATTAATTTGGGAAAATTTAAATGGTTATTTTTGGGGTTTGGGGTTTCAAATTCCGCCCTTCGCGGGGGACGCACCCCGCGTTTAGGACACAGAGCGCCGGTACGCAGCTGGCCTGAAGGTGGGCTGCGTACCCCGACCTTTTTCCTGTGTAGGAAAAGGTCGGGGGACGCAGGTCACCCTTAGGGCACCTGCGTACCCCGCAGAGCGGTTTTTAAAACCTAAAACCCCCCAAAAACCAAAACTAAAACCTAAAACAAAATTTTAATCGGATGAAATTAAAGAGGAGGATGTTGTGAAATACCTGGAAGAGACGGCGTTCGATTCTGACGGTCGGATTCTCCGCAATGACCACGGGAAGTTTCTTGCCAAAAGCCCTTTTCTCAACCTCAACAGTAAAATGGTAAAAATGACATGGTAAAAAGTCTTTTTATAGGTTTTTTGGATGAATGAATGCTAGGTTTGTTTATTTTTCACCATGGAAGGATATTTTTTCAATGTATTTTTGCCTATCTTAAACAGGTATGAGTAATGTGTCGTTTTTGTGCAGGACAAAGGGGTTTAGAGGGAAAATTGTCATTTTTCACGAACCAAAATATCAGAGTCATCTTTTAAGCCCTTTTCTGACTCCTAAAATATGAAAAGATTGCCGAGCGTTTCTTTTACACTCGTTAAAACGGAATTAAAAGACGGTCCCCTTATAGCCCTTTTCTGACCATAAAAACAGGAAAAGGTTGCCGGGTTTTTGTCGTTTCAAATTCGATACTGGAAATAAAACGACGTGTCCTTGATCGCTTTTTACTTTTCAGGTCAGTGGCACTAATTATGAAAGTACTCCTTGGTCGCAAGATCAAGCGGTTCCCCCAGGTATTATTTTATACTTTTTCGGGCTTGAGGGACACAAATCTACGAAAAAGTTCAACCTGGAGTCTTCTTAAGTTTTTCAGACTCTCTAAAATTGAAAAACGCCGAGTTTTTCCTATACTGGACTCGTTAAAATTTCACAGTAAAGGACCTGTTCAATTACAAACAGGAACGAACCACTCCTTCCTAGGGTTCGAATCAAAACTAGGTTGGACTCATCCGAAGGATGAGCTTATAATCAAGCATATGTTATCCTCCTCAAGCTTGTTAAAAATAAAGAGGTACTTGCCAGAAATGGTGGGGGAAAAGAGAGAGGAATGAGCCTATTTTTTATCTTTTGTCTCAGAAGAAACTTTATTACCACTCTTGGACATGACACTTTTCATTCACCTGGGTTGGGAAATCCTTTACCTCACAGTTGATCAAACCACTTTGAAAGTCTTCAGCCGGGTTCCGGGAATTAACTTTGAGTCGTTTATCACCAAGCCATCTGTTGTGTCGTTATGTGTTCAAGAGGTCTGCAAGCAAAACTTTCATCTGCAAAATACTTGTCATCCCTGAGTCAGTCCTTACAGCAACATTTCTTCAACTTGAACAAATGATTTCGTGTTGTGGGCTTGCCTGCAACGGGTCGCTTTCTATCGACATCAACACATTATCTAGAGAGATGACTTAGAAATCGTCAGTACCTTGAAGTCTGCATGCATCAATGGTAGGTTTCTCGCCTTTGACGTCAGTTTACATCATTGACTCTCGATCGAAGGATTCCGTGAAATGTTCGACATCAACTCATTCATTCACATCTCATGGATTGTACTGGGTACTTGAGAACCATTGACATTACTGGTGGTCTCTCTCACACTTGTTAACAGTTTACATCATCGACTGGTAATCAAGTGGTTTCTACCATGTTCGACATCAACTCATTTATTCGCATGGCTAGAATTGTACCAATTCGGGAAGTAGAAATAAAGAACCTGGATCTAGTTTCCACCATCCAGGCTGCAAGGAGTTTTGTATTCATTATCTAAGTAGACTAATCATAAACAGATGGCTGCGCCCATACTGTGTCTACAAAAGTCTATGATTATGATGTACTACAAGATCATTCATGTATCAGAGTAGTTAGTCAGTTAGTTAAAGTTTTGATCTGAGTATGGGAATGCCTACCTCAGTGATGATATAATCTTATACATGTATTTTGTGTTGAAAATTGCAGGTTCTGACCATGCTCTCCACAAGATAATCCTTGAAATGATAAAGCGCTTCACCCTTCCTAGATAATACAAAACCCTAATCTATTACAGGCTTCGCACTTTAGGGGGCAATCTGTTACACTAAAAAATGTCACCATGACTATTTACAGTTAGTATGGCTCTATCAACAGTCATGCTATCCTCTTAGGCAAGTCTTATGCCTCTGCTCTCCATGTCAAACTCCAAAAAGAGAGAAAGTCTTTATAAATGTATTTATCTCTGGGTACGCAGGTTCTCTCAACCTTACCTGCGGGTACGCACCCAATGTTCACAAAAGCTGCGTACTTGTACGCTCTGTATGTAAAGGGGCAGGTGCGTCCCCCTGTAAAGGTCAAAATGCGCAAGTTTCATCTTTAAAAAGTTACTTGTGGTCATTTCTAGAGCATTCTAGAAGGTTGTTCGACGTGTATTGAGCGCCTCCAGATGGTTCATGTACCCCTACCAAAGAGGAACTTATCCCATCAATAAGGGAGCTATCCCATCCAAAGAGGGGATTATCCCATTGATGGTGGACCTGAATAACTTCCTCTAGAGCACTATAAATATAGGCATTGGGCCAGAAGGAGAGGAGGTTGGAAGCTAAACATTTCTAAGGGTAGATGCTGCTGGAATTAAGACTCCCATTTAGAAGCTTGTGAGGAGAGATTGCCATCTTTGCTTGTTCTATTTGGAAGTGGGTGAGCTTTGTCAAAGTAAAGGAGAACTCTTGATGGACCCTGGGAGGGACTTGCACAACACCAAGGCTCAGGTTGTAATTGTTCCTTTTGTTTCCTATTAATGCAAATGAGTCCATTCTTCTCAATAACTTGTTATTTATGAGTTATTTCATGTACTCCTTGGTCTATGTGTTAAATATGTTTTATTCTATGAGATTATCAAGTGCTATTTAATCGTTTGATTGTTAGTGGATGCAGGTTTCAAAGTGAAGGAGGAGCTCATCCGGATCAGTGAGGCTGGACTGCTACAACAGCGTTGGATTACAGGTAGGATCTAAACACTTGATTTCTTATATAGTAAATGCATGTTTAGAGAAGGATTGCTCTTGTTTGTCTTGTTTGTCACTATAGAGTCTTAGGCTCCTAGGGAGGTCGGTTGTGTCCGCACTATCGACTCTTTCCACCTGACAAGTAGTTTTTGTAAAATAATTCAAAGTGGCTGACCGACCACCTCGATGGTCTTAGAGACTTCGTGGGCTTTCACCTACGAGTCCAGAGCCTTCTCCTAGAAGGCGTAGGAGTGATTCTACCAATGGTTTCCAACTAGTGGCAATAGGTGCATCGAAGATTGATCCTTCGCTTGGGGGCATTAGTTCACAAGATAAACCCGGTACTACTACAGAGTTATAGAGGAACACACAAGTTCTTTCTCGAGTACTCTTCTAGTCGGAAGATAGTATTGAAGTAGAAGAGCTTTCAGAGTCGGTTGCGACTCCGAATTCTCCTCTTCCTCCTGATCATCCAGACGTTTTGTTATATGTTGGAACTTCGACTCACAGGCCTTCGAGTCCAAGTCCACATACATCTTTCCCTTCGATGACCACTGTTTGAAGCATGACATCCACGATGAGTGTTGCAAGCATGCAGACTCCCATATCTGTACAAGGGGGAGGAACTACTTCCATCCCTTCTAACACTCCCAACACATCTATATTTGGGTTTACTTCCATTCCATTAACGAGTGGAAGTTCTCAAGCTAATGCATCCAGTTTTGGATTTTTCCCTTTTGGAATGCCCTCTCAAAGTATTCCTTCAGTTCCTTTGAATATACCATCAACCGCTTCTACATCCATGCTGAGTGGGTCAGCTTCTTTTAAGGGTTTCCCATTTGGAAGTGGTCATATACCACATTCCAATCCGACAGTAGGGTCTATGCCTTTTCCTTTTACAAGTCAAGGTAGTAACCCCTTTCAGAGTTGGACAAACCCTGCAGTTAGTGGGATAGGAGTCGGGAATCAATTTTTCGGCCAACAAGGGAATGTGTCGTATTCTTCGATTAATTAATTTCAAAGTTTTTCACCCTTTGCTAATGCATGGAACCCTTATCAGGGGCTGTCAGCTCCTTTCAATACTTTGTTAGGGGGTAATTTCATCGGTTATGGAGGATTTTCAGCAAGAGTTGGTCAAACTCTGAATTTTGCTGGACCACAAGGATCACCCTTTGGTTCAGTTGGCTCTACAAGTTACTTCAGGCAACTTGGTGCCTTTCAAAATCTAGGTCATTCTTTTCAGACCTACGAGAACCCTACCCATTCTGGATGAAATTCCCAAGGTCCTCCATGACTTCCTTTTCTAGCCATGCTTAATTTGATAGACTTGACTAAATTGACAAATGATCCAATTAGGTACATCTGGTTTGGCCTCCAGTCCCAACTAAACTTCCATCAAATATTCAAAAATTTGAAGGGAAGAATGGTGAAGACCAGGGAGACCATGTGAGCACATTCCACTTATGGTGCTCATCCAACTCCCTGATAGATGATTCAATTAGGTTGAGGTTATTTCAGCGCACCCTAAATAGGAATGTGGCCAAATGGTATATAGAGTTGCCAGGGGGCACCTTTACTTCTTTCGCTGATTTGACTAATATTTTATTGAACCATTTTTAGTTGCCTGTCCGCTATGAAGCCAGAACTGAGCTTCTGGCCAACTTTCATCAAGACATGGCAACTCACATTTTGGATCATATCCAGGAATGGAGATGGAGAAAGAGGCTTATCAAAGCTGAAATTCCACCAGAGTTTCATCTCGAATGGTTTCTAAAATCATTACAACCCGAAATATCAAAGGATGTTTCTCTTTCCAGAGTTTATTCGGAAGAGCAAGCTATTTTTCAAGCCCAACAATTAGAATTGATATATTCTCAGTCTGGGACTCTTCAGAAAATCCTACCTGACGCTCCTAGATCCAAGGTTTATTTAGCCAAATCGAAGTCAAGCCATCATGCCGATGGTATAGTTGGATCAATTGACGCAAATACGGTGAACCTTTTGAACCAATTGCAGCAGTTGTCTCTACAAACTGCTTCTTCTAACCAGGTAGCACCGTCTACACCTTCACCTTCCCAACCTACCTCCATAAACGCTGTCCAGACTTCTAACCCCAAAGGAAATCAACAATTTGATGGGAAGAAGAAGGGATGAGTTAAGAAGAAGAACCAGGAAGGGAAGGGTAATACGAACAAGCCCAACAATGGTGCCGGTGAGGGTAGAAAAGAGTCTAAGAAAAAGGTTAAATTTCCATGCAAGTTATGCAATGGAGATCATTTGACTCACCTATGCCCTAAGATTCAAGATGCTCAGCACTTGTTAGTGCAACAAGGGTCCTCTAGCTCCCAAGTTGTCCTAACTAACCCTTTTCCCCAAGGGCAACAATTACTTGCTGGCGTGAACTCGAATGCTGGTACCTCCTCAGGGGGCAACTAGGAAGGGGAAAATTCCTCAAATGTTTATATGATGAGCTCTCATGTTGACGTTTCCACACGAGCA
Source organism: Pinus tabuliformis (assembly GCA_031772625.1). Lineage (NCBI taxonomy): Eukaryota > Viridiplantae > Streptophyta > Pinopsida > Pinales > Pinaceae > Pinus > Pinus tabuliformis. The sequence continues at coordinate 1,356,299,361 of CM062805.1, forward strand.
CACGATTATGGTGAAACAGAAACATCTAAGGGTAAATATTTTCCCGAAACCGCAGACCCACTTCATATCGAGCGACCCTCTGTTGAGCCTATACCTCGGATACTGAAAGGTTCCACAAAGCGCTTGACTATTAACCCTAATGCTAGGGCAGCCCAGAACTACTCGATTGTAGAAGATCTAGCTCAAAGTCTTTGCGCTGTGTCTGCATTGGAGGTACTCCAGTTGTGTCCTACTCAGAGAAGTGCTTTGCTTTCGGCGATCGGGGCGGTGGATCCAAAAAATTCTTTAGTGCTCACTTTTGATATGCTGAATGTCAAAAAGAGACTTCCTCACCATATGGCTTTCTAGATAAAGTCTACTTACCAAAAAACCAATATTTTTCGGACAGTTATAGATGAGGGAGCTTCCACATGCGTAATGTCTATGTCATGTTGGAAGGCCATTGGATCACCTTCAGCTGTTCCTTCACTGACTCTCTTAACAACATTTGATGGTCATTCTCATAGGCCACACGGAATTATCCCGGCTTTTCCTATATGTGTTGGAGGAAAGGTCATTAATATTGAGGTAGAAATCATTGATGCCAACCTAGATTACAACCTCCTCTTAGGAAGGAATTGGATTTATGAGATGGATGCCATAGTTTCATCTCTATTCCACATCCTCTGTTTTCCTCATGAGGGGAGAATTGTTAAAATTGATCAGTTAGATTATTCTCCGGGTGACTCTCGAGCAACTTCGGATTCTACCATTCCATTGGTGGATAATCCCCATCAACCTATAGAGAATTTAGGAGTTGGGATGTACTCTTCCTTAATGGGTATATTTGACCTTCCCCCTCCTACAGCTAGAATCAATGCAATTTCATCCTCCAAGGGGCCTTCATGGAAAGATTTCTTTTGAACTCATTATTTTTCAGACCCTTGGACCTTACCTTCATCTACGACCACATTAGATGGAGGCCAGGTTGGTGGAATGGAATTTCCTATGTCTGCAGCGGAACTTAGCTATCAATCTATCGATAAATCTACAGACAACTATCCCACTCCTTTCTCAGAGGAGTAGTTAGATGGTGATGTGGCTCCAGCTTGGACCCTTGACTCTACTTTTGCTCTAGATTTCTTAGATATAGTTTTACCATCTGACGAAGCAATTTTCGAAGCAATGATGACTGTAGATCGACCAGGGGAAGATTTACATCATCGTTCATATTTTCGTCCTCCTTTGCATGAAGTCGAATCTAGGTTCTCCAATCTGCTTACTAGCGATGTTTGTACAGTTTCAAACCCTTTGGCTCCAACACAATTATCTGCCAAAGGTGATATGTCGGTTATCTCAAGAACTGTACCTATAAACATCTCTAGGAACAAGCTGGCGGAGCCCCTAGATGGGCTCTACCTTAAGAAGTATTTTGCTTAGGTTCCGACTGAGCAATTGCTTGTTTGTATATATTGTATTTTTGTACATATTTGTCGGGAATTTTGTGATATCGACATTTTTTTGATCTGCTTTGGCAGGTGTTGATGGATGACTTGATATATTTCGAATTCGCTGATGGTGCTAGTCGGCACACTCAGAATCTTGCTTCCGCAGCTTGGGTGATTTATTATCCATCTGGTCAGTTGATGGTGTCAAGGGGAGTATGTATTGGTCCTGCTTCAAATAACATTGCCGAATATACTACTGTTATTAATTTACTATCCGAAGCAATTTCTTATGGAATTGATTCGTTGGTAGTGTATCTTGACTCACAGCTAGTAGTGTCACAATTAAATAATATTTAACGGGTTCGTGATCCTTATTTATATCGCCAATTTTTGAGAGTGAGAGTGTTGCAACGATCATTTGTTTATATTACATATGTGCACATTCCACGATCTGAGAATTCATTAGTGGACTCTATCGCTAATCAAGCATTAGATTGGCATATCAATCATTCATCAAATTAAGCAAACATAACAAATTTGGATCTGTATATATATCATAAAATTCCCTGTGTATACATAAAGTGTTCAAAAAATAAAATACAAAATTGAGACTAAATGCCCATAATCATGTCCAGTCTGCCTATCGACCTAGCTCAGGATGAGCGACTAAGAAGTTAACTACTGCATTAGCCACATGCCGAAGTATGCGGACCCAGTCCTATGGTACTCCTACCACGCGGCGCTGCATATCCTCAGGTAGATGCTCTATTGCTATCATTGGTACCTGGTGAGTCAATCTCACCAAGTTTCTTTGAACTGCATATAGGACTCTCTCTTTCTTAGCCGCTGCCTCTTTGACACCTCTTTCGCGACGCTTGTGCCTCGAAAATCCATTTGGTCTCACTGGACCCACATCTGGAACACGGTCATTTTGTCAATATTTTGTCCCATCAAAAAGATTTCTAAGTTCATTTCATATTTAAAAAAGAAAAAAGAATCTTAAAAATTGACAAAAGCTTAAAAAATTGTTACCTATGTCTCCCCATGTTGCGTTTGGTGGCAGCACCAAGTTTGGATCTCCTCGGAAATCCATACCAGCATACGGGTAGTCGTCGACTACGATGATCCGTTGGTCCCACCAGGCAAAAAAATCATCATCGAAAGTCATCCTTGGCACGTCCCTGCCTCTAAGGCATTTCATCAAGTCAGCCCATCTACCCATCCGAGGATCTCGTGGGCTGCTGATGGAGACAGATACCTTGGGACGTAGCCCAGGTACCTTCTCGAAGAAGAAGGAGCATAAAATAGTCCCATATCCAAAGTTCTTTGTCTGACCTTCTGAATGGAGGTCAGCTGGCTCTTCATGTTGGTCAGAAGAGGTGTGCACCAGTCAAAAACCATGGTTAGGAATTCCACTGCCAGGCTCATGGACACTCGTGAAGCCTGATGTAGTGAAGTTGATTCGTTTACCCTCGCAATGGTAAACAACAGAATCCTCAGAGATAAACTATCCACGTGTTTGATTGGAATCTGACTTCCAATATTTTCTGGATGCCTAGGACAATATATATGTACATAGTCTTCTACTGATAGACTACTCCTTGGCCTTCCAGTCGAATGCACAACCTCCCCTCTTCAGGAGAGACCTGTAATAAAGTAGATATCTTCCACCTCTATCCGTAGGGGCCTCTGATCTATCATGAAGGCATCATCCTCTACACTCCAATAGTGGATCAACAATTTGAGCAGGAGTGTGTTGGCTTTCATGTTCGACATTTTGAAGAATTTCAATAAGTCACACCCTCTCAATGCATCTAGTGTGTTTTGGTCGTTCATTACCTCATTATCAATTGTGGTATGCTCTCTCTCTCTCCATGTGATGGCCATCCTGAAAAAAATGAGTTTCAACCATTAGATTTTATGTTTGAACTTCAACTCGCGTACATGCGGGTTCCCTTTACACATAGTCGCGTGTAGTGCCATTGTATACGTGGGTTGATCATAGCCAACCCACGTGTACGTAGAGTTGGATTTTTTGGCATGAATTCCCACGGTCAAATCTTAATAAAAACTATCACAAAACATTGCAAGCATGATTTGAGGGTTACCTGGTAAATTTGGCATGATTTGAACGGTCCAATTCTTCAAAGGCAAGTTTGCTCCTTTTTGATCCCTCTTTTCCAAACAGAAATGAAAAAGTTGTGAGTCCAAAAGTCAATATATAGCTTTGAATTTTCAATTTTTTTTCTCAAAACTTGATTTTTCGTCTCATGATTTTTTTGACTTGTGGGCTTGGATTGTCGAGAATGAGTTATTGTTTCAGGATATTTTGAAGACTTCTTCGAGATCTTATTTCGGTCCCATGACCACTGACCTGTCATGGAAGGTATCGTTCAATCACTGGCATATAGGTTAGGGAAAACCATTTTTTCCATTGCATCTTGCATACTAGCCTCCATTCAGTGATACATTTTCCATAGGGTCGACCCCATCATGTCTTGGTTAGCAAACCATGTTCACTCATCGATTTTTAAATCATGATGCAATGGTAGAGCCATCCTTTACATCGGCATCTTAGTCAGAAACTCACTGACATTGGTTGCCCATGCTATTATACTGAGTAGGCTCTGGAGTCCTCTTTAGTCCCACCATGACTTGTGCATTGAAGACACATTCTCCTTGCTTCTACGCTTATTTTTGGCCTTATACCCTAGAGGCTTCTTTGTGTTGAGTTGTACTGCTGCATTACATTTTGACTATTTGCACCTTTTGGCCTTGAGCCAGCCTTAGTTGGACTCGTGTTTAAGCCACTTATTTGACCATGTCTTTTGCAAAATCAACCATGCAATCACTTAGCTTCTGCAACTTGACGCATCCTTTGACCCGTGGAAGGAACATCCCTTTGAGTGTCCTTGACCAGTTTCGCCTCCCTGCATTGAGCATAGGATTGTTCCCATCCCAGGAACTAGATCATCTGTTTCTCTAACATTTGTTCTTTCCACTGTACTATAGCATTCTTTTATTCCTTTTCCAGCTTAAAGAAAAAGAAAAAAAAATTATATATTCCAAAAAGAGTGGGAACGGGACAACATTTCCATATATTGTTGGCATCTAGAGTTAGTGGTGTCACCCTTGAACAAAGCGCTCAAAAGAAAGTCTCTCCTCCATTTTGGGCGGGATTTAGTTTGACTTAGGTACGCCTTAACTTTGTTATTGAGTCAATTCACCTCTGATTGTTTACCTCTTCCAATCATATGGAGAGTTGCTCATGCCTCCTGCATGATGAACTTATACAAAGTTATCTTATGCTGCCATATAGTCATCATTGAGTCGTTCTTTTGTTCAAGGGAAGTAAGCCCGAGTCAGACTCTTTGCAATGTCTCTTGACCTATTTTTCAGTCGTCCATCCCTGGTTGTCAGTGTCATGTTTGTCATCACATCAGTTATATTGGTCCTTTGCTCGCGCCGGTTTGAGAAGGTCTCCATTGACTTCTTTCTAGTGGGTCTTATCCTTATTGACGACGACATATTGCTTTGAGGGCAGGCCTAGAGCCGCACCTTGGCCCTATTTTCATTATTGATAGGTCACCTTGTGCTCAGAATCGATCAGTATCATGGGTCTTTGACTGAGTGGTTTCCCTTGTGTTCGACATCAACTTTCATTATCACACATTGGGATTCGTGCAGTTCCTTGGTTTCCATTTGACCCTATTGGTGGATTCCTCACTTCTGTGTCAGCTTTCATTATTGGTTGGTTCAAAGGGTTTCTATCATGAGCTAGCCACATCTTGTGTATGCCGGAAATGTGCTTCGGTTGGGTTACTACATCTTTTTCATCTGATTCCTTCCACATTATTGGACTACGGGTTACACTCGCGCTAGATTGATGAAGGATGCCTTAATGGCTTCCTTCTAGCGGATATTTTCCTATCAACTATGGCTCATTGCTCTGGGACAAAGATCTAGAGTCCATTTGGAAGTACCTTGGGGTTTGCAGTCATCAATGGTAGATTCCTTCGCTGTCGACAGTGGGAAACCATCATTGTCCCCTGATTGATAGATTCTTCTAGGTGTCCGACTTCAGCTCATTCATTCACACTTGTTAGATTGTACTAGGTACCTTGACTCTCATTATCATTATCGGTGAGTAGTCTCGCGTTTGTTAACGGTATACATCAATGACCGGTAATCAAACGATTTCTCACGTGGTCGACCTAATATCATTTATTCCCATTGTGTAGAAATGTACCACGGCGGTCGGTGAAGACCTCGGTTGCATCAACATGTTTTGGTTCACTTGTCAGTTGCTCTTGTTACTGCTAGTTGACACCATCCACTTTATATGTTGCAATCCTTCACAACGACATCTTATATGATGGCATCTGAGTTGTGATGTAGTACCATTTTATTCCATCATGTTCATTTGGTACTATTGGGATTAGTTTTTGACATTAGTGATCGGCTTCATCTTTCAGCTTCATTGATCATCTTCTTATATGTGATATTTAGACATGTACTTTTTCGATCACAATCAGATCCATTATGTACTTTTAGTCCTTTATACTTTTATACATAGTGGATCCGCTTTTATTTGATATGTGGACATGCTTTACTTTCTCTGAGCATGGGTATGCCCACCTCAGACAACAATTTCTTTCTGATCTCTTTTTGATGGCTTGGTAGGCTGAATTCTAGTGAAGTCTTTCTTAGTCTCGACAGGATTCATTTCCATATACTTAATACATTTCAGCCATCATGTAACCCTTCTGAACTCATATATTAGGGGGCATCTGTTATAGCACCATTTACCACCCTTGGTATTTTTGATGCTTGGTTTATGGCCTAGGGCAACCCCTCCTTCCAGACTTGGTCCAAATATTTTAAAAATAGTGTTTTATTCCCTGTACGCTACTTTGCCCTGAGATAAAAGCGTGTACACACAGGTTAGTCAATACCCAACCTGCGTATATGTGTTAAAACACTTAAAAAAATTAAATTTCCTTAATTATGGGCAGAGTTCATGGTTTTACATGTTGATTACCTACTAGTGCCCGTGGCCCAACTGTTTCCCAATTGTTTCCCAACTAAAAAACTAATTGGGAGAAGTATAAATAGACTTCTATGGGAAGGCCTTAAGGAGGAGAATAGATAGAATTATTATACTGAGATTATCCCTGATTGAGTCTAAAGTATCCCTGTGCTTCAAGCACTTCCCCAAGTTTCAAGAAACCCTTGTTTCCTTGAGTGTTGATATTCTCCCACTTTCTTGAGATATCATGGTATTGGTTATGGAAGGAGGTTGTTGAAGAGTGGGACTAGATGGATCTGGAGGATGGTTCCGCTTGGAACTGGAAGAAGAAGACTTAGATGAATTCTCTCCTTGTTAGTTATAGCTTTCTACAATAAAAAGAAACGTTGTATTGTTCCTGAGATTAACTTTGTTTATGCATCAGATACTGTTGTAATTCATCTATGAATGTTATTTTGATGTATAACTAATCATTTTCTTATATGATATAAAGTTAGTTTCATTAAAATTCTTTATCTATATGCTACTATGTATGTTCGAATTGGTTGTTTTGCAGATTCAAAGATCATCAAGAGTTGTAGAGGGTCTTAACCTTGTTGGAACTACCCAAACGAAGGACATCTGAGTATGGTTGCTATTGCATAGTTTGTTTATATAAGCATGTTTCCTGAGTTATATTAGTGTTTCTTACTGTAGTTTGCTCTTGCTCTGTTGGGGTTCCAACCCAAAGCCCTAGGGTACTTATTCCCGTAACAAGGATGGATGAGGAAAAGGTTTAATGCAAGGGGGAATTCCCAAATATTTAAATTCTTACTAATTTGACACAACTTTAAAATCCATCAGTCTATTTAGTTGTATTTTTTTTCTTTTCCTGGTGTTCTAGGTATAGATTTGGATTTCTTTGAATCAATTAGACCTCTATATTTTTCAACAAACCTATCCAAAATATTTTTGAACTTTTCTGCAATTATATTTGATGCAGCCCCAATCAATAAAATATCATCCTCAAATTGGGAATGTTTGATGTTCTTAATATTTTTCCATATTTTACTTAAGGAATAATTTTAATTATTCTTTCATAATCAAGCCTTTTACTCAAGGAATTAAGCATGAGGATATATGACATAGGGGAGAGAGGAAACCCTTTCCTTATTCCTCTTGAAGCTTTGAAGGAACTCACAGTTCTCCCATTAACCAACATAGTAATCCATGGATTTGTAATACATGTAGACATCCTATGAAGGAATCGATCATCCAAGCCCATCTTCCTTATGGCATCTAGAAGAAAATAATGACCCACTTTGTCGAAGGCATTGACCATATAATATTTTATTACCATTCGTTTTTGTTCCCTTGATTTGCTTGATGTATTGTTTCTTGAACTAAAATAATATTAGCCACCTATTATCTATCTCTAAAAAATCCCCTTGATTTTTGGAAATGAGCTTATGCAAAAGAGGATTTATTCTAAGCACTATAATATTTGAGATTAACATCTGTGAGACATTACACAAATAAAGAAGGTGGTAGCATCCAAAGGAATACATGTTGGATTCCTTGGGTATTAGAGCTAGGAAGGAAGAGCTTGTCTCCCTCCCCGCTAACATATTCATGCTTCAAAGAATAGTCGATAATTTTGCGTAAATATGCTTTATGATTCACCAACCTTTTTGGTAGAAGTGCACAAAGAAGCCGTTTGGACTCGAAGCTTTATCTAGTCAAAATGAAATTAGGGTTGTCCAAATTTATTCTTCTATTGTAGACTTGAGGAGAGCTTTATTATATTTAGGGCGATCTCTATGAATATATGCTCTACCATGAACCTATGCTAAATTATTATATTTTTATTTCGTATATAGAGCAATGAAATGATCATATGTGACCTCAATTTTAGTAAAATTAGGGATATGTTCCCCATCCACTATTATGTTTTGATATTGTTCCTACATTGTCTCATTTTTTCTTGATTGTGGAATAATTTTTTATTCTTGTCTCCCGCTTTGATATTGACTTTGTAGAAATTTTGAATAATTTAACACATATTCAATGGAGATTATCCTCATCATGTACTATTGCATAAAACATACACAATACATAAGCTCCTCTACATTGATCATCAATATAGCAGCATCAATAACAATAAAACATCAAGAGCATTCACACATTAACACAGTATGTATCCCGGGGAAAGCATCTCGCTAAAAACCCCAACTATCTGTATATTAATGATTGAGTCATGTAACATTACAGAGCATAATACTTCTCACAAGTATCTCCACCTCTGTTACACACAATACAACTCAGATCTGATCTCCAAATCTCTTCCACTGCTTGCCTGCCTCCACTGCTCAATACCTGCTCAAGAACTGATGAGAATGGCTCACCAAACTCGTTTTTCACCTGCAAAATAGTCACTCACTCTTTGTTGGACGTGAGCACAAGCTATAATGTGGGCCAATATGTGATCAAACTCATTGGCATACTCAATCCCTTGATTGTGCAAGATCTGGTGCACAACTATAGTCACAACTGATAGCAATCTGATTCTCTACCACCTGTCCCTGTTGAACTGAACATGCACTGACATGCAACTGAGTTAACTGATGTATTCATTAGTTGTATTATGAGTTAATAACTTGTGAATTAATTAATAACTAATTCACCCAACTCATCTCTAGTCTATTTGCCAGTTAGACTAAATACAACCAGTTTAACAAAGCTAAACTGAACACAACTCCATCAACTCCACAATCAACTCCACCAAACTCAACTGATTGAGTTCTAACTGAAGTCATGCATGCAACAACTCAACTGACTCATAAGAAAAGCGTATTTCCTTCTGACAGCTGCATGTGCCACCTCTGTAGCTCAAACTGAAGTGCTCAAAGAGAATAAGATTAAGTTTATAGTCCAAATATTTTTGTGAGATAATAATATTTGACTTTTCTATTTTTGACAGCCAGTCTAAAAATAGACTTTGATCACTCACACTGTGATCACTCACACTTTCATCAAAAATAGAAGTCCATCTATTTTTTCCCAACTTGATCAATCATCCATAAACAGCAACCTGCAATCCATAGACATGATCCATATGTCTAAAAATAGACATAGTCTAAAAATAGACTTGCGCCAAAAATAGCTGGCGGGCCCACTTAGTGAAGGCGACTCTTTTCACTAAGCTCCATCATCTTGTTTCAATCTCAACACTCCCTCTCGACAAGATATGGATTATCAGCAACCCCTATCCTGCCTCGGTGGTACTCGAATTTGCTCCTGGTGAGAGCCTTCGTCAGAATATCAGCATCCTGATCCTCCGTTGGAATGTACGAAAGTAACATGATCCTCCGCTGCACACAATCTCTGATATAATGGTACCTGATGTCAATATGTTTAGATCTATCATGAAATACAGGATTAGCCGAGAGTTTAATGCAACTCTGGTTATCACAGTAAATCACAGTATGATCCAAATGAGAACCGAACAAACCAACTAGGATCTTCCTCATCCATATAGCCTCGCATGCAGCCAAACTTGCTGCCATATACTCGGCCTCCGCTGAACTGAGTGCCACGGATCTCTGTTTCCTGCTGTACCAAGAAACTGCTATCGATCCAATACTGAAGACCCCTCCTGATGTGCTCTTTCTGTCTGTTGGGCTCCCTGCCCAATCTGCATCCGTGAAGCCACATAGCTTCACCTCATCCTCCTGTCTGTACCATAAACCATATCCCGACGTGCCTCTCAAGTAGCGCAATACATGCTTGCCCGCCTTCCAGAAGAGCTTGGTAGGCTTAACCATAGCTTGTGAAAGCTGGTTAACTGCATAGCATATATCAGGTCGTGTATTGACCAAATACATCAGCGACCCCACCAACTGTCGATAAACAGTGGCATCCACTTCTTCTCCCGAAGTGGCATCCTCCTTCCTCCAACCTCCAGTAAGAGGAGTATCAACAGGCTTGCAGCCATGCATGTTGAACTTCTCCAGTATCTCCCGAGCATACTTGCCCTGAGAAACAAACAATCCACCACTGCGCTGCCATATTTCCAATCCCAGGAAATAGTGAAGGAGGCCCAAATCCTTCATCTCAAACTCTGTAGCAAGATCCTTCTTGCATGACAGTATCAACAGCTCATCACCCATTAGAATCAAATCATCAACATACAATACAATGATAAGCAACTTACCCTCCACCACAATCTGGTATAGGTTCGGATCCGCCTCGCTCTTGGAGAATCCAAGTCCTGTGAAATAGCTGTCTATCCATGTGTACCAAGCACGTGGTGCTTGCTTCAACCCATACAGCGCTCTCTTGAGCCTGCACACATGCGACTCGCTGCTGAAGACTTCAAAGCCTTTGGGTTGCTCAATGTACACCTCCTCCTCAATGACTCCGTTGAGGAATGCAGTCTTCACATCCATCTGATGAATGTGCCATCCCATCTGTGCTGAGAGAGCAAGAATCGTCCGTATGGAAGAATACCTTGGGACAGGTGCAACGGTCTCCTCATAATCGATCCCCTCAATCTGTGAAAAGCCTCGGGCAACAAATCTTGCCTTGTACTTCTCCACACTCCCGTCAGCTGCCTGCTTAACTTTGTAGATCCATCTCGAACCCACCACTGATTTCCCTTCCGGTCTAGGAACAATCTCCCATGCACTGTTTCTGACAATAGAATCATACTCTTCCACCATGGCGTCTACCCATGCGGGATCCTCCACAGCTTCCTCGAAAGAGGATGGCTCAGTCACAACACACTTGCTCATAAGAGCCATGTATCCAGTGTACCGATCAGGTGACTATCTCTGCCTGCGTTGGGTTGTAGGTGGTCCTACAACTTTCTCTGCATCTTGAGCCAGTCGCTCAGCTTCTATCAAGCGCTTTCGCCCTCTGATGGTTGGCGCTGCATGAGTGGTCTCTTCCACTCCATGAACCTCGTCCTGTGGCTGATCCACGTCCTGAAGCTCATCCTTAGGAACTAATAGCTCCTCATCTGCATGCAAGTGTAGCTCCCTCTCAAGCGAACACTTCATGGCTTTCTCCTCCTGAAATTTTATATCCCGTCGCACAACAGTTTTACCACTGTCTGGCAAATACACACGATAGTTGTGGGGCGTATCAGTGTACCCCACAAATATCCCAACCTCTGCGGTCGGCTCCAACTTCTTCCTGGCATCCTTCGTCACATGCATGTAAACGTTAGCACCAAAAATCCTTAAATGAGAAAGATCAGGCTTCTTACCAGAATAAGTCTCCTCAGGTGTACTCATGCCAAGTATCCTATGAGGACAACGGTTCTGCACATAAACTGTTGTATTGCATGCTTTCGCCCACAAGTGAAGGGGTAGGCCCTGATCATGCAACATTGCCCGTGCAGCACCCACAATCGTTCTGTTCTTCCGCTCAGCTACCCCGTTCCGCTGTGGGTTATGGGGAGCTATGAGCTCTCTACGAATCCCTTCTGTCTTGCAGAAATCCTTGAACTCGTCCGAGATGTATTCACCACCATTATCGCTCCTAAGAGCCTTCACCTTCTTCCCCGACTCCTTCTCAACCAGTGCTTTGAATTCACAGAACTTTGAATATGTCTCGCTCTTCTTCTGCATGAAGAAGATCTAGCACTTACGAGAGAAATCATCAACAAAAATCACATAATACCTGTGTTTTGCTGTCGAAGCAACTGAGAAAGGTCCACACATGTCTGTGTGAATTCTCTCAAGGATCATCGTGGCGCGACTATCCTTCTCGTGAAAGGTGGCTTTCACAAACTTCCCCAAAGTACACCCCTTGCACTGATCTGACTGCGCAAGTGTGCCTTTAGGAAGCCCTGTAGTGATCTGCTGCAGTATCTTCAAGGCTCCATGGTGAAGGTGACCCAATCTCCTGTGCCACAACTCGCCATCATCCCGGCTCACCAATCCTTCTGCCTTGCCTGCCATTGCTGCGCATCCATCTACATGCAACTGATAAAGGTTCCTCACTCGAACCCCTATCTTCCGGGTCTCACCAGTTGTCTTGCTGCGCAGGAAGGCCTTTCCCTCGCTGAAAACAACATCATACCCCTTGTCTTCTAACATCGCCACTGAGATGAGATTCTTCTTCAATCCTGGAACATGAATGACTTCCTTCAATACAAAGGGTTTACCAGACTCCCTCTCAAAGGAAATGGTACTGATACCGGTCGCACTGTATCTACCATCATCGCCCATCTCGATGTGCACTCCAAGATCTTTGTCCTCCAGATCAGAGAACAAATCTCTATCTCCCGTCATGTGAAAAGACGCACCACTGTCCAAGAACCACACCGATCCCATCACACTTGAAACCAAGCATGCGATCAATGAAAAATCAAGCTCAAACTGTGAGGCTAGAGCCTCTCCTGCTGAAGATCCAGCAGCCTGCTTGTTCTTCTTCTTCTGCGGACAATTAGTGGCATAGTGTCCGTGCTGGTGACAGTGAAAACACTTCACCTTGGACATGTCCTGCTTCTTGCCTTTCGCACCGGAATGAGAAGCTTTCTTGTTCTTCCCCTTCTTTGCTTTGGCAGCCAAAGCACAATTCTCTTCATCAGATACCTTTGATCAAGATCCATTCTCACCTTTATTGTTTCTGAGTTTATCCTTGAGCGCCAGGTCGCTCTTGCTTTGGAATAACATTCGCAATCCATTGAAAGAAATTTCAACAACACTGCTGTAAATTCGAATTCCACCAGCAACCAACTCAACTGCTTCCGATCTAGAATTCGTGAGAACACAATATTTCTCGTACAGAGATAGACTGTATGGGCATTCACCGGATATCTCACCTTCCAAAGGAAGGATGAATCCAGAGGCTACCTGGCCCGATTACAGACTCTGCCTGAAGAAATAGAATGTAAACAATTCCTGAATAGTAGATCTAATGATCAACAGCTTCGATACCATGTAGAAACTTTTTCTACAATTATCTAGCTCGCTCTGATACCATGTAGAAATTTTGAATAATTTAACACATATTCAATGGTGATTATCCTGATCATGTACTATTGCGGAAAACATACACAATACATAAGCTCCTCTACGTTGATCATCAATATAGCACCATCAATAACAATAAAACATCAAGAGCATTCACACATTAACACAGTATGTATCCCGGGGAAAGCATCTCGCTAAAAACCCCAACTATCTGTATATTAATGATTGAGTCATGTAACATTACACATCATAACACTTCTCACAAGTATCTCCACCTCTGTTACACACAATACAGCTCAGATCTGATCTCCAAATCTCTTCCACTGCTTGCCTGCCTCCACTGCTCAATACCTGCTCAAGAACTGATGAGAATGGCTCACCAAACTCGTTTTTCACCTGCAAAATAGTCACTCACTCTTTGTTGGATGTGAGCACAAGCTATAATGTGGGTCAATACGTGAGCAAACTCATTGGCATACTCAATCCCTTGATTGTGCAAGATCTGGTGCACAACTATAGTCACAACTGATAGCAATCTGATTCTCTACCACCTGTCCCTGTTGAACTGAACATGCACTGACATGCAACTAAGTTAATTGATGTATTCATTAGGTGTATTATGATTTAATAACTTGTGAATTAATTAATAACTAATTCACCCAACTCATCTCTAGTCTATTTGCCAGTTAGACTAAATACAACCAGTTTAACAAATCTAAACTGAACACAACTCCATCAACTCCACAATCAACTCCACCAAACTCAACTGATTGAGTTCTAACTGAAGTCATGCATGCAACAACTCAACTGACTCATAAGAAAAGCGTATTTCCTTCTGACAGCTGCATGTGCCACCTCTGTAGCTCAAACTGAAGTGCTCCAAGAGAATAAGATTAAGTTTATAGTCCAAATATTTTTGTGAGATAATAATATTTGACTTTTCTATTTTTGACAGCCAGTCTAAAAATAGACTTTGATCACTCACACTGTGATCACTCACACTTTCATCAAAAATAGAAGTCCATCTATTTTTTCCCAACTTGATCAATCATCCATAAACAACAACCTGCAATCCATAGACATGATCCATATGTCTAAAAATAGACATAGTCTAAAAATAGACTTGCGCCAAAAATAGCCTGCGGGCCCACTTAGTGAAGGCGACTCTTTTCACTAAGCTCCATCATCTTGTTGCAATCTCAACAGACTTGTTTCTCCACATATGTTCTTCCTTTTTGATGTCCGTGTGATATAGATCAAACTCTTTTCTCTCCTTTTGGAAAATTTCAAGTGTTATATTTTCATTTTCCATTTTCTTTTGTATACCTTCCAGATTGTTTTTATGAAGCTTTATTTCCTTGCCCCAATTTTTTTTGTATTCATTAGCCCATTTCTTGAGGGAAAGATTTAGATATTTTATTCTGCATTCTCAAATTTCGATAGGGAACTAATAATCCATTTGTTCCAATTAGATGAGATCATCTCTATGAATTCTTGTTGATTAAGCCAAAGTGGATCAAACTGAAACAATAGAGGGCCATAGTCTACTTATGAATACATTGAGAGAGAGATTGGACTATGATTTGATCCTCCCCAAATGAGAATATTGGATGAGAAGGAAAATTTATAGTTTAGAATGTCATTGTCTATTAAAAATATATAAAGGCATGCTACTATATGCCTAGGTCTCATTCTTATATTTCTCGAGGTGTACTTTCTGAAGGTTAATTTGACATCTGCTAGTTCAAATGAGGAAATAAGATCCTCCATATATTCCCTAAAGGGATCTCTTATAGGGGTACCCAATTTTTTCTCCCAGGGGTAGAGGGTGAGAATGAAATATCCTTTGAAAATTATTCCATTATTGATTTCAAAGTCATTTAGTTTCATTAAGGAATTCCAACAAAGCACATTTTCCTGATAAGAATAGGCAAATAGATATTTACAATAGAGCATACCTGCTGACTAGGAATATGAATAAGGCAAGTCACTAACCAATGGGGTGAGCGATCCGCCGAGAGGAAATTGAAACTTGAGTCAGATCAGACAATACAAAGGGTATATAGCTTACCAAAGGCCCCATAATAGCTTACTACTTGAGTTGTGCTTCCTTTCCATAAAAAAAATACATTTGTGGATAATCTCTTGATCCCACATTTCTATCCTGGAGCAAGATGATTGAAGACTTTTATTGTTAATCAAACTTTTGAATTCTACCATTATTTTTATATAACCTAACCCCCTACAATTCTAAGAGATTATTTTCATTATTTACTATGAGATTTCGATCTCCCATGAACCAACGAGGGGGTGGGGGGGTATGGGCCACCTTCTAGTTGTTATTTCCCATTTGGAGAAGGCAATATCTATTATTTGTTGGATTCCTAACTCCGTTTCTTTATTAAATATCTCTTTCATCAAGTCCTTTTGATATTTTATACCGATTCTTTTAAATACTTTGGGTTGTGCTTGTTCTTTCCCATGGTCTCCTTCTGATATCTTGTTTTCTAAATCTATTGAGATAGGTTCTTGATAAGTTTTGTGATTTTTTGGGAAGACAAATTTATCCTCTTCTTCTAATTCAAATTTAGTTTCTTCTTCATTTCATTCCAAGATTTGAGGGTTTGTTATTGGCTTCTAATATACCTTGAATATTTTGGGGAATGATTCAAATTTGTTCTCTTGATTAATATCTACATGAATTACTCTTTATTCTTCTTCGTTTACTAGGTCTTCATATTTTTTTTTTTCTAGTTGAGAGAGGCTTTTATTTTTTCTTGAGGATGACACTTGAGCTCCTTCAGGGGGACCAATTTTTTTGGGAGACTTGGGGGTATTTATCCATGCATTGATTTTCGCCATACCTTTAGCTACTATTGGTTGATTACTTTCTCCTCTTCTTCTCTTTGGTTTCCACCATTGTTGTTGTTATTTAGCTTAATTTTGATGATCCTCCAACATTTTAAAGTTTCTAGCAAAATGTCCATATTCTTGGTAGAGTTTACATTTGAAGGGAAACTGATCATAATCCACCTCTTAGAGGAAAGATAAGTTATATAGATTTAAAAGGATGGAAGAAGGGAGTAATTTATCTAGATCAAATTCCACACAAATCTTAGAATACGTTGAGCATACCCTCTCAAGGTTTTCTTATAGATCTCAAGGTTTCATCATTCTAGCGATGCAGAGGGAGGTAGGGGAGTTTAACATAGGCTATAACAACTAAAGGAACATCATTTTCTAGGTTGAATTCAGGATTTCTTAATGCTTGGGTCCCCATGAGATAAGGACCACTCCTGAAGATAAAATGATGAGTAGAATTGTTTTCAAAGAGAAAGGTGAAGAACCCTCTCCCATAGAAGGAGACATAAAACTGACCTTGGATAAGAGGCTTCCTATTCTTTTATATCCACAAACAAAGTGATTTGGGGGAGGTCTATATGCCCATAAACCAATCCACTAGACCCATATTCACTAGCCTGAGGGCCATCAATGTGGATTGGGCTACATGAACCAAGATTTTAAGCATTTATGTCGGCTCCTTTACCAATATTTCGAACTTGTTCTTGAGTATGTGTGGGATTCCTAAGACCAACACCTAGAAGTATCTATTTCAGGAGTAGGCATAGGAGGAGGAGGGGTAGGCCCTCTTTATCCCATGACCATTAGATCCGAGTAGGGGCTAGGGTTTGTAGGAGTTGCAAGTGACCTTGGAGCATGAGAGCCTCTTTCCAAATTTTCAATGATACAAATGGTCATGAATTCCATACTCCAAACTAGAAATGGAATAGGAAGTTGATTGAAACAATGAACCATAGGGTTTGAATGCTTAAACATATCATGGAATCCTAAAAAAATGAATAATGGTTAACTCTTTACCCTCCAACAAAAATTATTTCCATGCTTAAATATTTAAAGTCTCGATCATTCATTGGAAGGACCCATGGGTTCAATTCCATTATGATTTTCCACTACTCTTCTTTATTGCAATCTAACTGCATGCACAAGAATAACATTCACTTGGTTTGACTATAAATTCCTCTCATAATCCTTAGATCTACACTATTCAATGGATTCCCATATAATACAATGAACTCATAGATGCCAACTAATACTTTAACCATGTCTACTTGAGTCTACATGCACTCTCATTATTTATGTATATTCACACTCTTTCGCAACAATGATATCATTAATTTTCATGATTTTTTCTTCCAAGAGATGTGACATAGATATGATATACTTGGAATCTCTCTTTTTGTAGAGTAGCTTCCATATTTGATACACTTGATGCAGTGAAAACTAAGCCCCCCCCCCACAAGACCAAAATCACACAATGTAAATAATATACTTAACAACATCCATTCATCATTGAAATATAACTAAACTTGTAATAACCACATCCATTCATCATTGAAATATAACTAAACTTGTAATAACCACAACCACCACTGCTACAAATAATTTTCACATTATACAAAGAGATTTAAGTGGAAACGCTAAAGGGAAAATAGCATTGTGTAATATATCAATATATCTCTTGTATGATTTATTTTATGAAATATATTCATATTTCGATATGTAACTTTCTCATCACATTAGGTTTCCATGTCAAATGCCAGGACAACCTTCTTTCATTATTCTTATCTTTGGAGCCCTCTCTTAATCTATGTTTGGCCAACCCCTTATCCCTTCACATTCGTTGTATTTATCTTGTCCTTCCATCTTCTTGGCCAATCTCTCTAATGATTTTGACCCTTCAACTTCTTAAAATATTTCTTGTAACATCACATATCATGCCTATGATTATTTTCTCTAATTAGTGCTCCAATCACTCTATCTTCATGTCATATATTATTCCCACCACACTTCCTTCATCTCGACCTTATTTTACGTCCTGTTTTTTGTTTCATTGATTACCATGTGGAATCATATTATTGGTCCATTTCATGCTGTTTCTTTTGAATCACACTTCTATATCACTCTTCTATTATGGTTTTATTTATTTGAAATATCCCATAATTCTCTTTCTATGTGGATGGGGTCCATCCATTTTCTTAACCTTTGGGAACGCCCTTCAATTTTAAGTTTATTCTTCCCCTTCTCAGAGGAAAGAATAGGTAGTTGGTATTTCCAAAATTCCATTGTAACTCCTTGATTCATCCTTTATAATAAGATTACACCTTAGAGTTTTGCTACATATGGTGAAGGATAAGGAAACTCTCCTATCATTGCACTATCTTTGCTATATATTTATCTTTTTTCCACCGTAAGGTTCGAGAAAGAAAAGAAAAGGTTTCTTCTACGATGGTACTTTGATGTATTCCGCCTTTTTGGATCCTCCTCTTTTTTTGGATATTCTTGTGCTTAATTTAGGCAATGAAAGGTAGAGGGTAGATGTATGAATTATTCATTCTATATCTACTCTAGCCTTATATTTTCCGCATGTGAAACCTCCATTCATTTGTTTCTCTCTACGTTCATAGATCACCTATTAATGGAATGCAAGGAATAGGTATGCAGAACATTCATTATCATCCTTATTATCATTTATCTATACCACAATTACATAAAGTTAACCCTATTTCCCAACTAAGAATCTTGTTATTTTTTGGCAGCTAGGGAGAAATTCCCTAGTCCTCACTTGACTTCGAAAGATTATTGAAATGAGTTTTTTTTGTGATCTCCAAGTCGACTCAAATTACTGGAGGGAAATCATTTACGTTTGAAATTCAAATCTAAAATTGAAGATCAACTTCAAGGTCTACTCACCCAAGGGTCGTGACCATTCACTCTTGAAAAACCACTATAAATACTCCATTGGGGTGATCCTCAAGAAAAAGTGCGAAATTGGTTCGCAATTTAGATGGGATTTTGATATGAGATTTTTCGGCTCTGTAACTCCTAAGATGGATATTTTTTTTGAAGATTTCGGATGCCTTATTTCTCTGTTATAGTTTCATATGGCACAAAGTATGGTCTTCTTCACATGACACAAAATATGGTCTTCACATGGCACAAAGTATTGTCTTTGTATAACATAGTCTCTAGCTTTGAACTCCTGCTCATGATAGAGATATGATGGTATCTATTGTAACTACATACAATCTCTCACTATTGTGATATGGATCTCACTGTTTTGATATGACATCTCTATGTTCGCTCTATGACATCTTGTTAAATTTGGAAACTAGGGAAAAACATCACTTTGGACAACTCGTATGAGGCAGCTGATATTTTTCTTGGATTCCTCTTTCCGAGAGGTGTAGGATTGATCTAAAGATCATCCCATTCTGACATGTACAAATGAAGTTATGAATTTATTTTGATTATGGACAAATTGTCAAGGTCAACCAACCATCAAATTAGCCTCTTCCAGCCTTCAATGTTGCATATAAATACGAGGTGCCTCCTCCTCATTTTGGCATCTCATGTCATTCATCTTTCTCTCTATCATATTGATTGGGTATAGATTTCTGGGCCTCTCTCTCTCCACAAGTGCTAAAGGAAGACTGTCTTTTCTAGCTACTTTGTTGACTAGATTTGACCAAAATTTTAAGAAGCCAAAATTTCAGGAGATCGAAATTTCAGGATACCGAAATTTCAGGGGGCTGAATTTGATGAGCATTGACCCTGTTTGACTTCAGTTTTGTGAGGGAGACTTCTATTTGGGTAGGCCACTATTCTAGGCACAAAATCCAAGGCAATTTGACCCTTACGTTGACTGCCCTAATTCAGGTTGTTGCATTGACTTTTGTTGACCATATTTGACTGGTTGTTTTCAGACTATTTTGGGCTACATTATCTTGCTGTTGGAGGCTGAGTTGACTAAGGTTGATTGAGATATTTTGGAGGTCAATTTTAGCCCTTATGACCATCATTAACTTTCTAGTTAGGGCTTTTTATTTCTGCTATTTTGACTGATCAGTTTGGGTAAGTGAATATTGTAAATTGTACTCTCTCTCTCTGCTAAATTTTTGAAGAATTATAAGAAGAATTGATCAAGGGATTCCCCATATTGGGGTTTGTCCCTCGCTGGTGTCATATCTTGTGTCCTCTTGTGTTGGCTTGTCTTCTACTGTTATTTTTTATGTTCTATCTACATTTTAATATCATGTTGATGTGATTGCTATACTAGATATGATATTGGGCTAATAAAGAAAACTGAAGTAAAATTGCTCTAAGCATAGAACATACCATTGTTATCCTAAAATTAACATGGTATCGGAGCTGACATGAAAACAAAGCCCAAGAAAGAGTGAAAAACAATCATTAAGAGGAGAAATTAGTGATCAAGAACAAGTCTCAATGGCCTCCACATCCTACTTCAAGTTTGATGATAAGCTTCATGATAAGTCTGATTATGATGCATGGAAGATGTCTCTTGATTTGACTTTAGGAGAGAAAGATGTCATGGATTATGTGTAGGGAAAGATTCCTGGAACCTCCTTCAAATGCACAGGTTCTTGCTAAGACAAAGTACAAGAAGAGTGAAGTCAAAGCCAAGAATATCATCAGGGATTATATTCATAAGCACTTAGTTGCTTACATCTCCGATTTGAATACATCAAAGGAGACATATGATAGGTTGGTTGGCATGTTCAAATCTAGAAATGCAATCAAATTCTTTTCCTCAAAAAAAAGCTGAAGGATATAAAGATGGGAAAAGGTGAGGATATTCAATCCTATTTCATGAGGATTATCGAGATAAAAAAGGATATTCTTTCGATTGGTGAAGCTATTGCTGACAGGGAGCTCACTCTCATTTCCCTTGGAGGTCTTCCTCCCAGATCACATGTGTTAAATTGGCAACTAGGGCCAAACTCCATGTGCGTCAGCTCATTTATGGCAGCTGATATTTTTATTGGATCCGTTGAGAGGTGTAGGCTTGATCCAAATATCATCCGATTCCGATAAGTACTTATGGAGATATGAATTTATTTAGATTATGGAATTATCATCTAGCCAACCAGCAAATTGAGTAGGCTCAAAATCCCAATAGACGTGTCTATTCATCATCCACGTTTTAGAATAAATTGGTGAGGATTTGAAGTCATTTGGACATGTATTCTTGAGGTGATCTCCTCTCCACGTCTGGGTTTTTTGAAGGAGAGAACCAAAAGATACGCTGGCCCAAGGGTGATGCCCTAACTGCAGGAAGCCGCAGGCATATGAGGATGAGCAGCAGACAGAGACCTAATATGAGGCATGCAGGCCCTAATCTACGTAGTCAATGGAGACTCCTTCAACGTAGCAATGGCAACATATATTCACAGCTATAGAGATATATACATGTTGTAATGGAGTCACCTTATACGCTAATCATAAATATCTATATACAGTTCATGAAGAGAACTTTCACGCTGTTCATCATGAGGATATTCCGCTGTAAATATATACGCAGGTATACGCTGCCCCGAACAGTCATGTTATACGCAGGTTATACGCTACCCAGAACAGTCATGTTATATGTAGGTTCCGCTGTAAATATATACGCATGTATACACTGCCCAGAACAGTCATGTTATACGCAGGTTATACGCTGTCTAGAACAGTCATGTTATACGTAGGTTCTGATGTAAATATATACGCACGTTATACACTGCCTAGAACAGTCATGTTGTGAACACAGTCAAAGGTTATATGCTGCCCAGGACACACAATCATGTTGTGAACGTAGTCAAGGGTCATAACATGTAGTCAATGGAACAATTATAAATGCAGTCACGGGAGCTCTCATACACTGTCTAGAAGATCTGTTCACGCAGCCATAAAAGCATAAATCTCACGCATAAAAATATTCGGGTGGTTCTGAGATTTCACAGAAGGGGAATTGTTGTAATGAGACTTCAGACATCGATCCACAGTCAAAGCTTGAAGCCGCTGGAAGAAGACAACAAAACTTGTCTAAGGGCATCAAGTATTACTGTCTTGCTATGACTCTATGATGAGATAAGGATTCAGTGAGGAAATTCTTCGCACATGTAATCAACGTATTCCTGTGAAAAAGAAGATCTATGAAACCCTACAACAGTACTAACTCAGCATAGGAGTATATTACAATGGGAAGACCAGATCTGTCATTATCAACATATTTGGGGTAGCAATGTAATGTTGTATGATGAGAGCAACATAAGAGTCATTGAGTATACATCAGATGGGTGTAGATCCATGATGTTGAGAACAGCTCAGTGATATTTGGATACAACACAGCATAATGATATGTGCATGGGCAGCACAACGATACATGGAGCAGAGGCAGCAGCATGATGATGATGCACATTAGTTTGAGCAGCATGATGATGGATAAGATCATGGACATGGGAAGCATGATGATAATCATAATTACTACAACATGGTGCAGTATGCAGTGGTGAAACTAGAGGACCAAAGAAGCACGATGATAGGTGAAGGAGTCACCTTGAGAATTAGTTGAAGCAGAATGTCTTCAACTGATCTCATCGTTATACAAAAGGTTCTATGCTAGATCTAGATAAGTCAAAGTGTTGAATTCTGCTATAAATATACTCTCTCTCTCTTTCTCTGCTGAACTTTGAAGATAAAAGAAGATTTGATCAAAGGGTTTCCCCACACATTGTGGGGTTTGTCCCTGGCTCGTGCCACATCTTGTGTCCTCTTGTCTTGGCTTGTCTTCTGTGATTTATATTTATGTTCTATATGCAGTTTATCTTAATGCTGACGTGATTGCTAACTGTGAAAATTTAAATAAATTGATTTAACATAGAACATACCTAAACTTAACATGGTATCAGAGCTGAGGTGAAGGCAATGCCCAAGCAAGAGTGAAGGAGAAATCACCAAAGATAGTCGGGACAAGACAAAAGGATCGCTGGGTTCCTCATAATTCACCCAGGGTGAATTCGAAGTAGAGAATGTTATCAGAATGGCGCAGTGGAAGTTATTGATGACCCATCTAAAGATCACTTCATTGGGAAGTTCGGATCTAAGGGTGGAAGGAAAGGCGGATACCTTGGTTGCAATAAGTTCAGCCATTATGCGAAGGAGTGTCCGAATGGCAGAGACACATCTCTTGATGAATATAACAATCATTCCAGGGACATCTTCAATGATCAAAGGAATGACTGGTAATGTAGGTCATCAAGGAAATGGTTGACTCTTCAAAGAAAGCAAGGAACCCCATAATCTCTTTTATGTACCTGATCGCAAGAAGAACCTGGTGTCCATATCGGAAATGGAAGTCAAAGGTTTCAAGGTGGCACTCATCGATGGAAAGGTACATGTTTGAAAATATATTTTTTCAAAGATGTTTTGAGTTCAGGGTTGTATCAAGTTGCAGGATGTCCACTGGGGACCATGTCCATTGACACATAACATTGAAGATTTGTGAGTCAGATGGCGACAAGGATGCCTAAATTCAAAAAGAGCATGAAAGTACATGTTTGAGATGTACTGAAGGAAAATCTTACAAGGGGACCATTCCCCTCATGTAGCAGGTCCACAGGTGTGGAACAACCTGAGGGGTTTGAGATTGATGATTAGGAATCTCACGTATGCAAGTGGAAGAAAACCCTCTATGGCTTGAAGCAAAGCACCCTGGGTGTAATATGAGAGGATTGATAGCTGTCAGATGAAGCTGAGATTCACTAAGAGTGAATCTGATCCAAACCATTACCCGAAGGTTGAGGATGATAGACCTCTCATACTGGCACCTATGTCTGACAGGTGCAGACCCTCTCATTTGTAGAAGACAGAGGGAGTT
Organism: Pinus tabuliformis; assembly: GCA_031772625.1. Lineage (NCBI taxonomy): Eukaryota > Viridiplantae > Streptophyta > Pinopsida > Pinales > Pinaceae > Pinus > Pinus tabuliformis. The sequence goes on from CM062805.1 coordinate 1,356,323,520, forward strand.
GGATTCCAGATGTGGAATGTTAAACTGCAAGCTTGTGACTACCTCAAGGATCATAAGTTATATGGTAGTGATATCGGACTAGATTTGGGAATGCCTCTGAGTTTCATAAACTCATTCATGTTGATGTTCTTGGTGAACCTTCGTCCGGACATATGTTTTGTAGTTAGCATGGTGAGCTCATATTTGGTTGAGCCTCATTGTATTGGTGCCTAGAGTCTTCTGAGATATCTTAAGGTCACAATCTCTCATGGATTGAGATACATTGCCGGGAAGATGAAATTGAATTATTATTTGAATGCTAAATGGGCAGGCAGTGTGGAGGATCACTAGAGCACTTTTTAGTGCTGGTTCTCTTTGGATTCTGCTTCGATGCATGAAGCAGAAGTTGGTTGCTATAAGCACCGCCAAGACTGAATACATGGCTACGAGTATGATATCATATGAAGCTTCATGGTTGCAGAAAGTCTTAAGTGAGTTGTTTTTCTCTATGACAACCAGAGGTGGGATTCGATTATTGGGGAAACCCGTATTCAACAATTTCTCCAGCAAATATACATCAGATACTGCCTTATCTTGGATATGGAAAGTCGATGAGAAAGGAGGCTCCATCGCACTGAGATGATGTACAGGTTGCCAAAGCCTCGCGGGAAAGATCAAATTTGTGATTTTCCCGAATGACTTAGAGTCGTCAAGAGACCCTTGTACAAGGGTCCTTCATGTTTCATACATTGAGCTCTGGGAGCTCTGGGGGCTTGCAGTTCTTACTGGAGGATCATACGACCACATGGTGACTCACCCTACCCTGGTGGTGTGCACTGGGATAGGATGATTTGCTCTCGTGTGGACATGATGATTCGCTCTCCTATGGACAAGATGATTTGCTCTCTTGTGGGACAAGATGATTTGCTCTCTTGTGGGATAGGATGATTCGCTCTCCTGTGTAGCAAGATGATTAATTCTCCTGTGAGGCCTGGATTGATGTGTTCTCCATGGCGATTGTAGCAGGATTGATGTGTTCTCCTGTGAGGCCTGGATTGATGTGTTCTCCATGGTGATTGTAGCAGGATTGATGTGTTATCTTGTGAGGCCTGCATTGATGTGTTCTCCATGGCGATTGTAGCAGGATTGATGTGCTCTCCTGTGAGGCCTGGATCGATGTGTTCTCCATGCGATTGTAGAAGGATTGATGTGTTCTCCTGTGAGGACAGGATTGATTAGTTCTCCTGTCGAGGCATCCTACCCATGCAGTTTGGGACTCATGGGAAGTACCTCTCATTTGATCAATGAGCAGCAAAATGAAGTTAGGGACCATAGCAGTATCGATGGATGCATCGTTGTATCTACCGAACTCCCTACGCTAGGATGACCTCCATTGATCTGGGATCAATGATACTGGTCTAGGACCAGTGGTAGGAGTTGTACCATACTATGACGCTGACTTCGGGTCGGTTGAGACTGGTCTGGGACTAGTGGTACATACTCTGAGACTGATTTTGTGTCAATGCAGGACTAGTCTGGGACTAGTGAGAGTGGTACATACTATGACGCTGACTTCGGGTCGATTAGACTGGTCTGGGACCAGTGGTACACTCTCTGAGCCTGTGATACTAGTCTAAGACTAGTGGTAGGAGTGGTACCCACTATGATGCTGACTTTGGGTCAGTTGAGACTGGTTTGGGACCAGTGGTACGCACTCTGAGACTGACTTCCGGTCAGTGGAGAATGGTATGAGACATTCTCGATCAATTCTTCTTCTTCATAGTTCAGCAAAGCTAAGCAGAGCTCAGTAGAGCAGAGCAAAGCTAGCAGAGCTAAGAAGAGCAGAGCAGAGCCAACAAAGCTAAGAAGAGCAAAGACAACAGAGCTTAGCAGAGTTGGGCAGAGCAGTGCAGGGCACTGATGGCAGAGATAGTTCAATCAGACTTATGGATCACCAGATGGAGTTCTCCCTAGTTGAGAGGGAGTGTTAAATTGGAAACTAGGGCCAAACTCCATGTGGGTTAACTTATTTATGGCAACTGATATTTTTATTGGATCCCTCTCGTCGAGAGGTGTAGGCTTGATCCAAATATCATCTGATTCCGATAAGTAGTTATGGAGATATTAATTTATTTAGATTATGGAATTATCATCTAGCCGACCAACAACTTGAGTAGGCTCAAAAGCCCAATAGACATGTCTATTTATCATCCATGTTTTAGTATAAATTGGTGAGGATTTGAAGTCATTTGGACATGTATTCTTGAGGTGATCTCCTCTCCACGTCTGGGTTTTTGGAAGGAGAGAACCAAAAGATACGTTGGCCCAAGGGTGATGCCCTAACCGCAAGAAGCCACAGACATATGAGGATGAGCAGTAGACAGAGACCTAATATGAGGCACGCAGGCCCTAATCTATGCAGTCAATGGAGACTCCTTCAATGTAGCAATGGCAACATATATTCACAGCTATAGAGATATATACATGCTGTAATGGAGTCACCTTATACACTAATCATAAATACCTATATGCAGTTCATGAAGAGAAATTTCACGCTGTTCATCATGAGGATATTCCGTTGTAAATATATACGCAGGTATACGTTGCCCAGAACAGTCATGTTATACGCAGGTTATACGCTGCCCAGAACAGTCATGTTATACGTAGGTTCCGCTGTAAATATATACGCAGGTTATACGTTGCCCAGAATAGTCATGTTGTGAATGCAGTCAAAGGTTATACGCTGCCCAGAACACGCAGTCATGTAGTGAACGTAGTCAAGGGTCATAACATGAAGTCAATGGAACAATTATAAATGCAGTCACGGGAGCTCTCATACGCTGTCCAGAATATCTGTTCACGCAGCCATAAAAGCATAAATCTCATGCATAAAAGTATTCGGGTGGTTCTGAGATTTCACAGAAGGGGAATTGTTGTAATGAGATTGCAGACATCGATCCGCAGTCAAAGCTTGAAGCCGATGGAAGAAGACAACAAAACTTGTCTAAGGGCATCAAGTATTACTGTCTTGCTATGACTCTATGATGAGATAAGGATTTGGTGAGGAAATTCTTCGCACATGTAATCAACGTATTCCTGTGACAAAGAAGATCTATGAAACCCTACAACAATACTAACTCAGCATAGGAGTATATTACAATGAGAAGACCAGATCTCATTCTCAGCATATTTGGGGTAGCAATGTAATGTTGTATGATGAGAGCAGCATAAGAGTCATTGAGTATACATCAGATGGGTGCAGATCCATGATGTGGAGAACAACTCAATGATATTTGAATACAGCACAACATGATGATATGTGCATGGGCAGCACAACGATACATGGAGCAGAGGCAGCAGCATGATGATGATGCACATTAGTTTGAGCAGCATGATGATGGATAAGATCATGGACATGGGCAACATGATGATAATCATAATTACTACAACATGGTGTAGTATGCAGTGGTGCAACTAGAGGACCAAAGCAGCACGATGATAGGTGAAGGAGTCACCTTGAGAATTAGTTGAAGCAGAATGTCTTCAACTGATCTCATCGTGATACAAAAGGATCTATGCTAGATCTAGATAAGTCAAAGTGTTGACTTCTGCTGTAAATATACTCTTTCTCTCTTTCTCTGATGAACTTTGAAGATAAAATAATATTTGATCAAAGGTTTTCCCCACACATTGTGGGGTTTGGCCCTGGCTCGTGCCACATCTTGTGTCCTCTTGTCTTGGCTTGTCTTTTGTGATTTATATTTATGTTCTATATGCAGTTTATCTTAATGCTGATGTGATTGTTAACTGTGAAAATTTAAATAAATTGCTTTAGCATAGAACATACCTAAACTTAACAACATGTGTTCAACACTACTATTCTCAATAACAATAAAATTCTAGGTTTTGAAGAATCGCTGACCATATGTTCTCAATAAGAAACAAGGATGATGGAATTGGAGATTCCTCTGAATAGGAATAATCCTACCTCATTCTCTGCTCATGGCAAGGGGAAGAACAATGCAGGTTCAAAGAAGCAAAGTCAAGGAAGATCGAGATTCAAAAATGGAAGGAAGGGAAGATGCTTCGTTTGCAACAAGTTTGGTCACTATGCCAGGGAGTGTCCAAATAGAAGGGACACATCTCATTATGATGATCACAATCATTCCAGAGGCAACAACAACAATCAAAGGAATGTCAAGTTCAACAGCAAAGGGAAAAGGAATGCTTCCGCTACTCAACTTGGAAATGATCGAGCTTCTAAAAGAAAAAGAAACTCTAGGTATGATGAGTCTAATGTTGTAAATTCTAAGCCAAAGTAATTTTATCTTATATCTACTCTCTCTACTACCTCTCCTCGAGATACTTTGGGAAATTGGTTGATAGATAGTGGCGCCTCAAGGCACTTCATCGAGTACAAGGAAGCTCTTTCAAATCGTATAGAGAAGGATACAAATTTGGAAATTATCCTTGGAGACAATGCCACCTATCTTGTGAAGGGAGTTGGGAATGTTACCCTTCAAATGAATCAAGGTAACACCGTTCATCTTCAAAAAGTACTATATGTACCTGATCTAAAGAAGAATCTAGTGCCTATCTCAGCGATGAAAGACAAAGGATTGAAGGTGGCATTCATCGATGGAAAGGTACGTGTGTGGAAAAGAAATTTCAAAGAATCATTTACTCTTGGATTCAAGGTTGACAATTTATATCAATTTGGAGGAAGTCCACAGGGAGCCATGTCTTGCGACACCTCTTCAATCTGAACTATGGCACTCAAGGTTTTCTCATATTCACTATAAGGCTCTACTTGATGCAAGGAAGATGGTTACAGGTATGCCCAAATTCAAAATAGAGCATGAAGGTGTATGTTAGGGATGTGCTGAGGGAAAACATACAAGGGGACCATTCCCCTCAAGTGATAGCAAGACCACAAAATTTTTGCAATTGGTTCATTATGATATATCTGGTATGTTTCCTGTGACATCATTAGGAGGATATTTATATTATGTTGTCTTTGTGGATGACTTCTCTCGCAAAAATTGGATATATTTCTTGAAGAATAAGGACAGAATATTCTCATGATTCAGTACCTTTAAAGCCTTGGTGGAAAATCAAACAAGGAAGAAGATCAAGATATTGAGGACTGATAATGGAATTGAGTATGAGTCAAATGAATTCAATGACTATTGTAGGGAACCTAGCATTAAGAGGGATACTACTACTGCATATACTCCTAAGTAAAATGGTGTTTCTAAAAGGAATAATTGTTCCATTATAGAAGCCACTCATGCCATGCTTCATGATCAAGGAATTTCAAAGTCCCTATGGGGAGAAGCTTCCAACACTGTTGTGTACATTCAAAATGGATGCCCTCATCAAGCATTGGACTCCAAAACTCCCGAAGAAGTTTTCACTGGTAAGAAACCTGATGTTTCTCATTTTAAAATTTTTGTTAGTCTCGTATACTTTCATGAGCCAAAAGAAAAAGAAGTAAATTGGAGGCATTTGGGAAGAAAGGAACTTTTGTGGGCTACAATGAAACTTCTAAGGCATATAGAATCTATGTGCCTAGTCAAAGAGAAGTAGAATTCAATCATGATATCACCTTTGATGAAGATGTCGCCCTAAGGAATATTAGCAACCTTTCTATTCCAAGGAAAGAAGAAGATGCAGAAAATAAGGGAGATTCATAGGATGAGCCGATGCCCGATGTTTAAGAACCGATGGATCCCATTGATCCTCCTCCTCATGATACCTCCTCCTCTAAAAGGAGACCCTCATGGCTAAGGAAAACTCTTGAAGATGTCAAGAGACATGTTGCACCGAGGGGGACATTTCGTGAAATAAAGAAGCCTAATAGATACCAAGGGTACTTAACCACTATGAGCACCATTATTTAGTTTGAACCTTGCTCATTTGAAGAAGCTGTGAAGAAACAAGTATGGAAGGATGCTATGAACGAAGTGTATGAGTAAATTATGAAGAATGATGTCTGGGATGTGGTCCCTAGACCCTAGGACAAATCTGTTTTCACCTCTAAATGGCTCTACAAGATCAAACATGGTTTTGATGGAAGTGCTGAGAAGTTCAAGTCTAGATTTGTTGCTCGAGGCTTCTCTCAAAAGGAAGGTGTAGATTATGATGAGATATTTGCACCCGTTGGTTGCCACACCACCATCCATTCAATTATAGCCCTTGCTACCTTGCAAGGATGGAATCTACACTAGATGGATGTCAAGACTGCCTTCTTGCATGGTTCACATTAAGGAGGAAGTCTATGTGGAACAACCTAAGGGGTTTGAAGTTCAATATCACCAGACACATGTATGCAAGTTGAATAAAGCCCTCCATAGGTTGAAGCAAGCGCCCCAGGCTTGGTATAGAGGATCGATAGCTTTCTAATGAAGCTGGGATTTGCAAGAAGTGAAGTTGATCCTAACCTTTACTTTAAGTTTGAGAATGATATACCTCTCATCTTGGTAATCTATGTGGATGATCTCTTTCTGATAGGTGAAAACCCTCTTATTCATCAATGTAAGAGAGATTTGGCTTTTGAATTTAATATGAAGGACGTAGGACTGATGTATTACTTCCTAGGGTTGGAGGTTTGGAAAAATCCAGGGGAGATTTTCCTTTCTCAAGGAAAATATGTTGTGAAGCTACTTGAAAGATTTGGGATGGTGGATTGCAAGTACGTGACTGCTCCAATGGAACTTAACTTCAAGAATTTATGTGGAAGTGCTGTTGGGCCTGATTTGGGAAATCCTTTTGAGTATTTTCAACTCATATGGGCCCTGATGTTCTTGGTGAACTCCTGTCTAGACATATGTTTTGCAGTGAACACATTGAGTCAGTTTATGGTTGAGCCTCATCATATACATTGGATTGTTGCCAAGAATCTCTTGAGATATCTCCATGGCACAGTCACTTATGGACTGAGATACACTACCAAGAATGTGAGGCTCCATGATTACTCTGAGGAAATCTAGGCTGGCAGTGTGGTGGATCGCAAAATCACATCAGGATGTTGCTTCTCTCTAGGTTCTACTTCAATATCATGGATGAGCAGGATGCAAAAGTCGGTTTCTTTAAGCAACACTGAGGCTGAATAGATTGCTACTAGTTTGGCTTCCTGTGAAGCTGTCTAGTTGAGGAAGATCTTTAGTGAGCTATTTGAACATGTGATAGATACCACCATGATCTTCTGTGACAACTAGAGTGGGATATGTTTTATGAGAATCCCGTGTTTCATGATTTCTCCAAGCATATTGATATCATGTACCACTTTATCTGGGATATGGTACAATGGGGAGAAATAAGGCTCCATCATATTGGGATTGATGAGTAGGTCATCGATATTCTTACGAATCCCCTTGGGAAGATCAAATTCTTAACCTTCTGAGAAACGACTTGGAGTTGTGGAGAGACCCTCCTATGAGGGTCTTGTATGAGATGGATAGATAGCTTTGGGACCTTTAGGGGACTTGGGGTACTTCTTGGAGCGATGAGCAACCATAGGGTGACTCACGCTCCCCCAGTGATACCCCATGGTGGCATATGCATAGGCTGAGTAGTTTACCCCCCCCTATGGCATATGAGAAGGATGAATGGTTCACCTTGTCCTTTTGGAACATCTTATCCATGCAGTCCGGGACTCATGGGAAGTACCTCTCATTTGGCCAATGAGTATGGAAATGAGGATAGGGACCATAGTACTACCGATGGATGCATCATGTACTACCGTACTCCCTATGCTAGGATGTTGATATTGATATGAGATTAATGGAAACTGACTACGGGCCAGTTAAGAGTGGTATGACACACTCTTTATTGTTGGAGACTGACTTCGGGTCAGTGGATAATGGTATGATACATTCTTGAGCATTTCTTATTTCTTCATGGTTCAACAGAGTAGAGTAGAGCAGAGAAGAGTAGTGCAGTGTCAGGGATCGTACAGATTGTCAGACAGTTTGGTAGGTGATGTTCTCCCTAGTTGAGAGGGAGTGTTAAATTTGGCAACTAGGGCCAAACATCACTTTGGATAACTCATGAGGCAGCTGATATTTTTCTTGGATTACTATTTCCGAGAGGTGTAGGATTGATCTAAATCTCATCCCATTCTAACATGTATAATTGAAGTTATGAATTTATTTTGATTATGGACAAATTGTCAAGGTCGGCCAACCATCAAATTAGCCTCCTCCAACCTTCTACGTTGCATATAAATACAAGGTGCCTCCTCCTCATTTTGGCATCTCATATCATTCATATTTCTCTCTCTCATATTTATTGGGTACAAATTTCTGGGCCTCTCTCTCTCCACACGTGCGAAAGGAAGACTATCTTTTCTAGCTATCGTGTTGGCCAGATTTGACCGAAATTTCAGGAGGCTGAAATTTCAGGAGACCAAAATTTTAGGAGGCTGAATTTGACCAGTGTTGACCCTATTTGAATTCAGTTTGTGAGGGAGACTTCTGTTTGGGTAGGCTACTATTCTAGGCACAAAAAATGAGGTAGTTTGACCCCTGCGTTGACAAGCATTGACTTCCCTAATTCAGGTTGTTATGTTGACTTTTGTTGACCAGATTTGAATGGTTATTTTTGGACTATTTTGGGTTTCATTGTTTTGCTATTGGAGGCTGAGTTGACGAAGGTTGACCGATTTGTTTTGGAGATAAATTTCAGCCCTATTGACCAATGTTGACTTTCTAGTTAGGGCTTTCTATTTTTGTTGTTTTGACTGATCATTTTGGGCAAGTGGATATTGTATATTGTACTCTCTCTCTCTGTGCTGAGATTTTGAAGAATTATAAGAAGAATTGATCAAGGGTTTCCCCACATTGGGGTTTGTCCCTGGCTGGTGCCATATCTTATGTCCTCTTGTGTTGGCTTGTCTTCTACTGTCATTGTTTATGTTCTATTTGCATTTTACTATCATGTTGATGTGATTTCTATACTGGATATGATATTGGGCTAATAAAGAAAATTGAATTAATATTGCTCTAAGCATAAAACATACCATTGTGATCCTAAAATTAACACATCTCTATGATTCACACTATTATTTTCTATTGTACGCACTATGGTATCTTTGTTGTTCATTCCAATTGTATTGTTTGTATGGTTTAAAATTGACATCACACTTGTACAAAATGTATGGAACAATTATGTATCCATGGTGTGGAACTCAAATCACATTCATTTAGTATCATTCTATGGGAACAAATATTACAATTGAGCTCAACACTTTATATATTCTGGAACAATTGTCTTGGCCTAACAAATTGTATGGTCTCGTCAGGACAATATGGTATATGTAATGGTATATTTAAGATCAGTGCAATATATACATGTTTGAGTATTAGTGGCATCTCCAAGAGAAACCCTAATCCCTATATATGTAGAGATATTGCTTTGACATTATGCAACAAAGTAGTATGGTTGAGCTTGTCACTATGGAAGTTTGGTTAGTCTCAACATTATGACATCACCATAGTTTGCATGGCATATTTGCTCCATGATTGATACAATTTGTATGGCATCTCAACATCACATGTATGTCTCTCTATGCAACATAGTATATATGGTATCCATGTACAATGAAGACTCTTGGCTTTCTCACAATTGTACGTGGCATCAATTTATCAGTATGGTAGTCCAATTGTATGCATGGAAGTATTGGATTTCAGAGCTCTGTTATATCTTTACAGTGGTGGTATCCCCTGTTGCGACCCTAATGTCAGATGTCAACATAATTAATGACAAAATTGTGTGTCAAAGTTCACAAACGAAGTTGTGAACAAGTTTAGTATGATGACATTTGTACTTTGTACCTATCTGTTCAATTTCCGATGAAAATCTAATAGAAGAAGAAGAATTTGGAAGGGTTTTCCCCCTTGTGGGGTTTTTCCTTGGTCTCTGACCAAAATCTCGGTGTCCCTTGTGCATTCTTTTCTTCCTGTGTTCTTTTATATTCCACTGCTATGATGATGTCATTGTTCTTTCTATATAAGTGTTAGTGATGTTTAAATGCTATGGGGTGAATATAATATGAAAATGATGAAATGCAATTATATAAAGCAAAGAACGATGTAGCCCTAAGAAAATCAACAAGTCTGGTATAATCACTTATTCATCCAATCATTGATGGTCCTTTTCCATGTATCCACTGGCTAGAGTCACCACTTATTAACATTTTCCATGTCACTTCAATGCAACCTCATTATCCACCTCATAATCCAGGTCACCATTGTTTACCATGTCACTGAATCATCATTTCCATGTTAATATATTACCTTAGTCTTCACAAACATTTCCTCTCTATCCTAAATTTTCTCACCTTCATTTGCAAGCATCTTCCTATTCTCTCTGGTATCATAACTTTCGAACATTGTTCACATTTCCTATTGTGCATGCCTCTATTGGTTCTGAGCATCTTTTGTATGCTTCTCATAACTTGTCTTCCTTGCTACTTCACATTCCCACAAGCTCCATTGCACCATATTAGTCATCAATGTCACTATCCAAGTTTGATCGATCATGCTTGTAAAGGGCGTCATTAAAGTGACACACATGCTTTTGCATTGCTCTGCATCAAATTACCCAATTAGGTTTAACTATTTTTTCATACAAATTGATAAGCTCAAGTTCATATTATTGTGTGTGTTTTGATTTTTTTTTTGGTAGACTACATTTGGGCCAATGGTTTTGGCTTATTGTAATCTAATCCATGTTAAGGGATTAATGTTGTAATCTAATCCTAATAAGTGAACTAGGGTTAATTGATGGTGAATGATACCTAAATATTATATTATGAATTGATTAATTAATACTAATGTTCCCAAGGAAAATACCCGTAATTTTATTCATCATGAAACAATGGAACATAATTAAATTTTGCATATGATAAAAAACATTCTAAAAACTACACCTCATGTCTTATGAGAAAAAAAGGAAAACAAAAGAAAAGACACATATGTAACATCGAAGTTAAGTGTGATAATACTCACTTAAATTCTCTTTCTTGCCTTTCTTTTTCTGCACTTTCTTCCATCCCCTTGAATTTTGACCAACTGGAACCATTGCTAGTTTTCAATTTGTGATATTCATAGGGGATTCTTTCTCTTAGTTCAAAATCTCAAAAACATGGGATATCTTTGTACCCCCTGTCCTATTTTTTTTAAGTTCCTCATTTTCCATCTTTTCTGGTGCATGGATCTCCTAAGGTTCAATTTCATTCTGCATGTGGGATACAAAGGCATGATGGGCTTGTGGATCCACTTATGCATGGTTTGTTTTCTTCTCCATGGTTTGTTCTTCTTCTTCTTTTGAGAGGAGAGGATTAGAGGATTTCCATCCCTTTGGTTTATGGGTCTACTTCTTTTCTTTTTTTGGAATATTTTTTTTCCTGTGGACATGTGTTTCGCTGATATCCCATTTGAACACATGTACGACATCTAAATGTCACGTTCTCGTAGTCAAATACTTGGGTCCACTATAAATTTTTGTGCTTCAGTTGAATTTGATAGACCTTTGTTGAGGTCTATCTCAACACAGATTTAGGCGGAAGTGAAATACCTTTCTCTATTATTTCTCATTCCATATTTTTGAATTTTCCTAGAGTGTTTCCATTTTCCTCTAAGACCTTGTGGTGCCAGAAAGGAAGAGGGAGATTTGGTAGTCCAAGCTAGACCTCACATCATTTGGATTAGGAGTCCGAACAGTGGGGTGTTAATGATATGCCTTGGGTTGCAAATACGCATAGAGTGGTGCACTATGTCTTTGGTGAGAACAAGTGTGTAACCTTGTGGATAGTCAAGTGCAATGCATGAATGGTTCCAACACACGAAGGGAAAAGAGAGTGAGATTTGAAGCCTGTAATAGTATGCAGCTTAAAAGGAACACACGAGCATAATGAAATCACGAGCTAACATGCAAAATAGTCCACAAGTTAAGGTGACGAATTAATACAACAACATGCGTTCAACAAGATTCGTGAAAATGCAAATGAAATAGTTCATAATCATGAGCGTAAATTAAATAACATAAATTGAAAATACAATAAGAATAGTTATATATTCGCAACATATGCATGAAAGCATGACGACTCTGAGTTTTATTGAAAGTGAAAGTTCCAATCATACATACACCATTGATGAACCGCTAACCCCAATAATGGAATGTTAAAGTCAACAACACCTGCTCCTCCAAAGAATTATACTCACTCTATGCTACGGAGAAGTGACAGATCTCACAAAACTCCCAATCTCTTCCTAAGCCTAATCCTAGCCAAAATCTTGGCTCCCAAAATTCTGTTACATGAGTTATGAGGTTCTATTTATAATGAGGGGGTGGATGACCTTTCAACTCCCCTTTGTGACCTCTGGACTACCCCCATGAATTTTCAACTTCTTTCAAATGAATCATTACATTACATCATGACTCTTCATATTCCAATATTAAGACTTGGAATTTCACTTACAAAATAATTACAAATAATACTACAATTTACACATTTTTTCCCCAAGGAAAAAACATAATTTTCATTAATATGTTGAAAATTACATGTTGTAGATGATTCTGGAAGCATATGAAAAATAGGGTGGCTATTGCCACATATCTGAAAAAACTATCAAAGTTATATCCTGGTGATGGGAGACTAATAAGTAGATACAAAATTACATGTATGTTAAAATATATACATAGAAACACTATAAATATAAAGACTGTCAGAAATCTGGATCATCAAAAATTCAAGGTCTATCTACCCGATCATGCTACCGATCATCATATGGTTTGTGGAAGTATTGGTAGAAATCATGCCCTAATTGCTCCTAGATCATCCAATGCCCCTATGGCTAGTGCGCGACCTCCTTGGATAGACTATCAGAAATCTGGTTGTGCTCCCTATAGATGTGATGGCAAGTGATAGAATCAAATTTTGATTTCAGTAAGAAAGTCTCATCCATAATTTTCTTGAGTGTGTGCATGTGACAATAATATTGCTGATTGAACCATTTTATGATGAGTTTGGAATATCCAAAGATCTGAATGTGTATACAACCCTTCTCAAGAGAAAAGTATAACAAATGTCTGAGTGTAATGAGTTCTACATAATTGTTTGTTCCAACTCCCAGACCCATCTGAATTTTGAAGAAATGATTATCATTAAGGTGAAGTAGAACTGCCCCACCATAATCATTCTGCTGAGTTGATCCATCAAAATATGCCCAAGGGAAATTTCTGTCAATAGTTTCAGCAATAATAGTGCGTGGTGGTTATGATCGTTCATTCTCTGGAATGCTATTATATAGAGAGATGAGATGAGAAGAAGCATGTGTCCAGTGAGGAGAAATTCCCTTAAAGATGAGTTTATTCCTATGCAGCCATATGCACCAACAGATCAAGAGGGGAAGGTTTCTTATTTTGGTGGGTTGTGCTGTAAACATTAGAGAACTTTTGAGGTCTAAAATGTGCCTCCTAAGAAAAATGTACAACCAAAATAAACTTTATAAGAACCAATAGGATTCAAGATGATGATGTCAACCATGGGGGATGATTCACCATTTTTGGGGTAAAAAAGTAAAAAGATTAAAAATAATAAAATAATAAAACTATTTTTTCAACTTATTTCCTTAAGGTTTTACTCAAATTTCAAGCGGGAGTACTCGTTGGATAAAAACTTTAATTCAACATCCAAGGAGTACCCATGTTGCATACTTTTGATGGACTAGCTACACGAAAAATGAGAAATACATGAAAAAACATGATTGCAATCATATTTTTCATGTATTTCTCATTTTTCATGTATAAAGGTCTACTGAAAGTATGCAACATGGGTAATCCTTGGATGAGGAATCAAATTATGCATCCAACGAGTGTTCTTGTTCTAAATTTAAGTAAACCTGAAGGGAGATAAGTTGAACATACGAGTTGAAAAAGTAGTTTTTTTTGTTTTTTCCCTCTAAAATTTGATGGCGTAATCTAATCTTATTTAATTATTTCCACTATTATTTTATAATTTCCTTAGGAGGCCCATTTTAGACCTCAAAATTCCCCTAATGCCACCAATATTTCCAGGCCGCTTGGATATTTATACCTTGCCATCTGTTGGTTGGTTGAATTGACGAAAAAACAAGATTCTAGAAAGAAGTAGTAATTATGCATTGAAGAAATAGGTGCTCAACTGATTTTGTTGCCTATCGACTAAGGATGCACCAGGTTGGTCCTTGAAATGAGCGCCTCTATAGGTTATCCCTTGTGGGAGCTTTATTACGAAGGATACACCACATGAATAACTTGGCTCTAGGTGGTGCCTTCAACTTCCAAATAATGTGTCACCACTAGTCGATAGCAGGGGCTTATGTTCAGAAAAAATAATGGTATAACCATCCTTGGGAGAATAGGAGCCTTACTGTGCATGTGTCTAAATGAGCTCATCCTCACCCTCCATAATCCGAACATGAGATTCAGAAAGAGCGTTTGTGTAGGAGAGACAATCGTCACGCCAATTATATGGAATGCTTAATTGTTCGACATATTTCTAGGCCTGAGAGTAAATAATGGAGTTAGAGGATCAACAATGTGAGCAAGGCATGAGATACCTGTGCTCGAGTGAAATTATTTGAGTTATGGAGGAAGCTTATATGCATTCCCACATCCAGACCAAGGATCCATTCCAATGCGAACTAATTTGCAAGATCCAATCCTCCAGGCCAATCCATCACGAATGTAGGATATAGAGTTCAAGACTACTCTCCAGATAGTGGATATATTAGATTTGTTCCATGTGGGGCACCTGATCCAGTCAAGGAGGTGGAGTGGGCTGATATATTTCTGAATGACCACCTCGGTCCATAAGTTCTTTGCACTAAGAACTTGCCATCCCAGTTTGGAAGCAAGTTATTTTGCAAAGGAATCAAGGTTTTTCATGCCCCATCCTCCCCATTTAATAGGTATGGACATGTGATCCCATCTAACCCAAGCGTAAGTATGGCCTTCTTGTTTCCCCTTCCATAAAAATCTGCAACACAACTGTTGAATTCTAGATAAAATGTCCCTTGGAATCTAGGCCAAAGAAATCCAAAACACTTATGTTGATTCCAGGAAAAATTTAATAAGAGTGAGGCAACTTGCCCTAGATAGCCATCTGTGGTGCCAGATATTCATTCTCCTTTCTATCTTTTCCACTAGCCATGTCTCAACTATTTTGTAGTGAATGGGATTGAGTCGAAATCCAAGGTATTAGAGACCATCTTCAAAGGGGAGGAGTGTGAAAGGAAATATTTGACAGGCATAATGTGATTCATATTGAGAGAACCCAACAATAGTCAGAATCATTTTTTTTGGTTGCATTCCATTCCAGTAGTTAGGTAGAAGGACTTGAGAATAGAAAGGAGTAGAGATGAGTCACAATCGATCCATTAAGGAATATTAGGACATCATCAACAAAAAGCAGGTGTGAGATGGTGCATCTATTAGTGATTTTAATACCCTGAAGTCTTCCTTGTATTCTTTCCTTTGAAATTAGACAACTCAATCCTTCCATGACCAACAAAAAAAGAAGTGGGGAGAGTGGGCATCCTTGTCTAAGACCTCGTTCAGCATGAAAAAAAGGAGAGGTAGATCTGTTGATAAGGACACTATATGAGACATTGGATATGTAGCTCATGATCTAGTTAATGTAAGCAATTGGGAATCCTAGATGAGTCATGAGCATTCTCAAGTATAGCTAGTTGGTACGATCAAAGGCCTTTGATAAATCAATCTTTAGGATCATACCTTTTAATCTCTTGATCTTGATAGAATGAAGAACCTCCTAAGTGGTTCCAATGGCTTCATGGATCTGGTGATGATTTAGGAAGGCAAACTGTTCGAGAGAGATGTGCCTAGATAAAATAGGCTTAAGGCGGTTGGCAATGATCTTGTAAATGCAATTACATAGTGATATAGTTCGAAATTCATTGAAGGTATGATGGGAATCAGATTTGGGAATAAGGGCAATGAAGGTCGAGTTGAATGCATCATACATTCGACTACTGACCCTGCAATATTCAAAGGCATTGAGGAGTTCGTTGCCTATCACTTCAAAGAAGGCTAGATAAAATTCAACCTACCAACCGTCCGGACCAAGACTATTTTCTTTCTTGTACCATTTGAGTGCACCTTCCAACTCACCCATTGAAATTGGCTTGGTGAGATCCTTAACAACTTCATGATCAACAAATGTAGGAAAGAATCCAGCTATTTTGATAATCTCTACTAGAGTAGCTTCCTGAGGTGCTTTGAATAGTTGACTGAAGTGTGATGTGCTGAGGGAGGCCAGTTGATTGAAGGATTGAAATAGTTGTCCAGTTTCAGTTTCCAAATGCCATATAGTGTTGATGGCTTGGTGGCCATTTGCAAAATGATGGTAAAAATCAGTGTTGTCATCCCCCGATTGTAACCTTATTGCCCAACTGCTAAGTCTCCATGTTTCTTCTTTATCCTTAAGTATTTTGTTCCTCTCGACTTCAAGTCGAATGAGGCGGTCTTTAGCTTCAATAGAGTCAAAACCTCTTCCATCTGCATCTTCCAAATTTGCAAGCTCATGTTCAATGTTTTTGAGGTTGAGATCATCCCTCGTCCTTTTGACCTTGGCCCATTCTATTATATTCCGCTTAAGACAAAGAAGTTTTGTAGCAAAGAATTCAGTAGGAGATTGAGCGGGAACAGGGGGATGAGATTTCCAGTAATCAGAGACCATTTTGGTATAATCCTCATCCTTGAGCCAGGTCGAATTAAACTTAAATGGGGCTTTTAGCTTGCGAGCTATGCTGACAATCTCAAGATAGATAGGAGATTGGTCTGATAATCCTACCAATCCCACCCATTGTCTATACAGAGAGAGACTTCCAATAAGTGCTTCTTTAATGAGGAAGAAATCTAGTCTCCTAGCAAACATAACATCCCCAATTCTTCTATTTCGCTAGGTGGGTAGGGGTTGACCACAGGGATATCAATGAGATGGTGCTCTTCCAAGAGAAGCCCAATGGTGTGAGATAGTGGATCAATATGTGTATTATACCCCCAAGATTCCGCATGTCCAATGGAAAAATTGAGGTCTCCACCCATGATGATATTCTCGGCTTGCATGTAAGATGAATTGAGGATTTTGTCCCAAAATTCAGCCCGATTGTGATAGGGTCCATATATGTTAATCAATCTCAGATCCCTCCCAAGATCAGAAGAAAAGATATCAACCCCAAGTAATCCATCACCTCCCCAAATGTTGAGTAGCTTGACTGCCCTATGATTGAATCCAAATGCAATACCTCCAGATCGACCACAGACATCTAATGCATGGAATTTACATCCATAAACAAGGGCTTCAAGGATAGGGATAATCTGGTCAATTAGCTTGAGGGTCTCTTGTAAGAAAATGATGTCCACCCTCTCAATTTCGATAAGTGTATGAAAGGCTAGTTTTTTGGCGGGACTAGCTAGCCCACGATAGTTAAATGAGAACCGCTTCATGAAGAGACTGAGGAAAGGGTATTCCTTTCTCTAAAGACCCTGTCAATGGATAGTTGTCTACCCTCAGCCACATCCAATCCAAATTGATGAATATCCTTGGACATATAAGAATGTCTGCGCCTGGTAGATTTGGAGGATTTCAGAAGGGGAACAATACCAAGGCCAAAAAAATCATGAGTGGATTATTTGACTAGGGAGAGAAGGTGATATGGATGGTTCAGTCGAGAATCATTTGATGCCTTAGATGGGGAGTAGTAAGAGAAATGTCAGGGATAGTAGGGAGGGTATAAAAAAAAATGGGAGGGAGGGAATAATGGAGCAAGTAAGGGGGGGGGGGGGGGGGTGTAAGCATGCAATTGATATATTACTGTTAAATAAAGATAAAAAATTATGTGAATCAGTAATAGTGGGAGGAGAAGTAAGGGAGGAGGAGGAAGGATTACTCGGAGTGAGGTCAACAACCGCTGCTCGGGATCTAGTGATGCGAGGTGAGGGTTGCCAAACTGGTTCCGAGCGTGATCCATGTGACTAATATTTTGATTTTGGAGGTCATCCTACAACATTTGGAGGCTGCTTGTCCTATGTACCATTAGGCACATATGATCCATTAATGTCAGATGGAGGTTCAGATATAGAGTTGGGAGCAATCAATGGAAATTCCTTATATAGGTGTCCAACCTTATGGCAATGCTGACATATGAAAGGCACACCTTCGTAATAAAGAATCTGTAGTCGTGAGGTGTTTCTCCACTGAATTTTCAAGTGTTCCTCCAAGCCTTCATGGGTGTCAAGATGGATCAGAATACGTGCCATAACCATGTTACTGGATACAATGTATGATTTATCATAGTCCAGAAATGTCCCAAGAGCATTCCCAAAGTGCTTGAAAATATCCTCAGACCAGAGATGGAGTGGTAGTCTAGGTAAATGTACCTAGATGGGGCTTGTCCCCAATTTTTCATGATCTGGGTCGAATAACGGACTCCATCGCTTAAGAAAAACTGGAGCCAATTCAATATGCCAGAAATTTTATAGGACCCATGAAGCATATTCTGGACACTGAAAGCGTAGTGCGAACCATATCTAAGATAGTGTGACCATCATGGGTAATTATTCAATAATTTGACCCCATATTTCTAAGATCCACTGCCTGGGATGAGATGTTTTATAGGATCAACCCCGAACCCAATTGACCAGGACTCTATCGGTAGTATCAAGCATGTCTCCCATCTATAGTTTGTCACTGAGGATTAGTGAAATCCCTTTGTTCCCCACCTTGATGCACTTGGAATTCTTCATAGTCCATTTCACTTTACCAGCAGGAGGATTGAAAGGGACATCAGAGGATTTTCCCTAGTCTTTGCAAACCCTAGTCTCTTCGCCCAAATTAGGAGGAGGTAAAGAAGAGCCCTCGAAGAAGTCAGATGATAGGGGAAGAGACACCTGATGATTATGAGGAGGATAATAGGGAACACATAGATCAATTAGTACCATCATATTTTCACAATTATGGCCCAGGTTCGGAGGGGAAGTTGGTAGAATAGCCTCAGAAGAAGGATTACTTATATGATGCAGCGGGTTAGAGGAAAGGGTTGGGTCTAGACATGAAGTGAGAAACTGTAGGGATGTTGGAGAAGGAGGGGTGTGGTAAAAAAGTGGTAGGAAGAAAGAGGCATTAGGGGAAAAAGAACACAACAAGATGGATGACGAAGGAATGACTGAAGAATGAGGGCTTTGTTCTGGTAAGTGAGGGTATGGAGTAATGGATGCCAGGTAAACCCTAGGGTCACCTACCAAGGAACGATGATGTTGAGGCAAGCAGGTGAGGTGGAGTGACCATCTAGATGGGCATAGATTCATAGGGGTCTTCAGAGTAGTCCACCAAATCAACCTCCATCTCAGCCAACAGATAGCGATGGGAAATCCTCAGGATATTTGAGCTAGCCGACAGTTGTCAATGATAAGTAATGTGTTTGCAGATGAGAACCCTTGGTGCCTGAGTAGCCAGGAGTGTGACCAGCCGGGAACACAAGGCACCAAGAATGAATTTAGAAACCCTAGCCATATTTAGTTGAGTGCCTGAGGGTATGCGGCATCAAATCCATCTAAATAACCAATTTGCAAGTATCTTCCATCCATATATTACAATTTACACTTGTACCCATATAAGATAGGGTAGAGACAACTTGACATCCTAACAGGAAAAAATATTATGATGCTTGAGTTTGGGGAAACTCTACCTCAACAACTTCCACTTGATGCTTCGTGGTAACATATTGGTGCCAAGCTTGGTACTCTGCGATGACATCCCCAAAATGCGTGGTGTATGGCTAGAGCGGACTCTAACCTCCATGGCATCCACGTACAATGACTTAGAACCAATTTAAAATTCCTTCTGAAGTATGAGAAACATTGTTATAATTGGAAAATACCATCAACATAGTTCTGCATGTTCTATTTGTTCAACTCTAAATATTCCTTGGTGGCAATCTGCCTCAACTACACCAAGTACTCTTCGATATCTTGTCGAATCTGGTTCCTGGGTTTGACTTTGGTGAGCGAGCTAATTGATGGGATCTTGTGTGTTTTCACGAGGACATCCAATTTACTGAGTAACCTTACATATGAGGCCTACATGTTTCCAATAAATGAGGCGAGATGCTTGTTGTTCTAAATCAATATTTGAACTCTAGCTATCTCTAGCTCTGTTGGTGGCTTCATTTTCTTCCCTAAGTCAAGCGACGACCCTTTGTATCACATTGTCCATTCTTGCACAATGGTAATGACAACTTTATGTATGGTCACAATCTCCTCATAGAGGTTCCACATGGTTTCTACAAGTGTTGATACTTTAGCAAATATCACTGCTCTCATCTCCTCTAAGTAGACCTATGCGAAAACTGCATTCTGTGCTACTGCACAGAGTTGCTCTGTCTCTTGCCTAGTATCATGCAAGTTCTGTGCCAATTTCTCATTATCGGTCATCAAATACTGAATTTTTTATCGTGTTGCACCTACAAAGGCCAAGTTGGCTTTGACAATGACATTTGGATTCTTCCTGGTGTTCGCCACTATCACCCTTTCTCTAACGAATGTAGATGATGCATGATCATCTGGAAAATGCTTTCTCCTTGCTTGTACAATATTCTTTTGGAACTCATCAAATGACATCTTATACAAGTTCATTACCAAATCATCATAAAGAGGAATAACATCCCCTTCTTTGCTCAGAGCTGGCTCTGCTACTGGAGGTGGCTGAGACTAAATGGTGACCAATGGTGCACTAAAAATTAGGTCCACATATTCATTCTGCGACTCCTATTCCATCTCCATGTCTGTAACTTTAATAAAGTGCTCAATTTGTTGAGAAAGCTCCTGATCCTGCATTTGTTCACCTTCCTCCTCAACTACTGGCTGGTTCCATTCCTTCTCTTCAACCTGTATTGGCATTGTTTATTTTTCTTTGGTGCCTTGCCTTTCTTCTTCTTCCTGCTTCTGCTTCTCTTCTTGTTCTCTCCTCCTCAACTCCCCTTCTTCCTTCAAGTATTGTTCTTCTTGCTTCAATCTCAGTTTTGCTTCTTGCAAGCTCTGGTTTTCTCTCTTTCTTCACTCTGCTCTCTATACCCTGTGCTTCCTCTTTGCTTCTACTTCTAAAGCTGCTTTCATAAGAACAAGATCCACTTTCATCTTGCAGCTTTGTTCTCCCCTTGGATCGTCGACAATCTTTCTCTTTCCCTTGTCTTGCACTGGATTGCTGCTACTTCTTACGGAGTTTATGCCCTCTACGGAGTAGCCTGTGAATTCCCTTCTAAACTAACTGCCTCACAAAGTTTGGAGGCATTGTAGAAATTCCTCCACGGATCCTCCTTTGGCTAATGAAATGCCCCTCTGAGCCACTGAAAGTGAATTCTCACACAGTGGTCTTTGAGAATACTACAGGGATCATACGGATTAAAGTTTTGAGTACCGAATGCAAACTTCACTAATTCCTTTCCCTCGGTATCCACGAATTTCAAGTTATTTATCTCATATATTCCAATTTACAAAGGAAGAGGGGGCCATGGTTCTTTCTTCTTCCTGTGCAAAGCTACTGAAAACCTTTAGGCGAGATGATATGACACTGCTTGCATGAAAATATTGTTAGTGGCATACCTTGGTAAAACATGTGACAACTTCTCTCCGCTGAACACTCTAAGGAAGGTGCCACACGGTGAGGCAAACCAATCTGTGATCTCTGTTATTGCCTCCATTTCTCCTTGTGACATGCAGGGTGGTTCTTCTTTAAAGATGATCTTGTAAAGCAAGATGATGAAATGGTCAGTTAGCTATCCCATTACTCCTCAATGAATGCAATCCAAAAGTAGCTTGAAATAGATAAGCACGATAGTTTCTTGTGGTGTCCATGCCCAGTTCATGTCAGGAAATTGATGTTGTGCACAAATTACATCCAGTAAATATGCAGACATATAATACCTTCCTTTCTCACCCTTGGGAGGACTCCGGGCTTGTGCTACAAGGGATTTCATCTGTCGAGCCAACATATCTTAACAGTTGAACGACTTCCCCTCATTCACAACCTGGTTCAATAAGACTGCCCACCCTTCAGTAAAGGTCTCTGTGATATGTTGACCAGGGATCCTGCAAGCTAAGATAACCAAGAGCTGGTAGACCTTCTGTTGGATTGATGGGGCCTGACCGAGGTTCAATGTTAATTAGCCAAACAAATCCCTACACTATTGGCTCTTTCGGCATCAGCCCGCAGAACGTGGACTGAAGTCTCACCTGAAGCAGTATGGGGGGATACTGGAACCAAGTTTCTGCACCCTGAGATAGTTGTGATGTCGTTTGATTTCTTCTATCCCTACCTTCGCGCAGGTGGTCTTGCTCTAGGAATTGTAAGACAAACCCTCTATTCCGGCCTTCAATACCTTCATGAAAGTATATGATCAACCTTCACGCAGCCCTAACCTGTGGCTCAGGTACTTTCGCGCTGCTATGGCAGTGTGTCGTGCAGATTCCTCAATTATCCTAAGTGATTTGCTTATCTTGTCAAATACTTGAAGTTATTACTGTGTAAGCAGATATTCGTATTTGCATTCAATTATTCAATGTAATTGCATTCATTCGTGCATCATATAAGCATAATAAAGGAAATTCATACACAAAATATCCAAACCCATCAATAGAACAAATACACAGAAATTGCAGAATAACTCCTTTTATTAATATCTTCCAAGTGTTACAGACTCTGTTCACCCTGCACACATAGCTGCAGGGGTCCGCGCACTTAGCTGCGGACTTCTACCCTAGGCCTCTGCGCACTCAGCTGCAGAGCCTCTATCTACACTACAACCCAAGACTTAGACTTCTTGCTTCAAAGCTATGACTGATCCGAATTGGATCCTTGAAAATTATCCAAGTTTCTATGACTTTTTCAAATCATGACAGACTTCAAAATCTTGTAAACAACGAGCTATTAGAAATAACCTCTGTATAATGGTAAATTGCAGCCAACACAGAGCAACGAGGACCTTTGGTTAAAACGCGCTGACCGTTGGCCCATGGGGACTGTGCATGGCGCAAAAATGGCAGTTGGGAAGCTCAAAACCAGAAACAGAGGCTGTTTCTGATGCATGATTAGCGCGCTAATCATGCATCGCTGGGCAAAACCCCTCGAGAAGGAAAAGCCCCAAGCGCTCGATCACAAGGGAAGCCAGAAAACCGTGGGAAAAGCACTAAAATCGACAGGCGGGTCCCGCGCTCCAAAACCGGCGGAATATCAGAGGCATTTTGGGCAGTAAGCGGGTTTGGCAAAGGACCAAGTGATGCCATACATTGAATGACGCGTGTCTGGCGGATGAGAGAGAAAACCACTCTCATCACAGGCTAATGTTTGAGCAAGTCAACCGCGTGATAAAAGCGATGACCGTAGGATCTGGAGGCTCCAGTTCAAACGGTGGAGATTGCACCCAATGGGAGACCTGATTTGGTAGAAGAATAGGCTAAGGCATATAAACATTTGAAGTCCGATTTGACCGCTGAGTTGGCGGATGAATCATTTCACAAAGTAACTGAAATAACAAACCATTCGAGGAAGAGCTGGCGCTCAATTCATGGGAGGACAAGTGGCCACCTCTTGTGAAACATTACAAAGTGGTGATGACACAAAAGCAGGGAATTCCAAGCGAACAGAGGCAGGTGAATTGAAGGGATGGAAGAGGAAGTGAACAGTCAAGGGACGGATTGGACTTAAGCCATGAACAGAGACAAGGGAAGAAGGAGACATAAGAGTCAGAACAGAGAGTGAAGAAAGAAGCAGAGGACAGAAGTCGAGTTGACCTATAGAGCTAAGGCAGCATCGAGCAGACAGAAGGCTTGAGAGGTTCGAGCAATCCCTGTGAGGATATCTATTGGGAACTGAGTACCAAATTGGACTCATCCCATTAAGACCAGTTGAGGTCGAGACTTGGTAAGGGGGAGTCTGTGTACTCTAGTGGCTTGGGGAATCCAAGTACCACCCTAATAAGCATCATCTGTTCCAGGAGACTCAATTTGAGCTTCTCATTGTAAAAACTCTGCTTAAGACACAATAAAAGAAGGCCACCACTGAAAGCTAGACCAGGAGACGTAGCCTAGGAGGATTGGGTGAACTTCTTATTAAATTGTTGTGTTTTTTGCATTTGCTTGCTGTGTTTCTCTTATTGTTTTCCAATGCATGTGTATTTCGCAATCTTATCGATCCGTTGCTTAAAATAACATAGGCATATCACCAGCACATGAGTCTGTAATACCTACATTAATTAACTGAGATCACTCACAAGTGATTTTTAGATCAATGACCTTATTCCATGTTCGATTTGTTTTTTAAACTACTTAGAGCTTAGCTCTTTTTATATAATCCCATGGTCCATAGACCATGGGTAGGTCTCTTACAACCGACTTTACTTTACAAAAATAAGGGCGGACTACCCTTTTTGACACATAACACCTTCCTTCTCCGTGACCAAAAAATGTAGAGTCTTTACAATTATATTACAAAAATTGACTTAACATGGGCTTTTAGCCCCAAAACTGCCCTTGGGGGATCCCGCTCCCAACAGGGCCCTAACAAAAACATCATGACTTGCCCTCGAGTCACTCGGTAGGCCCGGAGACCTTTGCGTAAAGCCCGTCC
Source organism: Pinus tabuliformis (assembly GCA_031772625.1). Lineage (NCBI taxonomy): Eukaryota > Viridiplantae > Streptophyta > Pinopsida > Pinales > Pinaceae > Pinus > Pinus tabuliformis. The sequence goes on from CM062805.1 coordinate 1,356,348,190, forward strand.
AGCTTGAACCTAATGACCGCAACTTCGGCTGTGCACTGAGTTGCTGCCTACTTCACATCTTCAACTGTTTTCTCGGTTACTGCCCCTGCGCTATCAGCCTGAAGCTATTGTCCCGTTGCTTTCCGAGTCACAAGATTGCCTTCAATATTTCCTGTGATTATGTAAGCTTCCTCTAGCTAGGGCTTTAGTCGTGCCTTTAGCACTGCTTCCTTGTGCAACGCTGCGTCCACCTGTTCCTTCAGCTGCTTGGATTCCTACAACTTGGCTAACCTCTGTGTCAGCGCGATGGTTTGCGCTGTGCCCTTAACTTCATCATAGCACTGTTGGAGTTTGCACGCTTCCGTCTCTAGCCTCTGGATGTTTGGGTCCTCCTACAAGCTGGCCAGGACCTCAAACGATTGTTCAAACAACTATGTGCAATCTGCTACTACACTCTCCACTGCCGTGACTGCTTCTTTGACAACAACTTCCCACTGTTACTTTACCTCTGGTGGTGTTGAAGACTAGGCCCTCAACTAGAGCTTTGTAATCTGTAAGTTAAGCTCCAACTGAACCCGCGCCATCTCTGTCCGAGTGTCACGCACCCCTGTGGCCAATTTGTGGATGCAAACCTCAATTGGCTCCTCCTTCGGAATGGCCAACTCTGGGACCATTCTACAGGCCTCCTCCACGACCTGTATGATCTTCTTTCCCTGGCTGGTCACCTTGGCTTCAATAGTGATGGAATAATTCCTCTGTAGGGCCATCTTCTCATTGTTTATCTTCTATTCACTGATCACTTGGACAGTGCGGTGCTCGCGGGCACTCAGCTCTGCAATTACTCCATCCTGGAAGAGGTGAAGTGCTTCACATGGAAGCGCTGCCATGTTCAGTCCAATGCCCTTCAAAGCACTGATAGTGGGATTTTCAGCCTCATTTCATGTGATCAGTGCTCCATCTGGCAGCACTATCGCACTGGAAGCCTTCGTGCGCAACATATTGACAGCCTATGATGTTTCGATAGCCAAGCTGGTGGACAATGTACTAGCTTGTGACGCGCGGGTCTGCAACTCCTGCAACTTGGTCTAGATGGCCCCTAAGATGATTTGCCACTGCTTCTCAAATTGTTGTAGGGCCTTTGTGGTGACATCTTTGATTGTGTCACTGATGTCATATAAGTCACCCTCCATTAGTGTGATAGGCTCCAGCGAGGTCTTGGTCGCCTTGGATTTCTTTTTGGACCCTCCCTTTTCCAGCTCTCTCAGGCGTTTAATGCGGGCGGATGTCTCCTGAGGGTCTGCGCTTTGCTGCTCTGTGTCCTTCTCTTCAGTCTAGGTGAAGGTGACTGTGTGCCTTTCTCAGAGCCTCGCTCTGTGCCACCTGTCTGTTTTCCTGCCTCCTTTCTTGCATGTTCCGCCTGGGCCTTCTCAGTGGCCTCCTTTTTCCTCTTTTCGACCAGTTGTGCCATCTTCAGCTTGGCCTCTTCCTTCTTCTTTTGTGCAACGGACTTGCTTCCACCCACCACCAAGTTCGTGGTAGAGCGCCACTTCGCCGACCATTTATCCAACACTGCATTGATGACATCATCTGTGGCTAGGTATGACAAATTGTACCACTTATGCGTAGGGTCCTTCCGTGCCCTGATTGATATCTGATGGAAATCAACTTTAAATTTGGCATAGCTCTACAGGTTAGCATATACCATGGGTGACAATCGCGGCTTGTGATTGATGGCCATCCTGATATTCATTTCCATCAAGATCCAAAAGATCTTTCTATCCTGAATGCGCCCCGCGTCCTGGGTCGCCCACAGCGAAGCATACTTCACTGCTTCTGGAAGGTCTGGCGCGATCGAGGGGAATTGGGTATCTTTTGGTAGCTCCTACGCTACCACCACAATCGATAAAAAGAGCCATACGTAGTGGAAGGTCTTGCTTTTCTCTTGCACTTCGTGGCAGTTCGCTAGGAACTCTCCACAAAGGTAGTATGACCAGTTAAACTAGACTCTTTCCGCGCACTACTGTGCGAGCGCGACGACAGGCGCCGACACCTCATCAGCGCAGCACTTCCGCATCACCTTCCCTGCAAGGATCTATGTTCCCACCTTCACAACGGGGTCGCAGATGCTGGAGATAGCGTACCCACATGACTTCTTTACCAGTTTGAATTTCTCTTTCATTGATTCTACGAGCGCTGGCTTGCCACCCTTGCCGCCAAAGATCATTGCTGGATTTTCGCTTGTATACGGTAGGCACGTTATGCGGTGAATCAACATATTGGCGATGGGTATCGACTCCTCCAGCCACAGACACCCATCATGCACCAAGCACAACAGCTGCTTGATGACCAACACTGTCACGGGGGTGCTGTTATAGTGCGACACCCAGAGCAGGTTGAGTAATCCTGCATTATCTACTCCTCTGAGCTAGTTGCGCGGCTCCAATGTAGTCATCCTGGTATTCGTGTCTATGATGTGATGCATCAACTGTTCGGTTGCCAGGTGTAGGAACTTCTCGTGGTTTACCAAGTCCCAATCTTCAAGTTTCAATATCCGCACCCGTGCGAGACACGGACCATCAAAAGCGATTTCATCTGGTAGTAGAGGGGTTTGTAGGGGAGTCTTACTTTCATCAATGTCCTTCGAGACCTTGGACTTAGGCTTGCATGGAGGGACATACTCTGGCAACCATGTAATAGGGTCTTCACCCTGGGCTTCAACCTCCTCTATTTCCACTCCCACATCCTCATTGTCCATGGGGATGTCCTCGATATCCTCCTCTTCTACTGCTAGGTTTATAGCCTTACCTTTCTCCTGGGCAGTGGGCTTTCGTGGGTTTCGTCTTGGCAATGCACACACCGGTATGGTAGGCTGCTTGCCCTTCTTGTCTTTCATGGTCTCCATGGTTGGGGTTGGCTTCAGTCTCGGCATTCTCGGGGATTCAGGGACCTCTGCCAATACTTTGGCTACTTCCGGGGCAGCTACTTCGGCCTCTCTCTCCATTTCCTGTGCCGGCTCCTCTACTACTTGCTGTGTATTGATAACTTCTGGGGGCGCTAACATGATCTTCTGCAAGAATTCCTGTGTGTCCGCCGGCAAAGTCGCAAATACCCTAGAAACTATTAGAAGCTCGTATTGCTCATGATTCATAGGCACTTGAGAGCTCAACTGCTGAATACTCAAAATGCCAAGTGTTTTTCGCTGGGTAGCCACTTGTAATTTATAGGGCATTTTGAATTCAAATCCGACCATTCCCCCCAAAATCGGTTCATTAATGCTGGATTGGCGGAAAATTTTCAAGGATCTAAGCCATAAATTTCATCTTAAATGCCGGCTGCCCACTCCATTTGGCCACACTTCTGCCTTCTTTTCGTGAACAGTGACTTTAACGGTCACTTTACAGCCGACCTACGCGATTTCTCCCTGGGTAGCGCAGCTCCCTCCGTGTTGCCGTGGACCCAGTGACATGTTCGTGCTTCTCACCATCTTCCAATTGTGCAGATCTCCACCCTGAGCAGTGTACTTTATAGTCCCATACCTCCTTTTAGCTATCTGGAGTACTAAGACTATGCTACTTTCATTTAGTCACATGGCCGGACCGCCGGTGTATGGCTTCAAGCGACTACCATTCACCTTTCCTAGGAAGGGTTCTCCATTTAACTTGACTAGCTGTATTGCTCCTCCGTCGGTAATCTCCTTAATAACATAAGGCCCTAACCAGTGCATCCTGAATTTCCCTGGAAATTTATCAAACTTACTATCATATAACAAAACCAGGTCATTTACCTTAAATGTGCACAACTTGATGTGTCGATCATGCCATGCCTTTTCGCGCTGCTTTTGGACCTGCTGGTGAAATCCAACCAAAAATATTTCTTCTTTGAGCTCATCCAGCTGCATGAGCCTCTCCTCTAGGGCTCCGTGATCTGTCATACCTGTGAGTGCTACTATGTGTAGACTAGGTACGATGTATTCCATAGGCATTACGGCTTCCACACCATAGACAAGCCTAAAAGGGGTTTGTCTCGTCAACTTCTTGCATGTCGTTCGATAAGCCCATAGTACTGAAGGGATGCGTATGTCCCAATCACTTCGCCAAGCATTGCAAACCTTGGTCAGCATGTTTTCGAGCACTTTTTTGAACGCCTCCATTGTCCCATTAACCTGTGGGTGATAAGGTGTTCTCTTCTGGTGATATACCTGAAATTCCTCCGTTAGTGCGTTGATCGTCTCATTCAGGAAGTGCATACCATGATCATTCATCAAGATCTTTGGACATCCAAATTGCGTCAGTACATGCTAAAATAGGAACTTCGCGGCCATCGCACCCATGCAATCCTTTACCAGCTGTGCTTCTGCCCAATGAGTCAAATACTCTATTGCAGTGATAATGTACCTTGATCCTGTCTTCCCTTGTGGTTGAATGGGTCCTACAAAATCTATTGCCCACTTCTCAAAGGGTTGCAACGTCATTTGTGGATTCAAAGGCATTTCATCCCTTCGCGATGGCCTACCCGTTCTTTGACATACGTCACACACCTTGCAATATGCTTGTGATTCCTGATGAAGGGTTGGCCACCATAACCTTGCGCATAGAATCTTCTGCGCGATTGCTCTCCCTGCATAATGTCCTCCCGTGGTGCCCCCATGAGTGTTCACGAGGATGCTTCTTCTTTTGAACTTAGGTACATACCATCACAATATCTCATCAGTCTCCATCTTGTATAGATGCCCAACAATGACAGAGAAATTGGCCACGCGCACCACTAATTCCTTCTTTTGCTGGATAGTTTATCCTTTCGGTGTAGTTCCTAATGTTAGGAAGTGGATTATATCCTAAAAATGACCATCCACAACACACACTGCAAATAGGTGTGCATCAGGCAATCCTTCTTCCAAGTTAGTAGGTTCCTCTCCTGTTTCGATGCGCGACAGATGGTTTGGTCCCACATTCAATCATCCAGGCTTCACAACACCTTCAAAATTGTACTCTTGGAACAACAAGAGCCATCTGCAGATTCACCCCCCCAACGCTGGCTTATTGACCAGGTACTTCAGCACGAAGTGATCAGTATACATCTTAAAATGGCCTCCTAGCAAGTAGTGCCTATACTTCTAGAGTGCATACACCATAGCTAGCCCCTCGTGCTCAGTGGTAGAATAGTTCTTCTCTTCTTTGGATAATCTGCGGCTTGCGAATGCGATAGGATGGTCCAAGCCTTCTCCACCAGCCTGTGTTAGTACTGCTCCTAGCGCTATACATGACGTGTCGACATGTACATGAAACTCTTTCTTCCAGTCCGAGAAGACTAGAATCGGCGCGGTAACCATCTTTTATTTCAATATATCCAAGCTCTTCTTACAGTCATTGTTCCAGCAGAACGTGACATCCTTCTTCAACAATTTCTCCATAGGCACGGTGATCTAGGCATAAATTTTGATAAAATTTCTGTAATATCCCGTATGTCCCAGAGTAGCACACAATTGTTTCACACTCCTCGGCGCTTCCAAGTTTAGTATCACCGCGATCATTGCGGGGTCTACCATCAGTCCTTGTCTGCAAACCACATGCGCCAATAGGTTCCCAAAAGGAACGCATAACATACACTTCTTGAGATTGAGCAGGATCTAGTATCTTCAATAGGTATCCAGCATCAGGTGAAAGCTTGCTACATGGCGCTTAACCAACCCAAACACAGTCTAGTCATCAAAATATACCTCCAGGAACTTATGAACAAATTCCTTAAATGACGCAACAACCACGCACAAAAAGATTGCAGGCGCATTTTTCAATCCAAACCACATTACAGTGTATTGAAAACAACCCCACTCAGTTGCGAAGGTTGTCTTGCTCCTATCATCCGGCATGATTTTGATTTGGTGGTACCCAAAGAACCCATTAGTGAAGGAATATTCTTCCTGGCTGCCTACATTGTCCAACACTTCATCTGTGAATGGAGTCAGGAAAGGATCATGCACACAAGCGTCATTCAATTTTATGAGATCCACGCATATCCTTATCTCATCCTTCTGCTTCTTCTCTTGCACGACCATTGGGGTTACCTAATCAGATTCTTCCACATGCTCAATGATGCTTGCCACGAGCATCTTTTCTAGCTCTAAGTGGACCTTCTCCTTATATTTCGGATTGAGACGGTAAGGCCTTTGCTTAAATGGCTTCACGTCGGGCTTTAACAAGATATTTATCATTCCTAGGTCCCTGATTATTCCTTTCAGATCGGTGAACTTGGTAGGGAATAAGTCCTGGTATTCACGAAGTAGTTCAATGACCTTATCCACCGTCGTGTCGTCCCAGTCATCTCCAATCTTCACAAATTTGGGTTCTGCCTCTGTACCAATGTTTACTTGTTTTGTTTTGAACGGTGCGGTTATATCAGGGTTCTCAATCCATTGTCCTTGAACCTCACGATGACCTTCTGTTTCCAGAATGTTAATCTTCCATGGATCCTTGTCCTCTTCTTTAGAAGTTACATTATAACATTCTAGTGCGCGACTCAGCAAAGTAGCCCATTCAGGTGGAGTCGAGTCTAAAGGATCTTGTGGTATCCTAAATATTGTTGCTTTCACTTCTTGTAGCGCTTCATCAATACTGTCAAACCCGTCCTCAAAACTGAATGTCATCATGAATCCTTCGCGCATGATATCCCATTCACATGTCCCATGGTGAAGCTTTGTTTCTATATACTGATTCATTGGGATAACATCCAGGATATGACAGAACAGGTGCACCCACTTAGGTTGGGGCTTTTCTCCATAAGCCTGGGTCCATTTGGCCAGATGCACGCACAGATCGTTCTACCCATCATACTTGTCTGTCAGTCACATCTTAGGCTTCCCAAATCGTGTTCTCATCATCCTCCTACATTCACGCCAATCATCAAAGCTTCCCTTGTGCGTACCCCACCATCTTGCGGGCGTAGCGCATAGTGCCCAGTCCAAGGCATGGAAGTGCTACTTTTATGGTACCTCCCTTTCAAATGCATCCAAAAAGATATCTACCTCATTCATACCATCATAAGTAGGCAGATTTCTTACCTCTGACGACACACAGCGTAGCGACTAGGTCATCATGTTGCGATTCAACGTAGTTACTTCATGTAACCAATTCTGCTAGCGTTCTATTTCTTTGTTGGAGTCCAAAGTGCAGGAACTCTCGTGATCCCATGTAATCCGTCCATCTGCGGTGGGATTCAACCAATATTGGTCTCGCACTATTATCTTATAGATACAGTCTAGGTCATCATCACTCTCATAATCGCGGATAGGTTTAGTATAGTGCGATCCTTCAACAGGATCGAGGGGTACTATTACGCGCAATGATTTCTTCTCAAATATCATCTTTCGCTTCTTCAGATTGATTACCCTGTTCATATCAGTAGCTCAGTTCATTCCCAGGAGTGCAGGATAGGGATTGCTGTCATCCACTATCTCTATTACTTCAAAGTTAGCCAACGCGCTTGCTCCCTCAGTATCCACGGTCACCCCTGCAGCCGCCCCATGGGGATGATCTTCTGTTGATTCACCATCCTTAGTTGAATCGGAGACCATTGCAACGTAGTTCTCCCCATCCGCTCCTAAGTCTGTTTTGGTAGGACATTCGCATCTGAACCCAGGTCCAAAATGACCTGATCCATTTCATACTCTCATATTTGTGCGGTCAGTCTCATCTCCCATCCTGTCCTTGTTTTATGCTTGCCAATATTTCGTACAACACGCGGCTCACCTGGCGTAATTCCAGTGCATCTATTGATGAGTTATTGTAACCCTTTCACAGCCTTACTATCGTGCAGTAACTTCATACAGGTTTCAACGAAAGTTGTGAGCATAGAGGGGTCCATCTCCTGCTCAAGCTTATCCTTGCATCCTGTGGTGGAGGCCTCAACGAAGCTCTTCTTAGCTTCCATGAAGGCTTCACGAGCGCGCTCCAAATCGAACTCAGCCTCCTTTGCCAGGGCTTTGCGAACCCATGTACTATCTTCTAGCTATTTCCCCTTGTCATCTCCTATTGCGATTCCAATTCTGAGCATTATATTTACGTTTGGATCTTCCTCACGTGGCTCAGACCTCATCATCTGCAGGTTCTGAGTCGGTGGAGGTGGTAGCACCCCTTTGTCACATATCCTAGCTATTAGTGTAGGACAATCTTCCATTTCATGATTAAACAATGTGCAATACTTGCACGAGGGATGTGTTGGATTAGTGCAATCGCGAGAATAGTGTCATGGTCCTCCGTAATTGTAGCAAATCAACTGCCCTCGACCTCTACCAGGTCCTCCTCCGCCTCGGCCTCTTCCGCGCCCCTAAAATCCTGTCTGCGCCATCCCTGCGCTCTGGTCAAGGGGTCGCATTTCAGCCTGAACCCTATAGGCGGGAGTTCTATCCATCATCAGTTCATAGCTCCTACAAGTACACTCATCATGCCCTACTAACCTACAAAAGTTGCAGAACAACTGTTGCGGTGTCTATACAAACTTCTGTAGCAAGTGACGGTTACTCGTGGCATGTTTTCCAGCTACTTGGCAGATAGCGCACCATAATGTAGGCCCCGCGATAGGTCCTGCTTGAGCTTTTGGCCTTAAAGGCATCTGTCCTCCTCCTGCAATATAGTTTGCAAATACCGGGAAACAGTCTTTGTCATGACCCTGACTCTTTTATTTCAAGCTCCATACCTCCCCGCGTACCTCTAGTCGAACCGTCCTGTCCTGCTTCAGACTTTGCATCTCAAGGAATAGATTCTTCAGCTACACATCCATCTGCTGAACTCCTAGATTAGGATCTTGCATCAGAGTTTCATGTAGTCTCATGGCAATCTCCAAGGCCTCTTCCTAAGTTGTATCTTTTGCTGTGACAATGCACTCCTTAAGTGTGGTAGTAGCGAAGCCACAAACCACTCACGATGCTGTCCATTTGTCAAATTCATGTTGGCTTCACGGATTGTACATTTCAACCTCTTATCTAGTTCCCAAGGCATCTCGCCTGGTTGCATCGTGATCTCTTAAATCCCACAATCGACTGCACCTCAAATTTAGGCCTGCTAAATTCCCTACTGTTGCCTGGATGTCTGATACTCCAGCATTCAGGTTATCGTTAGAGCACTTAATATACCAGGTTAGCATACGATATTGCAGAGCACTAACCAATGTTTCCTTCTTTATATGATCATATATAACACCTTGAGCTTCCCATACAACCCTCATAACGAACCAAAATTGGTCTAAGTCCTAATTTCCCAAGCCTTTGAACAAAGGCAACTTCACTGTATTTTCCATACTGAACCGCGGTGGAGGTGGAGGTGGTACGGGTGAAGTTGGAGGTGGTGTGGGCGGAGGTGGTATTCACAAGAATCCTTGTCTTATTAACTGAATATCACTTCATAGAGAAACCTTCTCTATCCCTTCTTTGTCACCTCGCAGAGGCGAAATCAGGGGACTATACTCTGGACCCTTCTTTCCTTCATTCCTGTAAGTTTTTCCGCTTCGCGTAGTCCCAAACATCAAGGTAGCTTCATAACCCATTTTTCGTACAATAGCATTTTAATCTAGGTATTCAAAGATTTTACGTACTTACCTCGCAGTCCTTTGAAAAAGTGTCGCTCCGCCTTGTTGTAGCTGACTGAGGTGTCTACTGTGAATTTAGTCACAAATCCTCCTATGACGCGATCGAGCCAATGATCGATAGCGCGGATGATCTTATCCTCCAATTCTTCCACCCTTCGCACTAGCTCCAGGGTTGACACAAAAGGACCGTCAAGTTTCCACCTTCCTTGGCTATCTGCTAGCTTCGCGATCCACTCGTATAGCTCCATAGGGAAGGTTCAAAAAAAGATCTCGTGGATCTCTGTATATAGGTATCTATCCAACCACAATTCTTTTTTCAGTTTTGAGTTTCTATTCTCTTGTGCAGTGAATTAGTGGATATTTCTATCCAACCAGTCTCCAATATCCTTCTTAGTTGGATTCCAGTGATACGGCATCACACATCTCTTATACAGATTCCGGTCCCGGCAATGGAACCATTTGTTGGCTTGATGGGACCTGACCCAGGTTCAACATTAATTAGCTAAACAAATCCCTACACTACTGGTGCTTTCGGCATTAACCTACAGAGTGCGGACCGAAGTCTCACCCAAAGTAGTATGGGGGGATGTTGGAACCAAGTTTTCGCACCCTGAGATGGTTGTGATGTCGTTTGATTTCTTCTATCCCTACCTTCGCATAGGTGGTCTCGTTCTAGGGCTTGTAAGACAAACCCTCTATTCCAGCCTTCAATACCTTTGCGAAAGTATACGATCGACCTTCACGCAGCCCTAACCTATGGCTCAGGTACTTTCATGTTGCTATGGCAACGTGCCGTGCAAATTCCTCAATTGTCCTAAGTGATTTTCTTATCTTGTCAAGTACTTGAAGTTATTACTGCGTAAGAAGATATTTGTATTTGCGTTCAATTATTCATTGTAATTGCATTCATTCGCGCATCATATAAGCATAATAAAGGAAATTCATACACAAAGTATCCAAACCCATCAACATAACAAATACACAGAAATTGCAGAATAACTCCTTTTATTAATATCTTCCAAGTGTTACAGACTCTGTTCACCCTGCGCACACAGCTGCAAACTTCTACCCTAGGCCTCTACGTACTTAGTGGCAGAGCCTCTATCTACACTACAACCCAAGACTTAAACTTCTTGCTTCAAAGTTATGACCTTATTCCATCTTCGATTTCTTTTTAAACTACTTATAACTTAGCTATTTTTATATAATCCCATGGTCTGCAGACCATGGGTAGGTCTCTTACAACCGACTTTACTTTACAAAACTAAGGGCGGACTACCCTTTTTGACACATAACACCTTTGTGCTCCGCAACCACAAAATGCGGAGTCTTTACAATTATATTACAAAATTTGACTTAACATGGGCTTTTAGCCCCAAAACTGCCCTTGGAGGATCTCGCTTCCAACACCTTCTTGAGGGACTTTGTCTTGTATGAATGGGTGGGTGTCTGTCGAAACTTCGATGGCTCTTTCACCCAACCTTTAACAATATCTCTGGTGTTCACATAACTATTGGTGGCATATAAAAATGAGTTCATGAGTTTCATTGACTTGGACAAGTGATACATGTGCTGATAATCTTCTACTAGAAAGGTTGGCAAGCTTTTGTCCGTTGGAATTTATAAATGTCATGGTATTCTCATCAATGTGTGAAACAATCCAACTGATGACATATGCACCTGGGAAGGCTAGATATCTGCATGCAACCCTGTGTAGTCTTGACTTCCAGATATTGAGATAAAGCTGCCAATCCTCTAGATCTGCCTCAAGACCCTTTGCTAAAGGATCTTCATTAACTTGTTGCCATGTTAGTGTTGACCCCTTTTCTATAAACAATTGAGTGTCCACATACACTGACAAGTGCACTGGTGTTTTCTCAACTGCTTCCCCAATACTGCTTTCAGTGGTCTCTTTTGAAGTAACTCTCTTTGGTTCCATGGTGACAATGACTATTGGAGAGATGTGCTTCACAAGTGTGGTACTTGTGGGACCAAAAGATACTCATGGAAAGAAAACATTAGCCTTTTGCAAATATAACTTCAAAGCAAGATAAATCAACAAATCAGACAAATGATGAGAGGGATTGAACAATTTTCATCAACAAGCAAGGGATACTGGCTGTGGGAACTGCGCATTGCCTAGTCCCAACCGTCAAGGGTGCAACTTGAGGCTTGAGGTTGTGCAATTCGTAGGTCATCCTAGGCAGAGACTAGGAGAGACTACGTATTGTAGAGTCTCAGTGGCCAAGGTGACAGACTAAGCCTTGGAACTGAGCAATGTGCAGTTGGGCCAGCCTGGACTGCACAGTTCCATAGGCTAAGCTCTTAGCTTGAGCCTTAGGATTGCACAATGCTCAGCTAGGCAAGGCAAAATATGGCCAAGGAAAGTGCAGATATACCCGGTAGAAGTATGGAAAACAAGAAGAATTAAGTGATGATGTGAGATTGGGTGCATATTTGACTAAGTATGAATGAATCAGTGTAGATCAAGTGCAGACACTGAACAAATAGAGGGAAAATCAAGTATGTAAGGAGAGTCACCGCAACAATGACCATCGGTGAAAAAACAAGAAAACTAATGTGAAACTTGTGAAAGGCAAACAAAAACTTAGAAAAACACTTATACAAGCTAAAATAGGTTGAAACACCAGCAAAAATGAAGATAAATAAGCAAAACAACACCCACACAAGCGAAATGCCAAAAAGCGACAGAAAAAGCAACAAAAGACGATAAAAGCGAAACTCACTCAGAAAAGCGACGATGACCACACCAAAGGTTTCTCAATATCCTTAGGAATGCTAGAGATCCAAGATAGAATATGAAAATGAGCTCTAGTGGTGTCTATTAAATAGATTTGAGTGAATTAGGGTTTATGATGTGCATTCCTAAAATCAAGGAAAAAGTGACACTTGGCGAAAATTTCTAAAAATAACGAGTGTGCCTCCTTCAAGATACTAATAATTGATCCCTATTTTTGAGGGATGCTTCTTTCCTTTTTTTTTTTTTTCGGGGAAACTTGCCATGCATGTTTTCGAGAAATATTGCGCAATCCTGGGGAACTAGGCAACTTTCTGACTGAGTGCACTATGGAGTTTCTAAGCTTAGTTGGAGATTGCGTATTTTCTGGGCTATCTTCCATGACTACGCAATTTCTGAGCTCAAGGTTGATTTTCAGTCTGAAATGTGCAATTCCAATCATCATGGTTGCTTTCCCTCAAGGATTGTGTCGTTTCTGGAAGCAAGCCTAGAACTGTTGTAAGACCAAGTCAGGAGATTGGCTTGTGACTTAGAAAGACCAGTTAGGTGTAAAAACAAGAAAACACAAGCACAAATGAAAAGATAAGTCTTAATCCAAGCATGAATACCTGAATCAATGCAAGATAAGCTCCTGTGGATAGGAAGGAAGGCTCCAAAATCGAAGCATAGGCAAAATCTTGAAGGGTGGTTATAGCCGCTACAACACGATTCCACTACTCTAGAAGTGAAAAAAGTACACACCCGTTCTTCCCAAGATTCTTTAGGTCTTTTCCACCATCTCCTTTCACACCAAAGTTGATGCGAGTTAGTTCTTAATTGAGCAATAATAATATTTTCTCTCCACAAAAGGATAGCTCCAATGTACTCTTTTTGTTGGAGATCACAAGTGGGGCTGAATTCCTTAACGTAATACTTCTTCTTTTTGCCCAAATTTTTCCCCATAAATGTTTACTAAACTTCTCCATAACAAAATTATTTAACTCCTTGCTATTTGAGGAACAAGCATTGAGGTAGATATCCCATTTTTTCATACATTTGTTGTTTTGTCTCATCCATGCTTTCTTTATTTTCTTTTCTATATATTAGTAAATATCCAACTTATAAGGTACATATTTATTCAATTTGTAGGTGGCAATTTTTTTTTTTTGGGTATAGTTCAACACTACAAGTTTCATAGTTCTATGTAGAAAGTCTAGGGTTTGATAGGTTTTTGGTTATATAACAAGAGTGGAAGCTTATTTGGATATAATCTATAGTTTCATTGTTATTAATTTACGGGCAATATTGTGTCAAGGTTACAAAAGATCATGTAAGAAACAAACTTGTATAATCTCAATATAAGGATTCTAGATCTTGTGCTAACTTGAACAAATTCATTGACCAATATGATATTTTTCTTATTTTTATCTATTTTAGATGTTTTAATCTAGTGTTATATACATTCTATCTTCATGTACAATATAAATGATAAATTTCATAAAAGTGTATATTAAACTTATTAACATTTTTTTCTTTAAAGTTTAATTACTCATTCATTAATTAATATACAAAAAGTATATGTTTTTTAAGTTATATATTTAACGTTTGGTGACCAGGTATATGACATTTAATACCAATTAATAGATTTTCCCATAATGCCAATGTTGTTGTCTAGCCTAAAAGACCTAGATATAATATTACCAAAAAGTCATTATGGAGACAAAAAAAACTACTATCTAGTAGCATGCTTCATAAAAGTGAACAAAAGATATGGCCATCTTGATGATTAATATAGAAGATCAAATAAAAAGGACTTAGATCAAGAAGTGAGGTTACTAGTCTTCACCCTCTAAGATTGAGTGTACATAAATGTAGATTGGCATGGTGTTTACTTGAGCCTTTATTACTTGTGTCTGGTCATTTGAATTTTGATCATGTAGGATGGCTTGCCACTCCATGTCTCATTCTTAAACTACCTAAGAAATGAAGGAATTGGTATACCAATAATTCAACCAAATTGAAAAATTTAGCATTCTTGCTATGTGAAAAACCAATTTATAGACTCTAGCCTAAAAGCTTTAAATTAATGTCATAAAAGGAGGTATTTCCATGCTTCTCCTTGACCAAATTTTGAATTGCCTCATCTCCTCCTTGAATACATTTGTGATTCTTCTATTGCATCTCTTTTTAGCTTCTATTACCCTTGTTTTTGCTCTATTTTTCCCTTTATAAGGGGCTCCTTCACTAGGAATTTTGCATGCTCGTAGATTACCCCTTCTAGTTCCAGTAGTTTATCTACCTCTAGCCACTAGCTTCTTCCATAATTTATGCCCATACATTGTTTCTAATAGGAGGGGACGTTGGGAGGGAATTCAACATCAAGGTCACGGGATAGACACTGTAGGAAGTGCTGAGAAATCTAGGGCATAGGGATTAGGTGATTTCTCTTGAATGATAACTGCTTGTGATGAAAATTTTCTTAGTATTTTATTAACTTCTTTCTTTCTATTGATTATGTTAATTTATTCTATCATCAAACAAATACCAAATCATAAATAAGAATGAGACAAAGGATATAACATGTAGGCTATTAGCCAGTGCCAAAACCTCTCCAAATTAAGAGGAAAACCCAAATGAATTCTTCTTCTTATAGAATCTTCAAGAGACAAATTCCAAGACAAATACCATTGACCTATTAACCTCTCCAATACCAAGTCACAAGGATTATTTGAGTTCTTCTTCCTTGAGTCAATGTTAGTCAAACTTCTTATTTCTCCTTAGATCTCGACCACCCTTCAAATTTCGGCCTATTGGTTCAGATGTGCAACTCTCGACCTCTTCAAAAACCCTAGTTGCAGCACGTGTGAGGGATCAACACCAATTTTTGTCCCTTGATTCCCTTTGCTAGGATGGAGTCTTCTTCTTCTGAAATTCAGCTTGTATTCTTGACTTTCTTTCTTCCTTAATTCGAGCTTCTAAGTTGACCGTGATGACTTCGGCTCCTTTTGTAGAAGATGGCACTGATTCTCCTTGCATGTGTGAAGGATATTTTCCCCAAAAAATATCAAAACTAACTCAATTTATTTTCCTCCTTTCTTCACTTGATGACGAGCTTCTTCTTTAGTGTTTCTCACATTTGATCCCTTGATTTTGGATGCTTAATCGAATGGTTTCTCAAGAGAGGGCGAGTCCTACCCATGAAATAGTCAAACTTTGTGCAGGTGAATAGGATGACATGATCTTCTAGAATGATATCCATTTTCTTTTGAGGACCAATGTTGGGCTAATTTATTAACACAAATTAACACAATTATTTCATTATCAATCTAGGTTTGTAAAACTTGGAAGCATGTCCACAATGTATGGATATCAGATGTAGTCAAGATTAGAAGATAAAATATGAAGAACTAAGGAAGTACATATTACAAATATAAATCTAATTAAATAATTTCTAATTCACTTCTACAATATATGTGAGATGAAGTGGCTCTTAACTTAAGAGATCCATTTGTGTCATTCTTCTACAATATTACTTGATGAATAGAAATCAAAAACCATTAATTGACAACCGTTTAAGATGCATAAATAAAAAATGAAAGAGGCTCCTAACTTAGGATATCCTTGATATTCCTCATCACAAATTCATTCATCATTATTCTATTGTTAGAAAGCTGGAATTGCATAAAACTGTTTGAAAACAAGAAAGATGAACTCTAGTTTTTATTCATTAATTCAATAGAAGGAGGGTTCAACTTGAACACTGTGTTGTTCCTTCATATCAAAATGATAAATAAACTAAGATTCATCAGCAAACATAAATCATCACACATCAATTCAAGTAAGCAAATCTAAAGCAAAACAAGTAGACAAATTTGAAGCAACTAGTTCATGAAAATCAAGCTAGTTTAACAATGAAGTGTACTTAGCTTGGAGTGGGGACCCTCCACCCTTGCCTTACACACTTGAAGAGGCTATCAACTATTACAACTTCAGTAAATCATCCACACCATTGAACAACAAAATGAAAGTAGAACAAGTTCTTCAAATTAACTTCAAATATTCAAATGTCTCTACATAAATTATACAAATTCTACATAGCATAAGCTTTCAAAGTTTTGGCTTAAATAGAAGATCATGAAACAAACTGATCTAAAGTATCTCTAAAAACTATATCTATCCATATCCACCTATCTAATTCGAATCCATACAACCTATCACTAAACATATGGAAAATCCCATGAAATCATAAAACTGCCCTATTTCCTAGGGATTTTCTGGATGACTGGTCCTGTTTGACCAACTTTGACCAGGACTGATTTAGCTTGTTTTGACCGAACCAATTGGAGTTAGTTTAGTCCTAGTTCCCAAGATTTCCATAAAGGTATGCATATCATGCCCATGTGTCCTGCAAATATGACATCCATATAGCTATTACGAGAATTTATGATTCTGTCCAAAAATTACACTTGAAATTCAATTTAAATAAAAAATTCTAGAAATTGCAAAATTAAATTTAAATACTTGAATATGCATAAAATACATCAAAATGAGGTGGATGTGATGGAAAATGGATAGAAATATAAGAATTAAGTATGTTTTCTTAAGCTAAATTGGACAAAAAATGAGGGCCAACAACCAACTTGAAGAAGTGCTTGTGACAAAGTCTTAGAGGGTTAATGACTCAAACAAATATCTTTTTACAATATGTAACATGCCCAAATGGGTATTCAATACATGAATTTGACTCAATAGAATTTATTGCTTAATAACCAAACCTAACAGCTCACAATGGGAGCTTAATCTAAAAAATAAAATTCCTTGAGCATGAAACCCAATCCTCAAGCATAACAAAATAATTTTATTTTTCTTCTTTCCATTAATTACATAAAATCATGATTTACACATGTTATGAAGATTGAACCTAGTTACATATTTGAACACTCCCTCTTAACTAGGGAGGTATTCATAATCCATACATGGTACTTTGACATTCTTAATATCAAGAATTCTCATAAGAAGAGTTGGATTGATAACCCATCTGTTTAGAATCATATCATCCAACATTGTCATGAAGGAAGTCCTTGACTAACCACTCTATCTCTCCATAAGATCAGAGCACAATGCCGGAAAGATCAATGATTTATAGACACCCTCATCATTGTCTCTCTCATAACATACCCCACCCAGGTTCTCTTAGAGTACGTTCCACCAGGACTATTCTTATCTTGGATTCCCATTCCTCAAATAATATTGGTCCTCTATGACTACTCTTATCTTGGATGCCCTAACACATCCTCAAAGAGTATCAGATGCCATATGCTTACCCAATCCTCCTTTCTATTTTCCCAAGTGAAGACAAGAATGATGTGTCTATCTCTCCTTCTCAACCAGGGAGGATATACCCATTCCAATGAAGGAATGTACACATTCCTATGAAGGGATTGTACCCAAGCTCCATCTTGGCTAGGGACTTGCTTCCAACAACTGTTTAGGTGGAGATCATGTGACAAACAACTAGTTGTAGGAATCCTTTCTTTAATGTCATGAAATTTTTCTTTAATATGAATCCTATATCTTTTGTGACTTCTTTGTAGGGCACATACCATCCATCACTTTCATTCATGAATCATGTCAGTCATGTCATCCTTCTTTTTATCGAAAAGTGATACATTAGTCCATATTTGGCCTTCCTTCATGCCTTGTTGCCTTCTTCATGTCATGTTTCCTTAGGGACATTTCATCCTACCACATGAGCATTAGTTGTAGAAGTCATCCATTTCTCTTTCCTTGGAAGCCCTACATAAGGCCATACAAATATTGTTCAAAAATAGAAAATGAACATTAAAATTACCTTTTTGATTGGTCTTTCCTCATGACATCTCCTTGTTTGCATGAACATCCCGCATACATATTGACACATCTCCAAAAATATATATAATGTCAAGGGTCTCTTTATTTTTCAGACTTCATATCTTTCCCATGGAGATGTCATAGTCAAATCTTTTAGTCCTTGGATGTTTATTGTCTTCTCCATAGTTTCATTTGTCATGATCTCTTCCTTTCTTTCTTCATACATTTCTTTCCAGGAACTTCCAATTATATTTCCTCTAGTTTGTCAACCACCTAATATTTCATATGAGGACACATTATGTTGATTTCATCTTGTTAATGTGTGAATCATGCCTTCCTGCATCCTTCCAAAGGTGGAGATCCTTTTCTTTTTATCATGCTCTCGAGGTAGAGTAGTCATTCCTGATATTTGAAACTAGATGACATGACTTAATTAAATATATGCATACATACCTCATTTATTTCCTTAGGTCATCTAGACTTCCTTCAACAACTTCCTTGATTGAAAGAGCTCCAATCAACTTTAACTTCTTCATGTCTTATGACATCATAACTTTATTCCATGAATTCCATACAAGGTCGAATTCTCGAAACACTTGCTCCTTTCAATAGGCGAACCTTCTAGTGAATATTCCAAGGAAGGATCTTGATTATGCTCATCTGACAAATGTTCCTCTTGAATGATGTATGATGAGGTTTTTATACTAGATGACTTTACTCTTTCCATAAGTGCTACTTATTCTTTTAATGAGGTTTCCAATAGCTACATATTTCTATAGGTGGCCGCCACAGACTTCTATTTGAGCTACCTTGCATACTTCTTCTTAGATAATGTCATGAGCTCTTGATTTCAATCATATGCTTCTATGATGCAATGATGCCTCCTATCATCCTTCTTAGTACTTCCTACCATGATAGCTATACAACAAAGAAACTTAAAAACAAAAAATTGAAAATAAATAGGTGAGAAAGACTATCTCAATCACAGTAGAGACCTTTTACTTCCTCCTTCTTGGATTTCTTCTTTTCAGCTTCCTCCACTTCTTCAATGATATTGGATTGTTCTCTTCCTCTTTTATTGTTTTCCTTATTGAGTTTATGACAATCTCTCTTGTAGTGGCCATATTCTTGACATCCTTAGCATTGAATCTTTGCCATATTCTTCTTTCTTTTCTGAGGACCAAATTTTCCAAACTTCCCTTTTCTCTTTTCTATAGAAGAATATGCTTGCGTTTTCTCATTTGATCCTACATCAGATTTTGTTTCTTCAATTTTTCATAGTGACCATAGATCCTTGAATGGAGTATATTCCTTCTTCCCATAAATACTTGTTGTAAAATTACCCCATTCCTCAGGTAGTACATTAAGTATTATGGTAGTCATCTCTTTGTTAGACATAATTTCTCCCAAATATTGGAGTTGATCCCTTATTAAAATATCCTCATAAATTATGAGGCTATTCCTTCTTCTTTAGATATCCTAAAATTGTAGGGTTCTTGTCTTAATGATATAACTTCACATGAAGTGATTACGGAAAACAACTCCATAAGTTTTTCATATATTTCTTTTGAAGTTTCAAGTTTTGATACATAGGGAATGAGGGGATCCTTGATGGATTCTATGAGAATCCATTGAGCCCTTAATTCCCCTTTCATATACCTTGTGAGTGCTTGAGAATAATATTTTGTAGGTTTGGTGATTGAGCCTTTAACATGTTCCATGACCTCATTTTCTATGAAGTTTAGATCTATCCTTTTCTTCCATGCAAGAAAGTTTGAAGCCCCAACCAACTTGTTGCTTTCCTTGAAAAAGACATTTTGATAGATTCATATGTAGACATGAATATACTTGTGAAGGTGATCCTTCAACCTACTGCCCTATTGAATTTGATGATGATATAGGTAATTGAAAACTTATTCTTGATGAATATGCTTTTCTTTAAGTGTGATCCTTGACTCCAAAGAGAGGGAGATCACTTTGGATCCTTTGATGATGATGAAAACGTCCTTGATCTTGCTTGTCTTGAATGTGTAGAATTCAAGTTACTTTGATTCATATATCTTTTCAACTTGAGTAGAGGTAGGGTCTTTGTTGTCTCTTTCCTTGATGATGACTTAAGCGAGGATCCAAAGAATGATTTTAGTGTAGAATTCTTCTTTGAACGATCTATGGTTTTGAAAATTCCTTTAAGAAGATGATGTAGACATTGTCTTCTTGGATATGAGAGGATCTTCTTGATTCTTTGATGCCCTTGATGCCTTTCTAGAACTTCGATCTTTGAGTGCTTGAGAGTCCCTTATTGATCTTCTCTTCCTTGACATGTCACCTTAGCTCTGATACCATGTTGAGAAATATAGGGCATAGGGATTAGGTGATTTCTCTTGAATGATAACTGCTTGTGATGCAAATTTTCTTAGTATTTTATTAACTTCTTTCTTTCTCTTGATTATGTTAATTTCTGCTATCATCAAACAACTACCAAATCATAAATAAACATGAGACAAGGGACACAAGATGTAGGCTATGAGCCAGGGCCTAAACCTCTCCAACTTGAGAGGAAAACCCAAACAAATTCTTCTTCTTATAGAATCCTCAAGAGACGAATTCCAAGACCAAGATCCCTGACCTATTAGTCTCTCTAAGACCGAGTCACAAGGCTTATTTGAGTTCTTCTTCCTTGAGTCAACATTATTAAAACTGCTTGCTTCTCCTTAGATCTCATCCACCCTTCAAATTTTGGCCTATTGGTTCAGATATGCAACTCTTGAACTCTTCAGAAACCCTAGTTGCAACACGTGTGAGGGATCAACACCAATTTTTGTCCCTTGATTCCCTTCACTAGGATGGAGTCTTCTTCTTATGCAATTCGATTTGTATTCTTGACTCACTTTCTTCCTTAATTCAGTCTTCTAAGTTGACTGTGATGAATTCAGCTCCTTCTGCAACAGATGGTACTAATTCCCCTCGCACGTGTGAAGGATATTTTACACAAAACAGATAAAAATAACTCAATTTGTTTTCCTCCTTTCTTCTCTTGATGATGGGCTTATTCTTTAGTGTTTCTCGTATTTTATATTTTGATTTTGAATGCTTGATCGAATGGTTTCTTAAGATAGGTTGATTCCTCTCTCTCTATATTGTGATCTTCCCATGAAATAGGCTGAATTTGCGCATGTGAGTAGGCCGACATGTTCTTTTAGAATGATCTCAATCTTCTTTTGAGGGTTGACTTGAAGGAGTGCTTGTGACAAAGTATTAGAGGGTTAATGAATCAAACAAATTACCTTTTTGCAATATGTAACATGCCCAAATGGGTCTTAAATACATGACATTGACTCACTAGACTTTATGACTTAATAACCAAACCTAATAGCTCACAATGGGAGCTTGATCTAAAAAATAAAATTCCTTGAGCATGAAACCCATGCCTCAAGCATAAAAAAATAATTTTATTTTTCTTCTTTTCATTAATTACATAAAATCATGCTTTACACATGTCATTATGAAGACCGAACCTAGTTACATATTTGAACAGGAAGGTGGTGGCATGTGAATTGTTAGCATAAAGCTTAGCTATCCAATAGGTGGGTGGATATTTGTCCTTTTCCTAAGATAGGAAATGATGATCCAGAATATTGCAGAGCAACCAGATAGTGTTGTGACCTCGACAAACTTCTTTAGCCTCTAAATAAAAAATTTGACGATAGATGTGGGCAGGGATAGCGAGGTCATAAATTATCCAATCTTACTCTGCGATAGGGGAGGTGGGCGGGTGACCTATGCCTTTGTAGACTCCCGCACCTAGTACGATGACCCCTGCCCCTTTCTCTACTCATGGTACAACAATTGGAGTCACCAAGATGAATGGAGGGCACAGATGTAACAATGGTAGCAAGAAAGGAGCAAGAGGTCAAAAGAGACCAGACTATGAGCCAGGTGGTCGTCAGGAGAAAGCTATTGCCCAATAAGATAAAATGGATCCCATTATAGAATTTGACTCGCTAGGCCAATCATCTTTATGAAAACATTGCTAATCTGATAACAAAGTAATACTTACTGACCATTGGCTAGAGCAATATCTAGGAAGCAAGGTACGATGATCCCAGAATATATCCTTTAGGAAATATCTAACATGGGAAATATGTACTTGTCCTGGATGGATCTTGACATTCAACTGCTCCAATGGAATATTTTATAGACCAACCAATATTATCTTCCACATTTGAGAATATTAATGGTGCTCCAAACACTAGGAGGGTTCCCCAAGACTGTCAAACTCAATCTGGGATAATATTACACACATATGTCTTACTTGTACACATTCCATAAACCATAAATGGACCAAATTCAAATTCCTAGTTGGTGACCAACCATAGCAATTGCATTAACCACTTTCATAGTACCAACTTACTTCCTCGCCAACGGTCCCCATTCCAAACCAATATACCATACCAATTGGGAGACTAGGGATTGACTCCAAATGCCCCTCTAATTAGAAGTAGCAGAGCATAGATGTTACCCTGACAAGTGCATATGAGACATTCTCTACTTCTTTGTTCCAACAATGTATAACTAATATCCTAAGAAAAATCACAACAGGGAAATATCAATCTTAAGTGTAATTGTTAACAGACCCCACTTGTAGCGACCTTCAGTAGATCCCGAATAAAATCAGGCACAACTTGCACAACACCAACAACATTTGTACAAGCATCCTATTTTACCTCCATCATACCTTTTGTCCTCTAGGCTAATCCCTTCTAACTTATTGCCACCCACTTGCTCAGTGAATCAACTTATAAGTGAACTGATCTTATTCTTGTCATGTATCTTCTGCTCTTCTACTACGATGTATCCGCGGTAGTAACTTGCATCTATTCCAACGACATCACCATTATATATTTCACCATGTCCATTTTCAACCACAGAACCATCCAACATTCTCTAATAGTAGCTTAAGCCTCGAGGATTATGAACTTACTATTATGCTCGTTCCATGGCATGGGAATTCACATTAGAAATTGATATGGATTCCTACTACGAATTTGTTATAAATCTTAAATATTTTTTAACAAAACACTTGCAAAAAAATTCGGCTCACTATCACTTTTACATTGCTTCTCTTGACATTTCTTTATACTATGCAGTAACTTTGGCTTGAGCACTATAAACTTGTGCACTCTAAATAAACTTAACACCAGTTCTTATCTCTAATCATAGATATATATAAACCTATACCTCATAGGCTTCTCAGTCAACTCATATGCTAACCTGCTTCCCCGCTCTCACCTTCTGCATGAAATATGGCTTGCAAGATTCCAACACCACTATACTATCCTAATGGTTTAGCATCAAAATTACACTGCAATACTTCCTTGAGGTTTTAGCATGAAACTTACACACAAAAGCCACCATTTACAAGTGAGCAGGTGCTTTTTGAATGTCCACAATGATGAGGAAAATGAGTAAGTGCTCCCGCTAACAACCCCAACAATTGAAGGAGTTCAGTCACCGATAACATATCGACATCCATTTGTTCAGGAGTGTTTGTCTTCAAACTCTTCTCTTTTACCATAGGGGTTTCAACATCCATTCTTCGCCGCACCTTGCCACATGGCCAAGTTTCTTGATTTTGCCATTTTCTCAATTTTTGGTTTGCTTTCATGAATATAAGGTGCATAACTAATTTCCACCCTTTTATTAGAAATTATATTGTCTCCATTCTCCTTACCTATTTATCTTCAAACCCTAACTAGGCCACTGGACCTAATCTTAAACTTAAAACCCTAAAAAAATGTACAATATAGAAAAACCCTAAAATAGACCCTGCAAACCCTAGGTGCTATCTCTTTATCTATCCCTTGGCAACATTTAAACCTAATTACTCCTAAAATAAGGTCATCCAACCTTTACTTATAGTGTTTCAACCAAGAAACTACAAGTTTCAACTATTAAAATTCAAGTTTGATTTTTCTTAGTCCATCACCTTGTTCCCAAATATTCTTGGTGTGCATTTATGCACAAAATCCCTACCTTTTACCCTTTGAAATCCATGAAATTTGGAGTATTTTTGAAAAAAACAAACATACATGCAAAACATAAAAAATTTAATTGTATTAATGTTACCTATGAGTAAAAAATACTCTCCAAGTTGAATAATTCAATTTGGCCTTGAAGTGAAGGCTCAACGTGCATTTTGGTGAAGTAGGCCAAAATTTCCTTGATTCACTAAAATGCACACCCATGCTTCATTTATTGGCCAATTTGATTGATTCAAATTGTAGATTGTTTATTTAATTATTTTAAACACTTTTTCATTGTTACAACATTCTAAGTTTTGCTTCGACTTGCCTTATGTGAAAGTTGTGTATAAGTGGGAAACATAGTTATGTAGGATATTTGTTAGACATGATGCAAGGTTATATCCTAAGGTTAGGAATTGTCCAATCATGTCCCATTTCAAATTTCATTACCAAGAGTGTAATTGGTTTGGCCTGGGAGTGCATATTTGTTCCAACTGTGATCATTGCCATATATGATCAATTACTATTTCGACAGACTTGGATTTCAATGTATAACATTTCCTTTATGAAAATAACTATGATATGTTGCATAAAATGGTTTTATATTTAGGTTGGAATGATCATTATCACACAATCAATTAAGTACAAGTCCTGGTGTGCATTTATTTGAGGCACACAAACCTTGACTTTAACCCTACGAAATTGATCCAATTTGGCATATTCTTGCACAACAAAAATTTCTATGTGAAAAATTAATGTTAATTATGAGTAAAAAAGTACTCTCAATGTTGGACCATTCAATTTGGCCTTGAAATTAAGGTTGCTTGCACTTTTTTGTGAAACAAGCCAAAATTTCCTTGCTTCACTAAAATGCATGCACAAACTTTATTTATTGGCCAATATGATTAATTGAAATTGTAGACCATTTATTTAATTATTTTACACACTTTTGAATTATTATATGTTTACTTTTACCCTTAAATGATTATGCTTCATATTTCATACAACATTCCAAGTTTTTCTTCAACTTGCATTATATCAAAGTTGTGCACAGTTTTTTCTTCAAATTGTTGCTGGGAAGAACAATTGTCCTTTTAATTCAGAGAAATAGTTCCAATTCTTCACATTAATTGTCAATCTAGGCAGGTTTTGTCATTGCAATGATATTACGGAAAATATATGAAAGGGAAAATAATGGCTAATGCTAATAAATCTCAAAATCAATTGTTGTAATCACACTCTCAACAATTCAACACTTTGGTTGTTACACTCTCAAACCTTGTTCATACTCTAAAGAAATAAACACACAAAGAAGAATAAAACCACTCTATCACATTGTCACTCTTATTCAGAAAATAAGAGCACTCCAGGAAACCATTCTCTAAACAAATGTTGAAACACACATTCAAATGAAATGAACACACCATCAAACTGTAACGAGAATTAAATAGATGTGACACCAACAAAGGGACCTGTTAGTGTCGGTCTTGAAAGCCCTCCATCAGTGATCAAAACTCTTTGCATTTGCATTAGTAGGTGTCTCATCAGTGTCAAATTTTGCATCCCGTTAGGCATGCCATAACCCTGATGGAGGAGCTGGTCTATTTATACCCCTCTTGGCTTTGCTGGATCAAATCATATCAGTCATTAAGTTTTTCAAGCTCGTCTTGTTTTGTCTTAAGGTCAAAGGTCCTAGGTCTAGGGTTTTGGTCATTTATCCTTGCAAGGTCATGTCTTTGAAAGTCCTTGAGTGCCCAGCAAGCCAGAGGGAGGATTGTAAACATGTTTCTTTGATATTTTCATCATGCACAATTCATTTTTAACCTTGGATTTAAAAACTCTATTTTTAAAGCCAAGGTCATGTTAAATTTTTGTAAAAAGAATGAAATTCCAAAAAGTCTTCAAAAAGGCAGCAATAACCCTGGTCCCCTTGCAAAAGTCCCTCAGATGATCTACCTGCAAAAAGAATCAAGTCAAAGCACTCGAAAAGTCAATTCAGGATAAAGGAAACCAAAAAATCAGTGTTTTAAAAAGTGTCAAAAATAAACTTTATAAAGTGGGTTTATGGATGAAATTTTTTCAAAAAGGAGTTTATAAAGGTTCAACTTCCCTCCTTTTACTCTCATTGTGCATCCCAACGCTTGGAAGAGAAGTTTGAGAGAGTGATTGAAGAGAGGAGCGAAATTGCAGTGATTTCGGGCAGCTGAGTGGTGCGCGACCCGTTGAAGGAGGTGCGCGACCTGTTGGGCGGTGCGCGACCCGTCCAGAACCCCTCAGCAGTGCAGAATTACTACGGGCGCGACCCGTTGGGAGGTGCGCGACCCGTTGGGAGGCCTGCGCGACCCGTTGAACCGTTTGCCTCCAAACTTCAACAAAATTCCTCAATCTCCCTTCAAATCATCTAAATTGGTCGAGGTAGGCTCTTTACACATGGTTTTTGAGATTGGTGATGGATGTAAGCCTTCATGCTATGATTTTAACCTCAAAACTTGCAAATGAATAGATTTATATGGCTGCAATGTTCATGACCAAATTGTGCTAGGGTTTATGGTGTTTCAAGCTGTTTTTCCCTTTGATTGGTTTCCTTCCCTTCCCTTTTGCCCACACTCATATGTACATTTCTTTTCCCATGATTATTTTATAAATGAAATACAAATCCCCTTCCCATCCCTAAATCACTAAAACTGAAAACCCTACCCCTCTCCCAAAGCATCAAAAACAAAACAAAGTGAAAACCCTAATTCCCCTCTACCATATGCATATGCAAGATAACAAAAACTGTTGGTAAAATGTCAACATGTTTGGTATATGGTTTCCCTTTTGTTTTTCCCTATTAAACATGTATGCATATATTCCCATGTTCACTTTTATGCATGTTTTTCCCATATGCAATAATCTTTGCAAATGATTTCCCTATTACAAATATGTGTTCCTATATGAATATGATTTGCAAAATTTCCCTTAAAAACTCCCTGTTATTTTTATATATTCCCATTCCTGGTTAAAAAGTTCCCTCCCCTAACATTTCCCTCATGTTTGGTTCCCCTTGAAACAGCATAGATTTCAGCACTTTTTGCAGGCAGAGACAGCAGTTCAGTTTGTCCACTTTGCTCCAAAACCATGTCGGAAACCGAAACTTATGAGCAAAGTGATGACCATTCATCATCTACAGAGGTTGAGGAACAGAGGAGGCCTCGTAGAGGGGGTAAGGGAGGACATCATAAGAGGGAGGAGCCTA
This sequence comes from Pinus tabuliformis, assembly GCA_031772625.1. Lineage (NCBI taxonomy): Eukaryota > Viridiplantae > Streptophyta > Pinopsida > Pinales > Pinaceae > Pinus > Pinus tabuliformis. The sequence continues at coordinate 1,356,375,593 of CM062805.1, forward strand.
CTTCTTTGGCAGAATTACAGGCCTGTCCTTTGGCAGTGAATTGCTTCCAGTACATGTCTTGCTATCAGTTTTGTGAGAGGATCTCTCGGATTCAGCATCATAGAGAGTTGGCCCGCTTGTTTGTCTTACACCTCCATGATGGACATGTCACTCTGGCAGGGGTGAACTTCACATTGACTCCTGAGGTGATCTCACAGGCTACAGGGATACCAAATGTGGGTGAGGTGTGGCCTAAGCGCAGATTGCTAGATTTTGTTCACTTTGAGCCCTATGTGCGGCCATCATTCGTGAGACTTTTGACAGGTGTTTTTCCATTCAGATTTCTCCGGAGCGAGTATGCTCCCATCATGAGGCTTATTATGCATTATTTTACCTGTGAGGGCAGATTTTCACAGGTGTACTAATATCACATTCACCTTTTGATGCATTTCACCCGAGTGAGGATGATGAACATCCCGGTCTTCTTGTTTCATAACATTCAGAGGATGGTGCCCATGTTGCAGAAGAAGACCCCGGCCCAGCAGTACAGGAGCCTATGCCATTATGGTTTGATTCAGCTCATAGTCTCACATCAGTTGACTCAGCAGGGCATCTCATGGGAGGAGTTCATCTCCCGTGAGTTTTTCACAGTGCCACCTCAGCCACATCAGGAGGTCATTCATGAGGAGGGAGGACCATCTCAGCAGCCTGATGCTCCCGTCACCCGATATGTCAGCTCCACTCCTTTGGTCACTTATCAGAAAGGCCCAAGGACCTTATTTGCAGCAGCTAGGCGAGTACTATCTCCACAGCAGGTGGAAGGGGTCTCGCCTTCATCTTCAGCTCAACGAGTGTTATCTCCACATCAGGTGGAAGGGGCCTCGCTTTCTTCACCAGCACAGGTACTACAGAGGGGCAAAGAGCCCATGATTCATGAGGATCCGGTGATTGATCTTGAGGTCAGTTCTCCTAGCCAAGAGGCGAAGGAGATCATTCAGCATCTCAGGGCTGAAAATGATGTTTTACAGAGGAGACTTGAGGGTGCTCAATGGACTATTACTTACCTGGAGCAGCGGAACAAACAATTGGAGGAGGAGAAGGCACTTGATGAGCTATGGAGGATCCGTAGCGACCGAGTCTTGAACCGTAGGAGGCCCGGTGATCCATTGCCTGCTGATCGAGAGTCACTGCTCATTCAGGAGAATGCCCACTTGGAGAAGCTGTTGGCTAAGGCCAACCAAGAGAAAAAGCTATTGAGAAACATGAAGAATCACTATTGGGCAAGAATGCATGTATGTAAAGCCAAGATGAAAGTGTTCCAAAGGAGGTTGTCCGAGGCTCTTAGGCGGAGGAAGAAAACCAATCCACTCCGTATCTTGGCTGAGGCATCCCTCAAAGATTATGGCACTCACTAGCATCAGCTACAGCACAAATCCCAAATTTTTTTGAGAATTTTGGGTAATTTTGGATTTTTTTGGAAATTTACAGGTTTTGGCTCCTCAACGGGTCTCACCCCCGGTGAGACCCTTTGTCATCGTAGCTCCGTTTTGCGAAAACTCAACATTTCTAGATTTTTCATCCAAAGTTACACATGCCTATGGATGGACTTGAGTTTTTATGGGGTTTTGGGCCTCCAGAAGGTCAAAATACATGCAAAATTTGACTTTCTGCCCCTTTTTTGAGTTGCAGAAGTAGTCTTGGGAGAATTGAGTTTTGACTAGGCAAATGAACTCCAAATTCAAAGATTCTAGTTGGGTTGGAAAGTAGACTCGCAGACCTTTCCAACGAGCTATCCTGCACCCAATTCTGACACCTGGAAGTGCCCCAAACAGAGCTCCAAAGTGCGCGACCTGTTGAGAAAAGGGGCGCGACCCGTTGAGGAAATTTTGCCAGATTTGACTAGTTCAGCCCAGAATTTGCAGATTTGACCCTTTTCGACTTTCTGAGGTTAATGATGATCTTCATGGATGTAATTGTGACAATTTTTGGATACTTTTACTCTTGTTTAACATTTCTAGAAGATTTATTCATGTAAAGGGTAAAATTTGAATGTATGAACTGTTTTCCAAGTTTATAGAGGCAAGTTGTTTTGACTGCCTATTTTGTAGTGCTTAGTTTAGAAGTGGTTCAAACAGCTCCTAGGATAGTGAGCTCGACCCATAGAGGTAGGGAAAGAGGTTAGATCATCTATATTATGTACTTTCTTGCTCATTTTCATGGTTGGACTCTTGAGGGAGAAGCTATCATTGTATTATTCACTTGTATCTCTGCAATTTTTGGCTAAGGAAGACCAGGGTTTTGCAGTCATTTTTGGGATTCTTGTGGACTTATGTGTTGATGGTGTGTTCTTCATGTTCTTGTAAGCTTTGTTATGTGATTCATTTCCTTTCTTTACTGCTGCACATTAAACAAATGAAGTGTTAAAGTATGAATTCATGTTAGCCATGCTCTGCTTTTAAATTTGTTTAATTTCAATGTTTTCTTCTGTCTAAAGAGAATTCAAAGTGATTGTTTGCTCTCTTTAGCTCCTCATCTTTCATTCCTCACCATTCATTTCAGTTAAAGGCATCAATACAGGCTCCTATCTCGCCCTAAAGACCCCCCTGCAGAAACTGTGTCAAATCCCCACACCCTAAATTGCAGTTCCTCAATTTGCCACCAAAAAACCCCAAAAACCCCTAAATCAACCTTTATAATCAGTTTACTAGCCTAATATCAGTGTTACCTTGTTGGTCATCTCATCCCATTGAAGATCTACTGAGATTGACCGGAGAGAGCCTTCTCCTGCCCCGTAGGGCTAGCTACGAGGCTGAATGGTTTGATGTAGCCTTGAGGTTTACCTTTCTCAGCCTGAGGTGAAATTTCAAGCGCTAACAGGACCGATCTAGGACCTATGCTATTACACAATACAAAGGTTAGGATTCTAAAATCATTAACAGATGAAAAAGACTAGTAATAACAATAACAACAATCATAGAAGAATTATAACCAAGGAAATAAATAAAAAAACTACAATACATTCCTAACTAGTGATCACTACTAAGAAGGAGGGCCCTTCTTTCCTAGCAGTGGCTGGTACACTACACAACACACAAGCTAGTCAACAGAAAGGTATAGCACCATTCCATGATTTACTAACGCTTATTAGAATTGTTGCATGTTTTACATCATTGGAATGACATCTTAGCTGTAACTTAATTGAAATTGTATTATGGTATATATGTGCACTTTGATATGATGTAATATGATTATGGTTCCGTTTCATATGTTGCAATATTAGAAATATAAAAACAATATTAAATATTGCATGAAATAAATAACAACTTTTCATTTTGAATGTTTTTTTTTGCTGAACACAGGTATTCCAAATGATCCTGTTAGTCCTAAAATCAATCCAAATTAACTTGGGCCTGGTTCATACATTCGAGACAATAGCGATGAGGTGAATGGAGAGGAAACTGAGGCAAATGACGACGATGATGACCATGATGATGATCATGATGCTAATGATCATGATAGACATGATGGTGAGAAATTTTCCGGTAGTAGCTAGTGACATTGATCGTATAGACTCCATCATGGATAATTGTTGATAAATTGTTTTGATGCCTCTTTTCATGTTTATTATCATATGTATAATTTTCACCTGCAGTACCATATTGAGTTGTATCATTTTGACTTATATCGTTTGGAAATGTATTATCTGGGCCTGCATTATGTGTAGTTGGTCACAGACCAACAACTTTATTTATTAATAATATAAAAATACATGTTGTAGTTATTTTTTTTTGTCATTTTATTCCGATGCTATGGTGTGGTCTGTAACTATATGAAACCTAAAATAGCTCTGCTCTTGAAATCTCTATGATGTGAATCCGGGCTTGCATTATGTGTAGCTAGTCACAACCAACAATTTTGTTTACTAATAATATAAAAATATTGGTTATAGTTAAAAAAAGGTTAGTTTGTATGGATGTCCATTTCCCTAAAAATTATTCATTAGTGGTATGTTATAAAATATTTTAAATGCAATATGACTTACTCTATAATCATATGATTTATTTAAGAGGTATGATATAATTAGCTAATTTAATTGAAATAAAAAATATTAAATTAATAAATGCAAGCTATAAATGAAGCATCATGAGTTGTTAAAATGGAAGCATAATGTCACTCTAAAAAGAAAGTAAAATTTGACATTCTTGGAGCTACTACTGGCTTTAAATAGGAATCTAAATTGGTTGCTTAACATGAAGCAAAATTGGAGGCTAATTTAGAAGCAAATCCCAACACTAAAAGGAAGCAACCTTCGACCTAAAAAAAAGAAAACCCAAGTACTAAACATGAATCAAACCTTCCAATTAAAAGGAAGAAAACCATGAGGCTAACAAGGAAGCAATTCTGGAAGCAAAAAAGGAAGCAACAATGGAAGCCAAACAAGCACACCAAAAGTAATTCTAGGAAGAAAAAAAGGAAACAACAATGGAATCTAAACTAGAAGCACACTAGAAACAATCTTGGAAGCAAGCAATAATGGAAGCCAAACTAGAAGCACACCAAAAGTAATCTTGGAAGCAAAACTCGGCGTTACCTAAGAAGAAAAAAAAGAAGCAATTTAGGTAGAAAATCAAGAAGTAATAATGGAAACAATACTAGCAGCCAAACTCGACATTACTTGCGAAGCAAAACTAGAAGCAATTCAGGTAGAAAACAAAGAAGTACTTATGGAAGCAAAACTTGGCATTACATGAGAAGAAAAAAACATAAGAAATTCAGGTAGAAAACAAAGAAGTAATAATGGAAGCAATATTAGAAGCCAAAATTAGCGTTCCCGAAGAATTAAACAAAGAAGCCATTTAGGAAGAAAACCAAGAAGCAATATTGGAAGATAAAAAATATGCCATAATGGAACCAAAGCTAGATGTAACAAGCAGTGCCATATTCGAAGCAGAACTTGATGTTATGATGGAAGCATAATTTGGTGCTAACTAGGAAGCCAAACAAGAAGCTATTTTCTATGGCATACCAAAAGCAAAATAGGAAGCACAACTAGGAGCAAAACTAGAAGTACAAATGGACGCAATAATGGAAGAAAGAATGGAAGAAACAATTTCTGGCACCATTCCTGATGCAATTCCAAGCGCTATTCCCGACACAAATCAAGGCGCCTATGTGTACATTCCATTTTGAGCCGGATTTAATGGCACCACATGGAGCCAATTTACACTCAGAAACACTGGATTCCAACACTATCTGCGATGCTAGTGGTCTGTTTTGTTGTAGTGATGGAATGCACAAATTTTTATTCTTAAACAAGAATCCGTCTTGGATGTGAAATGGAAATATGGATTTCTATCAATACCCTAATATTCCTTGCATGCCTTCTAGGATTTTGAAAAATTTGCATCCTCTTCATATAACTCCATACATTCCAAGCTCACAACTTTAATTGACAAATTATTCAAGACCTTTATCCTTTTACTTAACAAATATACAACTTTATTTTATTTTCCATATTTTTGCTTCAAAACAAATGTGTAACTTTGCAAAAATTCCATCCATTTGGAATGCTTATGATTAAGCTTACCATGGCTATTGATGTATTGCAATGTATTATGATCAATAAATAAGACAAAATCATTTAGTATCAAGTCATGTTGTCATTTATTTAAAGCTTGAACAATAGAAAATAAATCTTGATCATAAATATAGTACTTCTTCTTATCGTCATTCAACTTATCACTAAAACATGTAATTTGTTTTCCCTCTTGACTCAAAATTTCTTTAATCATTGAATCACTTGTATCATAGTCCACTTGAAATACCTTATTAAAATCTATAAATACAAAAACCATATGTTTAGTTACCTTCATCTTCAAGTTTTCAAATGATTTCGTAGTTGTTGTTGTCCATTGGAAAATCCTTTTCTTTAGACATTCTATAAGTGGCACACAAATCTCGCTAAAATTTGACATAAATTTATTGTAAAATATCACTAAACCATGAAATATTCTCACATCAAAGGTGTTGGACATAATGTTGTCATTGTTGTTAAATAATGAATCCATACAGGTGAGGATAGTTTTTAGATAGGAGGAATGACCTGTTATAGAGTTTTAGTAAATCCAACGTTTTGGACTACCAAGTGAGTCCATCATCCGGGGATGCGTCAATAGATATTCTTCAGATCTTAATGATGTATCCAAGAGCTAGATTTAGGTTATATATATAGGAAATTGAAGAAAAGATGTATGAAAATAGGTCAACTAGATTTTCATTTAATTAATTAATTATTATTCTTTATTTAATTTATTTATTATGATTTTTTTTTAATTAACTAATTAATAGGTTTATAACTTAATTGATTTTATTATTTACTTACTATGTTTATTAATTTTATTTAAATATATGGTTTAATTTATTGATTAATTAATTAATTTTCTTAATTATTGTTTATTAATATGTTTATTAATTTATTGTATTATTCACTTGTTAGTTTGATTAATTGATTAATTGTTATGTTTATTTCTTTAATGTAAAAATTGTAAAATTAATTGATTAATTAATATATATATATATATATATATATATATATATATATATATATATATATATATATATATATAGATTAGTTACTTTTATTAATGTTTTTAACTACTAATTTAATTTGTCTGATTAATTAAAATTAATTTATTAGTAAAAGAATCGCTTGGGATGGAAATGGCGTGCTCGGCTAGGTTCTCCCTGCGTTCCAAAGTTTCCCTGGACGGCGCAGCCCGGGCAAGTCTCATCTCTATTGTGCTTGGATTCCCTGGCTCCGATTACGATGTGGCTCTGTTCACCACTCTGGATCCGCTCAGCTCAGATGCAACAGAAGTCATTTCCAGCGGGAGAGCAGATTTTGGTATCCACGATTTATTTCAGGTCTGCTTAACGAGTGAAGGTGTTTCCCAAGAACCCCACAGGACCATTTTTGATGGCACAAATGGATACGCCTTCTAGTTAAAGGGGGAACAACAGCTTCCACAGCTTGAGATATCGCTTTTAAAGTCTGTGGATACCCTATGCTCTCTCCCAAACCATTTATGGGCGGGGATATGGGTTATAGAACAAGTATGTTTTCCGTTGGAACAATCCACGTCCCTGCGGTATGCTAGGATGTGCGGATTGGAGACAAAAAATTTTCCGGGAAACCTTAGTCTCAAAAAATATGCAAAATGCCGAAGCAGGGAGGATGCGCGGCAAGTGTTTGACGAAAGGCCATACAGAGATTTGGTCTCATGGAGGAGCCTGATCTCAAGCCACATGCAGAATGGATTTTCTGAAGAGGCTTTGAGAAACCTTCGTGAGTTGCAATGCTCAACCACCGTCTGCACTCAGCTAGGCCCTGCAAAAGATGGCGCGGCGAAGGGAAAAAAGAAACAGACACAGATTGGGCTCTCAGCAAGCCGTGCATGCACCAGATTCCTCTCATCCCAGATCTGTTGGCATTATGATGCATGTGTTGTACTTGATGGCAACCCTCTCATAGAATAACATCTCACTTATGTATAACTGGATGAATCTTCAGAAAAGATGTCAGATGTGACTGATGGAGGACAGCTCAAAGGAATCAGATGATAGTTCTAAGTGTAACAAGTTAGCTTTGCCATCAAGTCCAAAGGGGGAGATTGTTGGCATTATGAGACAAGTGTTGGCCTTGATGGCAAATCACACTGATGACAAATCATAGTGCAGAAGGATAGCAGCAAGGAATTGATGATCAAACTACAAGTATGAAGAGAAAATATATACACGCTGGTTCACTATATACCAAGTCGCGTATACGCAGGTTCGCTATATACCAAGTCGCGTGTACACGCAGGTTGGCTTCAGTAAAAGAGCGTGTATGTGGAAAAATTATCTTTGGTCCGTGGCGGTTATTCCTTGGAAGTTGTGCCTATGGTTTTGGATCATGGTGTCTCAACGGACGTGTTGATCCCTAGTTTTGAAGTTGATGGTATTGGATTTCTATGGTTTTGGCCCGTGGTATTGAGCAAGGCCTAAGGCTATATAAGGAGAAGAAGATCATTAGGCAAATGTATCTGAAAAGTCTTGAATATCTGATGAAGTATTAGATCCAGTATGCAGGTTATGGGTTGATGATGCAATTGCTTGATCTGAGCTAAGGAGAGATCTCACCGGTTGATGGAGAACAAGATATAAGGAGAGATCGAGATCAAATGGTTTGAAATGAACTATCTTTATATGTTTGATTATGCTTATTCTAGATCTGCATACTAACGCAAATAATATTCTATAAGTGTTATAGTATGATTGATGTCTGGTACAGCTGCAAAGTTATAAGAAATAATTTTAGATCTGTACGCGGGTTGGCTTTGGAAAAAGGGCATATACACGCAGGTTGGGTTCATCCAAGTAGCGTGTACACTGTAAAGCTTGATATTTGAAGTTGCAGATGGGTCTGATGGTTATTGCAGAGTTCTGTGTCTGCTCTGTGCTCTGGTGACTGTGTTGTTGACAGAGTTTCAGTGCTTCAGTAATTGATGATGCAGGTTGTACTACAATGGTGATTGTCTTATGGATCCAGTATGAAAATGTATGAAACGTGGTCCCGGGTAGATCGTAGGCCGGCACCTACGTACTGGTAAACATATCAGCCAGTACAAGAGCAAAGGAGTTGTAGCTCCCTTCCAGGAGCAGCTGAAGAACGAGTAAAGGTTGGAGCATTCTGTAGGCAGGCACCTACGTACTAGTAAATGGATCGGCTAGTACAAGAGCTAAGAGGGTTGTAGCCCTCTGCAGGTTGTAGCCTGCGTGCTGGTAAAGGACTGTGTTAGTGTCAGTCTTTCTAGCCTTCCTCCAGTGATCAAATATGCTCTTACAAAGTGATTTTGAAGTGTCAAGGTCAAATTTTGTCATTTCAGTGAGTCTTCAAGCCAAAATTTGGTCACTAGGCATTAGGTCTAGGGTTTGCCCAAATGTCAGTCCATGTCACCATTCAGCTGAGTTTATCATCATTCGTAGGGTTGTCATTATCATGTCAGTGTCTAATGGGTCATTTTACATCTTGTCCATGCTTCAGTTGCCACCCAGGCAAGGTCATTTCCCTCTCCTAGGGTTTTGAAGGCAATTTCTCTTGGATGGTCAAATCACCGGCAAAACTTGTTTCCTGATGTTCATACACCTTCCCCTATCCTTAAAGTACCTTATCAAACACTTCCCATCCCTTAGATCCTCCAAATTGCTCATTTTTCCACAAACCCTAGTTTCTAGCTACAACCTGGCAATTTTCTAGGTTTGACCTGTGTTTTGTCCTTTTCGACCCCTTCCCCTCACTCAATCTCTAAGATTCCACTTTTCCCTGCTTCCTAACATCCCTCCCCACTCCCAAAAATTTCCCCAAGAATTTAGAAGCCCTCTATCCCCTTCATTTCGCTCCATTTCGACAAAATCCCTTGTTTCACACATCGGGACAAGTTTCACTCAAAAGCTGTTTCTGATCAATCAAAGATGAATTTTGCAAAACTGAGAGAGGTTTTTGTCCACAACATGCCAAGGAAGAAAAACCTCTTTCACTTTTTACACAGGTGTCATGGTTTGAGAGAAATGTCAAAAATACCGGCGAGAATGAAGGTGCTCCAAGGACGGTTGGCTAAAGCACAAAAACGAAGGAAAACGCCCGATCCACTCCAAACTTTGGCCAAAGCCTCTTTGACTGAGCATGGTACTTGATTGGGGACTCCCAGCCCAAATTTCAAGAAATTTGGAGAAAATTTTGTCATTTGTGAATTTTTTGTGCAATTTACAGGTTTAGGCCATTGGAATGGTCTCACCCCGGGTGAGACCATTTTGGAGGACTGCTCGGAATTTTGAAAACTTGGCATTTTTGGAAAGGGCATGCAAAGAGAAAAATTACCAATACTTGGGAGAAGCCTGATTTTGAGATTTGAGCCTCCAAAAGCTCAAAATACATCAAAAAAATGACTTTCTGCCCACTTTTTGAGTTGCAGAAAGTGACCTTGGGAGAATTGACTTTTGAGGGGTCAAATCAACTCCAAATCCAGAAATTCCACTTGGGATGGAAAGTAGACAGGCCAAGCTTTCCAATGAGCCATCTTGCACCTGATTTGGACCAGTGGAACTCACTCAAAAACAGCTGTGAAGGGGCGCGACCAGAACTTCCAGGGGCGCGACCAGAACTTCCAGATTTGCCAGAATTCACATTTTTGGTCAAAAAACACTGTTTTGACTATGGTTGACTATTTTTACTTGTAGATGATGGATAAATGTAATATTTTCATGGCACTTTGGTAGATTTTATCTTTCTTTACCCTTCTAGAAGCTTCCATGATGTAAAAAGTGAAAAATTAATGCATGGATGAGTTAGCTAAGTAATAGAGGCAAGTTGTTTGGCTGCCTATTTTCTAGTTCTTAGTTTAGAATTTGTTCAAACTGCTCCTAGAAAGCTGAGCTCGACCCCTAGAGGTGGGGAAAGGAGTTAGATGGTCTAGATGGTCTATATTATGCTCTCTCCTTCTCATTTTGATGGTTGGACTCTTGTGTAAGGAAGCTTTATTGTATATTGTGCATCTATTTCTGCAATTGAAGGCAAGGAAAGCCAGGGTTTTACAGACATCTTTGAGGATTCTTGTGGATCTGATTGTTGATGGTGTGTTCTCTACATGTTCTTGTAAGTTTGTTTATGTGTTTCACATCTCTCTTATGCTTCTAAATTGGACAGATGAAGTGGTAAAGTTTGAATTCATGTTTTCACATGCTCAGCTTTTTAGTTTGTTCAATTTTAATGTTTTCTACTGTCTAGAGAGGATTCGAATTGTGTGTTTGCCCTCTTTAGCTTCTCCTCTATCATATCTGATCATCCATCTCAGATTAAGGCATCAGCACTCATTCCTACCTTGCCCCTTAGATCCCCCTGTGAAAACTGTGCTCAATCCCCGCACCTTGAATTGCACTTCCACCAATTGCCACCAAAAACCCCAAAAATCATTAAATCAACCCCCTTATCAATTTACTAGCCTAAAATCTTTATTATTAATTGGTCAGCCTAATCATATTGAAAGATCTATCGAATCTGACCCGAGAGAGCCTTCTCATACCTCGTAGGGCTAGCTACGAGGTGAAATGGTTTGATGTAGCCTTGAGAGTTTGTCTATCTCAGCCTAGGTGAATTCCAAGCGCTAACAGACTGAACCAGTACATTGTAAAAGAAGTTTCTTATTAAAGGAAGATAGAAACAAATTGCAGCAGGTGGTTTTCACCCACATTGGTTTTCCACCTTATATCATGGTGTTCATGTGTGTGCCTTATGTGTGATGATCTGTTCTGTTATACTGCACCTGTTTACTGTTAATATGGGTAATAATGTTCTGATGCATTTACTGAAGATAAGCTAATTGAATCATAAGATTACTGCATGTACGCTAGTTGCCCTTAACAAAGTCGCGTGTATACGCTAATATCCTTAACTGAAGCTGCGTGTATGAATCTGAGCATAAAATGAAAAAGTTTTATCTAATCTGATAATACTGATTCACCCCCCCCTCTCAGTATTATTTCCAACAATTGGAATCAGAGCAGGTCCTTTGGTAAAAGCTTGATCGCTTGAAGGAGATCCGTGGAACAATGGGAAAGAAGCTTAAGAAGAAAGCTCATAAGAAGAAGAAGACATCTCAGAAGGACTATGACAGTGGGAGAATCGATTGGGGATTAGGTATAAGAAGTTCTTCAGATTCAGAATCAGATTCAGAATCATTATCAGGTATGAATGTGTTATCCTATGATGTTCCTGCTATATTTCCTTGTGAAAGTGATGGAAGTGATAGTGAAACTACTGAACATGATTTTATGGGTGAGCAAGAAAAGTATCAAATAGAGGCAGTATTTAGAAGGCTTACAGACAAAGTTAAAGATCAACAAGATCTATTGAACAAAATGGAATGTGCTTTCAAAGAAGAAGTTACCAAACTAAAAGCTCAATCAGAGGAAGGAAACAAGGTAAGAAAGTTACTCAAGGACAAGGAAAATCAATGTCAAAAGTTGCAGGGTGAAGTGACATCATTAAGAGATGAAGTCAATAAAAGAAGCACAACCATCAAGAAACTCAGAGATAGATCCAGTTACTATGAAAGTCTTGAAGCCACGATCCGCTCGCTAAAGAAAGATCTTGAAGAATCAAAGAAGCAGAATAAAGATCTACTCCAAGCTATTGAAAAATAGGTAAACGAAGATATCAGCTTAAAATCTCAACTGGAATGTGCTCTCAGAATTCGTCAAATGCAGCAGGATCTGAATGAAGAACAAGAAAAGGAGATTCTCAAACTAAGGCATCAGTTGGAAGAAGGAAGGAAAGATGGAGAAGACATGAAGAAGCAATGTCTAGAAAAGGAGGAACAACTTCAAGTTGAGGTAAATATCTTGAAAGGTAAATTAGAAGAAAAGGATAAACTTTTGAGATTTCAAGATAGTACTAAAGCCTTGGATGATATTCTTAGTAGTCAAAGGTCTCCTGCTATCAAGACTGGTCTTGGTTTTCATGAATCTGTTGAAGGTGAATCTAGCTCACAAGGTGAGGCAAGGAACTCTAAAGAGAAAACTAAAATGATCAACAAGGAGATGAAAGGTCAACCCCATCAACAATCAAGGAAAAAGACTCCTCAAATAAAATCTTTTACTCCTCCTATGAATAATGTTGAATGTTATGTATGTCATAATATTGGACATGTTGCAGCTAGATGTGGAAGAAGAAGGGTTCAAGACCATCATTCAAGGTACTTTAATGGATATTGTTTTTCTTGCAATATGTTTGGTCACAAAGCTGCTGATTGCTACAGGAGGAATATGAAACATGTAAGATGTTATGCATGTAACAAGCTTGGACATATAGCAAAGGAATGCAGGAACAAAGGATGGACATCACACCAAAAGGAGAAAACCTCATCACACTTGAAGATATGGAGGAAGAAGGAAGTACAGTCAGCACAATGTACTGAGACACAGGACAACACAGACATATCAGACTCAGGGGGAGCTAAAAGTGTAAAACTTCAGTGTTCTGAATCTCATACGCAAGTTCCTTAAAGGGAAGTCGCGTACATACGCGAGTTAGACACTGCAAAGTCGCGTATATGTCAGTCTGAGGAAAAGCAGTGGGGATAGGATCAGAAAAAGGATCTGATATGATTCAGTCTATTATTTGCTCTATTGGTTACAATCTTCTGAGGATGTGTGGAAATGTTTTGTTACTTGTATGATGTATAGAAGTGTTTTGATCCTAACTTGAGGATGATGATGTTTTGATGCTTATTGCTGATATATGCATGATCAGATCTAACAGATGGCATTGATTGAGGGGGAGCATATGCCTTTAGTAATTCATTGTTGGCATTATGGTTAATAATCCTTGGTGATGATTCTTATATGGCTAAATGATATATCTTGCTATGATGTGGTTGTGAGTTGTCTATGATAAACTCTCATATGATTCTTGAAGTTACATAGAAGATGTTCAGATCAGATTTATGGTTGATATATGGTGCTTACATGGTGATCTTCAAAAGGACAAGGAGGAGTACAAAGCTTGAATACACATCTTCCTCACTTGATGATGAGTCACTTATATACTGCTGTTGTCATATGCATAAAGATCATACAGTTATGATGCAGGCACTCATGTGGATAAGGATTGTTGCTGATGATGATATCAAGAAGCTTTGTCAAAAGAGTTGAGCTCAAGATACATAGTGCTGATACATGGATGACTCCTCAAAGTCACTTTGTTGGAGACATGATGATGAGTTCGTATCTATATGATGATAGGTTTATACTTACATATGTTGGTTGATGAAGATGTTCCCAAGTAATGATACTTGGATCATGTAGAGCTTGATGAAATGGCTATGGTGGTTTCACACATGATATAATGTGAATGACTCTGAATTCTGTTCAAAGGGATGAATTGATGCAGACATACCTTGTTATAGGTTGATGACTTATTCTCTACAGGACATTTACAGGTTGCTGATATGGAAATTGGTGTACGCGTGTTGTTTAAAGGATATCCGCGTACATACGCCGTTTTATGCGGGGATAGTCGCGTATATGGTGTTCTGAACAGCAAGGGAAAACTCTGAATGAAAAGATTCTGAAATGGGTCTAACAGAGACCATCTGGTACAGTCAGAGGGATCAGATAATGATGTAGTGTTGGCCTTACCTTAGATGCAGAGGGAGAACAAAAAGAAAATATAATTGCTGGACTAGATGCTTATGGAACAAATCATACATTGTGTATGATAGTTGCTGATGACTATCGTGGTCTTACTTAGATGTCTAGTCTCTTGACTCATGAAGTAATTGAGTGTCTCTATCTATTGTAATCAGTTGATGAAATCTCTTCTGGTCATGTTGAAATATTTCAGTCATGTATTTTCATCAAGGTCATGTAACGGCCTATGTTGGTTTCCCCACTATGCCTGGGATGAATGATGTTATACTCTTGAATTATCATGTGTAAACTTTTGGTATATCCCCACTTGATTGGGAGATGGATGTATGTATGAGTCTTTGGTGCTAGGAAGGTCACTTATGATGTATAGAGTCGTGTTCTTTCTTGTAGAACATTTTTTTTTTGTAGACCTTGCTTACAGTTAGGGAGAGCATGATCAGCACACTTCAGCAAGAACAGAGATTCAGCGTGTACTCAGAGGGAGAATGGACAGATTGGTACACCTTGGCATATACAAAGGGGGAGAATATTCAGAGATTTCAGCAGGTACTCAGGGGGAGTATGGACAGTGGAATGATTCAGCAAAGGAAGAGAATATCTTGGTCCACCCTTTGCCCTTGATGTCAAAGGGGGAGAGTGATTTGGTGTTGTTGCCATCAAGTCCAAAGGGGGAGATTGTTGGCATTATGATGCATGTGTTGTACTTGATGGCAACCCTCTCATAGAAGAACATCTCACTTATGTATAACTGGATGAATCTTCAGAAAAGATGTCAGATGTGACTGATGGAGGACAGCTCAAAGGAATCAGATGATAGTTCTAAGTGTAACAAGTTAGCTTTGCCATCAAGTCCAAAGGGGGAGATTGTTGGAATTATGAGACAAGTGTTGGCCTTGATGGCAAATCACACTGATGACAAACATAGTGCAGAAGGATAGCAGCAAGGAATTGATGATCAGACTACAAGTATGAAGAGAAAATATATACACGCTGGTTCACGATATACCAAGTCGCGTATACAAGCAGGTTCACTATATACCAAGTCGCGTATACGCAGGTTCGCTATATACCAAGTCGCGTGTACATGCAGGTTGGCTTCAGTAAAAGAGCGTGTATGTGGAAAACTTATCTTTGGTCCGTGGCGGTTATTCCTTGGAAGTTGTGCCTATGGTTTTGGACCATGGTGTCTCAACGGACGTGTTGATCCCTAGTTTTGAAGTTGATGGTATTGGATTTCTATGGTTTTGGCCCGTGGTATTGAGCAAGGCCTAAGGCTATATAAGGAGAAGAATATCATTAGGCAAATGTATCTGAAAAGTCTTGAATATCTGATGAAGTATTAGATCCAGTATGCAGGTTATGGGTTGATGATGCAATTGCTTGATCTGAGCTAAGGAGAGATCTCACCGGTTGATGGAGAACAAGATCTACGGAGAGATCGAGATCAAATGGTTTGAAATGAACTATCTTTATATGGTTGATTATGCTTATTCTAGATCTGCATACTGACGCAAATAATATTCTATAAGTGTTATAGTATGATTGATGTCTGGTACAGCTGCAAAGTTATAAGAAATAATTTTAGATCTGTACGCGGGTTGGCTTTGGAAAAAGGGCGTATACACGCAGGTTGGGTTCATCCAAGTAGCGTGTACACTGTAAAGCTTGATATTTGAAGTTGCAGATGGGTCTGATGGTTATTGCAGAGTTCTGTGTCTGCTCTGTGCTCTGGTGACTGTGTTGTTGACAGAGTTTCAGTGTTTCAGTGCTTTAGTAATTGATGATGCAGGTTGTACTACAATGGTGATTGTCTTATGGATCCAGTATGAAAATGTATGAAACGTGGTCCCGGGTAGATCGTAGGCCGGCACCTACGTACTGGTAAACATATCAGCCAGTACAAGAGCAAAGGAGTTGTAGCTCCCTTCCAGGAGCAGCTGAAGAACGAGTAAAGGTTGGAGCATTCTGTAGGCAGGCACCTACGTACTAGTAAATGGATCGGCTAGTACAAGAGCTAAGAGGGTTGTAGCCCTCTGCAGGTTGTAGCCTGCGTGCTGGTAAAGGACTGCACCAGTACATTGTAAAAGAAGTTTCTTATTAAAGGAAGATAGAAACAAATTGCAGCAGGTGGTTTTCACCCACATTGGGTTTCCACCTTATATCATGGTGTTCATGTGTGTGCCTTATGTGTGATGATCTGTTCTGTTATACTGCACCTGTTTACTGTTAATATGGGTAATAATGTTCTGATGCATTTACTGAAGATAAGCTAACTGAATCATAAGATTACTGCATGTATGCTAGTTGCCCTTAACAAAGTCGCGTGTATATGCTGATATCCTTAACTGAAGCTGCGTGTATGAATCTGAGCATAAAATGAAAAAGTTTTATCTGATCTGATAATACTGATTCACCCCCCCCTCTCAATATTATTTCCAACAAGATCTGCAGAGGAAAGCAGAAAACGGATCAGGCCGCATTCCAGATCCTGATCAGGCTCATCTCTGGCAAAACTCTGCTACAGTGGGTGAGCTCGTCGGATCTTGTGCTGGACCTCAAGCATGCTCTGGATTTCAAGCTGGGTATACCCTTTGCAGCTCAACGACTTCTTCACGAAGGTAAACAACTCGAGGATCATCTCCCCCTGTCCTTTTACAGTATTAAGAGAAATGCATCCATTATTTTTACCCTTCGTCTGATAGGGGGAGCTGCAGGACAGTCATCCTCAGCTAAGTTGTTTTCTTACAAAGACGTTGTCCATGCTCGGATGCCTAAGAAAACAACTCCACCAGCTCAGGTTCCCAAGCCCTTTCTGGTGGACAAACTGGAGGAAACCCCCTCCATCGAAATCATGCACCCAACGCTAGATGAGCTAACCCAAAAGTTTGCAGATCATGCCATCATTTGTAGGTTCAATGGGCTATGGCCACGCACAGCAGACCTCTACCAATGGCTTCACTCTAACTGGACCAACAATTGCCAGGTGTTGTTATGCTCAAAGGGCTTCTTCATCATAGTGTTTGCTCTTGATGAGGATTACCAAAAAGCTTTAACTGCAGGCCCATGGTTCTGGGGCTCAGTAGGTTTATTCCTCACCCCCTGGTTCCCAGATTTCGATCCCGCTACAACAATCATCACCAAGCTCCCTATCTGGGTCAGACTTCCAAATCTCTTGGCACACCTATGGCATTTTGCTGTATTCCAAGGGATCGGCAATTCTCTAGGACGCTTTCTAGACTCAGATGTCTCTAGAGGGGAAAAGGGCATATACACCTTTGCCAGAATCTGTGTAGAAATAGATATAAGCAAAGGTCTCCTTGACCAGATCAATCTCAAAATCAGAGACTTCCATTGGACTCAGAACTTGGATTACGGGAACACAGCCTTTCGCTGCCGAAACTGCCATCTCACAGGGCACCTTTAGAGTTCTTGTCCCACGATGGCAGCCCAAAAGAAGAAAGTAAAGCCTAAGCAGAAATCCAAAAGCTGGAAGCCTCATGATCCTCCCCCCATGGATGACTTTGATTTCATCTCGGATGAAGAGGAAGAGGAAGTGGAAGGAATGGAAGCAAAGCTAGCTCAGGATCCGCCTTCGACTGATCCTAAGGATTTATCTGTCCCATCAATCTCTCAGAAAAGAAATCATGAATCCTCCACCTTGGATTCAGACAAGGAGCCTTCCCCGACAGCACAGCTCAGTTTGCAAATCATGCCAGTTCAACAGTCTCCCCCTGATTGGGTCAAAGTTGGGAAAAAGAAAGGGAAAAAATGTCGAATAGTTGATTCTACACATGTTGGGTAGAATCCTCTGTTTTGTTCTCGCTCTTCTGCTCTTCTTGTTTCTTCCTTGCTCAGTTCATCTCTCTTCTCTTCTTCATTTAGGGGCCGAGGTGGATAGCATATCCTTTCCGGAAGCCTGTGTTCTTGCCTCTTGGTTGTAACTTCTTATTGTACCATAATTCCTCTTAATAGAATTAGTTTTTATTGAGAAAAAAAAATAAAATTAATTTATTAGTTTTAATTATTTATTATTTGTTAATATGTCTCTAATTTTATGTGTTTATTTCATGTTTAATTATTTATTGATTTTATTTATGTGATAAATTTATTTAATTTTTAATTAATAAATCCTAATAGATTTGGTGAGTCATTGTTGACAACCAATGTAATTGATGTCAAAAGGGGAAGTATAAGGGAACAATAGTGAATCAAAGGAAGAAAAATGATAGCTTGATCTTGTGCATGCCCTCATCAAATGATGTCAAATTGGTATGAAGTTTATTGGGTTTTTGTTGAAGTTATGATGTCAATCTTAATCTATAGATGGTATGGTTATATAATCCTTTCCGATACCATTCCAATGGTATATCACACTTGGAAAAAATCCTCCTGGATGCGAAATTATGATCGTTTAAAGTTGGCAACTGCAATGAGGATAAAAACACCAAATTTATTTGAAAAACACCAAATTTGTTAAAGAGCACAAATATTTAGAGTGTATCCATGATCTTGTGGTGAAATCTATAAAAAATTTCAAACTTGAAAATTTTTAAATATGTTAAAGTTTGAGCATCTTCTAGAGAATCTGACTATTGAAATTCTCATTAACGATAAATGAAATGTCAACATGCCCGCAGTTTAACAAGGGCCACCCCTCTACATTGGCCCAATTCTATAGCGACACATGGCAAGACTCTATTAGACCCCTTGGACCATCCCTGCACAGTCAACTATGATGTGGATTTTGTTTAAAAAATCACAGGTGGATAGGTGGCGACAATGACATGTGGGAATTTGTGGTTAACCTAAAATGTTGGCTTGGCAGTGAAGTATGACATGGAAAGTGATGATGATGTGGTGAGATGAGGATGACATGACATCTTATCATTATGCCACATGGAATGCTAATATGACACCTTCAACTGACCAATGAGGGAAATATCAGTGACACATGGCCCACTTAGGGTGTGCCACATGTCAGGTATGATGTCATGATGACATCAATAATCATGTGTCTAATGACCCCTAGATCTTGGTCATTTGATGTGGTTGCATGAGTCGGTGCGTTCTCTTAAAGGGGGCTCCTATGCATGTATATATTGGTTGCATGAATCGTGGCTTAAGGGCATAAAACACAACTATGAAGAACCCAGTGAAGGCTTGGCCTTCATGGCTAGTCTAAGGAAACACAACTCAAGTGGTTGTAGGGTTGAAACTATGTGGTCTATCCTTGTTTCTAATGTGGAGAGTGCACTTCGTTTGATTGGTTGGTTGTTGATTGGTCTGGTCCTAGTTGTGGTAATGTAAACATTGTTTTTATTTATGTTGTGGAGAGTGTAGTTCATTTGATTTGTTCTAACATGGAGAGAGCAATTCATTGGTTGACTTTCCCTTGGTTTCGATGTGGATAACACAATTTGTTTAATTTATTATTTGTCATGGTTGTGTCCTGACATGGAGGTTGCAGTTTGTTTGATTGTTCATTGGTTGACTTAGCCATGGTTATGATGTGGAGAATGCAGTTTGCTTGATTGGTTGTTGGCCCTATTCGTGGCTTAACATGGAAAGTGTAGTTCATTTGGTCATACAGTGGTTGACCTGACCCTAGTACTAACATGGAGAGCGTAGTTTGTTTGATTGGTCCCACTGTGGTACTAAAGTGGAGAACACAATTTGTTTGATTGGTTTATTGGTCTCACCTTGGTCTTGACCAATGTTGATAATATCGGTATCGGAAAAATATCAGTGAGGGTCCATAAAACATCTTATCAACAATATCAACGGAAATATCAGCAAAATATCGGCAAATATTGACAAGCATAAAAAATGCATAATATATTCATTTTTTTTCTTTAGATTTTTAAACATATAAAGCAATAACAACATGAAATAAACACATTGATACATAAATATTAAGAAAGCACTGATATATATGATGTCAAATAGAAATGATACATCAAAGGCGATACCAAATCCTGCTGGTCCCTGATAATTGTCCAATCAAGGACTCAAATGTGGAGAACCAATACAAAATAACATCACATATATAAAAGTATCTCATCATCATGGGTTATATGTAGCAAAACAAATAAAACTAGTAGCTATCTATCTAAAATCACTGCCCTCTCCCCCTTTTATGGGAAAACATGATGGGATGTTTTCCAGACCTGCCCCTAGTAGTAGAAGGCCCTAGCCTTGCCCCTACACCTAATGTCAAATAATGAGTGCTAGGTATGGAGCTGTGCTCTCCTATATCTATCGTAGATGGTGTTGATGCTGATGCTCCCACAATGTCCTCCTCCTCCTCCTCCTCCTCTTGTTGCCCCTGTTCTAATGGATCATCTGGCTCTAACCATGAAGGTGACTCCTCCAAGATGGGCTCCTTAGACTCTACCCTCCACTGAGAAAATACATCAATATTGTCTAAGGAAATGGCATCTGGATCCATTGGTGCTTCTATTTTCTTCACTCGAAGTCGGGTGTTGTAATGCACATACACTAAATCATTGAGGCATGCAAACTCCAACTTGTAAGAGTGTAAAAAAAGCTAATGAGTCTTGACACTTGAAGGTCATAAATAAAAAAATTTAAAATTATAGTAAGTGTAATTTCTCAACTGAAGGCTGGAGCTCAAAGTTATACCTGTTGCTCTTTTTTGCGTGTATTTTCTCAAATACACTCCAATTGCGCTCACATCCTGAAGAGCTACATGTTTGAATCAAGATTCCTATGGCCAATTTCTGCAAATTTGGTGCCCTTGCACCATAGCTTCGCCACCAAATATCTACAACAAAATAAAGAAATAAAAAACTTAAAACATAATTAAACTTTCAAATAAAAGTTACATAATTGAATTTTAAAAATCTAGAATTATAAGTAAGGAAATTCTAGTTCGGGATGAAGAATACAAGTGCTGACCGGAAACAAAGGTACACCAGATTGGGGGAGCGGAGCCGAGTACCAGCCCACCTGCAACTCCATGGCATGCACAGCTATCGTGACCGTGTTGAGTTCGAAAGATCCGCAGTTGAAGAAGAATGGGAGTGGGTTCACTGCGTGCCAGACATTACAAAAGGCGTGCCCTAACGCCTTCCTCCTCCAAAGCGGCAGCATATGCCCTCCAGAGACAGCGGCGCCAAACGAATCTAACGCAGAAGTGAAGGCGAAGCTTATAAAGCTGTATGAGGCCAGAGATCTGCAGACATTTTTTGTCTTTGGGCTCAGAACCCAAGTCGGAAGCGGAAAATCAATGGTTTTCGGTGACAGATCGGAGCACGCCAACAGAGCACTGGAAGGTGGCCGTTACCAACGACAGCCTGCTGTTCGTCAGGCCTACGCTTACGCCATCAATGCCCGTCTACTCCCGCCTCCTGCATGTAAAGATAAGGGTTTGCATGTTGCAGATCTGCTCCATGCAGGGCCCAAACTTGGCAGATCAGGGCCGGATCTAGCCGTTTCGATCAAGATTCAAGAACACCCAGAACCTAAGCAGCAGATCGGTGGAAATATGCATCGATTGAGCAGAGGGTACATAGACCGAGACATGCAAATGGAAGATAGATCCAATAAGAGGTCAGATCGGGAAGATTGCCTACAGCCAGAACACATGGCATTCAGCAGTGACACTGGTTCAGGCAGATCAGGAACTCAGCCAAAAAGCAGACATCAGGTAATAACATCTCGATTTCAGATTTGCATTAAGACCCCTGAGGGGAAATCTTTTTTAGCTTGGGTACATCCAGAAAGCACTATCTTGCAGCTAAAACAACAAATCTGGGCATTGACCGGATATCCTGGTCAGATCCAACATTTAGTCAGTGGCAGGTGGTCTCTCCAGGACAGCAGAACCTTGGGAAGCTATGAGATTAGTCCAGGAGAAACCATTGCTTTAAACCTCAGGCTGAGAGGAGGGGCCCTACCTCAGGGACAGCCAAGCAGCTCAGGGGGAGACAAGGGGAAAAAGACAGCACCTCAGCATCAACCCAAGGGAGGTTCCTCCTACAAAAACATTCTTCAGGGTAACAGAGATTCAGGGTCCTCTCCAGATCAAGGTGGAAACATTCCCAGGCCATACATAGTAGATCAGCTAGGGCAAACTCCAGCTCTCAATTTCGACTCATCAGGGCTCGACGATTTTGTCAAGTCATACGAAACGCAGGCCCTAATATGTCGCTTCAACAGTTTTTGGCCAAAACCAATGGACCTATTTCATTGGATTTTCACCTCTTGGACCATGGAATGTGATATTCACCTATGCTCCAAAGGTTTTTTCATAGTTAGATTTGCATCCAGGGAAGTCAGAGACACAATCATCAGTTCTGGGCCTTGGTTCTGGGGAACGTCGGGGCTGTTCATGACTCCATGGTTTCCAGATTTCGATCCAAACAAAATGACGGTATCCAAAGTACCGGTCTGGGTTCGTCTATATAACCTTCCCCTTCACTTCTGGAGTGAACGAGTCTTGGAAGGAATTGGGAACAGCATAGGGAAATACATCAAAACAGATCTGGAAAGGATTGATGAAAGAGTCTTTACTTTTGCACGCATTTGTGTGGAAGTAGATCTAAGTAAAGGGCTGCCAGACAACATAAGGCTGATCTACAAGCAACAAAACTGGTTGCAAGCACTAGACTATGAAAACACTGCTTTCAGATGCAGGCTCTGCAGACAGACAGGACACTTGCAAAGCACATGTCCAGAAGCCAAGAAAGCAAACAGTAAAAGAAGGCAAAAAGGGAAGCAGAGGAAAGGATGGCAATTTCCCCCTCCTAACTCAGAGGATGAAGAATCAGAAGCAGAAGAGGAAGATACCCCCATAGAGAATGCTGAGGTATATCAAGGAACGGGGACCCAGAAGGAAACCACATCAGACAACAGGACCTCACAGCTTTCCCCCAACCAGGCAGAGAAGACAAACGAGGATCAGAGCATGGGCGGGATCAAAAGGCACCACCAATCAGAGACTTCAGATTCAGACAAGGAAATAGGCATGCAGAAAGCAGAAACACAGTTAGTCATATCTTCGATCGAGCCCACCCAAGGAGAGTGGCGCAAGGTTGAAAAGAAAAAGGGAAGAAAAACCTGAAGTGTGAGTTTTACTCACTACTGAACTTTAGTTTTTCTTGCCTCCTACCTTCTTCTCTCTTTCCCTTTCTTTTTCTTTATTCTGCACGTTAGTTTTGTAACGTTGCGTGGGGTGCGAAAGCACCCGGGCCCAATGGGCAGCTTATGGAAATGCTTAATGCATCTGCAATGTGTAACTTTTCATTTTTTAAATAAAAGGTTACCGCTTTTTCTTCGGAAAAAAAGTAAGGAAATTCTAAATTGAAAATTCTAATTTCTAATGAGTGATGACTTGTCACTTATGTGGCATGAAGGGGGTCCTTTCCTTAATAACATCATCAAAGCCAAATAGGCCAACACAATCCCGATAAAACTGTATCTCGCTATTGATTTTACTACGAAGCTCAGGATTAGGTACCATCCTATGAATACAAGAATGGAGCCCTTCCTTCCCCTCGCCATCAAAATCAAAGCCACATTTGTATGAAAATGTGGGGTTAAGGAAGAGTGTTGCTGCATGAATGGGTCAATGAAGCATCCCTATCCACTAACTATCAATCACATCCCATAACATCATATGCCTATCAAGGCTAGCAGAACCCTTGTCTGCATAATAAGAACGAATGACCTCCTTGGCCCTATCCATGGCCTCATACAAATAAGCCATTGCAGGCTTTTCCCCATCTACCAATCTTAGAACCTTTACTATAGGTTCAATAACTGAGCATGCTTCTTCTACTCCCTGCCAAAATGTGTTAGAGTACACCATTTTTGCAATGGATTTCCCACCTTGTCTCCTGTTGTATCTACAATCACGTCACTCATTAGAAACAAAAATTTTATTCAACTCGAACTGGCATCGAAGCAAAGACTGAAGAGTAATAATGTTTGTGGAAAAACGTGTGATTGCAGGACGCTGCAACTCCTTGTTTCTAGTGAACCTCCACATGAGGCTAAGAAAAAAAGCATGGTTATAAATAAACTTGGGGACGCTCCTAGCCATATCAACCACCTCCTTGAAGGAGAGTTTCCCCATATCCCCAAGCAACAAATTGATACAATGTGCTACACACGGAGTCTAGAACAATGTCCGATGCCTCTCCATAAGCATCTTTCTAGCAGACACATAATTAGCTGCATTGTCTGTTATGACTTGCACCACATTCTGCACACCAATCTCCCGAATGAACCCATCTAACAATTCACATATCGTTGTTGCATATTTGATATGTGCTGATGCATCCACTGATTTAATAAACATGGTACCTTTAGGACAATGTACCAAGAAATTTAGAAGGGTCCTACCCTTCCTATCTATCCAACCATTAGACATCACTGTGCATCCAAAAACTTCCCATGTTTTTTTCAACTCTGCCAATCTAGAGTTGATGTCCTACTTTTTTTCTTGAAGAATTGGCCCTCGCAACTCATCATATGTAGCACTTTTTGACCCTGGGCCCACAATAGAAATATCATCACACATTTACTGCCAAAAGGAATTGGTTTTGGTGATGCTGAGAGGTAAGTCGCTCTAGAAAAGACACCTCCCCATGACTCTATCTGCTTCTTGCTTCTCCTTTTTTTTAATAATTGATTTTATGCCAAGTTTTTCTCCATGTCCTGTTCATGGAACAAAAATGATGACTTCGCACTAGCAATAGCAGGTGATGCTATGGAGCCCCTCCCACTACCCTCAGCATCAAAATCAGAAGAAGATATCCCGAAAGATCTACCTGCACGTTCAACCTTGTTTCTTTCTGCCTCTTCCTTCTTTTTGTCTTTTTCATCAATTGCTTCAAGATATTTTTGTATAAGCTCCGAACTAGAAACTGTACAAATCCCAACATCATGTCTAGTGAGTCTAGCCAGATGGTATTTCAATCACGTAACCCCTCCTATCATCCTGGTCCCACACTATTTGCATGATAGATATGCCTAATTTGTCCCACCATCAGGCTCCCCATACTCCCAAAATGGGTCCAAGGCTTTTGGCATATTTGAATTTTGTAGTGAGCTAACTCAAACCTATGGCACCAAAACAAAAAAGTTGGAATTAATAAGTAATAACCACCTCATTTTACAAAATCATTTTTTTGCTACATTATTTGGAATGTGAATTCAATGAAAAATCATAAATGACAATAAGAGGGTGCATTTGAAAGTAAAAAAAAAAATGGAGTTTTCTAAATATGGAGAAAAACCTTGCATTTGCTCATGGGCATGAAAATCATAGCAAATGGAAAAAAAAAACAAGCAAAATGTTTGTAGGAAAATAGGCAAGCAAGAATAACCCTAAATCCATCAAAAAAATCATTAACATAGGGGTTTATTAGAACATATATGTTAATGGAAGAAATGAAGATTGTCTCACTGTTCTTCAATCTTTGATCAACAAAATATTCGTTGTTGGTGGCGATAATGGCTATTTAACCCTCGAATCCTCCTTGAAAGCAAGAACAATTCTCTCCCCTTCCTTCTCTAGCAATCAGAAAACAAGAATGAGAAAAAAAAATGATTTTGGCCTTTTCTAGCCGTGACAGTGAATTTTTTCTCATGCTCGATGATATTTTGGGTCGTAGCGCGATATTTTTCTGAAATATTGCCGATATTTCAGAAATATCGCTGATATTTCAGAAATATCGTGATATTTTTAGGGAGACAAAATATCGCGATATTTCCTCCAATATCTCGTCTCCCCGAAAATATCGCGATATTTACGAATATTGACGATATTTTCTTCACTGGTCTTGACATGGAGAGTACAATTCATTATGTTGGTTGATTGGTCTGACCTTTCTCCTAATGTGGAGAGTGCAATTCATTTGATTGGATGTTGGTTGACCCTGGTCTTGATGTGGAAAGCATAGTTTGTTTGATTAGTTGACCTTGGTCCTAATCTGGTCCTGGTTGTGACGTGGTCCGATGTGGTAGTATGATTTTGCAAGGATCTCAGGTAAAGCTTAAATAAATTCAATATTTCATTCATGTACAAAGAACACGGTAGCATAATTGGTCGATGTATAGTGGCACCCCATGTGAGGTCGAGGGTTCAAGCTTAGCGAAAGGTTGATTATTTTTGTCAACTAAAAAATGATTTTGTCAAATGATTAAGCCAACCAAAGGTGTTTATTTATTCGAATGACTGCCCAAATTTGTCCATTTTATAGAGCGCATGCCAGAAAGAGTCATTTTGTAGAACAATTAACATTTCTAATGTTTTTTTGGACAAATTGAGTGCAAATTGAGTTTTGAAAAATGGTTTTTGGTTGGATTCCTTTGTAATTTGAAAAGACAAGCTTCCAACTATTTTTGAGATCAAGGAAGTTATGATTATTGGCCATATAAGTATGTGAGTAGGTTTTTTACGTGTGAACAAAAGAAACTAATTTGGATATGATTTGAGCTCATAGATCTAGTTTGTAATATTGTGAAAAGTGTTCCACACCAGGTTGAAGAAGAAGGTGGGTTCCTCCACCGAGGTTGGTTCCTCAATTAGGTTGAAGCCTACAATAATTCAGAGCTTGCACATTTTTGAGGTTGGTTCCTTAATCAAGTTGTAGTCTATTGCAAGTGGATGCTTGTACATTTTGGGGGTTGTGTCTGTTATGCAACCAACTCACAAAACGATAGATCGATGCCTTAAAAAGTATCCTCTTCGAGGGGGAAACCTATTTTACATTACGTAAATGAAAAATTATTGGATGATACAAATGACAAGACCTCCTATCTATATATAGGAGTCTAAGGGGTCACAATATAATCAGAGCCTACATAACAATAATAATGTAAGGGCACAAAAGTAATAATAGTGGGCTTCTACAGGGCACAATAATAGCAATATGGGGACTACATGGGCACAACAATAATAATAAGGGGGCTAAAAAAAAATAACAATAAGGGGCTACACTAGTAGTATAGGGAACTAGCATGTACCTCTCCATAAAAAAAGTGTTGTCCTCAATGCTTGAGTAGTTATGGATGCTTCTGTATAAAATTCTCATCCTCCCATGTGGAATCTTCAGTGGGTAAGTTCTTCCACTTGATGAGATACTTTGAAATTGATCGATTTTGTAGCTGTTGGGTTCTTATTTATGTGCCTGCTTCAAGTTCCAATATGATTTTTCCTTCCTCGTCAAGTTTTGGCAATATTGTTTGGATTCGGAGCTTGTCACATATAACCTTCTTTAAGCATGAAACATGGAAAACTGGGTGCACTCGGGAAGATGCAGGAAGCTCCAATTTGTTTTCCATAGTACCAATCTTTTACAACACCTTGTAAGTACCATAGTACATTGGTGATAATTTATTATCCTTCTTAGCTTGCTTGAGGGACATTTGTTTGTATGGTTGTAGTTGTAAAAATACCCAATCGCCTAGATAAAAAGCTTCTTTCACCACAATGCTGATTTGCCTGTTTTTTCATTTGATTCCATTCCAAAGTGAGTTTATCCTTTAAGAGTTGGAGAACTTGTTTTTGATGCTCCATGTGATCTTCCACTACTTGAACCTTATAATTTTCTCTTAAAGATGATGTGATGGACGGTTGATGATATCCATAAAGTGCCATAAATGGGGTCATTTTTGCTGCAGTATGGAAGGAAGTGTTATACCACCATTCAACAATAGGTAACCACTTGACCCATTGTGTTTGTTTATCATATACAAAGCAATAGAGATATCCTTCCAAACATTTGTTCACTATTTCATTTTTCGTATCAAATTGAGGATGATAATATGAGCTATGAGCTAATTGAGTACTTAGACAAGAAAATAATTTTGTCCAACAATTTTAAGTGAAAATGGAATCTCTGTCGCTTACAATAATCTTTGGGTTTCCATGTAGCTTTTGAATTGTTTCCATAAATTCAGTAGCAACTGTAATGGCTTTAAATGGATGAGATAATGCACAAAAGTGTGCATACTTGGTAAGTCTACCAACTACCACCATGATGACACTCTTTCCTTTAGACTTGAGTAAACCTGTGATAAAATCCATTGAAACCTCCTCCCAATGTTGACTTGGAATGGCTAAAGGTTGTAATAGACTCGGGGTCTTAATTGTCTCAACTTTATTTTTTTGGCAAACTGAACATTCCACACAAAATTTTGAATATCAAATTTAAGGCCCTCCCAAAAAAATCCCTTCTTGACCTTGTGGTAAGTTTTTAAAAAATCCCAAGTGCCTTCCTAAGGGAGAGGTGTGCAATTCCAAAAGAATCTTTTGTTCGAGTTGGGCTTTCTTACAAAGATATAAGCGATATTTGTACCATAATGAATAATTTTTCCAGCTAAATGTATCATATGTATTGGGATATTGCTGCAACTTTTGAATGAACATCCACACTTCTTTGTCATTATTCCATTTATCCCTTGCTTCGGTTATCTAATCTAGTTGGCTAATAGAAATGACACAAAACGATGCTTCCACATCCTCATTCTTTCTTGAGAGTGCACCTGAAAAAAAAAAAAAAAAAAAAAAAAAAAAAAAAAAAAATCATTTTTTTGTAGATGATTTCAAAGTCATAGGCAAACATATTTTTGACCCACTTTTTCTACTCTTTTGAAGATAATATTTGTTCCAAAAAGTATTTAAGACTATCATGGTCTGTTTTACCTTGAAGTGTCTTTCCATTAGGTAAGGTCGCCATTGCTTTAGTTCATGTAGTATTGCCAACAATTCCTTCTCATAAATAGGTTTGTGTAAATAATTTCCTTTGATTGGACGACTTTCAAAAGCAATGGGTCTTCCTTCTTCCATTAAAACAACACCAATTCCATTTCCCGATGCATCACATTCCACAATAATTTTTTTTTTGAAGTCTGGCGTAGCTAAGACCGGTGCTTGGCACATTACCTCTTTAAGATGTTCAAAGGCCTTAGTTGCTTTTTTAGTCCAAGAAAATGCATCTTTTTTTAGTAATGTTGTTAGAGGTGTTGTTATTCTCCCATAATTCTTAAAAAACTTCCGATAATACCCTGTCAACCTGATAAATACTCGAAGATGCTTTATGGTTGTGGGGATTTTCCATTCCTTAATGGCTTTAATTTTGCTAGGGTCTACCTTAACACCCTCATGACATATAATATGACCCAGATATTCCATTTCCTGTACTCCAAAGAAACATTTGTAGGTTTTTGCATATAATTGTTTCTCCTCCAATAGTTTGAGCACCTTTTCGACATGTTGACATGATGCTTCCAAGACTTCCTATAGATTAATATATCATCAAAAAATACTAATACAAATTTTCTAAGGAAGGTCTTGAAAATGGAACTCATCAAACCTTGAAATGTAAAAGGTGCATTGGTAAGGCCAAAAGGCATGACCAAAAATTCATAATGACCTTCATGAGTTCTAAATGTTGTTTTTAGAATGTCTTCAATATTCATTCTAATTTGATGATATCCTGAATAAAGATCCAACTTGGTGAAGTAAATTTCTCCATGCAATTTATCCAACAATTCATCAATGACATGAATGGGAAATTTATCTTTGATAGTGAGCTTGTTTAGCTCCCTATAATCCGAACACATATGCCATGATCCATCCTTCTTATGCACCAATACTACTCGACTAGAGAAATAACTTTGACTAGGTTGAATTATACCGACCTCTAGCATTTCTCCAACCATACATTCAATTTCACTCTTTTGGGCATAGGGACATCTATAAGGCATGATGTTTGCAGGAACAATTTCTGAAATCAAATGAATAGCATGATCGTGATCACGAATAGGTGGGAGGCCTTTAGGAGTCTCAAATACTTTATAATGATTGTCCAAGTCTTTTTGGAGATCTGGAGAAATAAATGATTTTGATGTTTGAGCCTCTAGTGATCATAATTGTGCAATTATGCCCCATTGTTCTTTCTTTAGAAGCTTTGTCATGCCATTAGAGCTAAGTATCTTTCCTGGTTTCCCTGTGATACCCCTTAATTCAACTTCCTTTCTTTCCCAAATAAAATTCAAGAAACGTTCTTGCAAATTAAAAGCTATCGTCCCCAAAGATTGTAACCATTGGACTCTTAGTACAACATCAACACCACCCATTGGAATTTAAATCATTGGACTATTCAATACATATTACCTCATGTAAAACTTGATATTATGGCACTTTCAAGAGCAATTTATAATGCCTTCATTTCAACTATCACTTGACACTCTGGCGCTAGATATAAGAAGCAATTCAATTCCATGGCTATTTTACAGTGAATAAAAAGATGATTACTACTTGAATCAATCAACACTATTACATTTTTCTTCTTGATATGTCCTTCTATCTTGAGAGTTTGAGGAGTGGTAATTCCTTCCAATGCATTACAAGATATGGTCGGATTCATTTCTTCTTTCTCTGGGGTTGGTTCCTAGTGTATATCCTCTTCTTTTGACATTTCTTGTTCCTTTTCTTCCTCCTCTTCACAATCTATGTAAATTAATTTCTTCTCAGCACACTTATTACCTTTAATGTATTTTCTATCACAACTTTAACATATCCCTTTTTCTCTTTTTTCCTCCAATTGTTGTGGTGTCAACCTTGTAGGTTGTGGAAGGCTAGGAGCAACAACACTTCCATCTTTATAGTAGTGAGTGGTAGACTTCCTTGTTGCCATAATTTTTCTTTCAACTTTTCTTTCCACCATGAATTCCTTCTCCTATGAATCAGGTTCCCATAGTTGAACCTCATGTTGGATGTTATCATTTAAGGTCCCAATGAAGGCATCAATCCTATGCTCCTCTAGAATATGATTTACCTTGATATTCAATTTTTGGAAGTCTTCAATGTGCTATGCCATTGAACCCTTTTGTTTGAGATTTATCAATTGGCTAAAGAAGGTGTTGCTCTTTGTATCATCATAATGTGTTATCATTTCCACTGTAAAAAATGACCAAGTGACAAGTGGTTTACGAGAACTGATTGGGTTCTAAATATAAATTTTCAATGTGTACCTTTTGTGTTTGTTGCACATTAAGGAGATCGAAATATTGCTCCATATGTAGTATCCATGTTACCATATCCTTGCCATCAAACTTCCTCATATCGATATTTGGAATATGGTGGGTCTTCAATCCAAATTTAGAGTCTATGGAATCATGATTAACATTCCTTTTATTCTCATCATGAGTTTCATCTAATACCTTTTCGCCATTAGGAAACATTTCTTGTAGCAACTTTGTCAAACCTTCCTTCAAACCTTCCATGTTTGGTTTTAAATCATTCTTCAGTTCTTCCATGTTGCCTTTCATTTTTTCTTCTATATCATCCATCTTAGCTTCCATAACATTCTTCAAACCATCCATCTTAGCTTCCATTTCATTTTTGGTTACTCTTTGCAAGAGCGATATTTGTTGCACTTGGTCTCGTAATTTTGATATATCATGTTTCATTTCTTCTTATTCTTCATGCGTCATAGTAGAAATTTCTGGTTGCTTACTAGGTGCTTCCATTCTCCTTCTTCGAGTCATTTTGGAATCAACAATTATATTCATGATTTACTATTCCCTTGAATCACTTCAAACATATTTTTCAAAGCAAACTTATGCCAAATTTAAAAAAAAATACACACCTTTTTTTGGCTTTGTAGGAGATCTATATTGAATCTATTGTATCTAAGTAAATTTGGATCTCCAAGGTCTAAAATTTGGTCATGTGGTACCCTTCTATGTCTTCTTTCCAATTCCACAAGTCAGACCAAATTTTGATTCTTCAAGATAAAGTTATGTCTAATCTCCCACAATGTCCTGATTATAGACTAGTTCAGTAGAGATAACTTTTACGGAGTGCCACGTGTCACTGTTTCTACCTCCGGCCTTGAAAACAATAAAAAAGATACTAAATTTTATGCAATTTCAACCACTTTTTACGAAATTCACATCCAATGCTTGTAGAGGAAGATATGACAATTTTCCCAAGGCCGCCTATTTGAGACGAAATTCTGGAGCATGCAAATACCCTAACATCTTAGGACCATATCTCTGAAAATATAGCAAACCAAGGTTTGAAAATTTTACATGAAGTTCATTAGGATTTCGGCTCCTCGTGGTCAAATTTTTAGCTTTTGAAACTTCGTAGAAAAACTTTATAGAGAAAATTCCACGATGGTCTGTTTGTAGTAGTGAAACCCTAGAATCCAATGCTTTGATACCAAATGTTATGTAACCAACTCACAAAAAGATAGATCAATGACTTAAAAAGTATCATCTTCGAGGGGCAAACCTCATTTACATTACATAAATGAACAATTCTTGGATGATACAAATGAAAATACCTACTTTCTATATATAGGAGTCTATGGGGTCACAATATAGTCATAGCATACATAACAATAATAATGTAAAAGCACAAAAAATAACAATAGTGGGCTTCTATGGGGCATAATAATAACAATATGGGGACTAAATGGGCACAACAATAATAATAAATGGGCTACACTAACAATAACAATAAGGGGCTACAAATTGTAATAGAGATCCATGTCTCGCTCGCGCGCGAACTTGAGAACGCGAACCTGAGAGCCTGAAGCGACTGCGCCTCAGTATGGATCCTCCGGATCCTCCCCATGGGGATCCGGATCTGCAAAGAGCCTTCTCCAACCTGGTTAAATCTCTTCCCCCGCAGCGACCTCGACCAGTAGCAACAAAGTTTGTAAAGAAACTCAATGTATTATAGGAAGTTCAACTGCCGCCTGCTACCCCACGCATGGCAGCCCTTTCTCTAGCAGAGAAAGGATTAATTGGACAGTTCACAGGGCTTTGGTCGTCGCCCAGAACAGTACAAAGATGGGTTGAAAGGAACTGGTCGGACAAGATTCATGGCAAAATAGCTATCAGATTCTGTGGCAGAGGATATTTTACATTTCATTTTGAGACAAAGGAGGACAAAGATCTAATATTCAGGAACGGACCATATTTTATGGACTCCAGGGGCCTCTACCTCAATAAATGGACTCGGGATTTTGACCCAGAACTTGATATCCCGAATGCTGTTCCAGTTTGGGTTCGGCTGCCTCATCTACCCCTTCACTGCTGGGGGGATGAATCAGTCAAAGCTATAGGAAATGCGGTGGGAAAATACATAGATCGCAGCGAACCCAAAGACAACATGCAGGCATGCGCACGGATATGTGTTGAAGTCGACCTAGGCCGAGGACTGCCGGAGGCGATCAAGCTGAAAGTGGATGATTGGAGCCATATCCAGCAACTGGATTACGAGCAGATACCATTTAAATGCAAGGTATGTCACGAATACGGACACTTTGCAAATAGATGCACAAAAATTGTGAATGTAGACAATGATGAGCAAGAAGGCCACTGGGAACCTGTTAAAAAGAAAAAATCATCACCTCCCCTCAAACCACCTACGGATACTGATGCCCCTGGAACCTCCAATCAGCAACCCTCTTCCCCTCCCTCTCTGATACCCGATCCACCTCTCCCTCCCTCTTCCAATCCCTTCTCGATCCTTTCCGAGGCTGAATCGGGGCCTGAAATCCCCTCCATTGAACCCCCGCCCCTTCAATCTACTCCTCCCTCCATGCAGCCCCCTCCTGAACCTCCCGCTTCGAGAATTACCAGGAGCTCTTCAAAGGACCATGGAGCGCCCAGTGATGTCCCAAAAAAGCCAGGCCCTGGAAGAAAATCAGCTAAACAACAAAGGGATGAAAGTGCACAAAAAGATATAGCGTTGGGCACTCAAACACCAATAGAGTCCATTATTCTTGGGCACCTGGAAAAAGAGAACAATAATAAAGGACATGAGAGGCGAGCACCTCTCCACATATCAGGTATCTCATGATGAAAATACTATCATGGAATAGCAGGGGATTAGGGCACCCCTCCAAGATAGTTGCCCTCAAGGATCTGATCCACAGTGAGAACCTTGAAATCATGCTTATACAAGAAACAAAGCAAGATCAATGTGAAATGAATAGAGTCATTAGTCAGCAAAAACATTTTTGTGGAAGCATAAGTGAGGCAAGAGGAGCCTCAGGCGGTATAGCAACATTATGGGATAGCAACAAATGGATGTGCAGCTCTACTAATGTTCATCAAAACTGGATTCGAACCGCACTGGACAACAGAACCGGAGGCCAATCAGTGACAGTGTATAATGTGTATGCTCCAAATCAGTATAGAGAAAAAGAGATATGTTGGGACACTCTGAAAGCAAGCATAGATCTGGACCAGAATACCAATCTCATTGTAGCAAGAGACTTCAATCTAGTGTTGCATGCTAATGAAAAAAGAGGAGGTAATTTCACTCCTGACCCTTCCAGAAATCGATTAGAGACTATAATTCAGGATCATGATCTAGTTGATGTCAGACCCAAAAATCGTAGGTATACCTGGAGTAACAGAAGAATTGGAGCCAGCAACATCATGGAACGGCTGGATAGATTCCTTATTAGCATAACATACCTTTCCACTTTCTCAACAGGCTACTCAAATATCCTCAATGTGTCGGCCTCTGATCACTATCCGATAACTCTAACTCTCCAAAGCCACTGCCCGCTAGGGTCTATACCCTTCAAATATAGCTCAATATGGAACCGGATACTAGCTGCAAAAGAAGTGGTGCAAGCGACATGGCTCCATCATGTAGAGGGATCTCCAAGTTATATCTGGGAGACAAAACTTAAACGAGTAAGGCAGGCTTTAAAGAGCTGGGCAAGGAGCAATTATCAAGAGCCCGAACTAAATAAATAGAAAATCAAACAAGATTTAGAGGAGATACAACAGAGCATCGAAAGGCAGGGGCTATCTCAGCAGAATAAAGAACAAGAAGGTAAATTATGTTCACAACTGAGCCAAATCCTCAGGGACGAAGAAATAAAGTGGAGATTGAAATCAAGGCAACTTTGGTTGCAGGAAGGGGATAAAAACACAGCTTATTTTCATAAGCAAGCCACTGTGCGAAAACTTAGAAACACAGTGAGCACAATAATGGACAATGAGGGAAACCGATATAGTACTCAGGATTCTATAAAGGAAGCAGCCACCAGGCATTTTTGTCAACTTCTGACTGAAGACAAAGGTTCAGAAGATTACTCAGACATGCTCCAATATTTGCCGAAAGGGGTCACTCAAGAAATGAACAATAATCTTACGAAAGAAGTGGAAGAAGAGGAAATTAAAGCAGCTATTTGGAGTTTGCATCCGGATAAGGCACCAGGACCGGATGGATTCCCCATTTGCTTCTATAGGGAATACTGGTCAATAATAAAAAAAGATCTCTTAAAGATGATTCGATGGGTGATGAGAAAAGGTAAAATGGGGGGATTCACCAACTCCACTTACCTTGCTTTAATACCAAAAGAAAATCGCCCCTCCTCCTTCTCGAGATTCCAGCCAATCTCACTATGCAACTCAGCCTACAAAATAATTTCGAAAATATTGGCAGCCAGACTTAAACCTCTCCTTCCCTCCTTGATCTCTGAAAATCAAGGGGGTTTTCTCCCCAACAGGCACATTACTGATTCTATACTCCTTGTTCAAGAGGCCATCCACTCAAGCTTAACCAGGAAGGAAAAAGGATTTGTTCTAAAGCTGGATCTTGCAAATGCCTTCGATAGGGTAAGGCACTCCTATCTGTATGTTGTTCTTCATAAAATTGGGTTCGATTCTTCCTTCATTACTATGATTGCAGCGTGTATAACTGGACCTTGGATCTCCCCCTTAATAAATGGGAGACCTTGTGCAGCCTTCCAATCATCCCGTGGTCTCAGACAAGGTTGCCCGCTTTCTCCCTATCTGTTCATCCTTATGGCTGAATCATTCAGTCAAGCCTTGGACTACAATAGGAGAGTAGGATTAATCATTGGCATCAAGATCGAACATGGACCAAAGAACATCAATCATTCACAGTTTGCAGATGACACTCTGCTGATAGGAGGAGCATCCACTACAATAGCAAGGCGATTCAAAAAGCTCTTGGACCAATTCATGGATTACTCAGGAGGGAAAGTCAACCAGATAAAAAGTTGCATTTACGGATGGAATACTGCAAATCATACCATCCACAACATAGCAAGTATATTTGGAGTTCCTTGCAGTCTAATCTGGAATCACTTCTCCTACTTAGGAATGCCAGTAAGTTTGGGGCCCTTGAAAGCTGACACCTAGAATGAGATACTGGATAAAATAAAGAGGAAAGTGCAGCAATGGGGCACAATGTGGTTGAACCCAGCAGGAAGGCTAATTCTTCTAAAATCAGGTATTGCTTCTCTCCCCATATACCGTTTTTCTTTATACCATGCTCTAGCTGTTTTCCATCAGAAAATGGAAAAAGTACTCAGGCACTTTCTTTGGCAAGGAGGTAAAATGGATAAAAGCAAATTCAATCTGGTAAGCTGGAAGAACATAATCCAATCTCAGGAGAAAGGAGGATTGGGCATCAGGTCCCCAAAGCTTCTCAATTTGGCCCTCGGAGCAAAAATTGTATGGAGACTGATCACAGGGCCTACAGCGTGGTGGAAGAAGGTTTTGGAGGTTAAATACCTAAAATGTACAAGGCAGCAGCTTCTGGAGTCTAATATTCCTAACAGAGATTGTACAAAAATCTGGCATCTTTGTAAGAAGGCAACACCATTCATGTATCAAAATATCTCTAAGGTTCCAGGCGGGGGAAACAGTATCAATTTCTCTATAGACAAAATCCTCGGATAGCAGCCTATCGGTTCCAAAGCAGAGGCAATCCCAATCATAAACTGGCTCAATGATAAAGGACTCTTCCACCTATCCCAAATATCAAAATGGGATAACCATACTCATGCTTGGATAGGCTGGAACTTTCCGGACCCTCCCAATGTGTTGGATAATAGTCTCATCGCCCTAAAAGCGCTCCTCCACAGCAAAGCTCCGGTTCAAGAAGGTGCACTGGATTGGTATCGATGGGATCCATCTGGAACACAATACACAGTTAAAGCCGGACATCAATATCTTTGTGACAACACCTATCAACAGGAATCCTGGAACCACTGGAAAATAGTTTGGAGAGCTGAGGCACCCCCCAAGGTTAAGTTTTTCATTTGGCTTCTTCTGAAAGGGAAAACATTAAAAACGGAAAATCTAAGAAAGAGAGGCATAATGGGCCCATCCAGGTGCTCAAACTGTTGCAGATCAGAGGAAACAATGCAGCACTTATTTATTGATTGCCCGGTTGCCGGTGAATGCTGGAAGGAAATGGCCTCAATTGGAGAATCACC
Organism: Pinus tabuliformis; assembly: GCA_031772625.1. Lineage (NCBI taxonomy): Eukaryota > Viridiplantae > Streptophyta > Pinopsida > Pinales > Pinaceae > Pinus > Pinus tabuliformis. Next base: position 1,356,413,083 of record CM062805.1, read on the forward strand.
ATGGGAGCCCCAAAACACAACTGCAGAAATGATCTATAAATGGAAGAAGAACTGCCCTTGGAAGGAGAAAAGAAGCCAACTGGCTCAAAGAGTATGGAACACCATACCACTCACACTTCTATGGCGCATTTGGCTAGCGCGAAATGGCAAGGTCTTCCAAGAAAAAGGATTCAGCACCAGGAAAATTTGCCATAAGGCCAAAATGTTGGCTCTAGAATAAATAAAAAATCACACCAATGGCAAAATTAATGCAACAAACTACAGTACAGAGGAGAGAACTTTTCTCAGCTATGTTCTGGAGAATATATCCAGTGCTCAGGAAACCAGCAGGAGGGGGACAAAGGTGAAGGAAGCAAACAGCGCATGGAAACTGAGATTGAAGGAAGAGGAACTTTCTAATTGGATGAGTAACTGTAATAGATTCTGCCTATTCTTTGATGGCGCATCAAAGTTGAATCCGGGTTTGGCAGGTGCAGGGGGCCTTATTTGTAACGCAAACGGAGACTGCATCCTTCAATATGAATGGGGGCTAGGGGAGAACTCCAACAATAGAGCTGAAGGACTTGCCCTGTTTCAGGGACTCACCCAATTAATTAAACTTGGGATAAAGAAGGCAGCGGTGTTCGGGGATTCCTCAATAATCATTCGACTTATGGCACACCGACAAAGCACTCCAAACATACTCCTCCAGCAGATAAATCAGCGAAACCAAATCCTTCACGAAACAATGGAAGACGTAAGTTATCATCACATCCTATGCAGTTTGAACAAGGAAGCGGATAAGCATGCCAACAGTGCATGCGAAAGGCCCATTGGCAGTCTGTGCTGTAACTCCAGCGTGACATTCCAACCATTACCATGACCGTTTCATATCAAGTCAACAGCACGCGGTTCCCAGCTGACAGAACTAGTGGGATTGATCAGGTAATCCGTGCCGGCGACAGAATAGGACATGTGGGTAGGATTTTGCCCAGATATGCAATCAGGAACTCGTCTAAAAACGCGAGATGGCACAGGCTCTCAGGCGAGGATCGTCCTTTCAGATCGAACCTCCATGCTATGCAAGATTTGCATCTGACCGCTCTGCGGATCAGCAATAATCCCAAGACACCCAATTCGACACCTTCCCGCCTTCGAAGCAAGCAGTCCGATTCTATATATACAACAGAGAACAGAGCTCATCAACGCATTAAGCAAAGTGGTCTGGGTGAGCATTGGCACAGCAGTATTTGGCATAGTGCTTCATCCATCAAGCCTGCTCGAATCACAGTAGCTGCCTCGCCCAGCTACAATCGTGCTTCAGAGACTCGAGTTTCAGTGGCTGATATATCAAACAGGAAGTTGCCTGAGACAAGTATGAATCGATCAGAAGGCTGTCTTCATTATGCAGACCTTCAAGCAGAATTTGAGGAGTTAAGAGCACAGCAGCGCATCATGGAGGACCAGGTCAAGAGTTTGGAGACAAGAATGGAGGACCAGTATAGGATTCTTAATGAGAAATACAGGGCAGAAATTAATCTTTTTCTGCACAGAGTGTCCTCTCTCTATGAACAGTTCAGAAACTTGGCAAATCGTTGTAGTCATGCAGAAGAGTCGATTGCAATCCTACAGTACATGATGGATAAAAAGAACAAGGCTGCCCCCAGCTCCTCCAGCGCAAAACAGGTGGATCCAGACCCAAATCCGGAAGAGTCCACGGCCAGGCAGATCAGTCACATTGAAATAGATTAATTATGATGTGTAGCTGTAAATTTTGGTCTTTGCAATTTGTTAGGATTTATAGTAGTTTAGGAAGTTTCAGAGGCAGAACTACTAGAACAAGGATCAAGGAAGGGAACCTTTTTGTAATTCCTCTGATCCATGATATCCAGAAAGTTTTGTATGTATGGAGAACTGACTCCTTTTTTCAGCTCATAATATAGCAATCGATATTTGTCTAAAAAAAAACAATAAGGGGATACACTAATAATAAAAATAAGGGGCTACAGTAGTAGTATAGGGACCTAAAAATGCCTCTAATAGGTTGGTGCCTACAAATTTTCTTTTGGGGGTTGGATCCTCCAACAAGTTGGTGATTGCAAATATATGTAATCAAATTGCGGAAGACAAAAATGATTTGTGGTTTTCTCCCACAAGGGTTTCCATGTAAAAATTGGTTTCCTCATGTGTTTTCAATCCCTCGGCAAAACTGGGTCAAAGTTGAGCCAAAAGATCGCGATTCAAAATAAATTCATGAGGAAGTGGTATCTCTTTAGGATCCACTCTAGTGTCTAGAAGTTGGTTAATGGGTAGAGAGACGTATATTTGGTTTCCTACCCATGATAGAGATCCAAGTCCTAGTAACCCTGCTAAATGATGGTTACTTGATGCACAATTTCATTCATTGTTACGATGCATGTTATTTTCTGATGCACTATTATATATTTAATTATTGATGAAATGGTTTTGAAATGATTAATTTTCCAATACATTGTTTCATGCCCCCCACTTAATGTGATCTTTGTTCTAACAAATGGTGTCAGAGCAAGTTCTTTTAGGAACAATTAACTGTTGGAAGGTTGATCCAAGGAGTCATGGAAACAAAAGATCAAGAAGAAGATATGGATCCAAACGCAAATTATGTCATGCTTTTGGAAATTGGGTTGGAATAATTCAAAAGGATAAATGACATTTTTTCAAAACAACTAAGAGAGGAGGAAGAAATTTTCAGCCTTACAAAAAAAATCAGATACAACAAAACAATTAGAAAGAGAAATATCCTATGATCAATTTCATCAAAAGGAGGAAGGTAGCAAGGTAAAAATCATCAACATGGAGAAATCATCTAGGTATAACACATTATTTTATGGATATTGTTATATATGTTATAAATTTGGTCATAAGGTTGGTTTTTGTAGAATACAATTTCAAAGGAATGGCTACTCAAGCAACTTCTCTAGAAGCATGTATGATGTAAATAGAATAAACTATTTTTCTCTTCAAAGTCACGAGGAATTTTTTATGTGACATAATTTTGGACACAAGGTTTAGGATTGACAATTGATCAAGAGAAGGAATAATGCCCCATTGAATCAAATGTATACACTAACGAATAAGAAATATGTGGTCTCATGTTGTATGCTCAAAAGCAAGAAAATAAATGGTATGTTGATAGCGACTGCTCAAGACACATGACAAGAGATAAACGCAATTTCATCAAGATCAAGCAAATAGATGGAGGTAAGGTTATTCTTAGAAATAATGCATCTACAAAAATCATGAAGTAATGAACTGTCAACATTGATAATGGAAGGAATAAGGCCCAATATGTCTTGTATGTGGAAGGATAGAAACATAATCTCGTAAGTGTCAATCAAATGTGTGATCAAGTATATGATATCATGTTCAAATCTAAAAGATGTTAAATTAGAAATTCTATTTTTGTACATTGATAGCAAGATATAATGAGACCAAAGGCAATGCTTACATCCTTTATGGACATGAGATTGAAAAATGATGCATTGAAAGGATAGATTAAAGCTAGTTATGGCACAAAAGGTGGGAACATATCAATTTTGATAGTTTGGTAAAATTTACAAAAACACAATCTATTAGGCATGTGCCAATAATTTCAAAACCTCACAATGCCATATGCAAAGCATTTAAATTTGGGAAGAAAACTAGAGTCTTCTGCAAAAAAAAGAGTATTCAACAACCAGTCCATTGGAAATCATTCACATGAATCTCTAGGGGCCAGTCAAGATGTGTACCTTAAAGGGAGAAAGGTATTTCATGTTAATTGTAGATGATTTGACAATAATGATTTGGGTTAGTTTTCCTAAAGAAAAATATGAAGCTTTTGAAAAATTTAAGGCTTTCAAGGCCCTTCTCAAAAATGAAATGGATTTGAAGATTAAATGTCTAAGAACTAATAGAGGAGGATAATTTACCTCCCATGGATTCAATGACTTTTTTGAACATCATGGGATTAAGAGACACTTCACTATTGCAAGAACACCTCAACAAAGTGGTGTGGCTGAAAGAAAAAACATAGCAATTTAGGATGTGACAAGATCTATTCTTCTTGTAGCTCAACTACAAGATCGATTTTGGGGAGAAGCAATAAATATTATAGTATACATATTGAATGAGGCTCAAATTAGGGAAAATAATACCAAAACTCTTTATGAATTATGGAAAGGAAGATCGACCACAATTAGACATTTCAAAATTTTTGGAAGAAAATGTTACACCAAAGTGAATGAAGAAAAAGTAGGAAAATTTTAATCGAGAGCTAATGAAGGATTCTGCTTGTTTACTTCTTTTGTAGTATAGGGAGGTATTATCACATGCCAAGAGGCCTCCTAAGTCAGCCTAGAAGAATGATGGAAATCAAAATATTTTATTTTTATTTCTTGGGCATCATGTAGGCTCAAAATTGTCAAGTCGGTCCCACCATGAAAGGGTGTGTTAGACTACTACTACTACTTTGTTAACTTGATATTCATTATAAGCCGAAATATTTAAATCCCAATCATTTAATTATTTTTGTCTCGGTTGGGTTAGATCTACATCTTCCTAATCGAGATAGGTTTATGATTTCTTTCCTTTTGCTTGTATTCTAGGATTAATTGACATTTAGATTTAATTCTGCATTTTTAGAAGTCCTCTTATCAGAAAGGAAAATTTTAGTTGTGGCTTGGTTGAGCCCTAGATCATCTTAAAGATCACTTTCTTTCCTGACCAACAAAAGGATTCGATTTGATGTCTGTTCTCTCTTGGTAGGTGAAAGTCATACTTTAAGCCAATAGAGATAGAGAGAAGGTAACTGGACCTAGTTTAACCAGTTGGAACCACCATTTCAAACGAAAAGGAGTTGCTTTAAGTTCCCGATCGGGTGATCTCCCTTATAATGTTGAGACAAACATTTCAAGCCTACAACAGGTTGCTTGGGAAACAAGCCGAGGAGTTGGAGAATACACTGAAGCCTACTCATGACAACCAAGAACCAGAAGTGACATGGCCATTGCTAGAAAGACTAACCACAAGGCTTAGAGTGGTATGATCATGTTAGGTCCCTATAATACTAGTGATTACCCCATTACTATTGTAGTTATATCCCTTATTAATATTGTTGTGCCCCTATTTTCCCCATATGTTTATTACTGTGCCCCATAAAATCCATCTATTGTTATTTTTGTGCCTTTATATTATTATTGTTAGGTCGGCTGGGTTATATTGTGACTCCTTAGACTCCTATATATAGATAGGAGGTTTTGTCATTTGAATCATCAAATAATCATTCATTTGTGTAATATAAAGGAGGTTTCCCCCTCAAAGAGGCTGAATTCTAAGGTGTTGATCTATCTTTTCTATCTTTTTGTGAGCTGGTTTCATAACATTTGGTATTAGAGCTTTGGATTCTAGGGTTTCGCTGCTTCAAATAGGTCATCATGGAATTTTCTCTATAACTTTTTTCTGTGATGTTTCAGAAGCAAAAAATAAAACCCATTTGAGACGAAATCGCACTAAACCTTGGGTCCAAATTTTAGAGCTTTTCACTCTATATTTGCGGATATATGATCTAAGGAAGTTGGTCTTTTTGCAGACTCCTGAATTACATTCCAAACTGGTGACCTGGGGAAAATCGTCATAACTTTCTCTCTGAGCATCGAATTGAAGTTTCGTCAGAAGGTATAGAAAGAAGACAGACTGTAGTTTTTTGTATATATTTTTCAGAGCCAAAGGTCGAAACACGGACACGTGGCATGTCGTACAAGTTTGCTCTACTGAACTAGTCCATAATCAGGTCACTGTGGGAGATTTGGCATAACTCTTCCTTGGAGAATCCAATTTGGATCAGACTGGTGGAATTGGAAAGAGGACACAGAGGGATACTACAGGTTGCAATTTCAGAACTGGATGATCCGAAATTACAGAGATACATCAGAGGCAATATCGAGCTCCTACAAAATGAAAAAAGGTGTGTAGATTTTTTTACATTTTTGCTTAAGCTTGGTTTGAAAAATTATTTTGAAGGAATTCAAAGGGAATATTAGAGCATTATTATCGGTAACTGATGCCCCGAGGAAAGAAAATGAAAACACCTAGTAAGCAACTTTAAAGCTCTAGCATGACTCATGAAGAAGAGGAAGAAATGCTACATGATATATCAAAATTACAAGACCAAGTGCAACAAATGTCACTCTCACAAAAGCTAACAGAAGCTAAGATAAATGGCGTGGAATCTAAGATAAGGGGCATGGAAGCTAAGATGGATGATTTGAAGATATATTTGAAGACATATTTGAAGAGAGACATGGCAGATTTGAAGACAAACATGGCAGATTTGAAGACAGATTTGACAAATTTTCTACAAGAAATACTTACAAATGGTGAAAGGGTAGTAAAGGAAACTCACGATGCGAACAAAATAAATGTTAATCATGATTTCATAGACTCTAATGTTGGATCGAAGACCCACCATATTCCAAAAATCGATATGAGGAAGTTTGATGGCAAGGATCCCGCAACACGGATATTACAGATGGAGCAAATTTTCGATCTCAATAATGTACAAAACACACAAAAGGTACGTATTGCAACTTTATATTGGAACCAAATCAATTTGTATGGTATCAATGGCTTTGCTCTCATAAACAAATTATCACTTGGGAAATTTTTACGGAAGAATTAACAGCACATTATGAGGATACAAAAAGAAACATTTTTTTTAGCCAACTGATAAGTCTCAAACAAAAGGGTTCAATAATGGAGCACATTGAAGAGTTCCAAAAATTGAACATAAGGGTAAAAAATATTCCAGAGGAGCATATGATTTATGTGTTCATAGGGACTTTAAAGGATAATATCCAACATGATGTTCGCCTTTGGGACCCTGATTCATTAGAGAAGGCATTCAAGTTAGCAAGAAAAATGGAAAGCAAAATTATGGCAACCAAGAAGCATACCACTCACAACTATAAAGATGGAAGTGTTGTTGCCCCTAGTCTTCCACAACCTATAAGGTTGACACCACAACAATTGGAAGAAAAAAGAGCAAAAGGGCTTTGTTACAGTTGTGATAGCAAATACACTAAAGGTCATAAGTGTGCCGAGAAAAAATTATTCTACATAGATTGTGAAGAGGAAGAAGAAAAGGAGCAAGAAATGTCAAAAGAAGAGGATATACTCCAGGAAGAAAGCCTAGATAAAGAAGAAATGAATCCGACCATATCTTGTAATGCATTGGCGGGAATTACCACTCCTCAAACCATCAATATAGAAAGACAAATTAAGAAGAAAAAGGTAATATTGTTGATTGATTCAGGAAGTACCCACAATTTTATTCATTGTAAGGTAGCAAAAGAATTGAATTGCTTCCTATATCCAGCACCATAGTGTCAAGTGATGGTTGCAAATGGAGGAACAATAAATTGCTTGGGAAAGTGCCATAATATCAAGCTATCCATGGGAGAATATGTATTGACTAGCCCAATGATTTCCATTCCAATGGGAGGTGCTGATGTTGTACTAGGAGTCCAATGGCTACAATCCTTGGGTACTGTTAGAGTCGGTCTAGTAGCCCTCCATCAGTGATCAAAGCTCTTTGCATGTGCATAAGTAGGTGTCTCATCAGTGTCATCTTATTGCATTCCATTAGGCATGCCATAACCCTGATGGAGGAGCTGGTGTCTTTATTCCCCTCTTGGCACTGCTGGATCAAGCTGTTTCAGTCATTAAACTTTTTCAAGGTTACTTGTCTTGTCTTGAGGTCAAAATTCTAGGTCTAGGGTTTGGGTCCAATTTGTCTTCAAGGTCATGTCTCTAAAAGTCAATAAATGCCCAGCAGGCCAGAGGGATGATTATCAAAGTGTTTCTTTAAAAGATTTCATCTTGTACAGCTAATTTTTTACCTTGGATTTAAAAACCCTATTTTTAAAGCCAAGGTCATTTCTCAAAATTTTGTAAAAATTGTAAAAATTCAAATTTTTCGAAAGACAGCATGCAGCCCTGGTCCCCTTTTCCAAGACTCCTCAGAAGCTATCCCTACAAAAATTTTCAAGGAAAAACATCAATTCAACCAATTTCAGGACAAAAAGAAACCATAAAGTCAATAGCATTCAAATTTTGAAAAAGTGTCATAATAAACATTAGAAAGAGGGTTTTGAAATGAAATCAATTTAAAACAAGAATATAAAACCTCTCTCTCCCTCCATTAGTCTTCATTGTGCCTCAAAGCAATAGAGAGAATTGTGTTGGAGCGAATTTGGGCGAAATTGTGAAGCCTGAGTGCGCGCGACCCGTCGAGACTGGCGCGCGACCCGTCAGAGTGCCTTTGCCAGTGCAAAAATTACACGGGCGCGACCCATTGAGTGCGCGCGACCCGTTGGGCAGTGCACGCGACCCGTTGGGGTTTTCTCCACAGAAATTTGCCAGTGAACTGCCAAACGACCCCAGAATTTTTCAAGCTTGCAGGTAGGCCTTCCATCATCAAGATTGTTATTTGCTAAAGCTTGTAAATAGCATGAGAATATTCTTAAAAAGCCATCATTTGCAAAATAAGGACTCCATGTGCATTTGTTTAAAATGTCAAAGTGCTAGTGTTTGTTTTGCTGTTTTAAGGTCACCCTTTTCACTCTTATTTTTCCCTACCTTTTCCTACATCCCATTTCTTTCTCCCTTATCATTTTTCTTTAATTTCCCTACCAAAAATACTAAAAGCCCTGAAACCCTACCCCTATTCCTAAAAAATCAAGAAATAAACCCTGAACTCTACCTCCCATAACATCCTTGCAAATGAAATTGTATGATGATGTATATGTCATGATTCTTCCCCTTAACCCCCTATTTCACATATTTTTCCCAATTTCCCTTCAAAGTCTCCCTTCCCTAACATTTCCCTTGTGCTATTTGTCCCCTTGAAACAACATCTCAAATAGTTGAAACAGCAGATTTTAAAGCAGAAGCAGCAGTACATTTCAGCCACTTTGCTCCTGAAACCATGTCAGAAACCGAAACCGATTATGAGCAAAGTGATGACCATGAGTCAGCTTCAGAGTTTGAGGTACATAGGAGGCCTCATAGGGGTGGTAAGAGCGGTCACCATAAGAGAGAGGAGCCCACCTCTTTGACCGATTTGCAGGCCTGTCCAATTGCAGTCACATGTTTCCGTTATCTGTCATGTTATGAGTTTTGCGAGAGGATCTCTCAGATTCAGCATCACAGGGAGTTGGCTCGCTTGTTTGTTTTGCATTTGCATGATGGGCATGTGAACCTTGCAGGGGTGGATTTTACATTGACACTTGAGATGATTGCTCAAGCAACAGGGATACCAAATGTTGGAGAAGTGTGGAACAAGCGCAAAATATTGGACAGTTTTCAGTACGAGCCTTACATTAAACCTGCATTTATGAGACTTTTGACGGGTGTATTTCCTTTCAGATTTTTGAGGAATGAGTATGCTCCTTTGATGAGGCTTATCATGCGCTATTTCACCTGTGAGGGCAGATTTTCACGTGTGTATTCATACCATATTCACTTGTTGATGCATTTCACACGGGTACGGATGATGAACATCCCGGTTTTCTTGTGCCAGAATATTGAGAGGATGGTGCCCTTGATGCAGAGGAAAAGCCCAGCACAACAATATAGGAGCCTTTATCATTATGGCTTGATCCAGCTTGTGGTCATACATCAGTTGGCTCAGCATGGCATCCCATTGGAGGAGTTTATCTCTCGTGAGTTTTTCACAGCACCACCACCACATCCTGAGATTTTCATGAGGAGGGAGGACCATCACAGCAGCATGATATCCCTGAGACTAGACATGTCAGCTTTCCTCCATTGGTCACTTATCAGAGAGGCCACAGGGCCTTATTTGCAGCAGCTCGGCGAGTATTTTCTCCACACCAGGTGGAAGGGGTCTCGCCTTCTTCATCAGCACCACGAGTGTTATCTCCACATTAGGTGGAAGGGGCCTCGTTTCCGACAGAAGCACAGGTATCATAGAGGGACAAAGAACCCAGGATTGATGAGGGGCCATGAGGTGTTCCGGACATAGAGGTTGTTGACCTTGATATTAGTTCTCCTAGCCTAGAGTCAAAGGAGATCATTCAGCACCTAAGAGCTGAAAATGATTCATTGCAGCGAAGATTGGAAGGGACATAATGGATGATCACATATTTAGAGCAGCGCAACAAGCAGTTGGAGGATGAGCACACTCTTGATGAGTTGCGGAGGATTCATGAGGACCGCAACTTGGCTCGAAAGAGACCCGGCGATTTGGTACCCGTTGAGCGAGAGGCTATGCTTCTCCAGGTCAATGCTCATTTGGAGAGGTTGCTGGCCAAGGACAACCAAGATAAGGACTTGCTCAGGAACATGAAAAATCATTATTGGGCGCGGATGCACGTATGCAAGGCAAGAATGAAAGTGCTCCAAAGACGGTTGGCCAAAGCACAAAAACGAAGGAAAAGGCCCGACCCCCTCCATATATTGGCTGAGGCTTCTTTGAAAGAGCATGATAATAAATAAATCAACTTCAACACAAATTTCAAAAAATTTTGAGCATTCTGGGTCATTTGTGATTTTTCTGGCAAAAAACAGGTTTTCTTCACCAATGGGTCGCGCGCCGCGCGCGACCCTTTCGTTTGGCAACTCCATTTTGGAAAAACTTAGCATTTCTGGATTTTTCATGGAAAGTTACACTTGCTCAGCCATTACCAAGAAATTTTACCAAGTTTTGGGCCTCCAGAAAGTCAAAAAACAAGCAAAAAATAACTTTCTGCCACATTTTTGACATACAGGAAGCAGTCTTGGGAGATTGCAATTTTGGAGGGGCAAATGACAACCAAATTCAGAAATTCCACTTGTGTTGGAAAGTAGACATCCGGACCTTTCCAAAAAGACCACTTTTCCCTCATTTGGATACCTGGAAGTGCCTCAAAAGTGCCTCCAAAGGCACGCAACCCATCCAGGAATTGCGCGCGACCCATTAGGCAGTTTGCACAGGAATTCAACCTACAGCTCAGCAAAACGCAGTTTTGACTGGATTTGACTTTTTGGAGTTGATTTTCATCCTCCTTGTTGTAAATGATGTAATTTTATGATGTTTAGACACTTATTTATCTCTTCTAGAAGATTCATTCATAAGATAGGTAAAATTTAATGAATGAATTGATTTCCTAGCTTATAGAGGCAAGTTGTTTTGATTGCCTAGTTTTCAGTGCTTAGTTTAGAATTGGTTGAAACAGCTCCTAGGATAGTGAGATCGACCCCTAGAGGCAGGGAAAGATGTTAGATGGCCTATATTATGTACTTACTTGCTCATTTTCATGGTTGGACTCTTGAGGGATAAGCTCTATTGTATTACTCATTGTATCTCTGTAATTTTTGGCAAAGGAAGACCAGGGTTTTGCAGTCCTTTTTGGGATTCTTGTGGTCACATGTATTGATGGTGTGTTTCTCTTTGTACTTGTAAGTGTGTTATGTGAATCATTTCCTTACTTTTCCTTCTGCAAATTAGGCAAATGAAGTGTTAAAGTAGAATTCATGATTGTCATGCTCTACTTTTAAGTTTGCTTAATATCAATGTTTTCAACTGTTTAAGGGGAATTCAAGGTTATTGCTTGCTCTCATTAACTCCTCACCGGTCATTCTCATCCATCCACCTCTATCAAAGGCATCAATACTGTCTCCTACCTTGCCCCAAAGAACCCCCTGCAAAAACTATGTCCAATCCCCGCACCCAAAATTTCCTTTCCCCAACTTTCCACCAAAATCTTAAAATTTCCAATTCAAACCTTTTTTATCAGTTTACTAGCCTAAAATCAGTGTTTCCTTATTGGTTATCTCGCCCATTGAAGATCTTTACCGAGATATACCGGAGAGAGCCCTCTCCTGCCCCGTAGGGCTAGCTACGAGGCTAAGTGGTTTGATGTTGCCTTGGAGTTTGCCTTTCTCAGCCTAAGGTGAAATTTCAAGCGCTAACATATTGGCGACCATACTGGGGAAGAACAAATTGTTTGCTGACTTATGTGTTTATTTCATTAAGTCTTAGACGGAGTCTGAAGATACGCCAGGTAGCCTTCGAAAACGCTCTTGCTTTGCATCAGCGCAAGTAGATAAACGCTGCTTCAGTCGACCTCCGTGAGCTAGTGAAAGTAACACTTCATCTGCATTTTTACCCCAGTTCATTTGTAAACTCTGAACTTTTGGATGATTAGTTAAGAGTTTTCACAGGCTGATTAGTTATTTGTTCCTTGATTTCCAAACTGGCTTCCAATTCTGGTCGTATATTCAAATCTCATTCATGTCCAGCTATTTTTGAGTATCTTGAAGACATTGATTTTGACGAGAGTTTTGAGTTGTCTTTGTTCAAAACCAAATCTGAAAGTGCACTTGATTCTCTAGTTCCTAACCCTGATTTCGCAGCTTCTCTTGAAATTGAGAGACAGAATAAATTGGTTGACAATTTCATCCTAAGATCTCTTCAGTCGGATATTCACGCTACCAATCTTGCCGAGTTCGTTGAAACTATATCTGGTCATATTGGATCTACTATCACGGCGCATGAGCAGTCCAATCCTCCTTTTATTTCTGTTTCTCCCATAATCACTTATCCCGCATCTACAGTTGGTTCACCTTCTACATCCCATACCACTTCTCCTCCCCATACTCCTCATACTACAACTACACCTACTCCACCCGCTACTCCTAGACCCAATCTACCTAAAGCAATGGCTGCCCGGTTTGCCCCACTTGCTCTTCCCCAAAATCTCCATGATATGCCAGCTGACTATCAAAGTAAAATCCCTATGTTTGATGGCACTCCACAAAGTATCTCTGCTCAGCAACATATTGACAAAATGACGACTTTCTTCGATCTATATGAGATAGATGAAGAAGATGTTACCATGCGATTGTTCATGCAAACATTTGGAGGAGAAGTTAGAAAGTGGTTCAGAGGGTTGACAGCTAGAAGCATTCCCACCTTGGAAGCACTTTAGAACCAGTTCCTAGATCGATGGGAAATCAGAAAGGATCCACTTCAGATCAATGCTGAGTACAACAATCTCAAACGTAATCATGGTGAGTCGGTCCAAGACTACATTATCAGATTTAACACGGTTTACAATGCTATTCCAGATGATTTGAGGCCATCTAGAAAATCAGCACTTCTCAAATTCCCGGATGGTTTTGATCCGGAGATGGCTTATTCATTGCGAGATAGAGATCCGCATACCTTGGAGGATATGCAAAAAATTGTTGTTAGTGTTGAAGTGAATTTGAATGATAAAAGAGCAAGGATGAAGGCGGAAAAGCGAGTCACAATCAAAGAGGAAGCTTCTACATCCGATCAGCTTCTTCGCAAGGTAGTAACGATGCTCGAAAATACTCATCTCAACAAGCCAGAACCGCAGATCCGTAATCCTAATTTCCGAGGTGCACAGCAGCCACAATATAGAATCAAGCAGCGTGAAACAAAGGCACAAGAGGCAGCAGTTCAGCAGCAAATTAAACCTCCTTTTCAGCAGAATTTTGTTAGCCAAGAATCAGAGGATGAAGGTGATACGGTGGGAGAGGAAAATCACTTCTTCACTCCTGATGATCTGCCCACTTATGTTACAGAAGAAGAAGAGTTGGTAAGTCACTCCATCATCCCTCAGGATGAACATTATATCTTGTCAAATGATGCAGCACTTGAAGAAGAATCGGAAGAGTATCAAAGAGGGTACCTAAATGCTTTATCCGCTCAGCAGAGACAATTAAGAAACCGAGTTGTTCCCATAAATCCCATTCAGAAAAGGAAAGATACTTCAGCAAAGAATGATTCGGCTTCCCCACACACAAAAGGAAAAGACATAATTGATCCTTCAACAAGTCAATCATCATCAGCAAGCAAGATAGATCAGCCATCAAGCACACCGAGAGATAAAATTGAAAAAAGAAAGGTTCTGGCTAAAGAAGGTGAGAAGGTTTCAGTTTTCAGCTTGGAGAATGAAATTTCAAAGTTGAAAGTGTCCATTCCTTTGACGGAAATCATGAAGAACAACACTTACCGAGTCCAAAGCTCCAAGATGTTGAATTTTGATCCTATGCTAGACACGGTGAATGTAGAACACGATCAGTCGGAATTGATTTTTGGGCCCGCTTTAAATGGTGAGTCTCCCGAAAGTGATGTTCCTCCATTCTATATCAGTTTGCGATTGCATGAGTATGTGTTGCATAATGCCATGTTTGACTCGGGAGCTTCGCATAATTTGATGCCGAAAGTGATTATGGAGAAGCTGGGACTTGACATCACAAGGAAATATCATGATTTGTATTCGTTTGATTCCAGTCGGGTGAAATGTATTGTTTTGATCAAGGACTTGGTGGTGAGCCTAGATCAAATTCCAGCGAAGAACGTCTTGATGGATGTGATGGTGGCGGATATTCCTCCGCGATTCGGGATGTTGCTTTCGAGATCTTGGGGAGCCAAGCTCAAAGGTACACTTCAACTTGATTTTTCTTATGCTACAATCCCGGTTTTTGGTCAGATGAGGAAGTTATATAGGGAGCAAAAGATGAAATACATGATTACTAGTAAGGAAAAGCGAGTGAATCATCCTATAAATTATGTACATACAGATTTGGAATCGTTTTTTTTGTTTGCTGATAATTTTAATGAGATAGATAGTCAGTTAGTTCAAGCAGAAGATATACCAGACATTACAGAAAATTTTAGAGAAATTTTGAGAAAAGAAAGTGAATAAAGGTCCGCTGTCATGAAGCCAACAGCTGAAATGAACGGGCAGCAAACAGAAAATGCAGAGACATCACAATTTCAGCATTTAGAAGATGATGAGGTTGGTCTTTGGACCATGGATTTTGATAGCGCTGTGGGCAGCGATGGTGCTGGTATAGGTGTGTGGATTCGAAGCCCATTTTCTGTCCGAAACAAAGTCCCAAGCACGGTACGAGTATGCTCTTACAAATTGGCATTTGATTGTTCAAACAATGAGGAGGAATATGAGGCTCTCATTGCTGGCCTAAAAATCCTTCGGAAGCTGAAGGCAAAGAAGATAGCAGTATATGGCGACTCCGAGTTGGTTATAAATCAAGTGAAAGGTGAGTTTCAGGCCAAGCATCCTCGTATGTGAGCATATCGAAATGCTGTCCTAGATATCTTGAAACTGTTTTCTGAACATACTTTGACATGTGTGCCCCGTATCCAAAATGGTGTTGCGGATGCGTTGGCTAAGGCAGCAAGCAATCTAAAAATCCCCATGAATTCCAACAATAAGTTTGAGATTTATGTGAAACATCGTCCTACAGTTCCAGACAATCAAAGATGTTGGCAAGTTTTCCAAGATGATGAAGAAATCAAGGATTTTCTGCAAGTTGAAGGTGAGTTCAAAGACATCTCCATAGACACGGAAGCTGAAGGAGTAAATCAGATGGATGTGTTGCAGCTTAAGGACAATTTCATTCCTAAAGGCTTAATTCCTTTGGAAGAGTTGTTCGATCAAGATGATGTGGCCCGCAAACCCACCTTAAGGCCCACGGAACAAGGTGTCGAAGAAGTGAATCTCGGGACAGCTGAGAATCCAAAGATGGTGAAGCTATCGAAAGCATTGTCGCCCAAGGTAAAGAAAGAATATATCAGATTGTTGTCTTCGTTTTCTAATGTTTTTGCATGGGACTATTCAGATTTGAAAACTTATGACACAAGTATCATTCAACATACCATTCCCATAAAGCCAAATCAAAAGCCTTTCCGACAAAAGTTGAGAAGAATTAATCCTAAGCTGCTGCCATTGATCGAGAAGGAAGTCAACAGGTTGTATAAGTCTGGAATCATAGTGCCAATCCGATTTTCCGATTGGATTTCCAACTTGGTGCCCGTGAGAAAGAAGACCGGTGAGATCCGCTTATGTATAGACTTCAGAAATCTCAATAAGGTGTCGCTAAAGGACAATTATCCGCTGCCCAAGATGGATCATATATTGCAGCGGGTAGTTGGCGCATCGAGGATGTCTCTACTTGATGGTTATTCCGGGTACAATCAGATTTTGGTGCATGAGGATGACCGCGACAAGACTGCATTCACTACTCCATGGGGAACATTCCATTATGCCAAGATGCCATTCGGATTGAAAAACGCAGGCGCCACTTTTCAGCGGGCAATGGACATGGCCTTTGCTAATGAGAAAGATGTCTTTTTGGTCGTTTATCTTGATGATTTAACTGTGTTTTCTAAATCTGATGAAGAGCATTTGTATCATTTAACAATGGTGTTTCAAAAGTGCAGAAAATATGGTATCTCATTGAATCCGAAGAAGAGCCTTTTCGCTATGAACGAAGGCAAGTTGTTGGGCCATATCATTTCTAAAGATGGCATTCGTATAGATCCTGCACGTGTGGAAGCAATTCAGCAGGTAGAGCAGCCCCGAAACAAGAAGGAGATTCAGTCCTTTAATGGCAAGTTGAATTTTCTGCGTCGCTTTATTCCCAATCTTGCCGAACATCTCAGAGAAATAACCAACATGCTCAAAAAGGACAGCCAGCTCAAATGGATCGAGGAGGCGGTAAAGTCTTTCAATTTGGTAAAGTTAATTTTATCTTCAGCCCCAACTCTAATCAGCCCGGATTATACACAAGACTTTATTTTATTCTCATTTGCTTCGGAGCATACATTGGCAGCTGTGCTGATGCAAAAGAGAGATGGAGTTGAGAAGCCCATAGCTTTTTTCAGTTGTATTATAAGGGATGGAGCGCTGAAGTACAATATCATTGAAAAACAAGCATTGGCGTTGGTAAAAGCTTTGAAAGATTTCCGTGTGTACATATTAAATTCTCATATTTTGGCATATGTTCCTAATGCGGCTGTTAAAGATGTTTTGGTACAAGCGAAATCAGAAGGAAGGAGGGGTAAGTGGATCGCTGCACTATTAGAGTATGATGTGGAAATTAAGCCTACCAAGTTGATCAAGGGTCAAGGTCTTGCTAAGTTGATGGCTGAAACAAATCTCCATGTCCTAGACATCAATTTGATTGCTGCCTTATCCGATGAAGATGAAGATAATTCAGCTCTACAGGTATCCGATATCTTTGTTTCCTCTCCTTGGTATGCTGATATTGTATATGTGCTTCAAAATTTGTCTGCACCCCCTGAGATGCCTCGAAACAAAGCTAGGACATTGAAATTAAAAGCTGCCAAATTTTGCATCATCAAATCTGCACTTTATTGGAAAGACCCCGGTGGCATTTTGCTGAATTGTTTAGTCGAGGAAGAAGCTAAGAGAGCTGTTGAGGATTTTCACAAAGGTGACTGCGGGGGCCACTTGTTTTGGAAGACCACGGCTAATAAAATACTAAGAGCGGGTTTCTATTGGCCTTCATTGTTTTCTGATGTATATAAAGCAGTTAAGAGTTGTCATGAATGTCAAATTTTTCAAGGAAAGAAGAAATTACAGCCGTTACCTCTCAAGCCCATTGAAATCAGTGCACCATTTCAGCAAAGGGGCTTGGATTTTATTGGCGAAATCCACCCAGCATCTTCCGGGCAGCATCGATGGATATTGAACGCCACTGATTACTTCACGAAGTGGATTGAAGCCATTCCCACCTGGCAGGCCACGGACTCGGTAATTATTTCTTTCCTTGAGAATAACATATTGTCACGTTTCGACTGTCCACATAAGTTGATTACAGATAATGCAGCAGCATTTAAATCAAAGAAGATGGTTGATTTTTGTTACAAATATAACATCAGCTTGGGGCATTCGACCGCCTACCATCCGCAAGGAAATGGGCTGGCCGAATCTTCGAATAAATCTCTAGTAAACATCATAAAGAAATTGCTGGAAATCAATAAGAAGAGCTGGCACAAAAAGTTAGTAAATGCATTATGGGCTGATCGTGTAAGTCAAAAGAAGTCAATTGGTATGTCACCCTTTGAACTGGTTTACGGGACAGATGCAGTGTTTCCTACTTCACTTAGTATTCCGGTAGCAAAGTTGCTTCAAGAAGCTGATGGTGAGGAGGATCCTATGCAACGACGGATTAGTCAAATGATTCATTTACAGCAGACACGAGAGGAAGTTCTTCAAAATTCCCTTAAGTTGCAAGAGCGCATAAAGAAAATCTATGACAGAAAAGCTAAACCGGATGATTTTCAGATAGATGATGTTGTTTTGAGATGGGATGCCCGAAATGAAGACAAAGGGAAACATGGAAAATTCGACAACTTGTGGAAAGGTCCCTACAAAATTGCAGCATACCGTGGTCCAAATGCCTTTCTTCTCAAAGAAATGAACGGTGATGATTGTCTCGGTGGGTCGGTAAATGGCCGGCTGCTCAAAAGGTATCATGTTTGAGCATTTTCTGCTCTAGTCATTATCATTGTAATTACCATTTTACTTTCATTCTGCTGCAAGTGTGAACTGATCTTTCATCTTTAGTCTGGGGCCCGTGGTGAAGGCTATAATTCTAAAGATGGAGATTAGTTGGTGTGAGTTTTTCAGGTTGTTTTAATCAGTCCATTTTCTGCACAAAGTTGAGTTAGTTTGTGTCGAAGTTAGTTCGATTTTCAGTCAATTGTCAAAGTCAATAAAGTTGTCCAAATTTGGGTCACATGTGTAAATAATGACTCCATTGCCCAATGATTATAAAGCACTGGTCTGCTCTCCCAGAGGTCTAAGGTTCTTGGTACCTCCAAGGAGCTACCATCCCCATTGGAGCCAATGTTAGAGTCGGTCTAGTAGCCCTCCATCAGCGATCAAAGCTCTTTGCATGTGCATAAGTAGGTGTCTCATCAGTGTCATCTTATTGCATTCCATTAGGCATGCCATAACCCTGATGGAGGAGCTGGTGTCTTTATTCCCCTCTTGGCACTGCTGGATCAAGCTGTTTCAGTCATTAAACTTTTTCAAGGTTACTTGTCTTGTCTTGAGGTCAAAATTCTAGGTCTAGGGTTTGGGTCCAATTTGTCTTCAAGGTCATGTCTCTAAAAGTCAATAAATGCCCAGTAGGCCAGAGGGATGATTATCAAAGTGTTTCTTTAAAAGATTTTTTACCTTGGATTTAAAAACCCTGTTTTTAAAGCCAAGGTCATTTCTCAAAATTTTGTAAAAATTGTAAAAATTCAAATTTTTCGAAAGACAGCATGCAACCCTGGTCCCCTTTGCCAAGACTCCTCAGAAGCTATCCCTGCAAAAATTTTCAAGGAAAAACATCAATTCAACCAATTTCAGGACAAAAAGAAACCATAAAGTCAATAGCATTCAAATTTTGAAAAAGTGTCATAATAAACATTAGAAAGAGGGTTTTGAAATGAAATCAATTTAAAACAAGAACATAAAACCTCTCTCTCCCTCCATTAGTCTTCATTGTGCCTCAAAGCAATAGAGAGAATTGTGTTGGAGCGAATTTGGGCGAAATTGTGAAGCCTGAGTGCGCGCGACCCGTCGAGACTGGCGCGCGACCCGTCAGGCGAGCGCGACCCGTCAGAGTGCCTTTGCCAGTGCAAAAATTACACGGGCGCGACCCATTGAGTGCGCGCGACCCGTTGGGCAGTGCACGCGACCCGTTGGGGTTTTCTCCACAGAAATTTGCTAGTGAACTGCCAAACGACCCTGGAATTTTTCAAGCTTGCAGGTAGGCCTTCCATCATCAAGATTGTTATTTGCTAAAGCTTGTAAATAGCATGAGAATATTCTTAAAAAGCCATCATTTGCAAAATAAGGACTCCATGTGCATTTGTTTAAAAATGTCAAAGTGCTAGTGTTTGTTTTTCTGTTTTAAGGTCATCCTTTTCACTCTTATTTTTCCCTACATTTTCCTACATCCCATTTCTTTCTCCCTTATCATTTTTCTTTAATTTCCCTACCAAAAATATTAAAAGCCCCGAAACCCTACCCCTATTCCTAAAAAATCAAGAAATAAACCCTGAACTCTACCTCCCATAACATCCTTACAAATGAAATTGTATGATGATGTATATGTCATGATTCTTCCCCTTAACCCCCTATTTCACATATTTTTCCCAATTTCCCTTCAAAGTCTCCCTTCCCTAACATTTACCTTGTGCTATTTGTCCCCTTGAAACAACATCTCAAACAGTTGAAACAACAGATTTTAAAGCAGAAGCAGTAGTACATTTCAGCCACTTTGCTCCTGAAACCATGTCAGAAACCGAAACCGATTATGAGCAAAGTGATGACCATGAGTCAGCTTCAGAGTTTGAGGTACATAGGAGGCCTCACAGGGGTGGTAAGAGCGGTCACCATAAGAGAGAGGAGCCCACCTCTTTGACCGATTTGCAGGCCTGTCCAATTGCAGTCACATGTTTCTGTTATCTGTCATGTTATGATTTTTACGAGAGGATCTCTCAGATTCAGCATCACAGGGAGTTGGCTCGCTTGTTTGTTTTGCATTTGCATGATGGGCATGTGAACCTTGCAGGGGTGGATTTTACATTGACACCTGAGATGATTGCTCAAGCAACAGGGATACCAAATGTTGGAGAAGTGTGGAACAAGCGCAAAATATTGGACAGTTTTCAGTACGAGCCTTACATTAAACCTGCATTTATGAGACTTTTGACGGGTGTATTTCCTTTCAGATTTTTGAGGAATGAGTATGCTCCTTTGATGAGGCTTATCATGCGCTATTTCACCTGTGAGGGTAGATTTTCACGTGTGTATTCATACCTTTTTTCCTCTGGAAAAATCAGTAATTTCCATTAATAATTTGAAAATTACATATGGTAGATGCCATTGGCATTGCTGTAATGTTCATACAAAATCACCTCACAGGGTGTTGTATCAGCGAGAATTACAAAATTGTGCTGGGTATATGCATATGTATGGCTGTTCAGCCTATTCGAGTTCACAAAATCCATTTACAAACAACATAATCATAGTTAATTACAGTTCCATCATGTCAAAATATATTATCCAAAACTGTCAGTGATCGGGACTGTTGTCCCTTTGTTCTCTCAGGTCTATGTAAGGCCTGTGGTAGAATCTGTGTTCTTCAGCTCCATTCTGCTCCACAATTATCCAATCGCCTCTGGGAAGTAACGAGGCCTCTTTGGATAATTTGTCAGCTTCGCTGTTATGCTCTCTGTAAATATGTAAACAAGAGAAATGATTAAATGCTGCTTTGAGAGTGAGAGCATCATGTAATAGATTTTTGAGTGTGTGTGTATGACATATAGTGACACTATTGATCCAGTTAACGACCATCATTGAGTCTCCAAATATGTTGAGATTAGAGAGCTAGTGTGTTAGAGCAAAATGCAGTAGGTTCCGGATGGCAGAAAGCTTAGCATAGTTATTAGATCCTCTTCCAATTCCCATTTTGACAAGGTATCTGTGATGTTCATTTATGTGCAGCACGAAACCACCTCCACATCCCGTTTGGCTTGCAGCCCCGTCGAAGAAGGCCCACAGGGTCGATTTGTCAATATTGGGTATGTCCTGTATTGTCCTGGCACGTGTGTATTCATACCATATTCGCTTGTTGATGCATTTCACACGGGTACGGATGATGAACATCTCGGTTTTCTTGTGCCAGAATATTGAGAGGATGGTGCCCTTGATGCAGAGGTAAAGCCCAGCACAACAATATAGGAGCCTTTATCATTATGGCTTGATCTAGCTTGTGGTCATACATCAGTTGGCTCAGCATGGCATCCCATGGGAGGAGTTTATCTCTCGTGAGTTTTTCACAGCACCACCACCACATCCTGAGATTGTTCATGAGGAGGGAGGACCATCACAGCAGCATGATATCCCTAAGACTAGACATGTCAGCTTTCCTCCATTGGTCACTTATCAGAGAGGCCACAGGGCCTTATTTGCAGCAGCTCGGCGAGTATTTTCTCCACACCAGGTGGAAGGGGTCTCGCCTTCTTCATCAGCACCATGAGTGTTATCTCCACATCAGGTGGAAGGGGCCTCGTTTCCGACAGCAGCACAGGTATCAGAGAGGGACAAACAACCCAGGATTGATGAGGGGCCATCAGGTGTTCCGGACATAGAGGTTGTTGACCTTGATATTAGTTCTCCTAGCCTAGAGTCAAAGGAGATCATTCAGCACCTAAGAGCTGAAAATGATTCATTGCAGTGAATATTGGAAGGGACACAATGGACGATCACATATTTAGAGCAGCGCAACAAGTAGTTGGAGGATGAGCACACTCTTGATGAGTTGCGGAGGATTCATGAGGACCGCAACTTGGCTCGAAAGAGACCTGGCGATTTGGTACCCGTTGAGCGAGAGGCTATGCTTCTCTAGGTCAATGCTCATTTGGAGAGGTTGCTGGCCAAGGCCAACCAAGATAAGGACTTGCTCAGGAACATGAAAAATCATTATTGGGCGCGGATGCACGTATGCAAGGCAAGAATGAAAGTGCTCCAAAGACGGTTGGCCAAAGCACAAAAACGAAGGAAAAGGCCCGACCCCCTCCATATCTTGGCTGAGGCTTCTTTGAAAGATCATGATACTAAATAACTCAACTTCAACACAAATTTCAAAAAAATTTGAGCATTCTGGGTCATTTGTGATTTTTCTGGCAAAAAACAGGTTTTCTTCACCAATGGCGCGCGACCCTTTCGTTTGGCAACTCCATTTTGGAAAAACTCAGCATTTCTGGATTTTTCATGGAAATTTACACTTGCTCAGCCATTACCAAGAAATTTCACCAAGTTTTGGGCCTCCAGAAAGTCAAAAAACAAGCAAAAACTGACTTTCTGCCACATTTTTGACATACAGGAAGCAGTCTTGGGAGATTGAAATTTTGGAGGGGAAAATGACAACCAAATTCAGAAATTCCACTTGTGTTGGAAATTAGACATCCAGACCTTTCCAACAAGCCCACGTTTGCTTCATTTGGACACCTGGAAGTGCCTCCAAAGGCGCGCGACCCATCCAGGAATTGCGCGCAACCCATCAGGCAGTTTGCACAGGAATTCAACCTACAGCTCAGGAAAACGCAGTTTTGACTGGATTTGACTTTTTGGAGTTGATTTTCATCCTCCTTGTTGTAAATTATGTAATTTTATGATGTTTAGACACTTATTTATCTCTTCTAGAAGATTCATTCATAAGATAGGTAAAATTTAATGAATGAATTGGTTTCCTAGCTTATAGAGGCAAGTTGTTTTGATTGCCTAGTTTTCAGTGCTTAGTTTAGAATTGGTTGAAACAACTCCTAGGATAGTGAGCTCGACCCATAGAGGTAGGGAAATATGTTATATGGCCTATATTATGTACTTTCCTTCTCATTTTCATGGTTGGACTCTTGAGGGATAAGATCTATTGTATTACTCATTGTTTCTCTGCAATTTTTGGCAAAGGAAGACCAGGGTTTTGCAGTCCTTTTTGGGATTCTTGTGGTCACATGTATTGATGGTGTGTTTCTATTTGTACTTGTGAGTGTGTTATGTGAATCATTTCCTTACTTTTCCTTCTGCAAATTAGGCAAATGAAGTGTTAAAGTAGAATTCATGACTGTCATGCTCTGCTTTTAAGTTTGCTTAATATCAATGTTTTCAACTGTTTAAGGGGAATTCAAGGTTATTGCTTGCTCTCCTTAACTCCTCACCAGTCATTCTCATCCATCCACCTCTATCAAAGGCATCAATATTGTCTCCTACCTTGCCCCAAAGAACTCCCTGCAAAAACTGTGTCCAATCCCCGCACCCAAAATTGCCTTTCCCCAACTTTCCACCAAAATCTTAAAATTTCCAATTCAAACCTTTTTTATCAGTTTACTAGCCTAAAATCAATGTTTCCTTATTGGTTATCTCGCCCGTTGAAGATCTTTACTGAGATATACCGGAGAGAGCCCTCTCCTGCCCCGTAGGGCTAGCTACGAGGCTAAGTGGTTTGATGTTGCCTTGGAGTTTGCCTTTCTCAGCCTGAGGTGAAATTTCAAGCGCTAACAGGTACAATAGCTTTTAATTTTCAAGAACTTTTCATGAAATTTTCTATGGAAGGAAAGGAATTTTAATTAAGGGGTATTGCAGGGAAACCAAGAAAGATAATCAGCTCTAACGGTATGACAAAGCTTCTAAAAAAGGAACAAAGAGGTGTAATTGCACAATTATGTTCACTAGATGTTTCCACATCGAAATCATCTATTTCTCCAGATCTCTAAAAAGTCTTGGATAATCATTCCAAGGTATTTGAGACTCCCAATGGTATCCCACCTATTCGTGATCATGATCATGCTATTCATTTGATTTCAGGAAGTGTTCCTCCAAACATCAGGCCGTACAGATATCCCTATGCCCAAAAGAGTGAAATTGAATGTATGGTTGCAGAAATGCTAGAGGCTGCTATAATTCAACCTAGTCAAAGTTCTTTCTCTGCTCCAATATTATTGGTGCACAAGAAGGATGGATCATGGCGCATGTGTCTAGATTATAGGAAGCTCAACAAGCTCACTATTAAAGATAAGTTTCCCATTCCTGTCATTGATGAATTACTAGATGAATTGCATGGATCAATTTACTTCACCAAGTTTGATCTTCATTCAAGATATCATCAAATCAGAATGAAGACTAAAGACATTCCGAAAGCAGCATTTAGAACTCATGAGGGTCATTATGAATTTTTGGTCATGCCTTTTGGCCTTACCAATGCACCTTCTACATTTCAAGGTGTGATGAATTCCATTTTCAAACCCTTCCTTAGAAATTTTGTGTTATTATTTTTTGATGATATACTAATCTACAACAAGTCTTGGAAGGATCATGTTGAACATGTTGACAGGGTGCTACAACTATTGGAGGAGAAACAATTATATGCAAAAAGATCCAAATGTTTCTTTGGAGTACAAGAGGTGGAATATTTGGGTCATATTGTATCTCATGAAGGAGTTAAGGTAGACCCTAGCAAAATTAAAGCCATTAAGGAATGGAAAATCCCCACATCCATAAAGCATCTGCAAGGATTTCTTGGGTTGATAGGGCATTATCGCAAGTTTGTTAAAAATTATGGGAGAATATCAGTACCTCTAACAACATTATTGAAGAAAGATGCATTTTCATGGACACCAGAAGCAACAAAGGCATTCGAACATCTTAAAGTGGCAATGTGCCAAGCACCAGTCTTAGCTACACCAGACTTCACAAAAACCTTTATTGTGGAATGTGATGCTTAAGGAAATGGAATCGGTGTTGTTTTAATGCAAGATGAAAGACCCATTGCTTTTGAAAGTTGTCCAATCAAGGGAAACTTTTTACACAAAGCCATTTATGAGAAGGAAATGTTGGCAATACTACATGCACTTAAGAAATGGTGACCCTACCTAATGGGAAGAAACTTCAAGGTAAAAATGGATCATGATAGTCTTAATACTTTTTAGAACAAAGATTATCCTCTAAAGAGAAACAAAAGTGAGTCACAAAGATGTTGGGTTATGACTTTGAAATCATCTACAAAAAAGGGAAGCAAAATGTGGTGGTAGATTCACTCTCAAGAAAGGATGAGGATGTGGAAGCATTGTTGTGCGCCATTTCTATTATCCAACCAGATTGGATAAATGAAGCAAGGGAGGAATGGAAGAATGATGAAGAAGTGTGGGCACTTATTCAAAAGTTACAACAAGATTCTAGTACATCTGATACATTTAGCTGGAAAAATTATTTGTTATGGTAAAAATATCGCTTATACCTCTGTAAGAATTCCCAACCAAACAAAATATTCTGATGGAATTGCACACTTCTCCCTTAGGAGGGCACTCAGGATTTTTAAAAACTTACCACAGGGTTAAGAAGGAATTTTTTTGGGATGGCCTTAAATCGGATATTAAAAAGTTTGTGGCAGAATGTTTGGTTTGCCAACAAAATAAAGTTGAAACAATTAAGACCCTGGGTCTATTACAACCTTTATCCATTCCAAGACAACGTTGGGAGGAGGTTTCAATGGATTTTATCACAGGTTTACCCAAGTTTGAGGGAAAGAGTGTCATCATAGTGGTAGTTGACAAACTTACCAAGTATGCACACTTTTTTTCATTATCAAATCCATTTAAAGCCAGTACAGTTTCTACTGCATTTATGGAAACAATTCAAAAGCTACATGGAAAACCAAAGATCAGAGATCCCATTTTCACTGGAAATTTTTGGACAGAATTATTTTCTTGTCTCGGTACTCAGTTATCTCATAGCTCATCTTATCATCCTCAATCTGATGGGCAAACTGAGATAGTAAACAAATGTTTGGAAGGATATCTTCGTTGCTTTGTATCTGATAAACAGACATAATGGGTCAAATGGTTGCCTCTGGCTGAATGGTGATATAACACTTCCTTCCATACAACAACAAAAATGACCCCATTTATGGCACTTTATGGATATCCGCCACCATCTATCACATCATATTTAAGAGAAAATTCTAAGGTTCAAGTAGTGGAACATCACATCGAGCATCAACAACAAGTCCTCCAACTCTTAAAGCATAACCTCGTGTTTGCGCAGAATAGAATGAAACAACAGGCAGATCAACATCGCAGCAAAAAAAGTTTTGATGTAGGTGATTGGGTATTCCTATGGCTACGACCATATAAACAAATGTCCCTCAAGCAAGCTAAGAAGGATAATAAATTATCACCAAAGTATTACGGTCTATACAAGGTGTTGCAAAAGATTGGTACTATGGCATACAAATTGGAGCTTCCTGCATCTTCTCGAGTGCACCCAGTTTTCCATGTTTCATGTTTAAAGAAGGTTATAGGTGACAAGCTCCCAGTTCAAACAATATTGCTAGAACTTGACAAGGAAGGACAAATTATATTGGAACCGGAAGCAGTCATAGAAACAAGAACTTGACAGCTATGAAATCGATCAATTTCAGAGTATCTCATCAAGTGGAAGAACTTATCCACTGAAGATTCCACATGGGAGGATGAGAATTTTATACAGAAGCATCCAAAACTACTCAAACGTTGAGGACAACACTTTTTTGAAGGAGAGGGGCATGTCAGGTCCCTATAATACTAGTGATTACCCCATTACTATTGTAGTTATATCCCTTATTAATATTGTTGTGCCCCTATTGTCCCCATATTGTTATTACTATGCCCCATAGAATCCCTCTATTGTTATTTTTGTGCCTTTATATTATTATTGTTAGGTCGGCTGGGTTATATTGTGACTCCTTAGAGTCCTATATAAAGAAAGGAGGTTTTGTCATTTGAATCATCAAAGAATCATTCATTTGTGTAATGTAAAGGAGGTTGCCCCCTCGAATAGGCTGAATTCTAAGGCGTTGATCTATCTTTTCTATCTTTTTGTGAGCTGGTTTCATCACAGATCATATCAAACCATGGCTAGAAAAAAACCTTAATAAGCAGACCAAGGGAACATGGTGTTGGTTAGAGAACTTTTGTAGGCAAAGAAGTCTGTCCAAAACATAGATTTGGGGATCATGGGATGGGAAGATCTAGAGCCTTAGGGCTACAAAGAAAAAGGCTACAACCAAGAGGGTTGAGGAAAGGAAGGCACTCAAAGGTCAAGAGTAAATTTACAGTTGTGTGTTTGACCAAGGTTGAAATAGGTTTGATGCTGCAAAAGTAGGCTAACTAGAAATGAACAAAATGGCTACAAGGAGGGCTAACAACTGGGTGATCAATGGATGTTATGATCAAGGGGTTGAGGATTTTGTTTATTCGATTTGGAGTCCTTATACTTGTTGAATGTCTTAGGATTTGTGGAATTAAAACCTAGAGCAATACTTGGAGTGCTAATGCAAGTAGAGTTTGTGTGATGCACATTTGGTTCATCTCCTGAATAGAATATGGCAGGACTAGGTATTGATGCTAGCTTGCTATTGAGCCCATGGTATCCACATGATGAATAAACTCTAGCCCTTACAATTCATGCAAGGAAAATAAAGGAAAGAAGCATGCATCAACAATTGATGTTGAGGGTGAAGATGACCATCCACCTCAGAAGAAGAAAAAGGAACCTAAGCTTGATAAGATTTAAGATGTACTTCATTGATTTTTGCAAGGAGGAAAGGATCAAGAGGGAGTTGAAAATTCGCTACTATCCTCGGTAATTTCCTTCTTAATCAAGGGATGAGTACTTCATATTTTTTTCCCTTGATTATTATTATTATTTTTATTCATTAGTCAACCTGTTGTCTTTGTATTTTTTTCTTGGTTGTGATTATTTTTTTCCATGGCCTCCTAAATGAGGTTTGCAGGTACATCACGAAGGTTTCCATGGAAGTGAGTATGGAAACATATGGCAACATTAGAAAGAAAAAATAAGTTGAGATCCATTCACCAAATGATTAGTCTTTTGTATGACCTAAGGGCTTGAGCACAAACTCAATAGAGTGATTGGTGTTTGAAAGGAGGAAATTGTACAAATTGTTAGGACATCCAATATCATGCCAGATGAGAAGAAGAGCTTATAGTTTTGAGGGAGCATAACATCAAGCAAAGTGGAATAAGTAGCTTTCCTAGAGGATGTCATGGGTTAAGACTGTCGATATGGTCAGAGATAGAAGGTATCTAGGAGAAATATGCCTTCTTTGAGGAGATCATGTAATAGTACAATGATTTTCTTACATGATAGAGGGAGCAATGACAACTAACATACTTGCTTATGTGACAGAGGGAGCAACAACGACATAAGGAATTTCTTACGTGACAAACAAAACATAGTGGCAAGAGGATTTCATTCCATGATAGATGGAGCAACTAGGAATACCATAAGAAGATCTGCTTCAGTGTCAGAGAGAGTTGGCCTTGAAGATTGAAATGAATGATTCTAGGTAGATACACTATTTCTTGGGATTGGAGATTTAGATTTGGTGGATCTCATGATGTATAAGTTGTTGATTGGATCCCTGATATTCCTGATTAATACTAGGCTTGATATTTTCTTTGCAGTGAACACACTGAGCCAATATATGGTCGAGCCAAGGTAGATACATTGAGTTGTGACAAAGCATGGTTGAGGTACCTGCATGGTATAGTACATATGGTTTGAGATATGTATTAGGTGGTGAAGTGAGGTTGCAAGATATACATATTCAGATTGGGCCGAGAGTGCATAGGACAAAAAGAGAACATTAGGGTGTTTCTTTAGCTTGGGATCAATTATGATATCTTGGTTTAGCAGGAAGAAAACTTCTATCGCACTCAATACAACAAGATATGAGTATACCATATGCTTTGTCACAAGTTATGAAGCAGTGTGACTTTGAAATATTCTTGTAGGATTCCTTGAGCAGGTCATTTCATCCGAGACATGGTGTAGAGAAGAGAAATGGAGCTCTAGTACACATGAATTGATGAGTAGATTGCAAACATTCTCACCAATTCTCTATCTAGAGTGAAGTTTGTATACTTCAGAGATAAGCTTGGCATGATGCAAAATTTCTCCCTTATTGAGAGGGAGGGTTGATGTCTTTGTAGGATTAGGAAAGACCATCTCTTGAAGCCATAAAGCACTTTGGTAGGGTCATAAAGGACTTTGACCAGGGGAGATGGATACATTCACCTAATAAACTAGAAGTACTTGGATGGGTCATAAATGGCTTTGACTAGAGATGAATGGCCCATGGAAATTTCAAGATCAGATAGATATTCTCTAGAGAAAATAGATAGACTAGGTTGGGTCATAAGGAATTTGACTAGAGGAGATAGATATAATTCACCTAAGAAACCATAAAGAACTTTGGCTAGGCCAGTTGGCCAGGGGTGGATGGTTCAAGGGTAGATTCTCTCCTGAGAAGCCAAAAGGACTTGGTTGGGTCATAAAAGAATTTGAACAGAGGAGATTAATACATTTACCTAAGGATCCATAAAGGACTTTGGAAAGAGGTAAAAGGCCCTAGATACTCACATTTACTACTCTAGGATGGAGTGATCTGTAGACGTGCATGTGAGGAGTTACATCGCCCACTCCAGGGTGGAGTTATCTGTAGACATGCATCAACATAACAAGCTCATGAACCTTTTTTATGGAGGAAAATTTTCAGCCAAGGGGAAATATATTATAGCCAAGGAGAATACCTCCCTCGCTAAGAGGGAGTGTTGATTTTTGTGTAGCATCGAGAGGTATTCCTGCATGATAAGAGACCTTCTAAGTTGGCCTAGAAGAATTATGGAAATTAAAATAAATTTTTTATTTTATGGGCATCATGTAGGATTAAAATTGTCAAGTCGGCCCCACCATGAAAGGGTGTGTCTCTTGGTCAAAATTCATCCATTTAACCTAAATAAATACATAATGTGTTACTCCCCTTTGACCAATTCGAAATCATCACAGATTCACTCTTCTATTCTAGCCACATGCATGAAGTCAAAGAAGGAAATTTTTGGAGGTATGAATGAGCTATTTCTTGACTATTTGACTGAGTCCGACTTGCTATTTTATTGAGATATCTAGCTGATTTTGACCACAGAAGAGGACAAGTTGACTGTAAGTTTGATCACAAGTTCGAGTTGATTGCAAGAGTCAACCTCAGGTTTGAAGTTGACTGTAAGAGCTAAGTTGAACAAGACGAAATTTTGACCAAATTTGACTATTTGAGTGGTTTAATCGTACTTGACTAGTTGGAATTTTGTGCAAGTTTGACTACTGTTTTGACTTGGATTTTGGGGCAAATTTCTAAACATTTTTTGGAATTGTAGACCTTGTTGAAGAATGATTTCTCCTAGAAGAAAAATTGCTGGGTTTTCTCCCAAGTTTGGGTTTCCCAAGGTAAATTTTTTATCTATCGTGGATGGTTGTGTCTTTATAATCTTACTATTTTCATTGCATTAATGTTGAAATATTCTATGTATAATTTCTCAATAATATTAGTGGTATAAGATAAATTGTATGAACATTATTAGGTAGTAATTATCATATTAGAAGATTAGTTCCTTATATGAATTTTGTAGAAAATTCAACATTTCTTAGGATATGTCTATCAAAGCAAGGGGTATATGTGCTATAATAAAAGAACTCAAGAATTCATTCAATGCATTGATGTACAAGTAGATGAAGTGCTGCCCCATTATGAAGTTCTTCCCCAAGCTCATGCTCATTTAGCTATCTTCTAAGAATCAACATCAGAAGAACATGAGGATGGAGAGTATGAAGAATATCAAAGAGAATAAGATGAGGATTTGCACAAAATGCCCCCATATAGATATGTATAGAAGAATCATCTGGAAAATCAAATTTCGGGAGAAAAAGGTTCAGGAGTTCAAACTAGAAGAAAGTTTGTCAATGCATCAACTCAAGAAAACCTAGCCTTTTGATCTCTTATAGAGCCCCAAAATTTGCACAAGTTGGCTAGGATGAGCATTGGATTCAAACTATGAATGAGGAGCTAGATCAGATTGAAAAGAACTATAATTGGAAATGTGTTCCAAGACCTGATGGTAAAAATGTGATTGGAACCAAATGGGTCTATAGAAACAAACTCAATGAGGATGGAAAAGTTATGAGGAATAAGGCAAGACTTGTATGCAAAGGTTATGTGCAAATTGAATGCATTATCTTTGATGAAACATTTGCTCTAGTATCCCGAATTGAAGCTATCAGAATGTTTCTAGCCTTTGATTGTTTCAAAGGATTCAAGGTTTATCAAATGGACATGAAATCAACATTCTTGAATGGGGAACTTAAGGAAGAAGTCTATGTTGAGAATCTAGGGGGATTTCAACTATCAGAAGAGAAAGATTATGTATGCAAACTAAAAAAACATTGTACGGTTTGAAACAAGCTCCCATGGCATGGTATTCAAGATTGGATAGATATATTTAATAAGGTTTCAAAAAAGGCACCACTAACAACAATCTTTATATTAAGATTAAAAAATGTAACATGTTGATCATTTTTGTATATGTAGATGACATTATATTTGGTAATGATGATGATTCTATGAGCAAAATATTTGCAGCTAGTATGTAGAAATAATTTGAGATGTCCGTGTTAGGGGAATTATCCTTGTTTCCAGGACTACAAGTTAATCAATAAAAAAAGGCATTTTCATATCTCAGTCTAAGTACCTTAAGGAAATTTTGAAAAAAATTGGTATGGAAAATTGTGCCTTTGTGAGCACTCCCATGGTTACAAGTTGTAAAACCAGAAAAGATGATGAGTCTCTGGAAGTAAACCAAACTATGTATAGGTTAATGTTTGACAACCTTCTTTATTTAACAACATCAAGGCTAGACATCATGCAAGTAGTAGGAGTGGTGGGTGGGTTTCAATCATGTCCAAAAGAGTCTCATGTGAATTTTGTTAAAAGAATATCCAGATACTTGTAGGGCACTATGGATTATGGCTTGTGGTATTCCAGGGGAACAAACCTTACTCTTAAGGCCTATACAAATGCATATTCGGTTGGAAGTGTGGATGAAAAAAAAAACACTATTTTAGGAGCATTCTTTCTGGTAAAGTCCCTATTTTCTTGGCTCAACAAAGAACAATCTTTAGTCTCTCTATCCATCGCTAAAGTAGAGTACAATGCCACAACCTGTTATTGTACTTAAGTTGTTCATATGAAGCAAAATATAAAATACCTTCAATAAAGTTGTGATCATCTTGTTTCTATCACATGTGACAATATTAGTGTGCTTAATATATCCAAAAATCCTTTCATGCACTCTAAAATGAAGCATATTCCCATCAAGTATCACTTTCTTCAAGAACAAGTTGCAGATCAGACAGTTAGATTGGAATATATTCCAACCAAAGAAAATATTCATGATATATTTACTAAAACATTTCCAAGGGGAAGTTTCAAATACCTTAGATGCGATGGGAGTGGTTTCTTCCTCACAGGAAGGACTATCTCACTAATTTTACCAAAGGATAAAAAGGGGTTTCCTCCAGCCTTTGGCAGGAGGAAGATGAATATAAGGAAGTATTTACAAGAAATCAAGTTATAGACAAGGGGAGATTCACATGATAGGAAGCATGTTTTGAGGGGGGGATGAAATTTACAAAAAGATAAGGTCCATAGGAAATTCTAGGAACAACTATGAAGCTTTGGTAAGAAACCACATCCCTTTTCATTAATGTCAAAGGGGGAGAGAAAGGAAACATTGAATCAGTACGAGGACTTTGGAGAAAAAAATAGAGGAAAGAAAGTAGGATCAAGTAGGAAGAATATTCACAACCACTCAGGGGAGTTCCTAGTAGCATGTTGGGGTGATTTGAGTTCATTGCCATCAATGACTATTAATGTTTAGTGGTGTTTCTATCAATTGAAAATGGGGAGATTGTTGGAAATAGTGTTGCCATTGATGTCAAAAGGGGAAGTATAAGGGAACAACAATGAATCAAAGGAAGCAGTATGATAGCCCAAAATTGTGCATGCCCTCATCAAATGAAGTCAATGTGGTATCAAGTTTACTAAATTTTTATCAAAGTTACAATGTATAAATGAATATGTGGATGGTATGGTTAGATAGTTCTCTACAATACCTTTCCAATGGTATAACACACTTGGAAAAACTCCTCCCAGATGAGAAGTTATGATTGTTTAAAGTTGGCAACTACAATGAGGATAAAAACACTAAATTTATTTGAAAAACACCAAATTCATTAAACATCACACGTATTTAGAGTATCTATGATTTTGTGGTTAAATATACAGTGGATGTCAAACAAACTTGTGCACTATTTAATCTGTTAAATTTTGAGCACCTTCTTGATAATTTTAATGTTCAAATTATCATGAATGATAGATGAAGTGTCAACTTGTCTGAAGTTTAATAAGGGCCGCCCCTTTATGTTGGACCAATCCTATAGAAATACATGGGGAGAATATATTAGACCCCTCGGTCAAATGCCACACAACATGCTAATATGGCACCTTTAGCCAGTCAATAAGGGAAAATATTGGTGGCACAAGGCCCACTTAGGGTGTGCCACATGGTAGGTATGACATCATAATGATGTCAGTATTTGGGTGTCTAATGACCCCTAGATCCTATTCATTTGAAGTGGTCCCATGAGTAGTCTTGTTCCCCTAAAGGGGGTTTCCATTTGTGTATATATTGGTTGTGTGGCTCGTGGCTTAATGACATTAGAGAAGGGTATGAAGAACAAAGTGAAGGCTTGGACCTTGTGTCTAGTCCGAGGAAATGCAACTAGGGGGTTGCAGGGTTGAAAATATGTGGTTTGTCCCAGGATATGACATGGAGAGCGCAATTATTTTAATTTCTTGGTTGTTTATTGGTTTGGCCTTGGTTGTGGTAACAAAATTTTATATATATATATATATATATATATATATATATATATATAGATATAGATATATTATTTCTTTTTTTCTTTTTTTTTGATGTGAACAATACAATTCGTTTGATTTGTTAGGACCTCGAGAGCATAATTCATTTCATTATTCATTGGTTGCTTGACTTTTCATTATGATGTGGAGATCACAATTTGTTTGAGTGGTTGAAGGAAAAATATTGGTGACACGAGGCCCACTTAGGGTGTGCCACACGGTAGGTATTACATCATAATTATGTTAGTAGTTGGGTATCTAATGGCCCCTAGATCCTGTTGAAGAATCTAGGGCAATGAGGTTAATATGATTCTTCTCACAATGATAACTATTTGCGAGGTACTTTTTACTTTTTCTTATTAGCACAATCTTCTCTTGTTATTATTAGAGTGTGTTTTCTTACTTCATCAAATAGTCTCCAAAACAAAAGAGACAAGAACACAAGATGTTGTCTTTCTTCCAGGGTCAAAACCTCTCACTCTTTGAGAGGAAAACCTGCACAAATTCTTCTTATAGAGATTCCAATTGATGAATACCAAGACCACGACACTTGACTTATTTAGTCACTCCAAGGTCAAGACACCAATCCTCTTTTTCATCATTAATAAGATCATCGTCACTGCTATTGAAGTCATCACTGCTGCAACACCGAGGCCATCACTACGACACCACCAAGATCATTACTTCTACACCATTGTTGTACCTTCACCGAGATCTTCACCATAATAACAAGATCTCTATACTGATATATATATATATAGTATAGAGATATATGTAATCATATCAGTATATGATTACATATATGTTGAGATTATGACCGCACCTAGAATGTACGCTAAGACTGATTATGTGACTATGGGATTACCTAGATCCTCCTCATCACAAATATGCCGAGACTGCAAGGAGATAGGTCTGAGCCCTTTTTGGTGGTATCCATCGAGATCTTCCTAATCACAAATATGCCAAGATTGCAAGGAGATAGGTCCGAGCTCTTTTCTATGGTATCCGAGGCTACTTTTGTGATCACCAAGACTATGAGGAGGCTGAGACTTCATCTCTATGGTACCCATCCGAAAAACACAGAGATGCTTGTCTGAATTATTTGCCTTCTGTGGTGACCCTAACTGCATATAAATAGTGGTTTGCCTCTACACTTGAGTTGACATGTCATGCTAAACAAGTGTGTCTCCATATGTGCCAACTTGACTTCCTTTGTTATTGTTTGGAGGCCGACTTCTTCAAGAGGGATTGTGCTTGTCTGTGGAGGGCTTCTATTCATTTCTATAGACTTGTATACATTAAACACAAGCTCAAGAAGGGCTTTTCATACATGACATTAATTCTAGACTTTACATGACAAATCGTATTATTCTAAAATCACATGCTCATGAAACCTATGAAGAAAGTTTACAATAATAATTTTGTTCTCTTTATTACATCATTTACATTAGTCATAATTACATGTGATTATGAAGATCGAACCTAGTTACACTTTCTTCAACACTCCCTTTTAACTAGGGAGGTATTCATAATGGTACTTGGTCATTCTCAATCTGAATAATTTCTCATAAGAAGAATTGGTTATGTGATTTTGCCGAAGATTATCTAAACAATATTATGGATCACAGAAGTCTAAATTCCTTAAGAATTGGATTGGTAATCCATTTCTATAGCATCATAGCAAGCAACATTGTTTCCACAACAAGGCCTTGACTGACAACTCTATATCTCATCATATCAGAGCACAATGTTGGAGAGACCAATGATTATAAACACTTTCATCATTGTCTCTCAAGGTACATACCCACCAGGGTGTTCACTGAGTATGACCTTCTAGGGCTATTCTTATCTTAGGTTCCTATCCCTCAAAGAATATGAGTCCTCTTGCCTACTCTTATCTTGGATGTCGTACACATCCTCAAAGAGCATCGAATGCCAAATGATTATGCAATCCTCCACTCTTTCTTCCCAAGTGAAGATAAGAATGTTGTGTCTATATCTCCCTCTTAACTAGGCAAGATATGCCTATTCCTGTAAAGGAATGTACCCAAGCTCCTTTTGACCAGGAACTTGCCCAAGTTCCCTCTTAATTAGGGACTTGTCAAAGCTCCTTCTTAACTATGTTATCTCCCTTTCATCAAAAATTTCTTCTTTGTGGGTCCTTCAACTGTTTGATCAATTTATTTCCTTGATGTCATGAAATTTAGTTGAGATTCTTCCTTGTAGGGAATTAGCCATCGATCACTTTCCTCCTTGGTTCATCTTGTCATTTCTTTCTTCATGGAAAGTGGCCTTCTTGGTACATGTATGGAACCTTCTTCATATGGCTACTTCTTTCTCATCATGCTTCTTTCAGGAATTTCCATTCACCACATGAATGTTAGTTGTACTTGTGCTTATAACTCTTGTTCCAGTAGCCCTGCATGAACTCATCCAAATATTACTCAAGAAATCAAAAAATAACATTAAATCAAATAGTACCTTACAAGATGGCTCTTCATCATGACATATTCGTGTAGGTATCAAGACCCTACATAAATGTTGAAACATCTCCCAAAGATATCCATTGTCAAGGGTCTCAATCTTTTTCAGACTCTCATTAGATTCTTCATATCTTTCTGGGAGATTTCCTAGTCAAATATTCTTGGTCTTTTGGATGTTTATTACATTTATCATGGTTTCATATCTCATGATATCTTCCTCTTACACATTCCATTCCCAGGAGATTCCAATCAGAGTTCCTTAATTGTAGTCAACCACCTCATACTTAATATGAGGACATATTATGTTGATTTCATCTAGTGCGACTTATGCCTTCCTGCATCCTTTTAGAGGAGGCTATCATTTTCCCTTGATCATGCTTCTCAAGATAGAAGTAGTGATCGATGTAACCTGTGACCATACAACATGAATTTATAATATTAAATACAAACATACATACCTCATTTTACCTTTAGGTCATCTAGGCTTATTCCAACAACTTCCTTAATTGAAAAGATCTTCAACCCCTTGATCTACTTCATCCCTTATGTCATCATACCATGATCCATGAATTCCACAAGTTGGATTTCCTGATGAAACACTTTCTTCCTCTCTAGATTAGTGAACCCTCCGATGAGGATTCCATCAAAGAATCTTGAGGATCTTGCATATCCCCATCTGTCAAATGTTTCCTTTTTTTTGACTTGATGTATGATGAGCCTTGTCCTGGATGACTTCATCCTTTCCTTCAATGTCCAATGAGGTTCCCAAGAGCTATATCCTTTTTATTTGGCTGACATGGATTTTTTTCATTATGTCCTTCATGATTCCCATGGTGATGTCACAAGATCTTGTTTCTAATTCTTCCATGATGTCATTATGCATCTTATTATTTATCATGGTCATATCTATAACAAAATATTTAGGAGCTTGTGATAAGACCCTCTTATGAGGGATACCATTTCAATCATAGCATAGAGACCATAAGTTTTCGAATGAGGTAACTTTAGTGAGTTTAAGAACAATGATGATTATATTCTTATCATCTCTCCCAGATATCCCAATTGAGATCTTATAAAGATATCCCTTCATTATTTGATACCTTCAATCATATCTAAGTGATCTTCTTTACTGCATTTTCAAAGAATATATCTTCTAGCATTTCATATATCTCTTTGATGTCTCCTCTGCTACATAGGGATGAGAGGAACTTTGAATGATTTCATAAGAATCCTATGAGTCCCTTGATCCTTTTTCATGCATTCAAACAATGATTGACCTTTAGAGAATTTTCCATAGATATCACCGACTTCTCTTTCGGGGACTATATCTATCCTCCTTTCTTATGCAAGGAATTTCGATGACCCAACCAATTTATATATCTCCTTGCAAACAAGAAGTCATTTAACCAAACTTGATTATAGAATGAAATATACTTACTTGTCATGTGAAGATGAAATATTCACCTTGATCATGTTGAAAGTGGTTGAAGCAGATGCATTGATGCTTCCTCTGGATGAGATCCTTGTTGTAATGATGGGAAGCTTGCCTTCTTTCTTTGAAGATACTTCGACTTATACATCTAATACTTACGATTAATAAATTGTTGATATACTTGAGATGGCACTGTATTGCTATCACACAAGTGGACTATGGAACCTTGTAGCATTTTGTTGAAGTTGCAGCATCATGTAGAACCATAGAACATCGATGTCAATTTCTATGAACATCAACTTATAGTATCGAGACCTATTACTTAGTATTATATGGACACCGAGATCCCAACAACATAGCATCGATACTATTATCATGAAATTACTAGAGAATATTTTAGATAAGGATCCAAACCAATCTCACTACAATACTAAATTGTCTTGCTATTGTAGACTAATTATTCAAAATTTGATGTAGATGTTGATCCTTTTCTTTGATAACATTTAACTTTCTTTGATGCCCTTCCTAAAAATTGATCCTTGAATGTATCTTTTATGCCTTGCCTTTGAATTCAACGCCTTAGCTCTGATACCATGGTGAAGAATATAGGGCGATCAGGTTAATATGATTCTTCTCACAATGATAACTATTTGTGAGGTACCTTTTACTTTTTCTTATTAGCACAATATTCTCTTGTTATTATTAGAGTGTGTTTTCTTACTTCATCAAATAGTTACCAAAACAAAAGAGACATGAACACAAGATGTTGGCTTTATTCTAGGGCCAGAACCTCTCACTCTTTGAGAGGAAAACCCGCACAAATTCTTCTTATCGAGATTCCAATTAACAAATACCAAGACCATAACCCTTGAACTATTTAACCACTCCAAGATCAAGACACCAATCCTCTTATTCGTCATTGTTGAGATCATGATCACTTCTACTGAAGTCATCACTTCTACAACACCGAGGCCATCACTACTGCACCACCGAGATCATTACTGTTACACCATTGTTGCACCTTCACCGATATCTTCACCATAACAATGAGATCTCTATACTAAGATATGTATCTATCTATCTATCTATATATATATATATATATATATATATATATATATATATATATATATATATGAGATATGCATCTAAATTCACTGAGATCATGTCCTTGTAACTATGTCTCCATCAAGATCATGACTATATCTACACCGAGACCATGATTACATCTATGCCGAGACAGTGTGTCATTGCGGGATTACCGAGATCCTCCTCATCACAAATATGCCAATACTGCAAGGAGACAGGTCCGAGCCCTTTTCTGTGGTATCCACCGAGATCTATATATATATATATATATATATATATATATGAGATATGCATCTAAATTCACTGAGATCATGTCCTTGTAACTATGTCTCCATCAAGATCATGACTATATCTACACCGAGACCATGATTACATCTATGCCGAGACAGTGTGTCATTGCGGGATTACCGAGATCCTCCTCATCACAAATATGCCAATACTGCAAGGAGACAGGTCCGAGCCCTTTTCTGTGGTATCCACTGAGATCTTCCTCATCAAAAATATGTCGAGACTACAAGGAGATAGGTTCGAGACCTTTTCTGTGGTATTCAAGGCTGCTTTTGTGATCACTATATTGGTAGGCCGAGACTGTGATCAGTGAGACTTCATCTCTGTAGTACTCATCCGAAAAATACAGATATTATTGTTTGAACTCTTTGCCTTCTGTGGTGACCCTAGCCACATATAAATAGTGGCTTTCCTCTACACTTGAGCCGACATGTCATGTCGAATGGGTGTGTCTCCATATATGAGATGACTTGACTTCCTTTGTTATTGTTTGGAGGACAGCTTCTTCAAGAGGGATTGTGCTTGTATTTGGAGGGATTCTAGACATTTCTATAGACTTGTATACATTAAACATAGGCTTAAGAAGTGCTCTTCATACATGACATTAATTATAGATTTTAAATGAAAAATCCTATTATTCTAAAATCACTTGCTCGTGAAACCCATGAAGAAAGTTTATAATAATAATTTTGTTACGTTTATTACATCATTTATATCAGTCATAATTACATGTCATTATGAAGATCAGACCTAGTTACACTTTCTTCAACAGATCCTAGTCATTTGATGTGGTCCCATGAGTAGTCTTGTTCCCCTAAAGGGCACTCCCATTTGTGTATATATTGGTTGCATGGCTCGTGGATTAAGGGCATCATAGAAGATTATGAAGAACAAAGTGAAGACTTTGACCTTATGGCTAGTCTAAGGAAATGCAGCTAGGGGGTTGCAGGGTCAAAAATGTGCGGTCTGTCCCTGGCTCTAACATGGAGTGCACAATTCTTTTGATTGATTGATTGTTTATTGGTTTGGCCTTGCTTGTGGCAACACAATTTTTTTTTTTTTTTTCATTTTGATGTGGATGACACAATTTGTTTGATTTGTTATGACCCCGAGAGCATAATTAGTTTCAATGTTCATTGGTTGCTTGATTGTTCATTATGATGTGGAAATCATAATTCGTTTGATTTTTTATGACCTGGAGAGAAAAAATTATTTGATTTTTCATTGGTTGGCGTACCCTTGGTTCTGATGTGGAGAGCACAATTTGTTTGATTTTTCATTGGTTGATGTACCCTTGGTTATGATGTGGAGAGCACAATTTGTTTGATTGGTTGCTGGCCCTTGTCATGGCATGACATGGAGATCATAGTTTTTGGATTTTTCTTTAGTTGACATGTCCTTAGTTATGATGTGGGGAGCGAAGTTTGTTTGATTGGTTCTTGGCCCTGGTCGTGGCTTGACGTGGAAAGTGTAGTTTGTTTGATTGTTTATATGTTGACCTATCCCTAATCCTTGTTGAAGAATCTAGGGCATCTGGGTTATAGAGAGATTCTTCTGACGATGATAACTATTTATGAAGTACTTTTTACCTTTCTTATTAGCACAATCTTATCTTATTATTATTAGTGTGTTTTATCTTAATTCATCAAATAGTTAACAAAACAAAAGGAGACAAGAACACACGAAGTTGGCTCTCATCTAGGGAAAAACCTATCTCTCCTAGAGAGGAAAACCCTTCTGAAAATATCTCTTATTGAAGCTTCAATTGAAAAATGTCAAACCCTAGACCCTTGACCTGTAGATCCTCCAAGCATAAGACACAGTCTCTCTTTTTCAGATACCTCCTTTTTTACTTGATCTTTTCCTTCGCACTTCTTCCGGCAACTGATGGCACTTTCCTTCACTCCTTTTTTGATAACTGCAGAAACCCTAGGTCTCCTTAGATACATCTTCTTTGGTGTCTTCCTTTTCCTTCTCTACCTCGCTTGGAA
The DNA here is from genome assembly GCA_031772625.1 of Pinus tabuliformis. NCBI lineage: Eukaryota > Viridiplantae > Streptophyta > Pinopsida > Pinales > Pinaceae > Pinus > Pinus tabuliformis. The sequence continues at coordinate 1,356,454,596 of CM062805.1, forward strand.
TTATTCCTTCTCCTTGATACTTAGACTATATAATGAGCCTCTTCTTTTGGGGTATCTCTAAGTTAGAGGTTGATCCTCTTAACCCTACAACAAATTTGATTTCTTCGCACATGTGGCTGAACCAGGGCTTGATATAAATCCTTTTACTTGCTTCCTTCCTTGGATTTAGGTGAGACCTACTTCGCTTGAGAGAGAGACCTATTTGAAGTCTCTTCTTCACCCAAACCACTTCTTATTATGTTGTTTTACTTGTGGATTTAATGTGACTACAAAACTACCCTCCTTTCTTCACATGTGTGACAGAATTAGGCCCTAAAATAGTCCTCCCAAACTTGGTTTCTACTTTTTCTTCTTCGCTGCGCTAGAAGCACCTTTCTACTCCTTTTTATCACCTCTTTCTTGACTCTCATTCATTTAGAGATCACTTAATAGTCTATTGGTGAGTTTGAACAACCCTATATATAGGAGTTTGTCCCTTCTATTTTGTCCAACTTGAGCTAGTGAGGCCGACTTGACTTTAAGTGCACCAAAAAATCATTTCTTTGAGCCGACTTGAAGAGGAGACTTGTCTTTTCTTTGGAGGATCCTTTTGACATATTTTTTGACTCTAATACATAGATTTACATACTCTAACATGCCCATATGGGCCTTCAACAATCACATTGAATCATGGACTTTCCTAGAAGCACTCAAACATGTGCTTGACCTATGTAATGAGAAAAAAACTCATTTTTACAATTTACAAAAATAATAATTCTTTTCTTTTACAAGTACAAATATCAAAATTACATTTATGAAGAGTGAAACTAGTTACACTTTCTTCAACACTCCCTCTTAACTAGGGAGGTATTCATAAATCGTTACAAGGTGTTTGGACATTTTCAATTTGAATAATTCACATAAGAGAAATTGGATTGGAAATCCATCTATTCTAACATCATAGTAACCAACATTGTTTCCACAACAAGGCCTTGACTGATATCTCTATCTCTCATTAGATCAGAGCACAATGTTGGTGAGACCAATGACTATAGACACCTTCATCATTATCTCTCAAGGTACATACCCACCAGGGTATTCACTGAGTATGACCTTATAGGACTATTCTTATCTTGGGTTCCCAACCCTCAAAGAATATAAGTGCTCTTGCCTACTCTTATCTTGGATGCCCTACACATCCTCAAAGATTATCGGATACCATATGATTACCCAATCCTCCATTATTTCTTCCAAAGTGAAGACAATAATGTTATGTCTATCTCTCCCTCTCAACTAGGGAGCATATTCCCATTCCTGTAAAGGAATGTACCCAAGTTCCCTCTGACCAAGGACTTGCCCAAGCTCCCTTTTGGTTAGGGACTTGTCAAAGCTCCCTCTCAACTAGGGACTCTCACTCTTCATCAACAACTTCTTCTTTGTGGGTCCTTCGGTTGCTTGATAAATTTTTTTCCTTGATGTCATGAAATCCAATTGAGCTTCTTCCTTGTAGGGAATCATCCATCAATCACTTTCATTCTTAGTTCGTCATGTCATTACTTTCTTCATGGAAAGTTGCCTTATTGTTACATATCTAAAACCATTTTCATATGTCTAATTCTTTCTCATCATGCTTCTTTCAGGAATTTCCATTCACCACATGAATGCTAGTTATACTTGCGCTTACAACCCTTGTTCCAGTAGCCCTGCATGAGCTGATCCAGATATTATTCAAGAAATCAAAAATAAAATTAAATCAAATAGTACCTTACAAGATTTCGCTTCATCATGACATATTTTTGGCTTGAATCATCAACATCCTACATGTTCATATCTCCAAGGCCTTTCCATGTGTCAAGTTTCTTTTGATATTTTTCTTCCTTTGTCAGAATTTTCATGCCTTCTTTTAGGAGATGCTTCAACAAATTTGTCGCATGTTGATTCCTAGTGTCCATGGTGTCCTTTTATCCCTGATCTCTTTATCTCATATGCTTCTTTATATTTTTTCTTAGTCAACCACCTCATACTCCATATGGGGACATTTCTCATGTTGACCTTTATCAGTGAGTGAACCATGCCTTCATGCATATCTTCAATGAAAGAGATCTACCCTGTTCTTGACCATGCTAGTAGAGAAATTTCCCATGCTCATTGATACAAATGATGACATGAATTTAACTAAAAACAAATATGCATACATACCTCATATTAGTTCTTTCCTTGATCATTTATGCTTCATTTGACAACTTCCTAAATTGACATTAACTCAATCTCCTTTGCTTTTCTATATCTTCCTTGCCTACATATCATCCTTTCTTGAATCCCCATAAGTGGAATTCCCATCAAGACATATGATTTTCCTGAAGGTCATGAACCCTCTATTGAAGATTCCACTGGAGGATCCTTGTAGTCCTCATCCTACAAATGCTTCTTTCTGCTGATGATAGTGGCCTTCCAAGATGATTCTTCTTGATCATGATCATTTCCTTTATGCATTGATGAGGTCATCTAATGGCTTGATCCTTTCTACATGAATATATTTATCTGAGCTATCTCTACATAATGCTCCTATAGTCCTGAATATGCCATTCTCATAAACCATGCATTCTATCCTACTGCTACATGTTCCTATGATACCCAAAAGTTTAAAGAAGACTTATGTGAAGAAGTTGATCTTAGTTATAGTAGAGATCTAGAGGGTCCTACATCTTCTACTTCTTATCTTCTTCTTTCACTTCTTGGGTAACGTGGGCTTCTTCTCGTCTCCTCTTATTGTTGTGCTTCTTGAACTTAGGACAATCCCTTTTATAGTGTCCATATTCTTGGTAGCCAAAACATTAGATTTTGGACATACATCTTTTACCCTTTCTCTGTGGACCAAACTTGCCAAATGTCCCTTTTCTCTTGGCCATAGAAGCAAATTCTTGCTACTTTGATCCCACATCATCCTTGGATTTGAGTCGAGTCTCTTCAATTTTGCATAGAGACCAAAGTTCATTCAGTGGGGTGGCTTCCTTCTTAGCATATACACTTGATGTGAAGTTTCCCCATTCCTCAGGTAATGCATTGAGAACCACAGTTATCATCTCTCTGTCTAATATAACTTCTCCTAGTTCTTGCAGTTGGTCTCTCATCTCAGATACCTTCATGAAGTACATAGATATTACTTCTTCCTTGGATATATTCATTTTATATAATTCATTATGCAATGATATCACTTCTCCAACTGTACTAACTGAGAATAGCTCCACCAACTTATCATAGATTCCTTTAGATGTTTCAAGTTTAGAAACATAAGGAATGAGAGGGTCCTTGATGTATTGTATCATAATCCTATGAGCCCTTGTTTCATCCTTATCATACTTTGCTAGGGCTTGATTTTGTTCCTTAGCAGGAATAGTGACACTCCCTTTTATGTAGTCCAGAAGTTCATTTTCTTTGAGAAGTAGATCAATCCTCTTTTTCCATGCAAGGAAATTAGCAGTCCCAACCAATTTGTTGCTTTCCTTGCAAAAAATAAATTTTGATATTTTTAGAAGAGAACATAAAAATTCTTATTTGGGAGTGTTAGTTATGAAGATATTTTGTTGCTTCCTTGATGATTAAAGCTTCATCTTCTTTGATCTTTGAGTTCTTCAAGATACTTCCTTCAAGGAGCCTTGTGAGAGTTTTGATGTTGAAAACTTCTCAATGCGTACATATGGAGATCTTCAATGATGGGCCTAGATCTAAGTACCTTCCTTTGAAGATGATGATTAATGGTGATATAAGTATGTGAATGGGTTTTTGACATGTGAACAAAAGGTAGTATTATTTGGATATGATATGAGCTCTTGGATCTAGTCTAAAATATTATGAAAAGTGGTTCACACCAGGTTGACAAAGAAGGTGGGTGCCTCCGTTGAGATTGGTGCCTCAATCAGATTAAAGCATACATCAATTTAAAGCTTGCATATTTTCTATGTTAGTGAATCAATCATGTTGTGGTGTATTTCAAGTGGTTTCTTTCACATTTTGGGCGTTGGTGCTTGTAAATCTATGTCATTGAATTCAGGAAGACAAAAAGAATTTGTGGTTTTCTCCCGGAAGGGTTTCCATGTAAAATCTAGTGTTCACATGTGCTGATGTAATGATGGTTATTTTATGCATAGTTTCATTCATTTTTATAATGAGTGCCATTTTCTAATGCATTTTATATAATCAATTATTGATGAAATGGTTTTGAAATTATGAATTTCCCATTACATTGATTCGTCCTACACAAGTGTGATATTTGGTATAACAAAAGGAACAATTTCTTGTTGCCTAATGCAAAATGTCATTTAGATTTTTGGGATCCATCTTCAGGCCTTCCTTGAAAATTACAAATCCCAAGTATGCAAACTCCTCCTTTAGAAAAATATACTTTTTCAAATTGTCAACAATTTATCTTCCTTGAACTACTGTAACACCTATCTCACATGATTTAGGTGTTCTTCCTTGCTCTTACTAAATATTATAATGGCATCCAAGTATAAAACACATTTCCCAAAAATGGTTTCAATACTTCATTCATAAATCTCATAATTGTGTTAGGAGCATTTATTAAACAAAATGGCATGACTAGCCATCCAAACATTTTGTCCTTTGTCTTAAACATTGTATTCCATTTGTCACCTTCCCTTATCCAAATTTAAGTATATCCACTCTTCAAATTGATCTTTGAAACGTACTTGGCTCCACTCAAAGAATCCATGAGGTCATCCATCCTTTGTAAGCAAAATCTATACTTGATAGTGATCTTATTGATAGTTCATGAATCTACATGCATTCACCATTTACTTCCTTTCTTGGGTGCCAACATTGCTAATACAATGAATGGAATTAAAATCTCTTTGATCAATCCTATGTTAAGCAACTCTTGTACATGATTATTCAGTTCTTCACTTTCTATTGGAGTCCTTCAATAAGGATTTTTTTTAGGTAGAATTGACATTGGTATCAAGTAAATGTGATGTGATATACTTCTTGTGGGAGGTAACCTTGCTGGTGAATCATTGACAACAATCTCCTCAAATTCTTTCAACAAAGGTTGAATCTTCAATGGTATAGAGTTCATTTTCCCACCTTGCACTTTTTTCAACATTATGGCCAAAATAAAATGAAACTTCTTCCCTTCCTTCAAAAAATCCTTAGATAAACACATCATAACCCCTAGAACTACTCCTCACATCTTTGTTTCTACCACTTTTTGTTGTTGTCATTTCATTTTCCAACATTTTTTTCAACTTGTATCATTGTCCAGTCTTTGTGAATTCATAAGTATTATCCATACCATCATAGAAAAGATTCCTATCAAATAACCATGGTCATATGAATAATAGATGACATGCATACATCTGTACTAGATCACATAAGGCCTATTCACTAAAGCTTTCAATCTAAAAGTTTAACAAGCACTATTTTTTCTCAGTCACTTACTGTCCCTTTTGTAACCACGCAACTTGACATGGATTGGGATGGGGAATGCATTTTAAATTTAGTTTCTCTATGTATTTTTCGGATACCAAATTTTCTGTACTTCCATCCTCTATTAGTAGATTACAAAATTTTCCCTAAAATTTACATTTAGTCTTATAAAATTTCCTTCTTTGTTCAAGTTCTTATATTGTCTTCTTTTTAGGTTTAAGCAACACCCTCCAAAACATTAAATTCTCATTTTTTTCCTACTAAAGGTGTTATAATTGTGTTTTCATTGATGGGAAAGTATGGCAAAGACTAGCTAAGATGTTAAAGGTGTTAATGTTGATGACATAGGTGATCAAGATATAGGCACAAGGAGAAGAATGGACAAGGATAGTAAAGGTGAGAAGGTGCACTGACTTCTAAGACATTTATAGAGTAGAATATCACTTAAAGTGTAGATGTAACCCACTTATATGGAAAGATATATGAAAGAGCTTTCTAGTGGTATGTGGAAGATCATAAATGGCCTTTTGGATTGAAGGTTATGGCCAACCAAAGGTGAAGCCCTAAAAGTCAAGGGATGTAGTTAAATATGGTCTAGTGGAATTAACAAACATTAAATTTGGTAGTCAACCAAACCTAGAAAAGTTGATGACTGAAAGACTAGTGAAGGTGATCGTTTAAATGGTGGGAATGTTCATGGGTAGATTTGCTGCCATGTGCTCCCACTGGCATATCGTCAGTCATACGCAAGCCCGGGTGCTTTCGAGCGTTAACGTGCAAGGGTGCGCAATAGGTGGTAATTCCCATACCGTCGATCTCAAAATAAATGAGGGAGATGAATTGCAGACACCCAATACCTCCCTGCCCCCCTTTCATTACCACAAACCATGCATGGGGGGTGTGCAAACCACTAAAGTGTCTTTTATAACTGTGAAGATGACCGTAGCATGACCATGTCATGTGATCGTGACTGTGGCTAAACGCCATAAGGGCAAGTGGAAAAGACAATGACCCATCAACCAAATGGTGGATAGAAAATGGAGCAACTCAATAGATGGACACAAAATTGGTAGATAGCTGGGCCAATACATAGAAAGACCAATAAATACGAATACAAGTGACATGCATAGGTAGATGATGACATCAGTATGACATGGCCCAATGAGAGGAGGACATGTGGTAGTCATTTTTGGACTTTTTAGGTACCCTAGTGGGTGATTTTCAGGTGACATGTGGATGACTCTGAAGGAACCACGTGGTAGAGATGATATAAGCATGATGTTATATTGGTAGGCTTGATCCTGGAAGGCTTCGAGTGGTGTAATAGAAGAAGCTACAAGACAACTGGGTGTCGGGCGTACGTGGCAATTGTTAGAGAAACATTAATCTAGTGTACATTAGATTGGAGTGCAAGCACAAAGGCGAATCTACTAGGACACATTATCCCAGTGGCATGGTCTCGAAAGGTAATAGAGGAATCTCTAGGTTGACAAACTTCGGGACACGACGACGTACACGACAAAAACAACGACCAATGGGAGAAGGAGGAAAGTCAGACCCACCTGACAACTCATCTTGATACGCAAACCCCGGAGGTGTTTATGAAATATTGTCAGGATAAAGTAGCCAGGGAATAAGATTTAGTGCTAGGACGAGGTTTTGTTTGGCATAATGACCAAAGGCGCAAGTTGGGTAAGTCCTCTAGGAATAAGGTTCACAGGGCCCACAGAGGTTATGGTCGAGGTTACAACTCCTTGGTCATATAGGATATAGGGCCAATATACAAAGCACCAGGGGTTAAAGGACAATATGGCGACTTGGAAGTGATTGGTGGAATATTTGGAAATTTAGCCAAATATAGCACTCAACAAACTTAGAACTACAGTTTGAAGTCCAACTAAAACCTAAAAACTCATAGATTGCCTAAAATAACCAGTTTAACTTAGTTATTCACAGTGAGGTAGCAAAACAGTGAATGAAGGCTTAGAGAGAACATTTAGATTACTTAACAGAAGCTAGACAAAGGCAAAAATAATAGATTCATGCAAGAATTAAAGTGAAAGTTAACTAAATAGAAAAGAAGCTAAAAAAATCAGTAAAAATTCTTTATAAGTAGAATCAATTGAGAAATTATGAAGGGTGGTGTATTGTGCAATTGTATGAGAAATTCTGTGTTGCTGATGCTACTGGTGTGTTCATAATGAGATATTTTTGAAGGTTTTGGTGATGGTATAAAAATTTAATTGTATATGTAAGGATTTGGCTTCTTGATTTGAGTATGAAAATTGTATGAAACGTGAATAATTGAGGTCAAGCAAGTTGTAGCTTGCAGATTAGGGGTTGTAGCTCCTTCCAGTAGTTCCAATAAATATTTAAGGGTCGAAGTTCCTTTCAGTTGTAGTTGATAAATCAGGGAGTAGTAGATTCCTATTGGTTGTAGCCAAAAAAAATTGTAACAATAAGTAGTAGCTTGCCTTCATGAAGAAATTGTAGAAAATGTTGAAGAATTTATGTGTACTATTTGTGCTAGTTATGTTGATTCTTTTCATGTTCATATGAATTGATTGATGAGGTATTTCTTGATGTCCAAGTAAAAATTGCAAGTAAAAGAAATATTATGAAATTCCTACAATAATGATTCACTCCCCCTCTCAGTATTGTCCTAGTTTGTAACCAAAGGACCATTACATTTTCACCAACAATGGTTTCCTAATTTTCCTATGTGGGATTTGTTTGGGCTTCACTTCTTCTTCTTGCATTATTCTTTTTCAGACATTTAGATGCCTTATTCCCCTCTACTCCAAGTATTTAGCAACAAAATACTAACCTTTTCCTCTTTTGAATCCTTTTCCTCTTTCAAGGCCACCATTCATTCCTATATTAATTTTGATATTAGTGGATTCATTTTTTCTTTTCATTGCCTCTAGTAGTACTTTCTTTTCCCCTACCATTGGGTCATTTCCTTAGAAATTTTTGTTGTGCTTTTCTGTCAATATTTTCTTCTACTTTCAAGCAACTTGAAAGGATTCATCTACATTCTGAAAGAAATATGTGCTCATCTCATCTTGAATATTATATATTAACCTATTCACATACCACGCCACTCTTTGATATTCTAGTTCTTTAATCCTTGATTTGAGTGATAGTTTAAAAATTCCTCAGTATACTATCAGAGAATCAATTTTTTCTACCTGAGGTTATGTACATTCTTACACAAATTATGTTGGTAATCAATAGGTAGGAATTTCTCCTTAATTTTTCCTACCATCTTCCTCTAGGTTCTAATATTCTCCTACCAATTGTCTACCCTATTATTCTATAAAATGGGGCATGCTCCTTTAACTTTGTCATGGGAAACCGACCATAATTGGGTCCTGAACATTCTTGTACTCAAAGTAATTTTCGAGAGCCTATCCAATCAGTGACAGACTCAGCCTTTAAAATACCATCATAGCATGAAATTTCTGCCTTTGCACTTTCTATTTCCTTTAGAAAGGATACCAAATGTACAATTGGGTCCACTTCCTTAATGTTTTTCTCCTCTTCAATCTCATCTTCTAACTTTAAGTCAAATTAAACATCCCTAGGTCTCCTATTTTCCAAATATTCTATTCTCGTTCATAATGTTAGTGTCAGTCTTTCCAGCCTTCCTACAGTGATCAAATGTGCTCTTACAAAGTGATTTTGAAGTGTCAAGGTCAAATTTTGTCATTTCAGTGAGTCTTCAAGCAAAATTTGGTCACTAGGCATTAGGTCTAGGGTTTGCCCAAATGTCAGTCCATGTCATCATTCAGCTGAGTGTATCATCATTCAGAGGGTTGTCATCGTCATGTCAGTATCTAATGGGTCATTTTACATCTTGTTCATGCTTCAGTTGTGCCTAGGTAAGCTCATTTCCCTCTCCTAGGGTTTTGAAAGCCAATTTCTCTTGGACGGTCAAATCACCGGCAAAACTTGTTTCCTGATGTTCATACACCTTCCCCTATCCTTAAAGTACCTTATCAAACACTTCACATCCCTTAGATCCGCCAAATTCCTCATTTTTGCGCAAACCCTAGTTTCTAGCTACAACCTGGCGATTTTCTAGGTTTGGCCTGTGTTTTTTCCTTTTCGACCCCTTCCCCTCACTCAATCTCTGAGATTCCACTTTCCCCTACTTCCTAACATCCCTCCCCACTCCCAAAAATTTCCCCAAGAATTTAGAAGCCCTCTATCCCCTTCATTTCGCTCCATTTCGACAAAATCCCTTGTTTCACACATCGGGACAAGTTTCACTCAAAAGCTGTTTCTGAGCAATCAAAGATGAATTTTGAAAAACTGAAAGAGGTTTTTTTCCAAAACATGCCAAGGAAGAAAAACCTATTTCACTTTTTACACAGGTGTCATGGTTTGAGAGAAATGTCAAAAATACCAGCGAGAACGAAGGTGCTCCAAGGACAGTTGGCCAAAGCACAAAAACGAAGGAAAACGCCCGATCCACTCCAAATTTTGGCCAAAGCCTCTTTGATTGAGCATGGTACTTGATTGGGGACTCCCGGCCCAAATTTCAAGAAATTTGGAGAAAATTTTGTCATTTGTGAATTTTTTGTATAATTTTACAGGTTTTGGTCGTTGGAGTGGTCTCACCCCGCGCGCGACCACTCGTGGGGACAGCTCGGAACGGGGAAAACTCTACATTTTTGGAATTTTCATGCAAAAATACACTTGCCTATGGATGGACTTCAAATTTTATGGAGATTTGGACTTCCAAAAGCTCAAAATACATGCAAATTTTGACTTTCTGCCCCTTTTTTTAGTTGCAGAAAGCTGCCTTGGGAGAAATGACTTTTGAGGGGTCAAATCAATTCCAAATTCATAAATTCCAGTGGGGTTGGAAAGTAGACTCATAGACCTTTCCAACAAGCTATCTTGCACCTGATTTGGACACCAGGAAGGCCTTCAAACACAGCTGCCAATGTGCGCGACCACTCCAAGGGAGGGGCGCGACCACTCAGGGAAATTTCACCATTTTGACTATTTCGGCCTGCAAAACACTGTTTTTACTTTGGTTGACTTTTGATGTATGTAAATGATGTATTGTTGGGTAATTTTCATGGCACATGGATACATTTACTCTCCTTTAACACTTCTAGAAGTTTCCTTGATGTAAATAGTGAATATTAAATGCATGGATGGGTTACCTAAGTTTTAGAGGCAAGTTGTTTTGACTGCCTATTATCTAGTGCTCAGTTTAGAATTAGTTCAAACTGCTCCTAGGAAGCTGAGCTCGACCCCTAGAGGTGGGGAAAGGAGTTAAATGATCTATATTATGCCTTCTCTTGCTCATTTTCATGGTTGGACTCTTGAGGGAGAAGCTCTATTGTATATTTTACTTGTATCTCTGCAATTTGAGGAAAAGGAAGGCCAGGGTTTTGCAGACATCATTGTGGATTATTGTGTTGATGGTGTGTTTCCTACTTGTCATTGTAAGTGTGTTTATGTGTTCCATCTCTTATTCTATTGCTGCTAATTAAACAAAAGAAGTGATAAAGTTTGAATTCATGCATGCCATGCTCAGCTTTCAATTTTGTTTAATATTTATGTTTTCCACTGTCTAAAGAGGATTCAAAGTCATTGTTTGCCCTCTTTAGCTCCCTCTCTTTCTTCCTTGATCATCCATCTCAGCTTAAGGCATCAGCACAAACTCCTTCCTTGCCCCAAAGACTCACCTGAAAAAACTGAGCTCAATCCCCACACCCTGAATTGCACTCCCTCCAATTGCCACCAAAAACCCCAAAAAATTTAAATCAACCCTCCTCATCAGTTTACTAGCCTAATATCTTTGATCCTAATTGGTCTGCTCACCCCATTGAGAAAATACCTTGAGTTTGACCGGAGAGAGCCTTCTCCTTCCTCGTAGGGCTAACTACGAGGTGTAATGGTTTGATGTAGCCTTGAGATTTGTCTATCTCAGCCTAGGTGAAATTTCAAGCGCTAACACATAATTCCTTCAATTTTTAGTTCCTCACATGTCCTTGTGCTACTCCTTCTCTATGTGGTCACATGACTACAAGTTGTCTAGTGACCCTCAACCTGACTAAGATTCACAAACCTTATATGGGCTTGGTTTCTCATAACTTTCCTTCCATCAATTGTGATGAAAACCCCCTCTTAGGTCCTTCCACAATCACACACTAGAAAAGCACTAATAAAACATTGACCTCAAGAGCTTAAACCAACACTGATACCACTTGACACAGGTGACCATTAAAATCTTGTACACAACAAACTACAAGAACTTGATCCCTACCCACAAAGAGCACAACTACTTGTATGCTAACATTAATAGAAATAAAAAAACTAACATGTAGTGAGGAATTGAGAGTTATAAGAAACAAGATAAGAGACAACGATATATTCCATTTATTTTGATATAAACGCCAATTTATTCTTATAAACTGTGTACATTTTCTACTCTGCACCATGAGTCTGGATACACACTATCTACTTCATCCTCAAACACAACCGACTATTTATCTGTCTCTATTTTTCCATTCCTTTCTAGGTTCATGATTTCTTCTCCCTTTTCTTTTCCTCCTCTTTGATTCTCTGTCTGTTGCTTGCTCTTAAAAAATGGTTTGGAAGTTGAACAATTAAAACAATTCAATTTCCCAAACTAATTATTATTTCCTCGTGTAGGTGGCCCATCAATTTTCCACAAAGTCTCATAAGCCACATGGAATCCCAACAAGGTATGATCCATAGTGTTGTAACAAAGTTGCAACATTGTAACAACAAGGAGGAGTCACAACAATATAATAGCACGGTGGATTTGCAACACTGTAGCAACAAGGTAGAGTTGAAGCAATGTAACAACAAGGCATAGTCGCAACACTATAATAGAAAAAAAAGGTTACAACATTGTAATAACAATTCAAAGTCACAATACTATAGTAGCATGGTGGAGTTCCAACACTATAATAACAAGGTGTAGTTGCAACATTGTAGCAACAAGGTAGAGTTACAACACTATAACAACAATGGTAAAGTTATGGCATTGTCACAATACTTTTATTTCATTCTTTAACTATTAACTGAAATCAATTGATGCATATTGCACCAAAAATTCTCCCACATAACTTCCCTCATTTTTACCTATTTTGAAATATAAAGAATAATTTTACTATGAAAATTATAACTACACAATGTAAATAACAAGATTAAAAAATATAAACTAAATTTATTTAAAAAATATTAAATTTGGAATATAATTTTTATTTTTTAATTATAAATTAACAAAATTAATAATTTATTTTATTATATATTAATTTTTTTCTTTTCTTTCTCGTCCTCATTGCAATGCTGGTATATAGAATATATATTTTTTGTAAATCTTCTTTAAATATGTTGGTTTAACTAACAATGCTTTGCTTCTTTATAGATTTTCTTTAAATATGTTGGTTTAACTAAAAATGCTTTGTAGTAAAGCAATAGATGTCATTGTTAAATATTTATGATGAGTATATTTAAATATTGAAACCAAAAAATTTGATTTAAGGAATTAAAAATATTGATAATGATAACTCTTCTTTTTCTTTTAGGAGAAAATTGCAATTTGGATTTTATAATGCTCAGTATAAAAATATGTAAACTTATTTTGAATGGTAGAGTTAGGAATTCAGGGATTATAATATTTGGGAATGTTGTAGAGTAATTATATAATTATCGTGCAATGTTTTCATATTAATTGCAATCTAAATGGTTTCATAAGGGGTGGCAATATGACCATTGCCATTTTAGCACTAATATTAGTATGGAGATTGGAGATGGCATTGTAGGCTCCTCATAAATTTTTCACAAAGGTGTATCATAAGATAATGACCCTCCTAATAATGAATTATTTGATTTTGAACTTTATAGTTTATTTAATTCTTTCAAGGAGAGCTCCCTCTCATGTTACTTTGCAGAGCATGTGCCTTTGAAATATGTCACTTGACACTATATTTGAGAAGTGTGGAGCCCCAAGTAATACTACACCAAAACATGTTTAATTTTTCTTCGTGTATCAATCCAATGACTTGAAATATGTGTATTGCATATTTATTTGTGGCCCTTGGATGTGTGGAAATACATCGAAATATTTTTCCCACTAGATGCATGCTTTCTTAGTATAAAAAACCTACTTAATTAGTTTTTTTTAATTGGATGGATTTCTTTATGTGACTTTAATTTTCGTTAGTGTTGGAGTAAATTGTAGGTCCTATTAGGGCATTAATATAACTCCATAATCAAAATAGAGTTTACATTAGGGGTTAAATTTTTATTAATCTCAAAAAGTTCATGTTTATCAAGATTAGTAACAAAGTTTAGGACTAATTTCCACAATACTTGCTTTCACTATAAATAAACCATATCCTTTCATCCATGAATTCCCACATAAGCTCCTCTTTCCCTAAAGTTCCCTAGATTATGAATGCAAGTGAAGGTGTCTAGATTGAAGCTGTTCTTAAAAATGAAGGGAATGATGCAAGCAAAGTTGCTACCTTGAAGACTCCAACTCCTAAGGATTTGATCCCTAAGTTCACACCTGTGAACATTCCTAGTTATAATATTTCCAATAAAGAACTTATTGGTGCCATGACATAGTGATGTGGTGGGTGAAGAGTGCGCTTTCCTCCATCATTTCCCCACTTACAAGAAAGTGAAGCAATTTCTGATGTTAAGGTCTAGGATGATTAAAATCATCCCTTACAACTAACTCCTTCCCACTCTCTAGGACCTTGTTGATTATGATGTGGAGTTTAAGATGCCACATGTTCTGACTAAAATAACCTCTTGGAATGCACAAGGCTTAAATGGGCTTGGAATAATCTTCCAAGTGTTGACGTCTTTGGATGTGACATATACTCTTTGTTTGGAAAAGCTCAAAATTGTAGGGTTACTTTGTCATACCTCCCTGTTAGTAATTTAGCTAAGGGATAACTAATTTTGTTATAGTTATTTCAAGGAAAAACATAAAATCACTGTTTTGGTTTCTCCACAGTTTGATAATGTTGTTTCTAATTGGGGTTTTGAGCCATCCCATAAACTTGTATAGATCTTACTAAATTTATATGACTAGATTATTGGCATATCCAAGATCTATGCCTCTAGTTATTCAAGGGAGCATGCTTCATTTTTGTGGTGGACAACTGTTGGGGAGCATTAAGCCCCTTTGGTTCTTTGCGGATATTTAAAACAACTGTTTCTATATGGATATAATATAAAAGCACTATCTATAAATAATAATAAAAACAATTCTTGAAGGTATAACTTGACAAAAAACATATGCAATTAACTCCTATTCATCTATGATTATGCAGTTGTATTATGGGGCTACCCAATTGAGATCATAGCATTCATGTTAATTAGGCTTGACAAAATCAAGGGAGGTAGTTTGTTTCCCTGAATTGTGAAACACTACTTGCTTTTCATCCATAATGGTTTGAAGCTGGTTGTGCAGACATTGGAGGTCAATTTTGAGATCATGAATTTGTTTATGTTGAGCATATAGAATGTTTGATAGTGTTCCTATCTGAACTAAGAGTATGTCCACCTTCCTATTTGTCAAATCTATTTCCAATTTAATTGCTTCCTCAATTCTTTATATCTCTAAGATACTGCCATGTTTCTTCCATTTGTTATCCATTTCACCAATTTATTTTGGTCTTATTTCCCACCAAATTCCTCTATTAATTCAGCAAGTCCTAATAATGACACTTTTGAAGTTCTTGTTGACTTGGGTGTGCCCTATACCCGTAAAAAAAATGAGGCTCTTGTTCCTTTCTATCTCCTTTTCCTCCTGGCTTTTCTTGTTGAGAAAAAATGATGACAAACCTCCCTTAAAGGGCCAACTCCTCTCATCATGGATCCATGCATTGGCTTAGCTATCCATGTTGATCTTGATTTAATATTGGCTAGTGTTCCTTGATTGGATTGTATCATGTTTGGAGTATGGGAACCTTCATACCTCTAGTGGGACGATAATAGTCTCGTGGGGACAATGTCACCTAGGATTCTATGCATCGTATTATTATGATTACTCATCCTTTCTATTCATTTCTCTAATCACTGCATACAATAATCAAAATTTTCCAATCACCCATTTTTATTTGCATTAAATTTGATTATGAAATTGAAGTTTCCCTCCGAGTTCCATTTATTGACAAAGTTTTAGGGGATAACTGAATTGTTGGGTTTGCTAGTTTGTTTGAAGCACAATTTTGATCTCTAGAGACATGTTTATATTTTAAACTTGAGGGTGAAGCTAGGATATTTATGATTATTTTGTGAAAATGTGAGAGTTTCCCTTTTCTGGGACTAGTGCCAAGTGTGAGATGCCTAATTACACTTTTTGAATCTCGTATTATAATGGGGGACCTAATTGAAATTGTAACCACTAAATATAAGCCTTGGAGAAGAGCGTACATCTATATTTGGTTGTTGGATGCTTCATCCAATCTCAATGAGTACTCAAGTTCTATTTGTCCTCCATGCCTATAGAGAACTCCCCCTTGCCCTTCTCCTGCCTTTGTGAAAATGTGAGAGTTTCCCTTTTCTGGGACTAGTGCCAAGTGTGAGATGCCTAATTACACTATTTGAATCTTGTATTATAACGGGGGACCTAATTGAAATTGTAACCACTAAATATAAGCCTTGGAGAAGAGCGTACATCTATATTTGGTTGTTGGATGCTTCATCCAATCTGAATAAGTACTCAAGTTCTATTTGTCCTCCATGCCTATAGAGAACTCCCCCTTGCCCTTCTCCTGTCACCCCTGGTTTTTTCTTCAATGCCCCATCAAAACAAAGGGTGTGTAGTTTTTGATTGGAAATCCTTTCTTGAAACAAAGGGTGTGTAATTTTTTATTGGAAATCCTTTCTTGAAAGTGAATCTTTGATATACATAATTGCCAAAATTGATTTTTTTTAAGTGGTAGGCTAAATTGTACTAATGATTGAATTGAGTTAGCCATCAGTCATCATATATTTCTAGGGCTTGAGGGGTGGAGATATGTATGGCCCTAAGTCTCAAATGCTCAACTAAAAGATATTGAGATAGAATAAGAATCTTGAATTATTGCCCTGTTTCTTGCTAGCCATATTTTCCAAACTATAAATTTAGGAATAGATATCCACACTCTTCTAAAACATGATTTCCCCTTGAAATAAACTTTCTAATGATTGTGCCCATGAAAATCAAGAATTATATTGTATATTTTTATTTTAATTGCATAAAGAAATATAAATGAAAATATTTTTTTAAAGATAATGATAATAATTATTATTATTTATTAGAAATAATTTTGGTTTATCAATACATAAAAAATGATAAATGATTAATTACTTAATTAATTTAATATATTTTTAAAATCAATTCTTAAAATCTAAAATATTAACGAAGTTTTCCATTTCTTTTTTATAAATTAATAAATTTTAAAAATCAATAAATAATTTGAAATTAAAATTTTAAATAAGAACGTGTATAAAATTTTAAATAAAAAACAATTTTCAATTTTTTTTTTTAATATACATGTTTTTATGTTGGCAGATTGTGTGCCATAGGCTAGTACTTTTGAAGGTGGATTCTTGATAGGGTTTCAATTTTTTTAGGGTTTTTTTATCGCAGAATGGTTCCCTCGTGGGGGGAGGCAAAGGCCTCTCCTTCAGTAGGTTGTAGCATGGCGTGTAAATAATCAAGCTTCATGCAAACCCAATAATCAGAATTTAGACAAAAACATCCCTTCTTCTTTCCCGAGTTCTTTTTCTCCAAATGAGGTAGGAAAAACATCAATTGTTGCAATGGAATGCTTCCAAAGGGGGTAAAGAAATCAACATCTTGTCTCCCATAAACATTGAAAAACCTTATGCTTGAAATAATTTAAGATAAAATAGGGGGGAAAATTAAATAAATGAAAGATCATACATTAATCTACAAATTTGTGGGGACCTTTCCCTCATAAAGAATTCTCATTAGTTGGAACAACACAAATTGGCCTATGAAAGTTGATATAGAGTTGAATCTAGGACCTAAGGGGTTTTTACAACAATTTTTAATAACGTTGAAGACCGAGATAGAATTCTTCAAGGAGGACCATATCTCCTAAAATGAGCTAGTATTTATATGAAACCATGGGTATAATAATTCAATCCTGATAGAGAATATTTTAACTCAATACCTATATTGATAAGGCTTTAATCTCTCCCTTAGGAATTTTGGATCAGGACATTCTAGAGGGTATAGAAAATATTATAGGGTCTTTTGTGATTGTCAGGCTAACAGTAACTCCACAAATGAAATTATCTTTTGCATTAAGAGAGAATATGAATATATACAAGGAGAAGGAGACTATTGAGATTCATCTCCCATTGTCTCCTCATCTTCAAATTTCCTTTACTTTTCTATTTACAATATTTACATAGATTTTCCTAATCCCAAAGATTAGGTGTCAACATTCCCCCTTAATATGAAGGGATGTTGGTGAGTCCAAGCATCATTCTGAATCTTTCAAAATTTTCCTTTCCAAGCACTTCGGTGAAGATGTCTGCAATATGCTCACTTATGGAACAATGCCATAGGTGGATTGTCTTGGCCCCAACATGATGTCGAATTAGATGGTATTTTTTATTTATGTGCTTCATACGATCATGGAATTTTGGGTTCTTGGCCAACTTTATTGCAGAAGTGTTGTCAATCAAGAGAGGAGTTGAATACACTTGTTTCTCCTGCAAGTCTTCTAGAATTTTCCCGAGCCACCCAATTTCCTTTGTTGCTTCAACTACTGCCACATATTCTGCCCAATTTTTGGAATCTACTGGAACTGATTGTTTGTGTGACCTATAGGAGACAACTCTTGATCCAAGACTCATAACATATCCTAAGGTAGATACTGCAATCTCTTTATCTCCATCGAAATATGAATCAGAGTATCCAATCAAGTTAAAGTCACCCACCTATGTATACTTGAGTCCAAAGTCTCGAGTTCCCTTCAAATACTTTAGAACTCTTTTTGCGGAAGACCAATGACCCTCACAAAGATTTTGCATAAACCTAGAGAGGATTCCAACAACAAATGAAGTGTATGCTTTCGTAGTAGTGAGGCAAGCGAGACTTCGTATGAGCTATCTATACTTTGTTGCATCCTCAAATTATTTTCCTTCAGTTGATGTGGGATTTAAATTCTGTTACAATGGAGTAGTCAAAGGATTGCACTCATCTATGCCAAATATGTTTAACAAATCTCCAATGTACTTCTGAGAGAGGAATATAAATTTCAGATGTTGGGTAACTTCAATACCAAGATAGTAGTGAACATAGCCCTAATATATCATTTGAAAACCTTTCCTCAGTTATTTCTTTATGGATGCAATGTAGATTTCATTGTTCCCTATCGCTAGAAGATAATCTACATACACCATAAGATATACAACTGTTTTTCCAACTTTCTTGACAAATAAAGTTGCATCATCAAGATCATAGTGTTTGAAATTGAGTTTCAGAAGTTCTTGGTCAATTTCTCATACTAGGCTCGCGGTGCTTGATTGAGGCCATACAAGGATTTGAAAAGCTTGCATACTTTGTGTTCCTAACCCTTCACAACAAATCCTTCTGGTTGGGACATAAAAACATTCTCTTCCAGATCTCCATTCAAGAAAGCAATTTTTACATCCATTTGATGGGATTTCCAACCATTCTAAGCCGTCAAGGCAAAGAGTGTTCGAATGGTAGCCCATTTTGTTGTGGGGGAAAATGTCTCCTCAAAATTGACCCCTTCCTTCAACGAAAAAACTTTTGGCACAAGCTTGATTTATGCTTGCCAAGTGAGCCATCTGCTTTATATTTTTTCTTGAGAACCCACTTGTAGCCAATTGGTTTGGTTCCCAATGGACGAATAACCAACTTCTAGGTGCCATTTTTTATCAAACCATCCTATTATTTATGCATCGCCTGTTTCCATTCATCATGAGAAGCATTTCCTTTGAAGGAAGTTTGTTCAAAATCTGTAGAAAAAATTAGTTCACAATCATAAGAAACATCCATATCAATAGGTGAATTATGAACGTCTAGATCACCTCCATTTTTTCTAACAGAGCTTCTTGTTCCTATCTTTTCAACCTCATCAGGACAAACACTTTCAAGTGTCTTTGTGAGAAATTTTGGAGGACATTTCTGAGATGGCCCAGGATTCTCAGTTGACTAAGATGGGGTTGAATCAAGATTTAGCCTCCCAATCCTTTCAATCACATCACTCAAAGTATCATCTTGATTAATGGTTGATGCTTCATGTGGGGGAGATAGTGCTTCAGAGAGCGATTCCACAGATTGATCCAATATAGGGATCCCCCATTCAAGATGTGGAATCGCATTATCAAATTCTTGAAAGACTTTGCATGTAAAAATATATCCAAGCAATCAGGCTGCCACTCAACAACATTGTCAGCCTTGGAAGATTCAAGAAAGATCACATCTGTAGATATTATAACTTCTTATTAACTTCATCATATAGACGATATTCTTTGGAGGTAGCTAAGTACCCCAAGAAATACATTTGCGAATCCTTGCACCAAGTTTGTTGTTTCTTCCTTAGGTATCAAGGAATAACAGGCGGAACAAAAAACCCCGAGATGCCTCATCGAAGGTATGTGGCCATACCACATTTCATAGGGAGTCTTGTTTTTAATAACATGATATGGACACATATTCTTTATATACATAACACATAGAACTGCATCAGCCCAAAACATCAACTTAACATTGTTGAAAAACATAATTGAACGTACCATATTTAATATTTTCCTATTCATTCTTTCAGCTACTCCGTTCCGTTGGGGATTAGAAGGCACGATTGTTTGATGTTTGATCCCATGCTAGCAAAGATAGTTTTCAAACTCATTTGAAGTATATTCTTTTCCATTATCAGTACGAATAGAGCTAATATGAGATTGTGCATCATTTTCAATCCATCCATGAAAGTTCTTGAATTTTCAAAAGCTTCAGATTTGTTCTTCAATAAATAAACCCAACACATTCTGGTGTAGTCATTAATAAATGTCATTATATATTTATTACCATTTGTAGAAGGAACATGCATTAGGCCACATAAATCAAAATGAATTAGTTCAATCTTTCTATTTGCTCTGGAGTGAGAATCATGAGATTACTTTTTGTTGTGCTTTCCTAAGATACAAGCATCATATTGCTTAAGTTTCCTAGGAATTGTAGGAAAACTAGTAACACCATTTTTCTTCAACAAATGAAGGTTGTCATAGTTCAAGTGCCCAAATCTAGCATGCCATAAAAGACTTTATGGAAGTGTACCTTCATCATAATGAGAAACGTGTGAAACATTTTTTTCATGAATAGAGGTTCCTTGCAACTTCATAAGTCTTTCTTCTTCTATCCCAATCATGACAAGTGAGTGATTTGATGCATTCCTGACCTCAACCTTGCCATAAAATATGTTAATGGAGTGTCGTTGCTAGTGGGTGTGGACCAAAGACAACAATTTTCTCCTCAACTCTGGGAGGTATAGAACATCATGCAGAAGAAAGTCTAGAAGACCAGGCAATTTGAGCCTGATGGTGCCAAGCCTTGATGGCTTCAGTTTTGACTTGTTTGTAAAGTAGACGCTCCATCAACAATGTTAGTGAATTCTTCAAAGAGATATCTTTTGAAAGTCATGTGATAAGTTACTCCTAAATCAAGAAACCAAGCATATTTCCATGAAGCAAGTGAAGCATTGAATAAGTCTTCAGTTACTCCAATGTTGCAATGTGCCACAACCTAATGAGCGGACTCAGGTGCTTTTATTTTCCCTTTAACATGTATTTTACCTTTTTCTTCATTTATTTCCTGCTCAATTATGTCATAAGGAAACTTACATGTGGAAGCATCATGTCTATTTCCATTACACTATATGCAATGATGATCAAACCTTTCTCCTTGGAAATGTCTACCCCCCTGCCTCTAAAATTCTTCCTCCTCTTCCTCTTCGGCCACCTCTTCCTCTGGAAGAATCCTATGTATGATTCTTCTCTTTCTATTCAAGGAACACAACTTCTTTAAAATACTGAAGAGTTTTTTTCTTCCCAAAAGCCTTCTCTCTTTCAACAATGGAATCAATAGAAATATCCTTAAGTTTTCCACTTGCTTGTAATGACTCAAGATAATGTGAATAAGTGGGATATAGTGCCTTGACATAAGTAGTTATAGGAACATATATTTCAACACCAATGGATTTTATGTCATGGATAATGGATCTTATTTCTGATGCTAAGGCAAGAGGGCCATCATTTTTCAACTCAATATTGAACAACTTGATCATCAAATGAACAACTTCAAGCTCTGAGTATGATTCATATAATTCCTTCAACTTCTTTAAGGCTTCAAAGACATTTGAAAATGGTAAAATATGGCGACTCACCTCTTCATTTACTGATGCTGCAATCAAGGCATAGACATTTATGTTCTTGTCTTCCCAAATGGCAAGTTCCTTGTCTGAAGTGGGTTTTTCAAGTGCATTGTCTCATTCTCCTTCACAAGATCCTTTCCACAACTCATTAGAAATCAAGGTGTGTTTTATCTTACTAGACCACTCATGATAGTTCTCTTTGACGGTGAGAACTACTCCCACTATGGAGATGAGTGAATTAATTCCTACAAAACTTATAGGTTGGCCTCTAATAAACTAAATCCTTATACCAATAATTTTGATAAAAAAATCTCTTCAAAAAATTACCAAAACTCAACCCTGCATATGTATATAACCTTCAACCATACCTCATTTACTAACCATTATATAATTTAATGGTTACCCAAACTAAAACTCATATGGGAATATGTGTGTCATATATCATAATAATCCACATAAATTATCATAATACACCCATCACAACACTTTAAAAAAAGGAACTCAACATATTCCATACCATAAGAACTCAATACACTTCATATCCCATAATCACATGCCATCCATACGCACCATATATCTTCATATTCCTTGATTCCATGTACCATAATCGCTTCATATAATATTCAACGTACATAATTCATATGGGTATTCAAGATATTGTGCACACTTCACATTATTCAATACACATATCTGGAATATGGTACATAACAAGTTCCAATTCATAGTTGTCATACCAGTGAAGAAGTTCACGATGTTCAACAATGATGCTAGAACAATATTTAATATAGCAAAAACAACACCAATTGAATGTATAGCAAGAATGGTCTTCAATGCACAGTAGAAACAACCTGACCCACAATCTTCAATGCATACTAGGAGTGACCAATTCAAAGGCATCGAGCACAGTTCCAACAATCAACACAACACGGTCTTCAACTCATGTTCCAGCCTTCAATGCTCCATTTCAACCTCTCCACACATCGCACATGACATCAAAAACTGAGAAGCATGAAAACATGTTTAAGCATCAAATAATTTTGACTAATGTTCAACCAAACACAACACTAGGAGTTTAATTAAACATACAAGAATGAGACAATGCGCACATGGATTTGATATTCACAAGGAATCTAAAACTAAATTTGAGAGGATAGAGGGAAGATAATAGTTTTAATGGAATGAAGTAGGAGTTGAAAGGGAAAAAAACTAATTTTGGGAGCTGGCTCTGATACCATGTCAGGCCAGGAGTAAATCCACAAATGAAATTATCTTTTGCATTAAGAGAGAACATGAATATATACAAGGAGAGGGAGACTATTGGGATTCATCTCCCAATGTCTCTTCGTTTTCCAATCTCTTTTATTTTTATATTTACATATATTTTCCTAATCCCAAAGATTAGGGCTCAACAATTATGCTTTCAAAAACCATAATGCAAGGCTGCTACACCTCATATTCCCACATTTGTGTATACATGGAACTAGTAAAGCCACTCCCATCTAGTATTGAAATCAACTATCATGACAACATCTAGAAATAAGCCCTATATTATGAAAAAATCCCTTATTTCTATAGGAAATGCCATGATTATGTCATCTCTTTAGAGAATGTCTATCTAATGTGATTGAACAACCTATGTAAGCAATGGAAGAAACATAACAGGAAGGGTATTTTATAATTACAAATAGGAGAAAGATCGCTAGAAAAGGGACATGGGACTCATTGACTGGGGAATATAGAGAAGGTAATAGATATACTATCCTTTAAAAAATGGAGGAAGACCAAGTAGAAGGGGTTGAAAAATACCAAGTACAAATGGTAACCTATATCTAGAAAATGAAAAAATTGCTTGTTTTGAAAACAATTCAAAAAATAATGGAGCATGAAAAATATTATTGAAGACATGGAAATGGGCGAGGAGAAGAAAAACCACTTATAAGCATAGGAGCTCAAGGAAATGGACTTACAAGATCTAGATTTACAAACGATAGCACTAAAATGGAAAATTAAAGATGTAATAGATATTCTTGAAGTGGAAGTGCAAAGCATTACAAAAATCCATGTAATGTCTAAGGAAATGTTACTCCAATAAGCGCAAGGTAATATTTATCCTCCTCCTCCTCCTTTTCCTTTCGGGATCAAAATTAATGCAAACAAAGATCAAACCAAGCCTGCAGAGGAAGATAAGATAAAAGGAAGACAAGTAATAAACAACTCGTATAGGAAATGGGAGAGTATCTAATCAATACAAGCAGGATAATGTTAATGACGAAGACCTACCAACCCTCCCCTCGTAGTTATCAATGAAATTGACCTATTGAAATATAAGGGACCTTGATGGGAAAAAAAAAGGTCTCCTAAAAAATAAGATCATGTAATAAGCTTTGAACATTTTGATGATACATGAAGCTAAATGTTTCATGCAATCAATGAAAAATATCTCCTAAGAAGTATGGAAAAATAATCAATATCTTGTAAATCATTCTCAAGTTACCTCAGGAGACATAGCCATTCTATGGAATCCAACTATAGCCTTTCTCTAGAATCCAACTACAATTTCACTTATTGACTTATTCACTTCTCCTAGAAATATCACAACTAGATTTCATCTAATAGGGTCCATGAGTGCTAGCTTCTTTACTAATATTTTTGGGCATAATTATGCTTTAGACAAGAAGTTTCTCTTTCAAAATCATCATAATATTTCCAACATCATTGGAGGAGACTTCAATATGATAAAATATCTTTAGGATGAGAAAGGGTGTAGAATAAGATTGGATGAACATGCTTCTCTCTTTGCTAAATTTCTAAACCAATCTAATCTGATAGACATTGAAATAAACAATGGCATCTCTAATTGGAATACCAAGAGAGATCATCTTCATGAATTTCTTCTAGATTGGATTTATTCCTTCTCTTTGAATCTCTTTTCTTGACTATAATTAATTTTGAAGCCTCTATTATTCCTTGTAATGTGTTATACCATTGACCAACCAAACTTTTACTAAATTGGAAAGGAAGTCTAAAACAAAGACCCTTCATATTTGAATATGTTTTATTAAGGCACCGTTCTTTCCTAAGCAACATGGAGGCTTGGTGGAAACAATCATAAATCATTAGTGGTAATATTATGTACCACTTTCAGAACAGACTAAGATATCTCAAAATTAAGATAAAGGAGTGGAATATTAAATAAATTAGCAACATTCATGGGGAAAAGAAGAGATTGGAAAAAGAGATGGAATCATTGCAAAAAAATATCATTGAGGGGGAAAGGACGAAAGAATTGAACCACCAAGAAGCTATTATTTAACTCTAAGTGGAAGAGAAAGTTAAGTAGGAGGAAATTTTATGGAGGAAAAAATCAAGAATCCAATGGCTTAAAGAAGGTGAAAGGAACACCATTTTTTTTCACAAATCCACGATATCCTAATAGAACCATTCAGAGATTAAAGTCTTGTCATCCAGAAAATGACAAATCATATTCCAAAGCTAGTCACTCTAGAGAAAAATACAATTATATCAAGGGAGATATCCATGACAAAGGTAGAGGAAGAAGTGATGGGAATGCTCAGGAATAAATCACCAAGGCCAAATGGTTTCACCACTAATTTTTTTCCAACATTGCTGAAAAGTCATAGGAGAAGACTTTTAGCGACTAGTGGAAGATTCTAGGGCTTCCTCATCCATCCTCTCAGCCTTGGATGCTACCTTTATCTCTCTCATCCCCAAAGGTGCTTACTATGATTATCATCCTTATTTTTCCCGATATTTCACTCTGTAATGTAGTCTATAAAATCATTTCTAAAGTGATTGCTAACAAACTCAAACCTCTCCTTCCTACTCTCATCTCTCTTAAACATACTAGCTATGTTGAACGTAGCAAAATTCTGCACAACATTCTTTTGGATCATGAATAGATTTATTCACTTAAATACTTGAAAACCCATGGAATGTTTTTTTTTTTTTTTTTTTTAGACAAAGTTCGGGTGCTATATATTGATCTGAAAAAAAGAGAAGGTTGTTCGCCATACATATAGAGCTTCATGAGCATTCTGGATCCAAGGAATTACAAAAGAGTTCTTTTCCTTGATCCTTGTTTTAGTATTTCTGCCTCTGAGGCTTCTTAAACTACTGTAGATCCGGACAAACTGCAGACACCAAAATTTACAACTACATAACATAATTAATCTATCTCTATGTGACTGATCTTCCTTGCAGTAGACGCTTCTGGATTAGGATCAGGTTCATTCTGTTTAGCGCTGGAAGAGGATGGAGTATCTTTGAAATGCTTGTCCATCATGAATTTGAGGATAGTGAGCGATTCTTCAGCATGGCTACATCTATTGGCCAGATTGTTAAATTGCTCATGTAAGGAGCTGACCCTGTGAAGGAATAGGTTTATCTCAGCCCGGTATTTCTCATTAAGGATTCGGTATTGGTCTTCCAGCCTTGCCTCCAGACTTCGCACTTGATCCTCCATGGCCCGCTGCTGAGCTCGCAGTTCCTCAAATTCAGCCTGAAGATCTCTGCAATGAAAGCAGTCTTCCGGGCGATCCATTAACGCTGAATGGTTTTTGACTACTCTATTTTCTTCTTTAACATAGGGGCTCGGATCTCTCTGCTTGCTGCAAACTGCTTCCACAGCGCGCGCAAAGTTGCTGTGCTTTTGTTGGCTCCCACGAACTATATGAAGACTGGCGGAAGCGGGATTGCTCGTCTGCCCACGAACTATATGAAGACTGACGGAAACGAAATTGCTCGTCTGCTCGTGAACACAGTCGTTCTCAATTTGTTGGAGGTTCATGTAGTTTAATCTATATATAGAAACTATCTTCAAGCTTGAGGAGCGGGAAAGGGTCCAATTACATCTCCCAATGCTCCAGATCATGGTCAAAGACTTAACCTGAATTGCACATGTGGTCTGCCTGCGAGGACAATTTTCACCTGCGCTTCTCTTGGTTCCTATACTCTGAGTAGATCTCCCAATCTTGCTTCTGAACAAAATCTTGTCTACCATACCTGTTTTGCCAACTGAGTTGATTGTTTGCCGGCTGTCATAGATTCTAGTATCCACGGTACACCTGCTGCTGACTAGATGTGGAATGATCATGGTAACAGTTGTAAGGAGGATTTATTGTTACAGCTCAGAATTCCTTTGGGGCGCTTGCATGCTCTGTTGGCGCACTTATCAGCCTCCTTATTCAGTCCACGAAGGATGTGGTAAAAGGTGATTTCTTCCATGGAGGCTCGAAGAATCTGGTTCCTGTAGTTTATCTGCTGCAAAAGGATGTTCGGCGTGCTCAGCCTCTGCGCCATGAGTCTAATGATAATTGCTGAGTCCCCGAAAACTATAACCTTCCTTATTCCTAACTTAATCAGCTGAGTGAGGCCCTGGAACAATGCTAGCCCTTCTGCCCTGTTGTTGGACATTTCCCCCAGTCCCCATTCGAACCGAAGTATGATTTCGCCGTTAGCATTGCATATAAGTCCCCCTGCACCGGCTTGACCCGGATTTAGTTTAGAAGCGCCGTCAAAGAATAAGTAAAACTTATTACAGTTGCTCAACCAGCTTGCGAATTCCGCTTCCTTTAACCTCAGCTTCCAGGCCCTGTTTATTTCTTTCCTTTGAGTCTTTCCTTGGCTTAATTCCTGAGCACTAGTTATGTTCTCTTGGACATAACTGATCAGGTTCCTTTCTTCAATACTGTAATTAGTGATCTCTATCTTACCTTTGGTGTGGACTGTGATTGTCTCCACCGCTAAGTTCTGTGCCTTGAGACACATTGCTCTGATGTTAAAGCCTTTCTCCTGGAACACCCGTCTATTTCGAGCCAACCAGATTCTCCATAGGAGAGTTAGGGGAATGGCATTCCATATCCTTTGCGTCAATTTACTATCTTTTCCTTTCCATGGGCAATTTTTCTTCCATTTATGAATTGTGTCTGCAATGGTTGCCTGAGGCTCCCATGGAGCACCCCCGATTGAGGCCGACTTTCTCCAGCATTCATCTGCAACCGGGCAATCTATGAACAAGTGTTGAATGGTTTCCTCTGACCTGCAGCAATTCGGGCATCTAGATGGTCCCATTATACCTCTTTTCTTTAGATTCTCTGCTGTTAATATTTTCCCCTTCAGGAGCAGCCAGATGAAGAATTTGACTTTGGGGGGTGCTTCTGCTCTCCAAACAAGTTTCCATTGGTTCCAGATATCCTGTGGAAAGGTGCTATCACATAGATGTTGGTGCCCTGCTTTAGCTGTATATTGAGTTCCTGTTGGGTCCCAACGATAGCCATCTTGCTTGCCTTTTTGAATCGGAGCTTTACTATGGAGGAGGTTCTTTAAGGCAGCAAGACTGGTTTCTAGCTCCCTGGGGTAATCCGGAAATTTCCAACCTACCCATGCTTGGGAATGGTTGTCCCAATGTGATATTTGAGCTAAGTACCGTATTCCTTTTCCATTTAGCCAGTTTATGGCAGGGGTAGCCTCCATTTTTGAGCCAATAGGTTGCTGTCCAAGAATTCTGTCTGTAGAGAAATTGATGCTACTGCCCCCTCCTAGGACTTTTGAGATGTTTGGAGACATGAAGGGTATGACTCTCTTGCAGAGTTGCCAAATTTTTGTGCTATCTCTGTTGGGAATATTGGTTTCCAGAAGCTGTTGCCTCGAGCTGTTCAAGTATTTTTCCTCTAGAACTCTCTTCCACCAAGCTGCAGGTCCTGTGATCATTCTCCATATTATTTTAGCTCCAAGAGCTAAGTTCAGCAATTTTGGAGATCTTATTCCTAACCCTCCCTTTTCCTGAGACTGGATGACATTCTTCCAGCTGACAAGGTTGAATTTTCTTTTTTCCGTTTTCCCTCCTTGCCAAAGGAAATGTCTGAGAGCTCTTTCCATTTTAAGATGGAAAACAGCAGGAGCTTGGCATAATGAAAAACGATAAATGGGAAGAGAGGCCAAACCTGATTTGAGAAGAACAAGCCGTCCTGCTAGGTTCAACCACATGGTGCCCCATTGTTGGATTTTTCTCTTTATTTTGTCAAGAATTTCATTCCATGTGTCAGCTTTCAGCGGTCCCATACTTACTGGCATCCCTAGGTAGGTGAAATGGCTCCAGGCAAGCTTGTAGGAGACTTCTAATATATTTGCAATGTTATGGATGGTGCGAGTTGAAGTGTTCCAACCATATATGCAACTTTTTTGCTCGTTGATATTCCCCCCTGAGTATTCCATGAACTGATCTAATATCTTTTTAAATCGCCTTGCTATCGTGCTGGACGCTCCTCCGATCAGAAGGGTATCGTCCGCGAATTGGGAGTGGTTGATGTTCTTTGTTCCTTGCTCAAATTTGATGCCTGTGATTAGCCCTATTCTCCTATTGAAGTCCAAGATTTGGCTAAGGGACTCGGCCATGAGAATAAACAAGTAGGGAGACAAGGGGCAGCCTTGTCTAAGACCTCTAGAGGATTGGAAGGCAGCACACGGTCTCCCATTGATCAGAGGAGAGATCCAGGGTTCCGAAATACAGGCTTTAATCATTGTGATGAAGGAGGAGTCAAAACCCATTTTGTGAAGGACAACAAAAAGAAAGGAATGCCTTACCCTGTCAAAGGCATTGGCAAGGTCCAACTTTAGAACAAATCCTTTCTCCTTTCTGCTTATGCTTGAGTGGATAGCCTCTTGCACAAGGAGAATAGAGTCAGAGATGTGCCTATTGGAAAGGAAACCTCCTTGGTTTTCTGAGATCAGAGATTGAAGATGGGGCTTGAGCCTAGATGACAAAATTTTTGTGATTATTTTGTATGCTGAGTTACATAGAGATATTGGCCGAAATATAGAAAAGGTGGAGGGTCTATTCTCTTTCGGGATTAGGGCTAGATAGGTAGAGTTGGTGAATCCCCCCATTTTGCCTTTCTTTAAGACCCAGCGTATCATCTTGATGAGGTCCTTTTTGATCAGCTGCCAATGCTCTCTGTAGAAGCTAATTGGAAACCCGTCAGGTCCTGGAGCTTTATCTGGATGAAGACTCCAAATCGCTTTCTGGATTTCTTCTTCTTCTACTTCTTTCTTGAGGTTGCTGTTCATTTCTTGGGTAACTCCTTTGGGTAGATGTTGTAATAAACTTGAGTAGTCTTCCTCTCCTTTATCCTCAGTCAGAAGGTTCTTGAAATGAGCGGTGGCTGCTTCCTTTATGGCTTCCTGAGTATTGTAGCTGTACCCTTCACTGTCCTTAATTGTGCTCACTGTGTTTCTAGCCTTTCGAACCGTAGCTTGCTTATGAAAGAAAGAAGTATTTTTGTCTCCCTCCTGGAGCCAGAGCTGTCTTGACTTCAATCTCCATTTGGTTTCTTCGTCGTTTGTGGTTTGTCTCAGCTGAGAGTATAATTTTATTTCACTCTCTTTGGCTTGCTGAGACAGCCCAAAGGCTTCAATATTTCGCTGCACTTCCTCCAGCTCTTGCTTTATTTTCTTTTTGCTCAGCTCAGGCTCTTGGTAGTTGTTCTTTGCCCAAGTTTTTAGAGCCTGTCTTACTCTTTTTAATTTAGTTTCCCAGATATAGGTTGGGGAGCCTTCCACATGTTGTATCCAAGCCTGCCGCACCACGTCATTTGCTGCAGAGATACGATTCCATATGGAACAGAATTTGAAGGGGAGAGGTCCTAGCCGACATTGACTATTCAAAGTGAGCGTTATTGGATAATGATCAGAGGCGGAGACATTAAGGATATTTGACTGGCCTGTAGTGAAAGTGGACAGATACGTTACACTTATGAGGAACCTGTCAAGGCGCTCCATAATATTGCCAACTCCTATTCTTCTGTTGCTCCAGGTATATCTTCTGTTCTTGGGCCTGATATCTACAAGGTCTTGCTCCTCCATTATACTCTCAAGACGATTTCTGAAAGGATCCGGGTTGAAATGTCCCCCTCTTTTCTCGTTTGCATGCAAAACTAAATTTAAATCCCCTGCAATAATGAGATTGTTGTCCCGCTCCTCTTCTATACTAGCCTCCAAAGTGTTCCAACATACCTCTTTCTCTCTATACTGATTCGGAGCATATACATTATAGATTACGACCGCTGCTCCACCTGTCTTACTTTCTAGATTAACACGGATCCAATTCTGGTGTATTCTGGTGGAGTTACAATTCCATTTATTACTATCCCACATTGTTAAAATACCTCCTGAGGCTCCTCTTGCTTCACTTGCGCATCCACTGTAACGCTTTTGCTGGTTGATGACTCTATTAATTTCTGATTGGTCTTGCTTTGTTTCTTGGATGAGAACGATTTCGGGTTTTTCGCTTTGGATTAAATCCTTGAGGGCTGCTATCTTGGAGGGGTGCCCTAATCCCCTGCTGTTCTAGGATAGTATATTCATCATGATTTACTGGTTACATGGAGAGGTGCTTGTCAGGCGGAAAGAGTCGATAGTGCGGACACAACCAACCTCCCTAGGAGCCTAAGACTATCTAGTGACAAACAAGACAAATAAGAGCAATCCTTCTCTAAACATGCATTTACTATATAAGAAATCAAGTGTTTAGATCCTACCTGTAGTCCAACGCTATTGTAGCAGTCCAGCCTCGCTGATCCGGATGAGCTCCTCCTTCACTTCGAAACCTGCATTCACTAACAATCAAACGATTAAATAGCACTTGATAATCTCATAAAATAAAACATATTTAACACATAGACCAAGGAGTACATGAAACAACTCATAAATAACAAGTTATTGAGAAGAATGGACTCATTTGCATTAATAGGAAACAAAAGGAACAATTACAACCTGAGCCTTGGTGTTGTGCAAGTCCCTCCCAGGGTCCATCAAGAATTCTCCTTTACTTTGACAAAGCTCACCCACTTCCAAATAGAACAAGCAAAGATGGCAATCTCTCCTCACAAGCTTCTAAATGGGAGTCCTAATTCCAGCAGCATCTACCCTTAGAAATGTTTAGCTTCCAACCTCTCCTCCTTCTGGCCCAATGCCTGTATTTATAGTGCTCAAGAGGAAGTTAATCAGGTCCACCATCAATGGGATAATCCCCTCTTTGGATGGGATAGCTCCCTTATTGATGGGATAAGTTCCTCTTTGGTAGGGGTACATGAACCATCTGGAGGCGCTCAATACACGTCGAACAACCTTCTAGAATGCTCTAGAAATGACCACAAGTAACTTTTTAAAGATGAAACTTGCGCATTTTGACCTTTACAGGGGTACGCACCTGCCCCTTTACATACAGAGCGTAAAAGTACGCAGCTTTTGTGAATATTAGGTGCGTATCCGCAGGTAAGGTTGAGAGAACCTGCGTACCCAGAGATAAATACATTTATAAAGACTTTCTCTCTTTTTGGAGTTTGACATGGAGAGTAGAGGCATAAGACTTGCCCAGGAGGATAGCATGACTGTTGATAGAGCCATACTAACTGTAAATAGTCATGGTGACATTTTTTAGTGTAACAGATTGCCCCCTAAAGTGCGAAGCCTGTAGTAGATTAGGGTTTTGTTTTATCTAGGAAGGGTGAAGCGCTTTATCATTTCAAGGATTATCTTGTGGAGAGCTTGGTCAGAACCTGCAATTTTCAACACAAAATACATGTATAAGATTATATCATCACTGAGGTAGGCATTCCCATACTCAGATCAAAACTTTAACTAACAGACTAACTACTCTGATACAGGAATGATCTTGCAGTACATCATAATTATAGACTTTTGTAGACACAGTATGGGCGCAGCCATCTCTTTATGATTAGTCTACTTAGATAATGAATACAAAACTCCTTGCAGCCTGGATGGTGGAAACTAGATCCAGGGTCTTCATTTCTGCTTCCCGAATTGGTACGATTCTAGCCATGCGATTAAATGGGTTGATGTCGAACATGGTAGAAACCACTTGATTACCAGTTGATGATGTAAACTGTTAACAAGTGTGAGAGAGACCACCAGTAATGTCAATGGTTCTCAAAGTACCCAGTACAATCCATGAGATGTGAATGAATGAGTTGATGTCGAACATTCCACGGAATCCTTCGATCGAAAGTCAATGATGTAAACTGACGTCAAAGGCGAGAAACCTGCCATTGATGCATGCAGACTTCAAGGTACTGACGATTTCTAAGTCATCTCTCTAGATAATGTGCTGATGTCGATAGAAAGCGACCCGTTGCAGGCAAGCCCACAACACGAAATCATTGTCCAAGTTGAAGAAATGTTGCTGTAAGGACTGACTCAGGGATGGTCAAATGGATGACAAGTATTTTGCAGATGAAAGTTTTGCTTTGCAGACCTCTTGAACACATAACGACACAACAGATGGCTTGGTGATAAACGACTCAAAGTTAATCCCCGGAACCCGGCTGAAGACTTTCAATGTGGTTTGACCAACTGTGAAGTAAAGGATTTCCCAACCCAGGTGAATGAAAAGTGTCGTGTCCAAGAGTGGTAATAAAGTTTCTTCTGAGACAAAAGATAACAAACGGGCTCATTCTTCTCTCTTTTCCCCCACCATTTCTGGCAAGTACCTCTTTATTTTTAACAAGCTTGAGGAGGATAACATATGCTTGATTATAAGCTCATCCTTCGGATGAGTCCAACCTAGTTTTGATTCGAACCCTAGGAAGGAGTGGTTCATTCCTGTTTGTAATTGAACAGGTCCTTTACTGTGAAATTTTAACGAGCCCAGTATAGGAGAAACTCGGCGTTTTTCAATTTTAGAGAGTCTGAAAAACTTAAGAAGACTCGAGGTTGAACTTTTTCGTAAATTTGTGTCCCCCAAGCCCGAAAAAGTATAAAATAATACTTGGGAGAACTGCTTGATCTTGCGACCAAGGAGTACTTTCATGATTAGTGTCTCTGACCTGAAAAGTAAAAAGCGATCAAGGACACGTCGTTTTATTTCCGTATCGAGTTTGAAACGACAAAAACCCGGCAATCTTTTCCTGATTTTACGGTCAGAAAAGAGCTATAAGGGGACCGTCTTTTAATTCCATTTTAACGAGTGTAAAAGAAACGCTCGGCGATCTTTTCATATTTTAGGAGTCAGAAAAGAGCTTAAAAGATGACTCTGACGTGAAAAATGATAATTTACCCTAAAGTCCCTTTGTCCTGCACAAAAACAACACATTACTCATACCTGTTTAAGATGGGAAAAAATTCATTGAAAATGTCCTTTCATGGTGAAAAATAAACAAATCTAGCATTTATTTACCCAAAAAAACTATAAAAAGACTTCTTACCATGTCATTTTTACCATTTTACTGTTGAGGTTGAGAAAAGGGCTTTTGACAAGAAACTTCCCGTGGAGATTGCAGAGAATCCGACCGTCAGAATCGAACGCCGTTTCACCAGGTATTCTACAACACCCCTCTCTTGTTTTCCATCCGTTTAGAATTCAGTTTTAAGCTTTTATTTGATTTTTTGGGGGCATTGGGGTTTCAAAAATGCGCCCTTCGGGGTACGCAGGTCATGCACTGCTGACCTGCGTAGCCCGATATTTTCCCAATGGGAAAATTACGGGGTGTACGCACCCGGCCTTAAGGGAACCTGCGTCCGGGCGCTCTGTCCCTAAAGGCCGGGGTGCGTACCCCGCAAAACACAAATTGAAACCCTCGGCCCTCCAAAATAGACCAAAATTTTTAAAATTTATGGATCCTAACTGATGTTTTATGATGTGCAGGGAGAAAACCATGCTTGATTGGCGTGAAAGAGAGCACGAGGATGTTGATTTGGCCGCGATAGGTCATCAACCTTCCATTGATGCATTAAAAGCATGCAGACTGTACAAATACTGGGCCATACCTGGCATGAGGGGCCAAGTACCTTTTCTTGAGTGGCTGGTTGAAAGGTGGAACATTCAAGAGCAATGTTTCTATATCGGAGAGCACTAGCTCGAGATAGAGCCCTCCGACATATATTTTCTCACTGGCTTGCCTAACAGGGGCGAGCAACTTTCTCTATTCGGGACTAGGCCGGGTGGCCAATCCCTTGCTAGTCTCCGGCTAGAGTGGTGCAACAACCAGAACCAGGAGAAGGGGATAGAAATCAAGTACATATCCCGACCTGAACTTATGGTGATAGCCTTTACTGTTACCAGAATTTGCGGCGCAGCCGCTTTGCACCAAGCCACCGGGTCCCAAATGCGGATGGCTATAGACTGTTTCCATGGCACCATTTTCAACTGGTGTGATGCTGTGTTGGCTAATTTGAAGGGCCAACTAACCAGGGCAAAGAGAGGACAACTGAAGACCTTTGGATATGGGCCTATAGTTGTAAGCTTTGCCCTAGAGAGAGTTCCAATGCTGGTTCCCCAGCATCTTACAGTTCCAGTCGGGGTGCCTCGGGAGCCTAAGTTGACGAGATGGGTTGCGGTAATGGCCCGGCATCCTGATGAGGGCGCGGCAGTTGTTCGATTTCCTGATGGTTACTTTCACTGGCTAGAAAGCCAGGTCTTTGCTATTCAGGACTTTCCTTATGCCGGAATGGATTTTCGGAATGATCCGGACATGGTTCTTCCACAGGGAGAATAGTGGGACGACAGAGGTATTTCATTTTCCACGAGTTTTTAAATTATGTATTTTTTTTGTTTTTATATATCGCCTCAAACTGACAACACAAATTTTTCAAAATGCAGATGTAGGTCCATGGCGTCCAGCCAACCTTCGAGCTTTTGAGAGGAGAGTACCAGCTGTACCAGCACCATCCCCACAGGATGCGGCCGCAGAGACCTTAGCCGAGCTGGAACAGGATCTAGAGCGTCTGACGGTGGATATACCAGAGACCACCATAGATGACATTCCCATTCGACTTCAACGCTATGTGGTCGCAGTCCCAGGACCTTTTAGGAGGTTCTTGTGTAGGGTAGCGCGGGCAGTGGTCTCGTATAGAGAGCATCACCAGTGATTGGCTAGTCACTTTTGTAGACACATATGACATTTTTGGTTTTTTGTACTTATCATTTTGCCGATCATAAGGTGTTTTTCAACCTATGATCGAAGACGATGTATATTTTTTGACACACTCCTATCTATATATATATCATTATTACCGACTTATTTTGTTTAACATATGTGATGAAATGTTTTTAAATTTACTTGTATGATTATTGCAAATGTCTGTCCAACATTCGAGAAGCAATTGCATCTACTAATATATTTAAAGACCTTGGAATATGCTGATATTCAATGTAATCAAATTCATGTTCCAAGAGACGCACTCTCAAAAACAACCTTAATAACACAGGATTTCTAATGGCATATACTCTATTAAGCTGTAATACAACGAGTTCAGAATCTAACCTCACTATCAAACGTCGAATTCCAAATGAAATGGATTCAGACAATAATTCAACCACTGCACTGTATTCTGCAATGTTGTTCGTCGTTTGACCGAGGCTCACCCCATGCATAGAAACTAACTCGTCAGAGGGCGAATAGATAACCCAAGCTGCGGAAGAGATATTTCGTGTACTACGACAAGCACCATCAGCAAATCCAATGTATGTTTGGAGAGGCGTCGACATCTGCAATATCAAGAGTAAAACCAAGATAAGCCAGAATAACGACGAAAAACACACTTTCTAAGCTAAGCACACTAACTAAACTAACAAACATACTAGCTAGAAAGAAAGCCTAACCTAACTTAACATTCTCCATACCCATCATTTAAGCATAATACCTCTTAAGGTAAAGTCCATTTCTGGGTTTACCTAAAGAGTCCCCATCAAAATCTACCAGCTCATAGGCCCCTTTTGCTAGCTTTCGCTTTACAATGTAGGGTCCATGCCACATAGGAACGAATTTTCCAGCACCTAGCTTATTGTTAGCTTGATCATATAATAGCACTAGGTCTCCCTCCGAAAAACTTCGAGGGGTCACATTTCTATCATACTGAGCTTTCATTCGCTTCGCGTGAGTCTCGATTGCCAATGCAGCGTCACGTCGAGTCTCATCTAACTGAGCTAAGTATAATAAACGTTTCTCCTCTTCGGAAGTAGCTGGGAGTAATTCGACAGCCATTTGAAGTGATTGGATTTCGCATTCAATGGGTAACACAGCTTCCAAGCCATAAACTAGCTGGAAAGGAGTGAACCCTGTTGAAGTTTTCACTGAGGTTCGGTATGCCCATAGCGCTGAAAATAACATGTTGTGCCAATTCGACCGATGAATACCAATGGTTCGTCGGATCATGATAACCAGAATTTTGTTGATAGACTCAACCAAACCGTTGGCTTGCGGATAATAAGGAGTAGAGCTATCGTGGCGCAAACCAAGCTGGCTTGTAAGCTCAGTCATCATGATGTTTCGAAAATGGCTCCCATGGTCAGTGATGATTGCTTGTGGGACACCAAACCTAGTTATAATATGATTGAATACGAAAACTGCAGCTGTTTTGCCGCTTGCGTCGAATGTAGGCATTGCCTCGGCCCATTTAGTAAAATAATCAACCGCAAGGATGATATACGCATGCCCCCCGGTCGAGTGAGGGTTACAAGTAATAAAATCGATACCCCATTTGGCGAAAGGACCAACGGCAATTATAGGATGGAGAGGAGTAGGTGGTGCGCGCATCTTGCGATCAAACACTTGACAGTTGTGGCACTTCCAGACCGCAATGATACAATCTTTAAACATGGACGGCCAGAAATAGCTAGCGCGCAACACCTTCTGAGTTGTGGCATACCCAGACATATGACCACCACATGCTCCAGAGTGACAATCATTCAAAACCCTCTCAGCCTCTTCGTGAGTTAAACAACGTCGAAAAACTAAGTCTGCCCCCCAGCGATAAAGTGTATCTCCAATAATCTTGTATTGCTGGGATTGAAACCGAATTTTTCGACGTTCCGACTTTGAAGCTTCAGGCCGAAAGGTTTGGGTTTGGAGATAGATGATTATATCCCCGTACCATGGATCTAAAGTACTGATAAGAAACAAAGATTCGTCCGCAATGGACTCCTCTGCCACAGTTTCTGTGTCAGCGTGCGGGAAATCACACATCAATTCCGCAAAAACTAAGGATTTCTTAGACTTGGACTTCTCAAACTCCAAGTCGAACTCTTGCAGGATAACGATCCATTTAGAGTACTTGCCCCCTAGCAGTTGTTTTGTCAAAATATAAATCATAGGGTTGCAATCCGAAATAACTGTAGTTTTACGGAGAAGAATGTAGTGACGAAAACGCTGGACAGCTTGAACGGCTGCCAGGGCCAACTTCTCCACATGCGAATATTTTAGCTCAGTGGGGTTTAATGTCCTACTAAGATAATATATCACATGTTCCGCTCCGAATTCATCTTCTTGAACTAACACCATTCCAATGGTGGAATGTGAAGCTGTGAGTTATAGGAAGTAGTCCTGGTTGTAGTTGGGAGGATGCAACAACGGTGCATGGGTCAACGCGTGCTTAAGTGCATCAAAAGATTGTTGGGAAATCTCGTCCCAAAAGAATTGAGCGTTCTATTTCAACAACCGTGTAAAACCTTTAGTGACCTCGGCGTAATTTGGAATGAATTGGCGTAAAAAGTTCGCTTTACCTTGCAAACTTTGGAGTTGGCGCAAACTCGAAGGAGGAGGAAATTTGATGATAGCTTCGACTTTCGAGGGATCGACGCGAATGCCGGCTTTTGAAACAACAAATCCCAGCAATCGACCCGTCTCTATACAGAACACACACTTGTGGGGATTCAACCGAATTCGATAATGCCGACACCTCATAAAGATTGCTCGTAAGTGGACAAGGTGATCAGCTCGATGTAAAGAATGAGCAGGCAAATCATCGAGGTACGGTTGCACAATGTGCTTGATGTCATGAAATGCGTAAGACATTTCCCGTTGAAAAGTGGCCCCGGCATTCTTAAGTCCAAAAGGTAATTTGCAATAAGAAAATGTCCCCCATGGACAAATGAATGCCGTTTTTGGTTGGTCGGCAGGTAGAATATTGATTTGATTATAGCCCGAAAAACCATCCATGAAGGAAAACATTTCACTTCCGGCACAATCATCAATAATTTGATCGATATAAGGCGTAGGATAGTTGTCTTTTGGACAAGCTCGATTTATATCCCTATAGTCGATACAGATTCTTATTGTTCCTTGTTTCTTGTTGACGGGAACAATATTCGATACCCAATCCGTTAACGGGATTGGATAAATGAAACCTGCTTTTAACAACTTCTTGACTTCTGCTTTAATCGCAGCCACTTTCCGAGGGTGAATCTAACGCAACCGTTGCCAGACGGGTTTAGCATCCGGGTAGGTCTTTATTTCATGAACAACAATGGTAGGGTCGATTCCTGGCATTTCCTCATAAGACCAGGCAAACACATCGCGAAATTCTTGGAATAGGGCCTTGTAAGTTTGAATTTCTTCTTCTGTACATGAGGCACCTATATGAATGTTTTCTTCAATTCCGGGCTTCACTGAAATATCAATGGGAATAGTGCGAGAAATATTCCCTAAATTCAACTCTGAATCAGAATGTTTCGTTGGATTCTGAGCGTCTTTGACATATTCAGTGGTAAAGATAGATGAAAAATCATTTTCAAAAGCATCATCCTTAGGTAAAAACGAAGATCTGTGATGGAGATCTTCCCATGGTAGATCGTCTACACTTAGGATTTTGCGAAGTTGCTCGTCAGATGACACGACTTCGGGAAATGTTATCCGTTCTAAGGTTGATGTGAAAAGTGATTCTTCACTGACGACATTCATTTGGTCGATTTGGGTTGAACGCGAGTCGGTAAAAGACATGACGGCTTCATAAACAATTTCATATGGACTCAAAGGCATAACATCACCGAATGAGTCTATCTCAGATTCAGATGGGACAATCCAAGGATCATCATAAATAATGTTGTCTGATGTAATCATATGAATTGATGCAAATGAAGGGTCTGCGTTGATTGGAGGGAAAGGAAAAGTTCCCAGTAAACCGGAATCTTTAACTAAACCTACGCCAACGTCCCTATAAGGGATTGTCGTCTTACCGACATGCTGGATACTCTCTGAAGAGGCTGGGTCGGATGAAAAGTATGTCAGCTGATCAATTGTCACGATCTTACCGTTATGTGGAAACTTTATTACTCTGAAGACCGATGAAACGACCGCTGTCATAGCATATGACCAACTTCGACCCAAAAGAAGGTTGTAGTCTAGAGGGGCATCAACCACTTCCACATCCAGACTAACAGTTTTACCTTCTACCCCTATAGGCAATTCCTGTAGAATACTAAACGGACGGAACCCACGGCCATCAAAGGCCTTAAGGATGGTCGGGGATTGGTTCAACGAAGGAGAACCAAGCGATCTCCAACATTGAATCGACATAATACACGTAGAAGCTCCCTCATCAATCACAGTCCGATGAATAGGCCTGTTTTTTACTATCATTGGAATTTGGAAAGCCATTTGATGAGGTAGACGCGGTGTACTATTTTCTAGATCGAAGATTATCAGATTCGGGTCCTGAACATCAACAGCTCCGATAGCCGACAAAAGTAATTTTCATTGTGCTGGGCATGATTGCAGCACTTCTAAAGCCGACATTGCTGAGGGTGAAACAGCTAAGTCCTCAACAATGTTGTAATTCTGGGCTGCTCTTGCATGTGGATTGAAAGCAGACCTTCGAAGTACACCCTTGGCGGGCGGTTTGATTACTAAGTCCGGGTTAGGTTTCTCGATCTATAGTGGATCGGAACCAGGAGCTGAGGTTGATGGATTAGAATGAGAAGATTCTGCTTCCTTACCATCAACAGGATTCTTACTACCATAATCTTGCGATCGAGTCGCAATCCTCACATCAGACATCATCAAAATGGGTTCTTCACTGGCACTCGAGGAAGAACCTATCATCTTACTCTCCTGCTTTGGAAATGGATCTTTTAACACAGCAGGAGTGGGAGAACCTTTGACTATTTTCACAACCTCGGCCCGATGAGGGCAATCTCTTGTAAACTGATCCTCTTCACAAATAAGACAAGGATATCGAGGTTTGCGATTTTCGTCATTGGTTTCCGACTTTTCCGTTTTCTCCTTCGGAGCCTTGTCTGCTTTAGCCTTCTTCTTTCCTTTCTTCTTTCCACCGTTTTTTGATTTGGCCGTAGATGATTCTACAGCGTGAATATCGGCGGAAAGTTCAGGAGAAGACTCTCCTGTCGGGGAATCGGGCAAAGTGATTATAGGAGTAGTAGAAGCCTTGGAAGATTTCTTTTTGCTCTTTGTATTCACGATGCCAATCATACCATCAGCGGCATGAGATCCCGAAGGAGCAGCAGCGATTTGATTTGATTTTGGAAGATCTGGAATTTTCTCGTGTAACGTACCCGACTGAGTATAAACTAAGTCTAGGTACTGCGCCTGAGCAATGACTTGCTCCTCAGTAACTACCCCGGCCTTAGCTACATCTTCAGTAATCTTCGGTAATAATGATTTAACAAACCATTCAGCTAAGATTTGGTCCGGAATAAAAACTTTCACTAGCCTTCTTCGACATCTCCACTCATGAATGTGATCAGAAATATATGTGGACATTGATTGTTTTAGTGAAGTTAATAACTCCGTGCCGTTATCGTATCTGACCGGCAACTGAAAGTGAGTTAAGAACGAGGTAGCTAACTGGCTAAAATTGTAAAAAGAGGCCCGTGGTAACTCAATGTACCACTTGGCCGCGAGACCAATGAGTGTACGCTGGAAAAGATGTAAGCGGATCGAATCATCCGAGATAGAATTTGAAGCACACTAGAGGTGGTAAGTCATCACATGATTGGACGGATCCTCTCCAGACTTACCTTCGAACTTGGGTATATCACTGGGCAACTTATTTGGCATTGGCGGCCAGAACTGAAGATATTGAATTGGATCATTCGTTAGGCGCGTCAAGTCTGGTAAATCCAAAGTTGCGATAAACGGCAATTGTCGGTTCGGATCCCTAAAACTCTGAGTCATGACACCAGCCCCAGGAGGAGGATATCCAGGATAACTTGGAATAGGCGTTGCATTCGGGATATTGTATCCTCTTGGAAAACTAGGATTAACCGGACCGTACTGGGGTTGCTGAGGTTGTTGATAAGTGTACCCAGGATACGGTTGATACTGGTAAATCGGCTGTTGGACAGCTTGCCCATGTTGGTACTGTCCCTGGTATGGTTGTTGAACAAATTGAGGTTGAGTAGTGACAACCGTACTTATACCAGGCTGACCTACAGGCATCTGAACCGTAGTTTGAATCGTAGATCTAGACAAGGGCACAGATGTCTGAGGAGTGGTTGCAGAGACAGTAGAAACCAGAGCTGTCGATACGCCAGAAGTAAGTGCGGCAGATGGTGCGGTAGTTGCAGCAGCCGTTTGAGATGGAGTACTAGGTGCAATTGGCGGCTGAGTAACTACCGAAGCTACAGAAGTTTGAATATTTGACTGGACAGGTTGCGGTTGCTGGGGTGGACCAGAAACTACGGGTTGTCCAGTTTGAGGAACCAACTGTATACTTGGCTGCAACACCTGTTGACCTTGTGATGGATCCCACACTAGCATTCTGGGGTATTGACCCGTAACAGGTTGAGGATACTGAGATCCATAACTGGATTGAGGATAGGATTGATAATTGAAAGGTGCAGTTCCCATACCTTGAACATATGACTGCCCTTGAGGTGGTTGATAACCTTGACTCGAGTATTGACCTTGAGGTTGATAACCTTGAGGTAAATACGGATACTGGGGTTGACCTTGACCTTGAGGTTGATACCCTTGAGGTTGATACCCTTGGGGTTGATACCCTTGGGGTTGATATTGATACTGAGGTTGACCCTGGGGTACATATTGAGGCTGGGGTTGACCTTGAGGCATGTATTGCACCATAGGTACATACTGACCTTGAGGTTGCCCCCCAGACACAATTTGTGTACCTTGAGGTTGCCCCCCAGGCGTTAACTGAGGCTGCCCCCCAGGCGGTAATTGGCCACCTTGAGGTTGGGAAACGGGAACTGAACCTGACATCATGTAAATGTCTCCTACACCCAATGGTATATTACCATTGTTTCCAGCTGATAACCCATGATCAATGGGTTGAGGAGATGCCCCCGCAAAGGTACCAGAAAGTGATTGATACCCGGTGGGAACAGAAGGACCGCCGTGTAAGAAAGATTCAGGAGTTTGAGTAAACACGGACGACTGACCAGACATATTTACAGGAGTATAAATACCTCCAGGTGGAAAAGGAGTACGAGGTGTAGAAAAACCTATCCCTGAGTTGTCTAAATAATTGGTTAACGAAAGGTACCAAGTAGTACTTCTAGGGGGAC
Organism: Pinus tabuliformis; assembly: GCA_031772625.1. Classification (NCBI taxonomy): domain Eukaryota; kingdom Viridiplantae; phylum Streptophyta; class Pinopsida; order Pinales; family Pinaceae; genus Pinus; species Pinus tabuliformis. The sequence continues at coordinate 1,356,497,745 of CM062805.1, forward strand.
TGTAAAATATGGATTCACGCTCCCTTAGATCAATAGTAATTTGATCTTCAAGGTTAGAGACACCTATTTCTTCTTCTGGAGCAAGTTCTTCAATAGCAATCAAACCAGTAGGAAGATTTTCGGTGATAACTCGTTCTATTCTTGGTGAATCTGGAACACTAGAAGTCGGAGTAACAGGTTCAGATATTTCAGGTTCTTCGCCTGTATCACTAGTAGATGAAAAACTACCAGCAAGCTCAGAAACTGTAACAGCTTCAGGATTATAACCTGTCTCTAAACTTTGGTAATCTGGATGGACTACCAAGGAAGATTCTCCTTCTTCAGGTGAACCTACTCTACTGCCACTAGGAGGAGTTACAAGGACCTTCAAACCTTCTAGATTACTGGGGTCGTCTCGAGGAGGTTCACCCCGAAGTCTACGGGATCTCCTCAACAATTCGGCCACATAAACAACTTCAGGAGACTGGCCCCGAAGTCTACGGGACTGTCTCGGTAATTCCGCCACAGCTAAAAAATTTTAACTACTACACACGAAAACAAAGTAAAATCTCAAATCAAACCACCTAAAGTCTCTAAAGAACCAAACAAATTTGAATCACACGCCTAAAGAATCTAGGGCGTCAAACCAAGCACAAACAGTAGCCTTCCAGACCAAAAACGCTAGTTGGAGATGAAACCCAACATCGCCGGATTCAGTACAGAAGTGGCGGGTGGAACAGTTACCCCGGCAACCTGCTTAATGAATAGACCGGCACAAGTTCCTCCACTTTAACCGTCTCGAGTGAAGTGAACCCCCCGGAAAATCCAAGTGAGTCTAGCCGACGTCTGCTCCAGGTACAGTGGGATCTTCCCTCCACCGTCACCTCAGTAGAATCCTAAAGATAATGGTCACTAAGGTTACCAATCGCAACAAATGCACCTGGGGGAACAGTCTACACTCCGACAGCACGCAAGGGCAGAGTATCAAGCTCAATCCCCTTGCCGGTTCCTTGACAATAATCCAAGGTTTACCGACAAGTGACCCCTGGTTCCTCGACAATGGTTAATCCGAGGTTTACCGTTTGTAATACGTGCGTGTCTGGCGTCGTTCCCAACGAGGGAGGATTGATCCCCTCACTGGTTCGGACACGAGCTCGTGCTTCTCCTTTAAGAGGAGCTTTCCCAGAGTACAAATGAGACAATTGGATTTATTCTATCACAAGATAAGCTACTTGTTTGGTTTTGTTGTCTTGGAGAGTTAATTACTCTCCTACTCCAAGACACTAGCCTGATCTAAATTGGTGTTTCAGAGCCCTAGTAAATAAAAGTTACTACGTTGATTTTACTTTAAGCGTTAATTTTATGGTTTTTTCTTAAAGACAAAAGGTAGCGGAAATGAAACCAATGGTGTGTAGACTCGACTCAAACCACTAAAAAGATGCACCTAAGATGATTTACGCTACTTTTCTCTTTCAATGAAATTCCTAACTAAGAGAGTTGAGAAATGCACATTTTATAGAAAACAACTTTCTTAGTAAAGACAATCAAAGAAACAATTCTCTTTATCTTTCCAAGCATACAAACATGACCACTCCTTATGTGCACGAAAAACTCTTTTTCTTTCAAAACGCCTCAAAGCTACTTGAAACAAAACTTTTCAAAGGAGATGTTTTTGTATTTTCTCTTATTTAATAAAGCATATAAATCTATTTTAACGAAAATCAATCTCAAAAGTTATAAAATCTATGAAAACTTGACTCACAAGCAAATCAAAAAGAAATTTACTCTAAGCCAACCTAACGAGGCAAAAGCCTACAAAGATGATTCTAGGTTGTTTTACTTGACCACAATCAAGCCAAGGACCAGCTAATGCAGAATCAAAAGACCAGTCAAAACAAAACTCAAATCTTTTTGTTCTTTTTGTAAAATGGAGTTCAATACTCAATCAACAAGCACTTCGAAATTTGCCAAAGAGACCACTCAAAGGTAAGTTGCTCTCACAGGTAGACTTTGTGACAGGTCCGACTTCTAAGAAGGCTGACAAAACCAGAGAGATCTAAGGCTTGACAACTTCTACCGCCAAAGTCACTACAAGACCTACTCAAAAATCAAACCCTAGGGCTTAAACTTCTATGAAATCCACTAAAACACTCAATGCTATCGAAACAAGTTTAGGTGAAGATCTTTGACAAGAGACTAATGGATCTGGGCAGTAAAACCTAAGAAAAAGCAAAATCTAAGAGGAAAAATGTAAAAAATGGAATTTTCTTAATTTTTAGCAGGGTACGCAGGCAACCCGTTAAGACAGGTGCGGGCCCGCTCTGTGCACACAGAAACAGTGCGTACAAGTACGCACTGTGCAATACTCAAAGGGTGCGTACTACTGAAAAAGCCAAGAAAAACTAAATTCAGTCTAACCCTAAGCTAACCCACCCAAATACAAAGTCACAAAGCCAAAAATCAGAAAATAAATGACTTTTCTCAGATCAAAGTTGCATATAAAGGAAAAAACTTTCACATCAATGGATTCCCCAGTGGAGTCGCCATTTTGTCAGGCGGAAAGAGTCGATAGTGCGGACACAACCAACCTCCCTAGGAGCCTAAGACTCTCTAGTGACAAACAAGACAAATAAGAGCAATCCTTCTCTAAACATGCATTTACTATATAAGAAATCAAGTGTTTAGATCCTACCTGTAGTCCAACGCTATTGTAGCAGTCCAGCCTCGCTGATCCGGATGAGCTCCTCCTTCACTTCGAAACCTGCATTCACTAACAATCAAACGATTAAATAGCACTTGATAATCTCATAAAATAAAACATATTTAACACATAGACCAAGGAGTACATGAAACAACTCATAAATAACAAGTTATTGAGAAGAATGGACTCATTTGCATTAATAGGAAACAAAAGGAACAATTACAACCTGAACCTTGGTGTTGTGCAAGTCCCTCCCAGGGTCCATCAAGAATTCTCCTTTACTTTGACAAAGCTCACCCACTTCCAAATAGAACAAGCAAAGATGGCAATCTCTCCTCACAAGCTTCTAAATGGTAGTCCTAATTCCAGCAGCATCTACCCTTAGAAATGTTTAGCTTCCAACCTCTCCTCCTTCTGGCCCAATGCCTGTATTTATAGTGCTCAAGAGGAAGTTAATCAGGTCCACCATCAATGGGATAATCCCCTCGTTGGATGGGATAGCTCCCTTATTGATGGGATAAGTTCCTCTTTGGTAGGGGTACATGAACCATCTGGAGGCGCTCAATACACGTCGAACAACCTTCTAGAATGCTCTAGAAATGACCACAAGTAACTTTTTAAAGATGAAACTTGCGCATTTTGACCTTTACAGGGGTACACACCTGCCCCTTTACATACAGAGCGTACAAGTACGCAGCTTTTGTGAATATTAGGTGTGTATCCGCAGGTAAGGTTGAGAGAACCTGCGTACCCAGAGATAAATACATTTATAAAGACTTTCTCTCTTTTTGGAGTTTGACATGGAGAGCAGAGGCATAAGACTTGCCCAGGAGGATAGCATGACTGTTGATAGAGCCATACTAACTGTAAATAGTCATGGTGACATTTTTTAGTGTAACAGTGCTCGCCTCTCTTTGCCCTTGTTGTTGTTTTCTTTATCCGAATGCCCAAGAATAAAGGATTCTATTGGAGTCTGAGAGCCCATTGCTATGTCTTTCTGGGTACTTTCTTCTCTCTGTTGTTTAGCCGATTTTCTGCCAGGCCCGTGTTTCTTTGGAGCTTCGCTGGGCGCCCCATGATCCTTTGAAGAACTTCTGGTAATCCTGGTGGAGGGGGAGTCAGGGGGGGGGGGGGGGAATGAGTGGAGGAGAGGGATGGAGAGGAGGGTCAGAGGAGGGGAAATCAGGCACTGATTCTTCCTCAGAAAGGGAAGCGAAGGGATTAGAGGATGGAGGGATGGAAGGATCGGAAGTCCGAGGAGGAGAGGAAGGATGATGAAGGGGGGGCTGCTGGGAGGAGGAAGAGGGATGATGCTGGGACTGAAGGGGAGGGTGCTGATGGGAAGGACCAGGGGCTTCAGAGTCCGAAGGCTTGAGGGGAAGGGATGATTTTTTTCTTTTAACAGTTTCCCATTGTCCATCTTGCTCTTCTGATTCAACATTAACTATTTTGGGACATCTATTTGCAAAGTGACCATATTCGTGACATACCTTGCATTTGAAGGGTATTTGCTCGTAATCCAGCTGCTGGATATGGCACCAATCATCTACTTTCAGTTTGATTGCTTCCGGTAGTCCACGGCCCAGATCAACCTCCACGCAAATCCGCGCACAGGCCTGCATGTTGTCTTTGGGTTCACTGCGGTCTATGTATTTTCCAACCGCGTTCCCTATTGCTTTCACAGAGTCGTCCCCCCAGCAGTGAAGTGGGAGATGAGGAAGTCTAACCCAGACTGGAACAGCATTTGGAATATCAAGTTCAGGGTCGAAATCCGGGGTCCATTTGTTGAGATAGAGGCCCCTGGAATCCATAAAGTAAGGTCCGTTTCTGAATATAAGATCTTTATCTTCTTTGGTTTCAAAGTGAAAGGTAAAATATCCTCTACCACAGAATCTGATGGATATTTTGCCCTGGATCTTGTCCGACCAATTTCTTTCGACCCATCTTTGCACTGTTTTGGGAGATGGCCATAGTCCTGTGAATTGCCCGATTAACCCTTTCTCTGCTAGGGAAATGGCTGCCATGCGTGGAATGGTCGGAGGCAGAAGAACTTCCTGTAAAACATCCAGCTTCTTCACAAATTTTGTTGCAGTTGGTCTAGGTCTTGACGGAGGGAGAGATTTCACCAAGTTTGAGAAGGCTCGCTGCAGCTCCGGATCCCCACTGGGCGGATCCGGAGGATCCATGGTTCAGATCGCTCAGACGCAGGCAGGCTCAGGCGAAGGTGCGGGATTCAGGCGCGCGCGCAACAGTTCGGGTTAGGTGGAATCTCTATGGAATGTTGATCAAACTAGATATGTGAAATTATTTTAGCCAACTTATGTAGCAATTCATATTTCATATGCTTAAATCCATTTGTTTCGAGGAAACTTGGATTCACTGGGTCATGGATCTTGTTAAAAAATATTTCTTATCCATTCTTTTAATTCCCCTTCGGCCCCATTTTTCTCTTCTAGAGGTATAAGACAAGGATACCCTATTTCTCCTAATGGAAGAGGGATTGGGATATGCCTTAAAAGATGTTTCCTTAGAATGTACTTTGCCCAAGGTCTTTCTATTGGAATTCCTAAATCTCCCTCTACTCATTAACAATTTGTTGATGTCACTCTCCTTATGGGTTGTCCTACTATTAGAGAAGTTATTTCCTTTAAGAATATCCATAATAAGTTCTCTGATGCTTCTGGTACCTCTATTAATTTAGCAAAATCACAAATTTTCTTTTTCAATACTCCTTGTGCCATTCAATTTCATATTGCTAGAGTATGATGAATTCAAAGGAGTTCCCTTCCATCCAAATATATTGTTGCCCCTTTGGTGAAAATACCTATCCAACAAAATGTATGGGAATATTTTATCTTAAAGTTTGAAAATTAATTTTCTTTTTGGATATTTAGATTACTCAACCTTGCAAGTAGATTCATTCTTCCAAAATATGTCTTGCAATATCTTCCACTTTACTTACTTTCAACTCTAGTTCCCCCCAAAGTCATTTTTTAGAAAATCGGGAATATCCAAAGAACTATTCTTTGGGGAGAGAAAACTCAGAATAAAAAAATCTGCCTTAGTGGCTTGGGACAATATTTTCAAACCCAAATTTCTCGGTGGATTTGGTTTGGGGGATCCTGAAATTCTTAGCCATGCCCTCAGAGCAAAAACTCGGTGGAGATTATTACATAATCCAAAATATCTATGGAGTCGAGTTTGGATAGTAAAGTATGCACTGAATATAGAGGAAACTCAACTTATATGCATGGAAGAAAACATAAAAGGTTCACATATTTAGAATACAAATTGGACAAATAGGTATCTTATCCTAAATCACAACTTTTGGGAAGTTAGAGACCAAAATTTAACTCTTTTTTTGGAAGACTCCTGGAACTAATAGCCTAAGCTAGGATTTGGAGGGGAAATAAAAAATATAAAAAATCAATTAATATCTCAAGGAAATTCACTATAGATCAGTACTAGACTCACTCCTAGGAACAAAGACAATGAAAACCATGGGAAAATTGCTCTTTATCCAATATGCATGAACCAAGGCACCCATACTGAAATAATCAAAGAATTATAAAAGGGAAAAATAAAGATCCAACGAGGTCCATATATTCTAAGATGGGGCCATGGTACTTTAGGAACTTTTGATCTCTAGGAAGCCTATAAAATACTTTTGCACATGAAAGGAAAGAATGCCCAAAACAAATGGAATAAGCTTTGGAATATTAAGGTCTATCCTAAGATAACTTTATTCCTCTCGTTGCTTATGCTTAACAAAACATTGACCTCAGATAAGCTTTAAAAAAATAGCTTTTAAGGGTCTTATATATGCCACCTTTTTTTTCCAACCCAGAGACTGATGAGCACCTACTGAACAACTATGAGTTTCCTTCTAATCTATGGGATCACATGGCTATTGTCTTTGGACAATAATTTCGAAATAGAAGTAGTATGTTATCAATCATGGAGTAATGGAGATCCACCCCTTTCTCCAATCCAATAATAAATAGAGTCTAGTGTTTCTTTCCAGGATTTATCTTATGTTAAACTTGGAAATAAGAAGCAATGAGTATTTAAAAATAAAATAGCTCCTTTGGATTTCATTTGGAATTCTATCTTGAACAAGATTAGAGAAACTATTTTGTTAATCCCATGGACCCCTTAGGATTAGGATTAGATTCATTAAGAAAAACACATTCTTTCTCTAGTAAATCTCCATCAATCCATCACTAGTCCTCAAGGTCCTTTCTCTCCACATAGATCTTCAAGTCCCAATCATTTGTCTCCTCCCCCGATTGGTTTTCCAAAGCTGAACTTTGGTGGGGCCTCAAAATTTAATCCAGGACCAACCAGTTTTAGGAGTGTTTTTAAAACAAATCAAGGCCACATCATTCATATTTACTCAAGTGATATTGGGATATACAATGGAAATAATGCTAAAGTATATTCTTTGGAGTAGGGATTACTCATCTCTAGAATAGGAAATTTTCAAAAAATGGTAATAAACTAGGACTCAAAAACAATAATTCATATGATTAGAAAAGTCCAATATAGCTTACACCCTTCTAAATTATTAACCAGTTAGAAACTTCATTCCAGCTTAATAAGGGCAACAAACCTTTTGGAAGGAATCATGCCTCCCATTCTATCCCATATCAAGAGAAATGGGAATAGACTTGAAGATAAATTAGCTAATGAAGAGCTCAACTTCAAATTTGGTACCTTGGATTGAAGTTGGACTCAAGACATTATAGAATCTCTAAGATGTATATTCCAGGAGATTGTATACCAAGATCATGTTTCCCACAATGAGTGTCTGATGTGGGACCTATACTCCCAAGTTAAAATATATATGCTAGATATGAAGGCAGGTTTTTGTAAAGCCCCCAGATGGCATCTCACATGTAATGTTGATCAAAGTTGAATGGTGAATAATGAGGTTCATTATGGGTGTTCCTAGGGTCTAGGATAAAAATGTCTTTACCTCTTTTTATTCATTTTGGGAATTTGTACATCAGTTTAGCCTATAAATCATTGATGTCATAGTATAAAGATCATTTTCTAAGGTCATTGTAAGTTTTTCATGTCATAGAGGGTCATAAGGTCATGTTTTCATGTAGATTCATTGAGGTTTCAAGGGGGTCATTTCATGGGCTTTCCATTTATCACAAGTTAAAACCATAACAATCAAGTTCCATTTGTTAAAGTTTTATGGGTCTATTAGTGGTGTCCATCATATCCTTATCCCACCATTCACAATTCATCATTCATAGTTCACCATTCATAATTCATAATTCCCTTTCATGTACTCCTTCCACATACTTCTTCCATGCATCATTTACCATGATGGGATCCATTAATTCAAATTTACCATCATATACACCGCCCCAAATCACCTCTCATCATTATTTCACCTCCCTAAATTCATAATTCATGATTATCATAACCCTTTACCCAAAGTTTTACATTCATGACCAAGAAAAGACATAGGGAGTGTAAATTTTCAAATTTTTGTTGGATTTGCCCTCGTTTTCTCTCTATCTAGAGTCCCTGCTCTGAGAAGGTTTCATGTTCAAACATAAGATCAGAAGGTCGAAAGCAGCTTGGCAGAAGATTGAAGGTAGGTTTTTTCAAGTGGGAGAAGGTTGTTGCACAAAACTCTAAGCCATACAGTCACTGCGCAACAGTTGCGTAACTGATTCAAGCTCCATGCAGAGGTCAATGCTAGTCTCCCATTGCTTCCAATCGATATTTCCTATTATTTGAGGTAGGAAACATATTCTCCAACCACAATTTTCCTTAAAAAATCAATTAGACATTTATTAGTAAAGATTGTGCATTTGCTGCATAAACATTGCATAAAGCCCTGGATGTTGATTGGTTTGTGTTCAAGATGTTTGAAATGTTCAAGGTTTGTGTGTTAGTTTGTACGCGTTCATGTGCATTTATGCATAAACCACCAATCAAATTTCATGTTAATTGGCATAATTTCCTTCGCATAGACCCACTTTTATGATCTGGCATGTAAAAAATTTGTTTGGGAATAATAATTTTCCCAAGACCCATAGCTATTTAACTCTTGTGAAAACCCTATCAGTTGGCTCTATTCATCACAATGTCGCCTCACTTCATCGCATTGTCATCCTTTTCATTGCTCATTGCACTATTAGTTAACCTTTTCTCCACAGACTTGGTGTACGCCATGAAAACAAAGTTGAAAGTGTGTGTTGTAGTTTTTAAAACCAGATGGAAAGCCCAAGGATAAAAGACAAAGAAAAGTGGGGAAAGATAGTTTGTTTTGAGCCCAGAAGTTTAGAGATGGTGAATGTTGACCCTGTAATTAGAGTGACATTCAAATAGATAGGATGCATAGCCTTCTATGAGAAAATTCAAGCACATGGCCACCACTTCCAGCTTGCTAGTATGTTTGCCCTAAATTTTAAAGGCGACAAGGTCAAAATTGGAGATTTAGAATTTATTGTGTCTAAAGAAACTATTTCTCAAGCCACAAAAATCCTCTTAGAGGGTGAAAGCTGGTTCAAAGACAAGGAGTTGGATGCCTCACATTTTAAAGAGTTTGTAAAACCTCAGTACAAAGACAAATATGACACTACATTCCCAAGAAACTACTTATTAAACCACTACAGCCAATTTTTGAAGGTAATACAAAGGTATTGTACATGTGAATATTGTTTCAGTAAGGTGTACTAGTATCACATTAGGCTACTTATACATTTCACTGGCAAGAGAAGCCTAAAATTACGTTATTGCCTATTCAAAAGCTTGGGAAATATGGAAGAAAGAGTTCAGTCTAAGGGAGAGGAACACTTGCCTAGCTTGTTCCATTTTTCACTAATCAAACTGTTAGTTTTGCATGAGTTAGAGAAAAAGAAAATGTCTTGGGATGGTTTCTTGTCAACTTTAGGATTGTTGGTTCATGCAAAGATTTATCCTATGGAAGCAGATGAAGAGGCACCTAAAGCTGAAGAGTATTGAAGGAATCGATGAGGGATAGAAACTAGTAAGGGGAAAGGCAAGATACAAGTGGCCCATGAAGAAACAAATTTCTTCATAGACATAGGACTAGATTTTCTACCAAAAAGTTGATTGAGGAGCCAACTTCTCAAAATACCATTGATCTCCCAGAGGATATGCCAGAACAGGTTGCAGGGGGTGAGAAAGATGTTCAAATGGAAGACAAAGACCTTGAAATTACAAAGTGGCAAGAAAACCTTGCTAAATATCATCTTAAGATTGCCTATTTACAGAAGGAGAATCGAGAGCTTAGGCACATAGCAGAAGAAGTAGACCAACATAAGGAAATTGAGTCGTTCAAGAGGCCTCCTAGGCCTACAATCCAAGATAAAGGAAAACATGTGATTGATGTAGAGGAGGTAAGAGAACCTAGTGTGCAACTAAGGAAGCCTATGACAAGGTCAACAACCAAAGGGAAAGAGAAGATGAAAGATGCCCTGCTATCAAAAGAGAAGCCTGAATTTGATGAATGGAAGGAGCATTAGGTGCTATTTGAGGAGATTGAGGTCTACCAATGGAAAATTGATCATATAGCAAAAAATAATGAAATTTACAAGAGGGCCATCAATGATACTATCTCGGAAGCTGATGTTCGGGTTGCAGAAGCTCTTGACATAGTTGATAAAGCCAAAGTAGTCTTAAAATGGACTCTTCCCCTACATAGAAAAATAAAGAGCTATTACACAAGAAATCTAATTATGAGGAGGAGATTAAGGCTAATGAAACAAAAGTTGGAAAAGAGCTAGGAGACAACTCAAGAAAATCAAACAGTCACAATTACCTAGCAATTTATCCACAATAGCACAACCATCTAAAGAATTCAAAACAATTTCCAACAAAGAAACCAAACCATCATCTAGAAAGAAGAGGAGGAGGTATATTTGGTATCTTGACTAAGGTGGGTTTATTCATTTTTGAAATTACATGTTGCTAAAAGTAAAAAAACTGTGTAGCCAAGGGCTCATTTTGCAATCACAAGAGGTCATTCTTTTTATGAAACTGTGAAAGTTTTTGAAGTTTTGATGCATGCTAGGAGTTATAAGGTGTATGTGATGGATTGTTTGACATTACAATGTTTTTGGAGTGGGGAATATCAAACAAACTCATAATTTGAATTCTGTTGCGCAACTATTGCGCAAGTGGTGACTAGGCATTTCAGGGGTCTACACGCATGAAAGAAGACATCTAGTGGGTCCTACACCAACACCATCATTTTCAATGTACCGATCAGCTCGGTTTTATCTAGTACAACCTGTAACCATGCTGAGCTGGAAGTCCACTGCACATTGTTGCACAACTTATCACCTTGGCCTGCTTTTGCATTTTGACATTTTTGGACCTTCTATAATTATGTTAGTGATCATTATAGGTATGGATATATGGATAAGTTTGATTTTATGAAACTTTATGTTGTTAATTTTTATCAAGCTTTAAGTCACGATGTTTCCAAAATAGGATTGTATCAATCTTCTTTGCAAATAGAAGATACATTGTATCTAATATTTTATTTTCCATGAAAGAAATTCTTCCTAATTGTATTTAAGAAGAAAAATAAATGACAAAAGGGTTGGGTTGGGTCTAGACTGTAAGAAACTAAGGAAATCTATCCTAGCTACTCCATGTATTCGTCTATCTACTTTCTGACCTGGTTCCTGGGTTTGGCTTCAGTGAGTGAGACAACTGATGGGATCGTGTGGGTCTTCACCAACAAATCTAGATTGCTGTAAATTTGTGCTACGACGCCTGAATGTTACCAATGAATGAGGTGAGATGTTTGTGGTTATGGATCAACATCCACACTCTTTATTTCTCCAACTCTCCCTGTGGCTTCATTTCTTACCCAAGTCAACTGGTGCCCCTTTGTATTGCATTTTCCATTCATGCACGACAGTGATTGCAACTTGCACATTTCTAATAGTTTTGACAAAGTATTTACACTACGGTTGCAAGCCATGCAGGCAGACAACTACCTTATGCATGGTAACAAGCTCCTCATAGAGGTTTTACATGGTCTCTCCAAGTGTCGATACTTCGCTAAGTCTCGTTGCCCTCATTTCCTCCAGGTGGACCTATGCGGAAACCATGTTCTGAGCTACTGCATGAAGTTGTTCAATATCTTGTGTGGAAACCTGCAAGTTCTTTTCCAATTGCTTATTCTCATCCATCTATCCATCAAATACTTTGTGTTTGACTTAGCTACACCTGCGAAGGCCAAATTTGTTGAGGCAATGGATTCAAGATATTTCTTGGTGTCAGCCACAATTACCCTTTCTCTAATAAAAGCAGGAGATGCAAGATCATCTGGAAAATGATTCTTACGTGCATGTATAATATTCTTCTTAAGTTCATTGTATGATAGATATACGTGTCCATAACCAAATCATCATCAAGAGGAAAACTTCCCCTTCATCGCCTGGAGCTGACTCTATTGTTGGAGGTGGTGGAGACTGAATAGTGACATTTTCTGTGCTAGGAATCAAGTCGAGATCTTGATTATGTGGCTCTGGTTATGCCTTTGTGTCATCAATCTCTATCAACTCTTGAATCTGTTGAGTAAGCTCATGATCCTGCATTTGTCTTCCCTCCTCCTCTACTGGTTTTCGGTTCTATTCTTTCTCTTCAACTTTTTTCCACATTGTTTCTTCTGCTATTGCACATTAGCTTTCTTCTCCTTCCTGCTTTTGATTCTCTTCATGTTCTTGCTTCTGCTTTTATTCCTCTAATCTCCTCTGTTTTTCCCTCTTCCTCCATTCTTCTCTTTTCATCCTCTATTTCTTCTTTGCCTCTGCTGCTAAAGTTGCTTTCATAATAGTTGGATCCTCTTTCATCTTGCAACTTTGTTCTCCCCCTGGATGATAATCAACCTTTCTCTTTCCCTTATCCTATGCAAGGTTGATCCCTTCTACTAGCACTACTTCCGGAGTAGCTTCATTCTGTGGAGTCACCTGTGAAGTTCCTACAATGCTTACGGGATTGTGGGTCTTGGAGGCACTATATAAATTCTTTTATGGATCCTCCTCCTGCCAATGAAATGTCTAGCTGAGCCACTGAAAGTGAATTCTATCACAGTGGTCTTTGCAAATACCATGGGGATTGTACGGATTAAAGTATCTAGTACCGAATGCAAACTTCTTTATTGCCTTTCCTTCAATATCGATGAATTTTAGGTTTTGTATCTCGTACAATCCAATTTTCATAGGAAGAGTTGGCTAAGGTGCTTTCTTCTTCCTATGCAAAGCTTTTAACAACCTTGTGGTGAGATGATATCACACTTCTTACATGAAAGGATTTCCAGTGGAATACATTGGAAAAAGATGTGGTAGATTTGCTCTGCCGAGCACTCAAAGGAAGATTCCATCCAGTGAGGAAAACCAATATGCGATCTCTAATATTTCCTCCATTGCCCTAGGAGACATGCAAGGGGGTTGTTCCTCAAATATCAACCTATATAATGGAATGAGAAAGTGGTCAGTTCGCTTCTCCATAACTCCTCAATGGCTGCAATCTGAGAGCAACTTTCAGTGGATGTGCACGGCAAGGTCTTAAGGTGTCCAAGCCCAGTTCATGCTAGGGAATGCATTATGTGCATAGATTGCATCAAGTAAATATGTAGACATATGGAATCTCACTTTCCCACCCTTGGGAGGATTTTGGGCATTCACTACATGGATAGTTAATTGTCGAGCCAACAAAATTGAGCAATTGAATGAATTCCCTTTGTTCATAACCTGGTTCGATAAAATTTCCCACCCTTCTAGAAACATCTGTGTGCTCTGCTGACCGTAGATTTTGCAAGATAAGATGGTGAACAACTGATAGGCCCTCCTAAGAGACCATGTCTTCTTTGTGTTTGTGGGTGTCTATCAAAACTTTTATGGCTCCTGCACCCAACTCTTAACAACATCTTTCATGTCCAAATAGATGTTGGTGGCATAGAAGAGTGAATCCATGAGTGTTTATGGCTCAGGAAAATGGTACATACATCGGTAATCTATTGCCAGAAAAGTAGAAAGCCTCCGTCCACTAGTACTGCTCAAAGTCATGGTGTTCACATAAATATGTGAGACAATTCATATGCACATGGGAAGGTTGGATATTTGCATACAACCCTGTGTAGACCTAATATCTGGACATTAATGTATACCTGTTGGTCCTTAAGATCTACTACAAAGTCCTTTGCTAAAAAAGCTTCATTCACTTTCTGCCTTGTAAGATATGACTCCTTTTCCACATATAGTTGAGTGTTTGAGTATACTGACAAGTTTACTAGCATTTGCTCAATTGCCTCCCTGGTATTGCTTTTAGTGGTATATTTTGAAGTAGCTCTCTTGGGTGTCATGGTAATAGTGATTGTTGGAGAGAAGTGCTCAAAAATTGTGGTACCTGTGGGACAAAAAAGGCACTCGTGGAAAGCAAACATTAGATTTTGAAAATCTACCTTCAAAGCAAGATCAAGCAGCAAACTGACAAACTAGTAAGAGATATTGTGTAATTTTCATGAGCAACTGAGGGAGACTGGCTGTGGAAACTACACATTGCGCGGTCCTAGCAGTTAAGGGTGCAACCTGAGGCTTGAGACTATGCAATGCACTATTCAACCTAGGTGGTGACCGGGAGAGGCTACGCATTGCACAATCATAGTGGCAGAGGTGGCAAACTGAGCCCTAAAATTGTGCAATACCTAGTTTGGCCAACCTATATTGCACATTTCACAGTCTTAGAGGCCAAGCCTTAGCTTGAGCTTTTGACTTGTGCAATACCCAACTGGGCAAGGTGAAAACTGGTTAAGGGAAAGTGCAAATCCACCCTGTGAAGTGTGGGAAACAAGCAGATCTAAGTGATGATGCAAGCTTGAGTGAAGATTTGACTAAGTATGGATAGATCAGTGTGAATCAAGTGCAAAAACTTAACAAACTGAAGGAAAAACAAATATGTGAGGAGATTCGTTGAAACGATGATCGCATGTGTGCAGAAGACAAGAAAATCGATGCGATAGTTATAAAAGGAAAATGAAAAATTGAAACAATGCTTCTACAAGCTAATATAAAGTAAAATTCCAACAACCATCAAGAGCAACAAGAAAGAAAACACTCATGGAAGTGAAAAAAAAAAAAAAAAAAGTGACAGAAAAAGCGGCAAAAGATGGCAAAAGAAAAACTCAATCAGAAAAGTAACACAAACTCGACTGAAGACTCCTTGATCTCCTTGGGAATGCTATAGATCCAAGATCGAATGTACAAATGAGCTCTATAGGCGTCTCTTAAATAGATTTGGGCAGATTGGGGTTTATGCCTAAAATCAAGGAAAAAACAACACTTGGCGGAAATTTCTAAAATAGGGATTGTGCCACCTTCGGGAAACTAACGATGAATCCCTATTTTCTTTTCTTTTTTTCCTTTTTAGGAAACTTTCCATGAACACTACCAAGGAATATTGCGTAATTCTGGGGAACTAGGAAACTTCCCGACAGTGCATTTCGCTGATTTTGAGCTCAAGGAGTGGATTGCATAGTATTTGAGCTTAGTGCTAGGCTGCTTGTTGGGTTGTGTTATATTCTTTCCATGACTAGCCCCAATAGTGAAGCCAGGGGATGGTAGCCCCCCTTTATGGGGTCCAGGGTAGCGCCCCGGGGAAATTTTTTTTGGACCCTATATTAGGTGGGTGGACCTACCGATGGTTTTGTGCATGGATTTCACACATGGTTTTGGGTGCGATGGTTTTCGGTCCATGGTATTTTGTAGATCCGGTTAAGGGAACTACGATTATGTTCTAATCTAGGGTTAATGGATTGGGGTTTATGGATGCTTCGACATGTATATATATGTATCGTAACATTCAAAGGAACATAGTAAAAAATTAATATGCTAGTCCCGGTTTTGGGATCTTGGGGAAATCTCTATGTATATTTGGTTTGTGTTATGCTCTCGCCATTGTTTATTTTCTATTTTTCGAATTCGTATGCAGGTAATTTCTGTACGGGGTTAAAACCTACACTGCCATCCATGACTACATAGTTCTCAAGCTCAAAGATAAGTTGTCTATCAAGATTACGTAATTTTCATCATCAAGGCTAGCTTGCCCTCATGGATTGCACAGTTTTTGGAGGAAAGCCCATATTTACTACAAGATCAAGTCAGAAGGCTACTTGTGACTCAAACAAATAAGAAAACATAAGCATAACATCAAAAGATAAGTCTTGATCAAATCATGAATACTTGATGACAGTCAAAGGTAAGCTCATGTCAATATAAAGGAAGGCTCCGAAATCAAAGCATAGGCAAAATTTTGGATGGTGGTTGTAGTTGCTACAATACTTGGCAACACACTCGTAGAAATCCAACTCTTTATATGGGTCTTGTCTCATAAAAAACAATTCTAACTCTTCAGGAAGTATTTTTCAGTTCATCGATTATCATAGCTTCTTCACTTAGCTTGCATTAGAGATATAGTCCCTACCATTCTCTTCATTGACAACAAACTTAACCAAGATAAGTCAGAATAGGTTGTTTCGATTGGGGATGAGGAGTATATAGATAAACAAGTGAAAAGAAACATTAGAGTCTTAGTTTTCATCTCTGGTGTTTCTCCACTACTAGTAGGTCTAGACAATACCTCGACTGAGTCTCTTCAGGAACACAAACATTGTTATGCTGCCAACGAGCCTAGACAATACCTCGGCAGAGTTTCTTGCTTCACCTCTCTGTGCAATAATCCTTTCTCTTCTTTCACCTTTTTTTCTTTTTCTTTTTCATTTTTCATTTTGTTCATAGAATTGTGCATAGGCACTTATTGATTTAACGAGGAGGAAGATGGATCCTAACTTATTGAGAGCATAAGAGGTTATCCCTTCAGAGAAGGATATTTATATATACCTCTGAAACACTTGTTAAGGTTTTCCTCCCCTCCTGACTCTACTCGACTTAGCTCACAATGATTAACCGAAAATAAAAATAAAAAACGATTAGAGTAGGTGGTACTAGTTATAAGTTCAAGCTTCATGATTCCACTATGGTTCTCTTTGAAAAGAACACATTTTCCATCAAAGTATCATCGACTAAAAGAATGCAAGACTCACATAAAGAGAGGGAATAAACAGATAACCAAGCATTGACAGTAGCACAACTTCCTCATGGACTTCACCATGCTTGCTTCAAAAACCAAACACGATCTCATGCGAAAGTTATTCTACGAATGAAAAGAAACAAAAAAACAGAAAAGGAGAAAGGTAGAAATTAAATCAAAGTAAAACAAAGAAATGAAAAAAACAAACTACTCCTACTCCTAAACTAACATAGAATAGGCTAGCCCTACGTAAAATGATATTTCTTGTGTAACCACCAACACATCGGTTGGCTTATGTAGGCGAGGGAATTCATATCAAGAAATATATTCAATCATAATAATAAACAAAAAAGATAAGGCAATACATACCATGATGTTCGAAGTTTGAAAATGTATGTAGAAAAATATGAAATAAACACACATGCTAGGAAATTTGTGGATGCACAATGCTATTTAGACACACTATGAATCAAAGACATGCAAGAACAAACTTTCCAATTGTGAAATCGAGCGAACATGAAGAAAGAAGAAAACTTGCATTTTTCAATTGTGCTTATCACGTATGACTCCTCCAATGACTGAGTGATAGGATCGTGTAACATAGATGGAGGATGCGAAAAATGAGAGAGGGATTGATTTACAATGTGTGTGTAGGAGTGATGAGGAGTCTTGAAAGATACATCACTATTCTGATCAAAATTGGAACTGATCTTAAGACTACGAGAACCTGACATAACCATCAGCTTGGGCTGAAGTGCCTCGAAAGCTTGCAGAAGTTCCAAATCATTAGAAGGTAGATCATCAAAGACTGGTGGCTTAGAAAAATCAACAACGGAAAAATCAGAATCATGATTGGATGAATGAGTGAAAAGATCACAACAACCATGATTAGAAATTTCAAGATAAAAAACAGAGGCATCCTCATGATCTAACGAATCATAAAGAAGGGAAGATTGAAAACAAGAAATTTCACCCTCTAATTCTTCACAATGATGAGATGATAGATTAGGGAGATTTAAAAGAGAAGATTTTTCCTCTTCGAATTCAGATGAAAAACTGACATTCCATGAGTTCTGAAAATGATCGAAAGTAATAATATCATTAGAAACTAAATTTCGTAAGATTCAACAGAAGTGACATAATCACGGAAAATATCAGGATAATTAGGGAGAGGTGTGGAAGGATAAAAATCAACCTTCATCATAGATTCTTGTTCAGATGTGGACTCCCACACATAGTCATCATAAATGATATCACAAGTTTTTTGTGCAACACCAACTCCATCCTAAACTTGATCCTCATGAACATCCAAAGAAACATTCGAAATGGGTGAACACAACAACTCACAATCCAGAGGACCAAAGGAACCAAAGGATGGAGGACGAGGAGATAACACTTCATCACAAACATCAAATTCACAGTCCAAACTTGCGCTGGAATTTTGAGTATGTGGGGTGGGAGAAGATGGTGGTAAATCAACGAATGAATTCTCAAGTTCTCCCACCTCAACCTGTGAAATTGGAGCTATTTGATTAGAATGAGACAACAAGTTCCTTGGTGCAATAACCTCATCCATCGCAGATTTAGAATCTCTAATGCCGAGGTATGTTGGGAGGATTTCGAAAGATTCATATTCATGCAAATTCATTGAAATGTGAACAAGAAATTCACACTTCTCCTTCATTATAGGCCAATCAACATCATCTTCAGAAAATTCAAAGCAAAAATGAATGAAACGATTGTGAAAATCATTAAGAGATTCACCAAGTGCTTTTTGCAATCACATAATTTTCTTAAACAGGGATTTGTAATCATATCTATCAAAGGCGCGGTAAATTTCTGTGGCAAGATGTTCGAAAGAGTGTATGGAAGTGATAAGCAATGTGTAACACCATTCCCTTACGTGCCCTTCGAATGTAAGAGTGAACAACCTACAAGAAGCTTCCTCGCAATGAATATTTTGCTTCGTGCAAAATTCAAGAAAATAAGCGGTGTGCTCAAAGAAGGTTGTTTCACCCTCGCCATTGAATTTAATATTTGACAAGTCATTAATAATTTCCACCGGCACTTTCAGTTTTGACGTTTTAGAAAACATGTCAGGGCTAAGATATGGGAGGAAGCCATTAATGAGTGTGGAAAATTCAAATATACTTCATGGGCTCATCTTGACATCTAGCCCTCCTTCTAGCACCATAAATGTGGACGGTGCTGGAACCACCAACATTCAGCAGATTGAAATCTTCCCACCATTCCCACTACCTGTGTTATGTCTGGTCTTGTAGCTGTTAAGTATAGAAGGGCTCCAATTATTGACCTGTAATGAGTTGCATCTACTAGAGGAGAGTAATCATCTTTGCTCAATTTGCAGTTTTTGGTCATAGGTGTGCTCATGGGTGCACAGTCCTCCATTCCATATTTTTTGAGCATGTCTTTTAGATATTTGGTTTGAGATATACACAATCTTGCTCTGGTTTGAGATACTTGAAGTCCAAGGAAGTGAGACAGCTCTCCTATCATTGACATATCAAACTCTTTTGACATGTTTTGAGAAAATTCATGACTCATTTCATCATTATTACTAGCAAAAATTAGATCATAGACATAAATGAGAGTAACTAGTAACTTACCGTCATCTATATTTATGTATAGATTACTTCCAACCACTCCCTTTTTGAAGCCTTGTTGTTGTAGATAGTGATCCAATCTTAAATACCAAGCTCTAGGAGCTTGTTTCAACCCATATAAATCCTTTTTCAACTTATAGACTAAGTCATTTCCTTCTGTTAGATCAAACCCTTCTGGTTGCTCCATGTAGACTTCTTCTTTGATTTTCCCATTTAGAAATGTTGATTTCATGTCCATTTGATATATTTTGAATCCTTTTGAGAAAGAAAAAGCCAAGAACATCATGATAGCTTCCATACGGGCTACTGGTGCAAATGTCTCTTCAAAGTCAATTCCTTCAATTTGTGAATAGCCTTTGCAGACAAGCCTTGCCTTGTTTCTGATAACATGTCCTTCTTCATTCATTTTATTTTTGAACACCCATTTGGTTCCTATTATGTTTTTGTCCTTTGGACGAGGTACCAGCTCCCATGTCTCGTTCTTCTCAATTTGGGACATTTCTTCTTCTATGGCTTTTACCCAATGACGATCCTTACTTGCTTCTACAAATGTTTATGGTTCTGTCATAGATATAAGAACAATAACATTTCTCTTTGGTGTAATGGTCACCCTTCTTCGGGTTTGCATCCCTTCATCTCTATTGCCAATAATTTTCTCTTCTGGATGATATTTTTGGATAAACTTCATCTTTGAAGGGGTATGAGGTGGTTCTTTCTCCTCTTCTTCTTCCTCATCTATTTCTTCTTCTTCGGGTTCTTCTTCTTTAGGTCCTTCTTCTTCTTCAATGAAAAGATCATTTTCATATTCTTCAATTTCTTTTTCTGGAAGTCCTTCATCAACCTTTACATCAATGCTTTCCACTATTTTCTTTAGTCGAAAATTGTAGCACTTGTAAGCCTTGCTCCGTGTAGATTATCCAAGAAATATCCTTTCATTAATCCGAGAATCAACCTTTCCTGTTGAGCCATCATTGATTTTTATGAAGCACTTGCTTCCAAAGATCTTGAAGTACTTTACTGAAGCTGGTCTTCCTTTCCATAACTCATAAGGTGTTTTCTCATAGTTTGGTCTCAATTAAGTTCAATTTAATGTATAGACAGTTGTCCCTACTGCTTCTCTCCAGAATTTCGGATGCAAGTGTGCTACTAGTAACATTGTTCTTGCCATTTCTTGGATTGTTTGGTTTCTTCTTTCAACTACCCCATTTTGCTGAGGTGTTCTGGCAGCGGAGAATTCCCTTTTAATTCCATGAATATCACAGAACTTACTAAACTCGTTTGATGTGAATTCTCCCCCTCTGTCTATTCTGAGGCACTTAATTTTTAAATATTTTTCATTTTCTACAAGGGCTTTTAGATTCTTAAAACACTCAAAAGTTTCAGATTTATACTTTATAAAATATATCCACATCATTCTAGTATAGTCATCAACAAATAACACAAAGTGCCTTTCTCCTTGGAATGCCTGATTTCTAGTTGGCCCACACACATTAGCATGGATGATCTCTAAGGGCTTCAATGTAGAGAGCTCCTTTGTCTTGTGGTTGGTTCTAGTTTGCTTTCCATGTTGACATGGACAACATACTCCTTGATTTGGTTTGAATAGCCTTGGGATGTCTCGTACAGCTTTTCTCTTGCTGATATTGATCAGATTTTTGAAGCTTGTATGTCCAAATCGCTTGTGCCACAGCCAACTTTCATCTGTCTGACTCAAGTAGCATTTATTTTCTTGAATCTTCTTTAGAATGTAAATGTTGTTTGGTGTTCTCACCCCTTTTTCCACAAGTTCCCCTGAGGTAAAGTTCCTTATTTCACAGCCTTTGGTGCTGAAGACAACCTTATGTCCTTGATCACAGATTTGGATGACACTCAGGAGGTTGTGTTTGATTCCGTCAACTAGTAGAGCATCATGAGCTTTTCATTTTCCATTGATCATAGTAACAATTCCTTTTCCTGCAATTCTGCCAGATCCGCTTCCAAAGGACACATTCCCTTCCTTTTTGCTCAGTGAGACAAGCTTCCTTTTGTCTCCTGTCATGTGTCTGGAGCACCCACTATCCACAAACCAATGGTTTCCATTATTTTGAGCATATAGAGCTAGGCTGCATTTATCCATGCTGGAGTTCTTACTACTCATCTTTCTTCCTTTGAGTGGGAAATCTTGTTCATAGTGTCCATTATTGTAGCAGAATGAGCAAATCAGATCAAATTTCTTTCAAGGGATCAAATGAATTGAAGGTTTTGATTTGTCCCTGCCTTTTGGGGGCATATGAATTGATTATTCAGTCCTTTAGCTTTGGCGTTTCACTTCTGTGAGCCATGCAATGTCTGGCTTGATGGCCGAAGTTTTTACAGTAAAAACAATGTCCAAGAAAGATGGTTTTGTACCTGTTGAAGCAACCACAGTTTGAGTCGATTTCCTTCCTAGGAATTACTCCTCCCTCATTCTTTGGATTTGAGATGGGGCCTTGGTGGAGTACAGGTTTGTATTTGTTGTAGTGTCCATGATTCGACTCCACGTTCTTCTTTGGAATAATTCTCTCTTCATTCTTTGGATCTGGGATGCGCTTTTGATAACATACTTTTTCTTCTTTTGGATTGCAGGAAAGTGCATCGGCATAGCTTTTCACACTATTCTTAGTGCTTGAGGATTCTCCTTTGAAACCTATTCTAGACTTGTCATGTTGAGGTTTTTGATTTTTCAAAATAGTCTCAAGTATTTGAGAGCTTTTACAACCCTTTTTAATTTGCTCCAACTCCTTTCTCAGAGACACTATTTTGGCCTCACGTTCTTCACAAGTCTCTTATTTTTCTTTTAGCTTTGCTTCCAAGAGATCTTCTCTCCTTCTTTTTTCCTCATTTTCCACTTTGAGAGAAATGATTTTATTTCGTAGTTTCTCAGTTTCTTCAATTGCGCTTATTAATAGTTCATCTACATTTCCTTCCAGCCCTGAGTCATCATCTGCGAGTGCCATGAATAATGTTTCTTGGCTTTCATCATGGTCACTTTCCTCATCTGATTTCTTTTTTATGACCATAAACTCATCCTCATCAGACTCATCTTGCTTAGATAAGTTCTTCTTATTGAACCCTTTCTTTTTGTGTGCCATTCTTTTAGAATTTCCTTCATCATCATTGTCATGTTTATGAGGACATTTTGCTCCATAATGACCTATTTTTCCACATTTAAAACAGATAAGAGGGTACTTGCCTTTAAGTTTAGATCCTTTCTTCAGCTTTCGTACAAATTGAGCCAATTCGGGTTCCACATCTGACTCATCACTACAGTAATTCCTTTCTTTCCCCTTCTTTGACTTAGAGGCCTTGAATGTAGCATCTTTGGAGTTTGGGCCACCTTTCCTCATCTCATAGGCAGTGAGAATTCCATGGAGTTCATCCATTTTGAGGGTATCTAGATCCTTTGCTTCTTCTATAGCGCTTATTTTGGAGTCAAATCTGTCCCGAAAAGATCTTAATACCTATTGGACAATGGTACTTTCTTCAATTTTTTCGTCCAATCCTTTCAGGGAGTTTACCACTTCAGCTACTTGGAGGAGGCATGCTACAATATCTTCTTCATCTTCCATCCTCAGACTTTCAAATTGTCTTTTGTGAGTTTGAAGCTTTGCCTTCTTGACTTTTGAGTCTCCATTGTATACGCCAACTAGCGTCTCCCACATTTCCTTAGCAGAGGTACAATGCATGACTTTTGTAAACTCGGAATTAGTGATTCCACTAGTGATGGAGTTCAAGGCCTTTGCATTTGCGATGTAGGCTTTCCTCTCGTCTGGATCTATTGTAAGAGTGGTAGTCATTTGGTATTCATTTTGAACAAAATGCCAGACTTCAAGTCCAATGGACATTAAGTAGTAGGTCATTCTTTTTTTCTAGAAACCAAAGTTAGTGCCATCAAACAAAGGAGGTCTTCCTGATGCTTCGTGATTTCTCATCATGGCTGCGGATCCTTCTTCAAGCTGTTAGGCTAGTATGAAGAAGCCTGCTCTGATACCAATTGTTGGAAATACTGGGGGTGGTGAATCAATATTTCTTTTTAATTGTTCTAGTTATTACCAAAAGCATATATATATATATATAGAACACATAAATCAACAACTAAAATTAATGCTTTTATTAAACACAACACAGTGCAATGAAATAAATACAATATAAGTATATATCTTATTGTGATTAGTTTCCAAGCTCCAACTTGGACTTCAGTGAGGCTCCAACCTCCAGAGCGCCAACTCTATTATGCAATGGTTCTGCACTTAGGAGCACCAACCCCTAAGGACTTCAGTCCTGTTCAATTCTGAGGCTCCAACCTCTTGGGCTCCAACCCAACCTTGGTATAAACTAGTATGCTGCTAATCTCTGTTCAGCTGAGGTTCTCCTTCACTCCTACCCTCCTGCCTCTACTGCGTCTACTACCTCTACTGTTTTTGCTGCCTCTATTGCCTCTGCTGCTTCTACTACCTCTACTGCTTCTGCTGCCTCACCCTCTGGTTCTTCACCACAACGACTGCTTCCGCAGTTCTCTGTTTTTACTGTTTTATTCATTCCCATGCCTCTATCCATTTGTTTCCGCTTACACCGCCTCTTAGGCTTCCTCCTTGGTCGCTGCAGCTTCCTCTGCGCTATGCAAGTTCACTGACTCTCTGGGGACACGTAGATTCATTAGACAGGTCCAAATGATCCACGGAGAACACATCTTCCCGGTTTACCGTAACAGTGCTCCTTTTGGCAACGATTGCAGGCATAAACAGAGTTCTTTTAGTTAAACGAAGATGTTTTGTCCTAATCGCAATCATAATCACCAATATTCACCCCTGTTAACTGACGTTCAGCCTTCTAAACCATCGGAATAGCCATCGTAAGCCTTTTGGCTTAAAAAGACCCCATGCAAGTCAAATACTTCATTACACAGAGAATATGAGAAAAAACAGTCAAACAGACTAAAAGGCAAACTCCAGGAAATATTACAATCGCACCTATTCCTGTATCGATTCCACGCTTAAATCGCAATCGGTGATTCGTGACTCTTGGGGGTCCTTTATATATCGGACCCATGACTCCGCCGATGACCGACGGTTGATCCTCCACTGCTCTAATGGACCAGATGCGATATGGTATTAAACCATAGTTAATATGTTTGTCGGGTCCACAGCCTAACGCAGTCGACACTTCCAATGTGGCAAGGCTTTACGGCTTGCGATATGCGACAGATGCAATCATAGATTAAGTCATATTGTAATATGTGGCGGGTCCGCGTGGATATGCATCGCAGTCGGGAGTTGCCCCTGGCAGAGGTCCGATGTGATATCACTCTCGGCAATCGCAATGGACCACTTGACATATTGTAGCTCCTGCTTCTGAAGTGCCGATGCGATACTCGCTATCGGCGATCGCAAGTCGCACAGGGTCAGGGCTCGACGTTAACGTAGACCCCTCATAGCGATGCGATGTGCCGGACCCTATACAACTCAACACTCCTATGTATAGAGTTTGAAGTCCACAATCTGCCTCCGATAGTGTATTTTCCCTAGAGCCAAGTCTTCCACCTCTGATAGTGTTAAGCCTATGTATATGGACTTTCTATCCACCGATAGTGTAAAGCATGCATACATGGGTTTTACAGGCCCGATAGTATAATTGTATATATATATATATATATATATATATATATATATATATATATATATATATATATATATATATATATATATATATATATAGATAAGGTTCTGTGCCTTCGATAGTGTAAAAACGCATAAGTATGATATATGCTCCTCACCTATATCTTCATGCATATAATTCTTTTGTGGCCCGATAGCTCCCGATAATATAAATGCACCCATTGCTCCTCTGATGGCTCTGTCTACTTCCTTATAGCTTTGCATGTTCCTCTGTTGCTCCGATGGCTGTCTGCATCCTCTGTTAGCTCTGTTTACTCCTGTACTTTGACATATATGTATGGTATATATATGGCTCCTCTGTAGCTCTGATAGCTCTATTTTGGCATATATGGTCCCCGAACACTGTTTAAATGCATATATATATATATATATATATATATATATATATATTTGAGTTTTGCTCCTCTTGGCTCCTCTTGGCTCCTTTTGCTCCTTGAATATTGCCATATTGACATCAATGACAATCTGTGTCCAACAAATACTAGGAAAAGTAGGGAGATGTTGCCGAAATGACTACTAAATTCCTAAATTAAACATCCCAATAAATTTTCTTGGTTGATGGAAACTGAGTGGTGTGAGAGGAAGATAAGAAAAGTTCCTTAGTTTGCTCAATATTTCTCATTGTTGCTAAATTTGGTACTGTTTGTGAGCTCGTAAGGCTCGGGGGTTACACAGAAAAATGTTTCCCTTGGATATGGTTGGGTGGTAAAACTGAGTGGTTGGTTGGAGTTAGCAAGTGGAACTGCTAAACAAAGACGACTGAGTATCAGGTAAAATTTCCAATTTGTTATATTTTGCTTTAATTAACCTTTCTTGGATGAAGATGTAGCTAGTTTACCTTTGAAATAGTTCTTGTCATTCTAAAAGATCTTATCATTGTTTTTGTTTTAACCAATGGGTGAATAGAGGCTCCAATTAGTAATTCTTTCATTTAAATGGGTTTTGAGTTGACAACATGGTAATGTTAATTGCAGTCCTTATGTCTTCTATCCATTACAACTGTAGTGTTCTTATTTTCAGTTTCCAATGCTATGCTTTATTGTACATTTTTTCTTATGAAAGCATTTATTGAAGACAAGTTATTATTTTGTTAATTTTTGTTGAGAAAGAAAGAAGAAGGATTACAATTTAAGCTTGTAATTTACATGTCCGAGTAAAAAAAAGGTAGAAGAAAAAAAAACAAACCATGTCATGTAAATTATAATTGGAAGAGATGATGTTCATATTAGTATTCTCTGGCATCCTCCTCCAGTTAGTTGGTTTCATTAGAGGTTATATGTTTATATTTTATTTAATAATAGTGCTCTGCACAAGTCCTGTTTCAGAGTTTAAAAGTCATTGTTTTGAAGGCACCATGCACATTGTTTTTGCTTGTTTTCTTTGAAATATAACACTTATTCTTTTTGCAGGAAAGAAAGTTCTCTTGAAATATAACATTTATTATTTTTGCAAAAAAGAAAGTATTCTTTGAAATATAATGCTTATTCATTTTATAGAAAAGAAAAATATATATCTCTACTTGTTAATTTTTTTTTTTACCAATGCTAATATGCTAATTTAGAGTGCCTTATCATTAAATACAATGGTGGATACTGCTTTTAGTTTGATGGGTGTATATATTGGTGTGTTACATTTACCTTGGTTAATGTGTGATATACCTGTTAGTATCAGTCTTTCCAGCCTTCCTCCAGTGATCAAATATGCTCTTACAAAGTGGTCTCAGAGTTTCCAAGTCAAATTTTGTCATTTCAAAGAGTTTTCAAGCAAAATTTGGTCACTAGGCATTAGGTCTAGGGTTTGCTTTAACTCCTTCTAAATTTGTCCAAATGGTAGTCTGTGTCATCATTCAGCTGAGTCTATCATCATTCATAGGGTTTTCATTATCATGTCAGTGTCTAATGAGTCATTTTACACCTTGTTCATGCTTCAGTTGTGCCTTGGCAAGGTCATTTCCCTCCCCCAGGGTTTTGAAGCCAATTTCTCTTGGATGGTCAAATCATTAGCAAAACTTGTATCCAGATGTTCATACACCTTCCCCTATCCTTAAAGTACCTTACCAAATGCTTCCCATCACTGATATTCCCCAAATTCCTCATTTTCGCACAAACCCTAGTTTCTAGCTACAACTTGGCAATTTTCTAGGTTTGGCCTGTGTTTTGCCCTTTTGGACCCCTTCCCCTCACTTTATCTCCATGATTCCACTTTCCCCTGCTTCCTAACATCCCTCCCCACTTCAAAAAATTTCCCCAAGGATTTAGAAGCCCCCTATCCCCTTCATTTCGCTCCATTTCGACAAAATTCATTGTTTCACACATCGGGACAAGTCGCACTCAAATGATGTTCCAGAGCAATAAAAGATGAATTTTGGAAAACTGAGAGAGGTTTTTGTCCATAACATGCCAAAGAATAAAAACCTCCTTCACGTTTTTCACATGTGTCATGGTTTTAGAGAAATGTCAAAATTGCAATCGCCAGATTCAAGGAGGTTGGTCAAAGCACAAAAACGGAGAAAAAGGCCCGATCCCCTCCATATCTTGGCCGAGGCTTCACTGAAGGACCAAGGCACTAAATAGCCTAGCCACAACACAAATCCCAAGAAATTTTGAGCATTTTGGGTAAATTTTGATTTTTCAGGCAATTTACAGGTTTTTGTCCATTAACGGGTCTCACCCCCCGCGCGACCCTTCATCCTGGCAACTCCATTTTTCAAAAATTCAGCATTTCCAGATTTTTCATGAGAAGTTACATATGCTTATCAATGGACTTGAGATTTTATGAATTTTTGGGCCTCCAGAAAGTCAAAAAAGGAGCAAAAAATGACTTTCTGCCACATTTTTGAGACACAGAAAGCAGTCTTGGGCGATTGCAATTTTGGAGGGGCAAATGACCACCAAATTTAGAAATTCTAGTTGGGTTGGAAAGTAGACTCATAGACCTTTCCAACAAGACTACTTTTGCTCAATTTGGACACATGTAAGTGCCCAAAATGTGGTCTCAAAGGAGCGCGACCCGTCAGGCAGAGGCGCGCGACCCGTCAGGCAAACTTTTCCAAATTTCACTGTACAGCTCAGAAAAATGCAGTTTGACCCTGTTTGACTTTTTGGGGTGGATTATTATGTTCTTTGATGTAATTAATGTACTTTTATGACACTTTTACTCTTATATACCTCTTCTAGAAGATTCATTCATGAAAAAGGTGAAAATTAAATGAATGAATTGGTTTCCTAGCTTATAGAGGCAAGTTGTTTTGACTGCCTAGTTTGTAGTGCTTAGTTTAGAAGTGGTTGAAACAGCTCCTAGGATAGTGAGCTCGACCCATGGAGGCATGGAAAGAGGTTAGATGATCTATATTATGTACTTTCTTGCTCATTTTCATGGTTGGACTCTTGAGGGATAAGCTATCATTGTATTATTCACTGTATCTCTGCAATTTTTGGCTAAGGAAGACCAGGGTTTTGCAGTCCTTTTTGGGATTCTTGTGGTTACATGTATTGATGGTGTGTTTCTCTATGTACCTGTAAGTGTGTTATGTGAATCATTTCCTTTCTTTTCCTTCTGCACATTAAACAAACGAAGTGTTAAAGTAAGAATTCATGACTGTCATGCTCTGCTTTTAAGTTTGTTTAATTTCTATGTTTTCTACTGTTTAAGGAGAATTCAAAGTTATTGTTTGCTCTCCTTAGCTCCTCACCTGTCATTCCGGACCATCCACCTCAATCAAAAGCATCAATATTGTCTCCTACCTCGCCCCAAAGAACCCCCTACAGAAACTGTGTCCAATCCCCGCACCCAAAATTGCCATCCCCTCAATTTGCCACCAAAAACCCTAAAAACCCCAAATCAACCTTTTTGATCAGTTTACTAGCCTAAAATCAGTGTTACCCTATTGGTCATCTCATCCATTGAAAATCTCACCGAGATAGACCGGAGAGAGCCCTCTCCTGCCCCGTAGGGCTAGCTACGAGGCGAAGTGGTTTGATGTTGCCTTGAGGTTTACCTTTCTTAGCCTGAGGTGAAATTTCAAGCACTAACAATACCTACTAGTTTGTGAGATAAATTAGCGCGGTAAACTTTGTAACTTTAACTAGAAAACGTAAATTAATGCCGTAATCTTTGTAACTTTTACTAGAAAATGTTACGAGATAAATTAGTGTGGTAATCCGTAACTTTTACTATAAAAATTTTATTATTCCTCCCTTTGGAATAAATAGTTTGAAGTTTTCATTATTGCCAAAAGTACTGGTTTCTAACCTTGGTAATATTTTATAATGTTTCGTAATGGTATCAAATATTTCTAAACTGGTATAATTTAATGGTTTCGTAATGGTATCAAATATTTCTAAACTAGTAAAATTTTATGTTTAAAATATAGTGTATTGTTGCAAAGAAATATTGTTCAAATGAATGGATCAAATTTTAATATCTAAATTTTATGTTACATGGAATGAATGTTTTTGGATATGATGAGTTCTTCTTCATTTTTGGAAGACTTATAATTTAGGTGAGGATTAATGTTTATAGTTTTCATGTATTATGAAAGGCCAAAAGCATGATACAAAGTCTATATAAAGTATTGTTAACATATATAAATAATATGGATCTATTTTCAATGTTTGTATGAACCATGGATGGGTTTTATGTGTGAAGTCATATTTTATGATTTATAATTAACATTTAATATTATAGTTGGATTTGAGATAATTTAATTATATCTTCAAACATTTCTTAAAAATTTATATGATTTAATTGAAAACTTACATATATTAATTAGATAGATATATATATATATATATATATATATATATATATATATATATATATATATATATGGTGTACTTATGAATATATATACAAATTAATTGTAAAAGAGAAAAAAAATTAACCTATTTTGGGTAAATTAAGTTATAGACCTAATTGGCAGTCGAGGAATCTTACATAGAGCCAAGTACCTAACAAGAAAAAACACCATCATTCTTGATTTTGGGAGAACTCAAGCTCAACAACTTCCAATTGATGTTTTTCGATTACGTAGCGACACCAAGCTTGGTACTGTGCGATCACATTCCCAAATTATGTGATGGTGTCTGGCTGGAAGCAGACTCTAGCATCCATGGCATCCAGGTACAATGATTTGGAACCAATTTCTACTTCTTTCTGTAGCATAATCAACATTTTCTGCACTTGGGCGGGGCCACCAATGTAGTTGTGCATGTTTTGTCTATTCCCCTCCAAATCCTCCTTGGTGGTAATTTGTCCCAGCTATTCCAAGTATTTTTCTATCTCCTTTCTAACTTGGTTCTTGGGTTTGGCTTTAGTGAGTTAGCCAACTGATGGGATCTTGTGGCTCTTCACCAAGAAATCTAGACTGTTGTAAATCGTGCATACGAGGCTTGAATGTTACCAATTAATGAGGCAAGTTGTTTGCTATTCTAGATCAACATCCGTACTCTTGCTTTCTCCAGCTCCGCCTGTGGATTCATTTTCTTACCCAAGTCAAGTAGTGCCCCTTTATATCACATATTCCATTCATGCATGTCAACGATTACAACTTGCACATTTATGAGAGTTTTGACAAGGTCTTTACACTGTTTTCACAATCCATGCAGGCAAACAACTTCCTTATGCATGGTAACAAGCTCCTCATAGAGGTTTCACACGGTCTCTCCAAGTTTCGATACTTCACTAAGTATTATTTCCTTGATTTCCTCTAGGTGGACCTATGCAAAAGTTGCATTTTGAGCTGATGTGCGAAGCTGTTCAACCTCTTGCCTAGAAACCTGCAAGTTCTTTGCCATTTTCTTATCCTCGACTATCAGATACTGAGTGTTTGACTTTGCTGCACTTGTGAAGGCCAAGTTGGCTGAGGTAATGGTTTTTGGATCTCTCTTGGTGTCAGACACAATTACCCTTTCTCTAATAAATGCAGGAGATGCGAGATCATTTGGAAAATGATTCTCACACACTTGTATAATATTATTCTGAATTTCATCATACGATACATTATATGTTTCCATAACTGAATCATCATCAAGAGGAACAAATTCCCCTTCCTCGCTTGGAGTTGACTCTGCTGCTGAAGGTGGTGGGGACTTAATAGTGACCTATTGTGTATTATGCATCAAGTTGACATCTTGATTTTGCGTCTTTGGTTTCGTCTCCATGTCATCAATCTCTATCAAATCTTCAATCTATTGAGAAAGCTTATGATCTTGCATATGTTCGCCCTCCTCCTTTGATGGTTTTTGGTTCTATTCTTTCTCTTCAACTTGTTTCCACATTGATGCTTTTGCTATTGCACGTTGCAGTTCTTCTTCTTCTACTTCTCTTCTTGTTCTTCCTTCTTCTTTTCTTCCTCCAATCTCCTATGTTCTTCCCTCTTCCTCCATTCTACTCTTTTCATCCTTTGTTTCCTCTTTGCATATGCTTCTAAATACGCTTTCATAATAGTTGTATCCACTTTCATCTAGCGGCTTCATTCTCCCCCTGGACTATAAGAAACCTTTCTCTTTCCCTTATCTTGCGTGGGGTTTCTCCCTTCTACTGACACGACTTCCGGAGTAGCTTCCTTCTGTGGAGTCACTTATGAATTTCCTGCAAAACTGACCGGCTTGTGGGTCTTGGAGGCATTATAGAAATCCTTCCATGGATCCTCCTCTTGCCAATGAAATGTCCCTCTAAGCCACTGAAAGTGAATTCTCGCACAATGGTATTCACAAATACCATAGGGATCACACGGATTAAAGTCTCGAGTATCGAATGAAAACTTCTCTATCGTCTTTCCTTTAGTACCTGCGACTTTCAGGTTCTTTTTCTCGTACAATCCAATTTGCATAGAAAGAGTTAGCCAAGGTGCTTTCTTCTTCTTGTGCAAAGCTGTTGAAAACTCTGTGGCAAGATGATATAACACTTCTTGCATGACAAGATTGTCGGTGGCATACCTTGGAAAAAGATGCGATAGCTTAGCTTCACCAAACACTCTAAGGAAGGTGCCTTCTGGTGAGGAAAACCCATCTATGATCTCTGATACTACCTCCATTGCCCAGGTGACATGCAAGGTGGTTCTTCCTCAAAGATCATTCAATATAGTAGAATGAGGAAGTGTTCAGTTATCTTCTCTATAACTCCTCGATGGTTGTAATCCGAGAGAAGCTTGCAGTGGATGTGCACGGAAAGGTCTTGAGGTGTCCAAGCCCAGTTCATGTCAAGGAATGCATTATGTGCACAGATTGCATCCAGTAAATATGTAGACATATAGAATCTCATTTTCCCGACCTTGGGAGGATTTTGGGTGTTCGCTACATGGATACTTAACCATCAAGCCAACAAGTCTAACCAATTGAATGACTTCCCTTCATTCACAACCTAGTTCAATAAAATTTCCCACCCTTCCAGAAAGGTCTTCATGTTCTACTGACTATAGATTCTACAAGCTAAGATGATCAACAACTAATAGGCCCTCCTAATAGAACTTGTCTTATATGTGTGGGTGGGTGTCTGTCGAAAATTTGATGGCTCATTAACCCAGCTCTTAACAACATGTTTCGTGCCCAAATAACTTTTGGTGGCATAGAAGAGTGAATCCATGATTGTTTCTAGCTGAGGAAAATAGTACATACATCAGTAATTGACTGTCCGAAAAGTAACAAGCCTCCGTTCACTAGTACTGCTCAAAGTCATGGTCTTCACATCCATATGTGAGACAATCCAATTGATGAGATCTGCACATGGGAAGGCTGGATATCTACATGCAACCTTGTGTAGCCCTGATCTCTAGAAATTAATGTATACATGCTCGTCTTCAAGATCTGTTGTGAATTCCTTTACTGAAAAAGCTTCGTTCACTTTCTGCCATGTAATATCTGACTACGCACCCTAAAGGGTCCTCTCCCTATGGTCGAGCGCCTCCGGTCCTTAACAGTCGAGCCCCTCCAGTCCTTATGGTCGAGCACCTAAAGGTCCTCTTGGTCGAGCACCTAAAGGTGATGGCGGCCTTAACAGTCGAGCCTGCTTACGCATCCTTTTAGTCGAGCGTTCGTTACCTCACCCTGCCAAGCAGCATAGCCAGTAACAGACCCATATGCACACGTAGTTTCATATCCTGTTCTGGAGCCCCCAGATTCTGATCCAGTTGGAGTAGAAGGTGGAAAAGCAGTTTCTCCGTCAACAAAGGCAAGGATAGAGGTATAGGTACCACCGGGGTAGAGCACCCTTCCCTCCAGGTCGAGATCCAGTTTATCCAATTGAATCACCAGTTTATGCCTGATGGTAGACATTGTGTTTTGGACACGGTAGGTACTTTTTCTTTTGGATGTGCTTCCACATACAGTTGAGTGTCTGAGTATATTGGCAAGTTTACTGGCTTTTTCTCAACTGCTTCTCTAATATTAATTTCAATGGTATCTTTTGAAGCAGCTCCCTTAGATTCCATGGCAACAGTGACTACTCAAGAGAAGTGCTCGACAATTATGGTATTTGTGGGACAAAAAAGGCCCTCATGGCAAGAAAACATTAGCTTTTGCAAATCTACCTTCAAGTAAGATCAAGCTAACAAACCGACAAAATAGTGAGAGAGATTACGCAATTTTCATGAGCAAGTGAGGGAGACTGGCTGTGGGAAATGCACATTTTGCAATCCCAATAGCCAAGGGTGCAGCTCGAGGCTTGAGACTGCGCAATGCATAGTTTAGCCTGGGCAGTGACTAGGAGAGACTACACATTGCACAGTCTTAATGACCAAGGTGGAAGACTGAGCCCTGGAGCTGCACAATGCACAGTTGGTCCAACCTGTACTATGCATTGCGTAGTCTCAGAGGCCAAGCCTCAACTTGAGCTTCTGACTTGCGCAATGCCCAGCTGGGCAAGGTGAAAACTAGCCAAGGGAAAGTGCAAATCTGTTCGGTGAAAGTGTGGGAAACAAGAAGATCTAAGTGATAATGCAAGCCTGAGTGCATATATGACCAAGTATGGATAGATAAATGTGAATAAAGTGCAAAAACTTAACAAACAGAAGGAAAAACAAATATGTGAGGAGAGTTGCCGAAACGACGATTGCTGGTGTGAAAAAAACAAGAAAATCAATGCGACACTTGTGAAAGGAAAATGAAAAAATGAAACAACACTTCTACAAGCTAATATAAGTTGAAACACCAGCAACCATGAAGATAAACATGAAAAAGAATAATCACAGAAGAGAAATGACAAAAAGCGACAAAAGACAACAAAATCAAAACTCACCTGGAAAAGCTACGCAAAATCCACCAAAGGCTCCTTGATCTCCTTGGGAATGCTAGGACTCCAAGATTAAATGCACAAATGATCTCTAGAGGCATCTATTAAATATATTTTGGGTGAACTGGGGTTTATGAAGCGCATGCCTAAAATCAAGGAAAAAACAACACTTGGAGGAAATTTCTTAAATAGGGACTGTGCCACCTTTAGGAAAATAATGATGAATCCCTATTTTCTAGGGATTTCTTTTTCATTTTTTTCATTTTTTTCTTTTTTTCTTTTTCACAAAACTCGCCATGCAAAGTGTCAAGGGAGATTGCGGAATTCTCAGGAACTAGGAAACTTCTTGGCTCAGTGCATTTCACAGTTTCTGAGCTCAAGGAGTGGATTGTGCAGTTTCTGAGCTTAGTGTTGGGATGACATCCATGACTGTGCATTTCTCAAGCTCAAAGCTGAGCTGCCTGTCAAAATTGCGGAATTTCCATCATCAAGGCTAGCTTGCCCTCATGGATTGCACAGTTTCTGGAGGCAAACCCAGAACTACTATAAGATCAAGTCAGAAAGTTGCTTGTGACTCAATAAACAAGCAAACACAAGGACAACATAAGAACATAAGTCTTGATCAAATCATGAATACTTGACAACATTCAAAGGTAAGCTTATGTCAATAGAAAGGAAGGCTCCAAAATCAAAGCATAGGGAAAATTTTGTAGGGTGGTTGTAGCCACTACAACATCATGGTACATGTATCCTTGGTATCGACTTAACCATGGTATTTGCCTATGGTATTGGCTTGGAGATTACCACGGTACATGGGTCCATGGTATTACCATAACCATGATATTTACCCATGGTATTGACTTGGAGATTACCATGGTATAGGGTTCTGTGGTATTGGCATAACCATGGTATTTACCTGTGGTATTGGCTTGGAGATTACCATGGTACAAGTTTCCGTGGTACTAGGATAACCATATTATTTTCCCAAGGTATTGATTTGGAGATTGTTGATGATATTTTGGCAAATACTTTTGTTTGAGTTTGGTATTATTGATTTGGCTGAATGAGAGGATTGTTGGTGTGAGAGTGAGTATGTGCTACAATATTTTGTCTTGCATATTTCTTACCTGTAGTTGTGTTGGGTGACGTGATCATCAAATTTTATTTTCAGATCAAATCATAGATAGGTTTTTGGGTTGCTCATGTTGAGCAAGTTTGAGAGCCCATTTTGAAATATTTTGAAACGTGGTTCACATGGAGGTGTTGAGGGTGTTGAGGCTCATAGTAGACAATGTGTAGAGAAGGTGGAGGCCTTCCAGACAGAAAAGTAGAATGAGAAGCAGATTTCTCTATAGTCTAGTGATATTGGGTGAGGCTCATTGGTCGTGGTGGCTTCCAACGAATGGGTGTTCATAGAGTCATGAGAGAAGAGTCTCTATGTCTAGTGTTGCTAGTAGAACTGTCTTAGAAGTCTTCAAGCTACTGGGTGGTAGCTCCTCTATGTAAAACCTTGTTCAACATAATAGAGATTTGAGCAGCAACAACACTGGTTGGTTTTTGCCCTAGAGAGGGTTTTCCACCATTATTAACACTTGTGTCATCTTATGTGCATGCTTTTGATAATGTTCATGCTGCTTTTACATATTGATGTTAGGTCTAGTTTATATCTTTAAATGTTGGGTTAATGATTTTTGGTTGATTTAGTAAGAAGAGTTAAAAAAATTATATAATCACCAACATTATTGATTCACCTCTCTCAATAGTGAGTACATTTCCAACACTATACTATCAATTAAAAACAAAAATATGTTTGAATAAAAATATAGTTTTATTTTTCAATTTTCTAAAATGCAAGAGTATATATAAAACAATTAACTTCAAAGTGAATATATGATTTTTCCTTAAATTTCCATATTTTAGAGATGTAAAAAAATCTTGAAAGCAACCTAAGTCCATATTTTAGAGATGTAAAAAAATTCTTGAAAGCAACCTAAGTTCATAATTGTGTTAGATGAATGCATATAAGTAAGACTAACATAAGTATTGCTTTAGGTGATGTTAATTAAATAAAAGTTAGTTAGTTAGGAGAAGATTCATTATCCTCTCAACCCATATTTAAATCTTACTCAGAACATGTTCACTCTTCATGATTTTATTCTTGATTAAGGTGTTTCGTAAAATATAACAAATATCTCACTCTTATTTACAACCTTCAGTGTGAAATCACATTGTCTATATGTTATATGTTAATTGTATCTGGGCATTATCCCGCGTGGATGGGACGGCCGGTTAATAGCCTCCCCACCCGGGTTCGACCCACGGCACATGTCAGCGCTACCTCTATATATATGTAAAAATTGCAAATCTGGGTTAATATATAGCTTCTAAAGAGGGACTTAAACCACCACCCTCCCCCCCACCCCCCATTCTATACACTATATGTTATATGTTAATACTTGTCCCAGATAAATTAGGTGCATTATAGTCTATATCAACAATATGTCTTGGTTATCACCCACGAACAATCGTAAAGTCTCTTAAATTTTTCATACATGGTTGCATGGAAAAAAATGTGATTGAAATAAACATAAGAGAAATAAAAAATCACATTGATAAAAAAATAAAAATAAAAATACAATTTAAATAATATATATATATATATATATATATATATATATATATATATATATATAATTGTGGGATACAAATAGGTTGATACAGTGTAAAATTGTCACATGATTAAAAAAAGACAAAGAGTTCATAGGGACACATGGGCGAAAAGTTAACCAGGTTAGGTGTGGCTTACCCATGAGAAGCACACACAGTAAGTGCACCATAATGAATATGGTAAGTATGTGTGACAAATAAAGTACACCAAGAAAAAAATGAAAAGTCAAAAGAAAGTGTTTGGTTTAAGTTAGGTATGGTTCATGTTTGAAGAAACACATAACAGAATAATAAAATAGGAAAGTAAATATGATAAGCAAGTGTGATAGAGAAAATGCACGAAAAGGAAATGAAAAATTGAAGAAACACATATAGCGTAATAATAAGTTTGGAAAGTAAATATAATAAAAGTGTGATACTAAAGAAAATTAGAAAAAAAAAGTGATATAATAAATGTAAATTTCCAATTTCTAAAAGTCATTTATTTTATTTATAAATATTTATATATTAATTATAAATAATATTTATATTATATATTTTATTCTAGTTATATCTATATAATATATTAAAAATCATTATATTTATATTTAGTATAAAAAATGGAAAATATTAAATTAATTATATTATGATTTTAATTTTAATTTTAATTTTAAAATAAAATTTAAAATTATTTTTAAGAAAATAAAAAATTTATCTTTACAAATTATACATAAATAATTTTAAATATATTTTTTATTTATAGTCTTTAGGGTTAGTTTAATTGGTTGAGTTCCTGTTGTTAAGAATTTCATGATTTAGAGATCACTGGGTCAATTATCTTCGATGCCTTTGGGGTCTCTCCCCAATTGGGAGGTCACCGGGTCAATTATCCTCAACGCCCTTGGGGTTAGACCCTGCTAGTTTGGCTTGCGAGATGTGATCTCTTTGGGTTGATCAACTTGTATTATATGAACCCAATTATTCAAAAACTACTTCATGTAAACATGCTACACTTTCACTAAATTACTTACCAATGTAGATCCATCTCAACTTTAGATATACTGCATAGAGAGGATCAAAATTTTCACTCTAAAAGAAGTTTGCATCTCTAGAGATTTGATCCATCTCGACATTTGGTAGATCTTGAGTTGAGATGAATCTAGATTGGTTTAATTTACCCTTCAAATAAGCTATATTCCACATGAATACCATAGGTCAATATCATGAATGAATATCATAACCTTATTTTTATTTTAAAATAGTAAAATAGTTTAAATTACATTATTTTTTTTAATTTTTATTTTATTTTGACAAAATAAAAATATTTAAAATATGATTTTTTAAAATTTAATTTTGACCATATATATTTATAAACATTGCATTATATGGCAATATCTTTACTATATTTGACATTTCAACTATATTAATTAAGCTCAAAAGCACCTCTTAACACAACAATAAACTTTCACTACTTTAATGGGTCCACAAAAATATGTCCAACGTTTCTAAAGTGTCTTGAAATATACAACATTTAATTCATGGGAACTTGTAACTTCATGGATTAAATTAAGTGTGAATTTCAATAATTATGTTACACATGCAAAGTTGAATTGCTATAATTGAGTCACAGGTAAAATAACTCCACTTTATAACAAAGCAAAGTATCATTATCTTTGGCAAAAAGATTGTGTGATTTCTATGTTTTGGGTGTGCGCATCACTCTATATGTTTTACTTGAAAGGTAATATTGTACTTGAAAGATAATAGTATACTTGTTTGTTTTAGTAATGTCCTTATTTCATTTATGAAGTGATTAGGAAATTATTATATTTTTAAAAGTTCATAATTAGATCTTATAAATATAATATCGTACTTATAATATTGTACTTATTTCAGGTTTTATTATGGTTCTGATTGGTTTTGAAGTGATTGCTAAGTTATTATATTTTTAAAAATTCATAATTATAATTTGTTTTTATGTTTTTAATAATTATTAGGGAGAAAATTTGATAGGTAAATTGTTTCTTAACTGAATATTTGTTTGTTAAATATAGTTATGAATTTTCCGAATTCAATATTTTTTTTGTTAAAATATGAAAACAAGTACTAGAATTACAAAAAAAAATTAAAGAATGTTTTAGATTTAAAATTCTTAGAGATTTATGTTTGTAGTGATGCTATAGTTATTTATATTTTAAGGTGATGTAGAAGTCATTTTTGAAAAATAAATTATATTCATAGTATTTTTGGTAAAGATGTTTTTCTTTTAACTATATTTATCATATATGTTATGTTTTCATTATGATGAGGGCACATAGGAGTGTTTTTTTTGGATATTTATTTAAACAATAATATTATAATGAGTTAAATTTTCTAAAAGCATCATAATAATAAGATTTAGGGCAATTATAATAATATTATTATTTTGAATTATATATATATATATATATGGAAACTGAAAACAATCAAAGTATTCATTTCTTTGATTTTCTACTTATCAAGAATGATGATGACATTTTGGGGCACCTAGCATATAAGAATAAGACTCATGCCTACAATTATCTTCATGTCAACTCACATCATCATCATGCTCAAAAGATGGGCATCTTGAACACCCTCATTGCTAGAGCCCTAGGAATATATGACAGACACCAATTGAACAAAGCGTTATACCACCTAGCAACAATCTTCCATCAAATTGACTATAAGAACAAGGACATTAAAAAGATCATCAAGAAAACTAAAAAGAAGAAACCCCTTCTTCTCACAACTCTCAACCTATCAAAGGAAAGGCATATATTCCTTATATTAGGGGTGTTACTAATAGAATTGCCAAAGTTATAAGAAGAAAATACATCGTTTCTTCTTTCAAACCCTTTATCATGATCAAACAAAATATGAGATCTGTCAAAGATAGGATTTACCATATGCAACGTAGAGGTGTTTACAAGGTGGAATGTTCTTGCAATAAGTTTTATATTGGTGAAACTATTAGATCATTTAAACTAAAACTAAATGAACATGGGGTCGACATAAAGAATGGAAGGACCCTAGCAGAACACTCTTTCAAAATTAGACACCATATTTTCTTTGAAACCACGAAAATCCTCGCTAAAGAAGGCCATCAATACAAAGAAAATATAGATAGGCGTTAAATATATTGAAGCATCCTAATATTCTCAATAGGTATGGAGGTCTAGAAGTAAGTAGCAACTGACTCTCTATTCTCTTAATGCTCCACCCTTAATTCCTTGTTGTCCTTGTTCCTCTTTCCTTTCTTCTTTCTTATTATTTTCTCTTCCCCCCTTTTTTCATCTTTTCTTTTATTTCCCTCCTCCTCCTTTCCCCTCACCTCTTTGGTTCTCTTTCCCACGTGTCTCTCTCCTTTTCTTTTCTTTCAACTCTCCCTTCCATGTCTTATCTATGTTATTTTCAAATCTTGTATTTATCCATTATTTTTTTTTGCATTTTTTCATGACCCTTTATTTTTAACACCCCACTTTATTACTCTATAACATTTTATGCATTTTCCCTTCCTCTTATATATTATTTCTTGTCCTTCTTGTGCTTATTAATTTTTAATACACTAATTATTAATATAGTACATTTTTATTAATATATTATAATAATCATTAATATACTTTATTATTTATTTTTAGGTATTATTCATTATTAACCCCTTCCCCCTTTATTACTATTTGATACACTTACCCTCTTTTTAGAATTTTCATTTTAACTTCTAAGTCCTTGTTCTATCCCTTATTAATACACCTACATCTATAATAAACATTATAAATTAAGTATAACCCTAGAGGTAATTAATTGTATATACCATATTTATTTTCTTCTTTCTCTTTAAATTTTATACAATTTTCATACATTACTAATTATTATTATAATATTTTGATTTTTAGTACTCCTTAATTATTATTATACCTCTAACATTATGATTTAATTATAATTAATTTTTATTCTTTATTATAATTTATTACATTACAATTTACACTATTATTTTTATAAGAAATCTTCATTAATTTTTTCCTTTAATTATTATTCTCTTCCAAATTATTTTTTCCTCATCACATTTTACTCCAATTTCTAAAGTTTCTTTTAGATTTATTACTCTCTTATTTCTTTAACTTGTGTCCTTTGATTTCTCTCTCACTAGCTCTCCCTTTATATTTATTACCACCCTTATACAATTTTTTCTTGATAACATTAATCCCAAAAATAACTTTAATTCCAAATTCAAAATTTAGATCATCAAAATAAATACTACTTTGAATTGCCATCTAACTACCACATTATATTATTAATTTTTTAAATAATAAAAATACATTAATTTATTATAATTAATAATAAATTCATTATTTTAAATTCTTATTAATTTATTATTTAATTAAAACCTAAGTCAATTAACATGATTGCTTTCCTATAAATCTACTATTAAAATATAACTCAACCAACTTGTACTACTTGCTTCCCCATTATTAATTTATTATTATAACATAACTCAACAAACATGTAATGCGTGCTTTCTTATTCATTTATTATTAAAACATAACTCAACTAACATGTAATGCGTGCCTTTTAAGAAGCAAAGATAATGATACCCCGGTGTGCGAAGGCATAAAAGTAATCCTCAAAAGAATATGTAAAATTGGGGAAGAGATGATATCATAATAGAAATTTTGCGTTTTATTTGGATATTTCAACTTTGATTTTTTTATATGTTTATTATCTTTGAGATGGTAGTATATTAAAGAAGGTCCGGTTACAGGAACTACAATTGTATTCTAATTTAAGGTTAATGGATTTAGGGTTTATGAATGCTACAACATATACATATTGCATTTTAACATTGTAAATATAATATATTGAAAAATCTTGTTATTTTTCCTAGTTTGTGTTTTCAAGATAAAATCTTTGTGTTAATATGTGTATTTTCCATTGAATCTTTTATGTTTTATTGAGAATATGTTTGTAGGAATTATTTGTGCAACGTTAAAACCTACAATTATCATAGATTTGGAGCTTGTTATCTGCAAATAATTAGCAAGTGAAGATTAAGAGCATTTAGATGATTATGCAAAAAATGTGACAACATAGAAGAACATAGGTTGTATTTAACCATTAATAAGCATCATTCAATGAGATGCTACCATAGATTTATATACAATTCCAGTACAAGGATCATAGGTGAATTTTCATTGTGTGTGCCATTTAGTTTATGATATAAGCCATTAGCTCAATGATGATACCAACGTTAAAATATTAGGACATAATTGCAACAACTATGATGTTAACCTTCAATTACACAATGTTTCATCAATAACTCTTTAAATTCCAATGTAATTGAACAAATCCCTTCTTCTTTAAATATTTATAGAGAAGCATGGGACTAGGAACAATGGCCTCATAGTGAGGTGCTATTCACTCAAACTTTACATCTTATTGGATTTTAACTTTTTTCACTTTCCACCTCCTAGCCCTTTTAGCTTTAATGACCTAGTGTTTCCTTCATTTGTACCCTTTTGGTGATATTTGACAAGTCAAACATGAAAGAGGCTAGCTTTTATGGATGGGATGGAGAGAAGGGGGAAGTGGAAAGTGATAAATATGGTTGGGAAGTGGAAGATGCCACTTTAATTGATGCAGGGGCATTCAACCTCAAATTCAAAGCACCTTTGACTGAGACCTAAGGGTCATTCATTTACTAAGGTAGTTGGTTCCCAAATTGTTAATTATTTGTAATTTTCTATGTTTTTAGGGAATTCTATAAATATTGTAATATTGATGTAATTTGTGTGGAATTTATCTTCTTCTAAGAAGAGATCTCCGGAGTTTGAGTGAGTTAGAGATATTTTAGAATCCGTTAGGTCTTTTGAGGGAAATGTGGATCTAGAGGATCTAGAGATAGACTTATTAGTTAAGTGAATTATGGATTTGAACTAATTCAGCTACTTCAAGATCATTTTGTATATTTGAAGCCAAAATGACATTCAAGAGCAGCCATCAAGAGAGGAGAATAGGAAGAATTGGATGTTAAGTATGGTCGCGAGGCTCAAGAAGGGTCAGTTCATTGTAAATTAGGTCAGAACAAGGCTTTGCAACATTGTATAGAGTTTTTATATTAATATAAGAGTGCTTGGTTGAAGTTGACCATTCATGAATATTATTGTATGTCTTGAATATTTTGTTGAGTGTGAGTGTGATACATGCTGTAGTGAAGCTCAAGAGGGAGAGTGCTTAGAGAAGTAACACATGAGTTCATGCAGGGTTGAAATCCTTTTGTAATTGGTGAATATTAGTTGTTGATCATTGATCAACGAGGCAGATCAAAAATCCAATTTAACTAGAGTTTTGCAAAGGAAAGGCGTAGCATAAGCATGGAGGAATGATACCAATTTAGTGATAAAGAAGCAGTGCAACAATAACCAAGAACATAACAAGGAAATCCAAGACATTGTATTTGGGCCTCACAAGAGTTCGTCACACAATGGAGGCCAGGAAACAAAATTCAAAGTTCGTCTAAGATTCTCGTTCTCTGGAAGGTTAATGTAGTGGAGGAGGTCAAAAGATCGGGGACATTAAATAAGAGAGGCCAAGATCGTTCATTGATGTGAATTATTCCCACTCCCTAGGTTCTATCTCCTCGAAAGGTTCAAAAGCGCACATAAAGGAAAGTGTTGGGGTGACTCAATGTTAGGCTGACGTGTAGGACCCGAGGTAGCTCATTGTGTATCATTTATAAAAGAGTGCGATGATGTAAGGTCGAGGTGGTGTGTAGAGGTCCAAAAGGGCACTTCTATTGCTGTTGAGTACACCACGCAAAAGAGCAGGGATTCCTATGATGTTGTTGTAGAAAAATTATTGCAAGGGAAAGAAGTTGCTGCCAATATTAAAAATGTTAAAAATGACAAGGATATCTCAGGTTTTGTGGAAACAAATCATTTGGGTCAAGTCAAAATTGCTTCAATAGACAAAACATGAAAGTGGATTTGGGTAAATGCAAAGCAATATCAGGGCATTTTAAGGCGTAGGCTTGCTCGCCTTAAATGGGAATGAACGAGAAGAAAATCGATCCAGAGAAAGAAAATATATAATAGAAACAAAAATAAAGAAGAATCAATCATTTACAGTCCCACATCTACACCTCTTACTTGGTCCTCAGATTTATATGTCCAAGAACTAATGAAGGCTAGGACAAGGCTGGAGATTTTTGAAGCCAAAGAACAAGAAAGGAACCGCAAAATTTCAGAGATCATAGTTTCAAACCAATGTCTAATGGAAGGTAATAGAATTTTAAAAGAATAGGTAAGAATTTTACAAGAGGCTCTAGAGATAGGAAAACAAGAATGGCAAAGAATGAAGACAGCAGGGCAAAGCATGAAATAATTAATAACAACAAACATGGATGTGATCATTTCTAGACAAACTCAAGTAGATACACAAGTATCTCAGCAAACAGACATTTCCAAAGAGAAGGCAAAAAGGAACATTTGGAAACATAGTCCAAAAGAAATCAAAGCTAGAGTTGAAGTTGCTAATGGTTACATAAGGACAGAGGAAGAAGAAGATGCAAGTGCTCATAGAGCACAAGAAATAGAACACAAAGAAAGATAGGATAGGGAAACAAACTTTATTATTAGGGGAATAAGAGATTATGGAAAGAATGAAAGTACTCTCAATTTGACAAGAGACTTTCTGAAAGAGAAACTACATTGGAAAGGGAAAATTTTCCAAGCAAGGAGGGTTGGGAGGATAT
The DNA here is from genome assembly GCA_031772625.1 of Pinus tabuliformis. NCBI lineage: Eukaryota > Viridiplantae > Streptophyta > Pinopsida > Pinales > Pinaceae > Pinus > Pinus tabuliformis. The sequence continues at coordinate 1,356,542,475 of CM062805.1, forward strand.
GTGAAGAGAGGCCTCGACCCATAAAAGTCACCATGGAAAGCGTACAAGACAAACACCAGATTTGGGGAAAAAAGAAACTTTTGAAGACATAGACTTCTTCCTCGATGAAGATTTAACCAAAAAAACAACAAGAGGAGAGAAGGGATGAAGTGGAGAAAATTAGAACAACAAGAAATGAAGGGAAAAGGGCATGGTTGTACAATGGTAAAGCCATTATTGCAGTGTTTGGGTCTCCGAGAAAAATAGGGCAGCAAGTTGGCAGTAAAGAAAAAACAGATAATTCAATAATAGGGATGAAAACAACAAGAGCAACATGGATGAAAAGGGGTGAAGACTCAAATTTGAGTCTTGTGTGCCAAACTTCATAGCAGTCAAATCCTACCCAAGTCTACCTAAGTTTAGTTTGTTGGAATTGTAGAGGTTACCCTTGGAGGAGAGGACATGGGTTAGGGCCTATTGTGGAAGGTAGAGACATAATTTGTCTCATAGAAACTCATGAGCATGATGGTTAAAAAACTCTTCTGTTTGACTGTTATTTTAAGCTAGTAGTTTGGAACAAGGTAGCAAAAAATGGCAAAGGGTTTGGGGGAATACTAGTTTTAGTGAAAGAAAAATAAGGCCATCACATTCAGTTAATTAAAAAAGATGCAAATAAACAATATTTATGGTTGAAAATATCAGAGAATGAGAATCACATAAGAATTGTAGCATGCTATTTTTCCCCTCAAGTCTCAAAAACTTACAAAAATATGGGGCTTGACAACAAGGATCCATATGTAGCTTTAAAACAAGATATTTCTGTGTACTTTCAACAGGGAGAAGTTATTTTAGTGGGATATTTCAATGTTAGAACAACAAATAATCAAGCTATCATTCTTTGTTGCAAAGAGGATAACAATCCTATTTGGCTCACTGAAGAGGAGAATCCCCAACGGGTGAGGTGTTAAGAAGATGAAAAAGTTAGCAATCATTTTGGAGAGGATTTGCTTACACTGTGTAGGGCTTTCAACTTAATTATTTGCAATGGTCTAGATAGATGGAAAAGTCTGGGAACTTCACTTGCAACACATACAATGGGGCAAGTGTCGTTAACTATGTGATGGGTTCACAAAGCTTGATAGAAAATATAGACGAACTTAATATTGGAGAGCATATTTGGGAGTTAAAATTAGACCATAACCCAATTTATATAAGGTTTATCATGGTTAGAAGAAAGGCAACATAGGAGGAAAACTCAACGCTCTCGACAATCACTATCAAGGGGAAAATTTCTTCTAACACATGAAAATTATACTATCTTCATGACAATGTTAGAGAGATTAATTTAGAAGGAGAAAACTGTTTCAAAAGATTCACTAGTCACGAGTTAACAAATATAATTTAAAGTTCACTTGAGAAGTGAAAAAGAGAAAAAATAGGAAATCATAATCAAATTGTTTTCTCGTAAATGCTTAGTTGGATGAGGAATGCAAAATGGAAAGGAGAACCTTGAGAAAGGCAAGGAGAAGATGAATGTAAAGTTATATAAGTAGATACTAAAAAGGAAAAAGGATGAGTTCATGCAAACAAGGAGAGAAGAGTTAATATATTTAAGCAAGAATAATCCAAAGATTTTCTGGCAGGAATTGCAACCAAGGAAGAAGCAAATTGAAAATAATATTACAACCAATCAATGGTTTGCATATGCAAGACAAATCTATGAGAAATAATCTTAGACAGAGCCCCCTAGGACCAACACAACTTCAAATCTCTTCACGTTACAGGAGGTGGAGAATGGAATTAAGAAGCTGAAAACAGGAAAGGCAAAGAACTTGGTTGAACTTCAAGCAAAGTAACTAAAATGGGGAATGAATGCTCTTGCATTGCACATCATGGAAATATTCAAAAACATCATTCAGCAAGGATTCACAAGAGACTGGACAACTAGCCTAGCAATACCCCTTTTTAAAAGTGGAGACATTAATAATCCATCTAACTATAGAACAATTATGATCAATCCTTTATTTGCAAATCTTTTCAGCAGCATGGTAGAGAATATAATTAGTAAGTGGGAAGAAGTAAAAGAAAAGATGGGAAGAGGACAAGCAGGCTTTAGGCCGAAGCATTCTACAGTGGATCATGGTATCACGCTGAGACACATTGTTGAAAAGGTTTGGGAGGATAAAGAAGAAGTATTTTTCTGCTTTGTTGACTTCAAAAAAGAATTTGACACAGTCCCTAGGGATAAGTTGTGGTGTAGAATGGAAGAACTTGAAATTCCTGTGCATTATAGAGTTGTTGTCCATAAACTCTATGAAGAAGTGAAAGTCAAAATTAGAACCTCAATAGGTATTTCAGAAAGCTTAAGAAGTGACATTAGAGTCAAGCAAGGTTTCCCTCTACTCCCTACTCTTTTTGGTTTATATATTGATAAATTGGAAGAGTGACTAAATCTACAAGGTGGAGATGGTGTTCGGTTGGGGGAGTTTGTGATAAAGCTTATTTTATACGCTGATGATATTGTATTGATTTCTAAATCAGCCCATGGACTGAAAATGCACTTATATTCCCTTAAGCGTTTTTGTAGAGAAGTGGGGATGCAAGTCAATACTAGCAAGACCAAAATAATTATTTTCTATAATAAAAGGAAGCAGAGCTAGCATACTTATTTCTTTGAAGACAACATTCTTGAAGAAGTAAATGAGTACAAGTACCTTGGGATTGATTTCAACAACAAATTCAATTGGGAGGACTACAGAAAGAAGAGAATTTTAGGAGGGTGGAAAGCATTATATGCTCTTCAAAACATATGTAGAGAGACAAAGTTATGGGAGTGGAAACGATTAAAGTGATTTTTGGACTCCTAGTTTGTCCAGTGATGTTATATGGGTGTGAATTGTGGGCTAGCATCACCCCTTTCTCAAAATGGAAACAAATTGAGAAAATCCAAAAACTCTTGATCATGAGAAAGTTAAAAAAAAAGTTCAATACCTTATGAGATAATGTTGAGTGAAACAGGAGCAACTCCCATTGAAGCAATTGGTATGGTGCGGCTCATAAGATATCTAAAAAGAATTGAGCAAATGAGAGTAGGTAGGTGGCCTAATGTTATCTTCAATCAAGGCAAGAGTGAAAGAAAGAAAAAATGGATGAAACAAAAGTACACATGGATGCAAAAATGGAATATCTACCTTAATTCATGTCCCACAAATATCAAGGAGCTAAAGCATTTTGTTATGGAGAAATTTTGTAAAAAGGCATGGGGAAAAGATTTGGGTATAAAGAAGAAATATTACATTGAGGAATTCAACCATATGTGTGATCGACAACAAAAAGAGTTCATTGGAGTTAGAATTTCGTGGAGGGAAAAGGCTCTTATTGCTCAGTTAAGGACCAACTCGAATCAACTTCGTTGTGAAACAGGATGGTGGAAAATGCATAAACAAGCTTGGGAAGAATGAGTGTGTACATTTTGCATGTCTGGGGCTGTGGAATTGGAAAAAACATTTCATTTTGGAATGTGATGCATTCAAAGACATTAGAGAAAGTTATGAGAACATGTTAGCATCAATTTCTTGGTATTGTCTTTTTAGTGAGGGGATTGTTGGAAGGTTGGGCCAGCTCATCATCAATTTGAATCGAAAAAGGATTGAATTGAAAAAATCAAAAAACATCGAACTAATGATATCATAGACTATTTTTATTCTCATGGACCTTAAAATATCATTTCATTATATCAACTTGGCTATGGTGGCTACATATATTAGATGAAAGAATCTTGCTCCTGATGGTTTTGTAAGGAAATTTCCCTTTTGGTTATATATCAACCCGTTAAGGTTGCAGTGGTTCTAGTTCTGATAGTCAAGAAGAAAGGGCTTGTCCCTTCCTTGTGGCACATACTGTATAATTGGGTTGTGTGGTGGAATGTGAACACAATTTCGAACTCAATGCTTATGAAGAAGAGTCATTCCATAGTCATGATTTGATGCAGGTATAAAAAGGGTTTAAATCCCACAATTGGGTGAAGGAAGTACATGTATTCCATATACTTGGAACAATAAATTTTAAGCGACATCTAAGTGGTATTGGGGTCAACATCATTAACTAGTTTCCTAGTAATACAAACTAACCTAAAAAATGACAACACTTTTAAAGGTAAAAAATTCCCCCTAAGGTATGAGAGGGGAATACTAAAACTATAATATTATGAAGTGTCATTATATCTCATTTAGAATTTACCACTTTCTCGACATGCCCTAGAAGTTATAGCACCACATCCAAGGAAGAACATTAATGCATGGAACATCAAAAAGAGCATGTTGAAACAAATTATACCATCCATATGTCCATCTATTAATCTGAAAAGTGACGGTGATTCATTTGATATACCATAGCTAAGCTATCCAATTATATGTTTGAAGGAGAAACCAAGAGAACTTCCTAAGTTTGGATAGTTTAAGCAAGAAAGCTCATGAAATCATCAACAATACACCCTTGTGAGGGTGCCTCTAGGGTAGCTACACATTGGAGGTCATAGGTGGAATCAAGTGTTGATTTTGATCACCAATTAGGTTTCCTCGAAATGGTCAAAGAGTCAAGCAATCCTTCAATCATATTCAAGTTCAATCTAACTAGATACAAAAGAAAGACTTTACTAATATAGTCAAATCTTCTTGGAAGAAATTTGACATTTTATCCTCATTTTTCTTGCACAACCACCCTTTATTTTCCCTTAGATAATGTTTTATATGTCTTTATACCCAATTCATGAATTCAAGGTTCTTCTCATTAATTTTGAACAGTTTATTTGGATTATCATTAAATCATAGATTAAGTATTCTTTGCTTTGTATTTATTATGTTAAATAGTTAGAGAAGCTAGAGTTGTTTTAGAATAGGATTATTACTAGTTGCAGATCGCTATAGGCTATGCTATAAATTGTTGAAAAGTGTAGCTAGGTTTGGTCTTCATAATGACATATGTAATTGATGAAAAGAAGAACAAAACAATTAATATTGTAATGCTTGTCTCATGGGTTTCATGAGCAAGGAATTTTATTTTAGTGATAGCTTCCATTGTGAGCCTTTAGGATTTGTCATCTAGTCATAAAAGTCATTTGAGTCTATGTCATGTATGAAGGACCCTTATTGGGCATGTTATATATTTATATAAGTCCTTAAATAAGTTAGAAAGCCCTCCAAGACCAATATATAGCCACCTCCTTCAAGTCGGATTCATAATAATAATATAAACCTCTCAAATAGACATGTCATCTCACTATCATGTCATGTCGGCTTATTTTGATGGGAAACAACTATAAATATGATTGTTCGTATTCATTTCATAGCAGAATTTTAGAGATTCAGTCATCATACATTCTGAAGTGTGAAGCACAACGAGGAAGCCTAAAGACCAATGAAGTAGCAAAAGGGAAGAGTGAAGTTCTTAAGGGTATTTTGGTACTGTTTTAAGGGTAGAAAAAACTCTATACAAGAAGTTTGTTGTAGTAGTGAAGGAGAAGTTTGTTGCTGCAGTAAAGGCCAAAGGTAAGTCTATTGTAGTAGTGAAGGATAAGTTTGTTGCAACAATAAAGGCCGAAGGTAATTATATTGTAGTAGTAAAGGCCAAGGAGAAGTATGTTGCAACATTGGAATCTGAGGAGAAATGTAGTTGTCCTAAGGAGTGAAAGTGGAAGAAGGACTAGTCAAGAAGGCCGAAGGTCTAAAGCTGAAGAAAGCCCAGGTTGAAGAAGAAGCCAAGAAGGAAGAAGGAGATCAATGTTTACCATCATTGACTAAGGATCTTATGTCTTGGTATTGGAGTGGAAAGTAGGTCAAGGGTCTTGGTCTTAGTATTCATCAATTGGAATCTCTATAAGAAGAAGATTTTTTTTTGGGTTTTCCTCTCAAGTGGGAGGGGTTTTGGGCCTGGATGATAGCCTATATTCTATGTCTCTTGTCTCTTTATGGTTTATGCATTGGTAGTTGTTTGATGAAGACTAACACTAATAACCTAAGTAAAAGAAGATCCTAATATAAAGAAGTAAAAAACATTCACAAGCATTTACTAATAGAAGAGAAATCACTTAATTGCTATGCCCTAGATTTCTCAACATAAATCACTATAGGTTATGTTAAGGATCACTATAAGATTTTGCTATGGATCACTATAAGCCTTTACTATATATCAAGCTTATTACATTGAGGTGAAGAATTATGTGTTGTAGATCTATGTGTTGAACTTATAAATGGTTGTCTCCACCAAGAAAGGATTGATTGCAACTATCATATGTTTGGAAGCATGTAGTGTAAGTATGAAGCTATTATTGAGAATATAGCAATGCACTTAATGATTTACAACAAATTTATTCTGTTCAATTTATACAATTGGCTTTATGTTGTTAAATTAGGAATTTGTATTTAAAGATTGTGAAGATAGCTTGATAATCTCTAATTCTCAATCAAATTCATTAAAATGTTTTTTTTGTTAAATTATGCTATAAAAGGAGATATTATTTCTTACCTATAGACATAGACATATTGTTGAAATAATGAATTACTGAGAGGGGGTGGGTTGAATTAGTAATTATGAAACTCTTTTCCTTTTCATATTATGCTTGCAATTCCTTCTTATATTCTTTTACTTACGAGAGCATTCATTCACAAAAGAAGTGAACCAACAATATTTAAACCACACATGTTGATATAACAATCACATGAGAAACACACACACATTTGACATAGTTTTTTTCATGTGGAAACTCAGAGGAAAAAAGCCACCATTTTTTTGTTTGTTTATGATGTAAATTAAGCACTCGCTTAATTACATCTGTTCATTTGTGAGCACCCACTCATAGGAGGCACCAGCCCCCTTTGGTTAGCAAGCACCAAATTACTAAGATGCTCCAACCTCTTCAATATGAAGGCACCGACCTTCTCTTGCCACTGTTCTACTATTTCATACAATTTTCAAACTAAAAACAAAGGCATACAATAATAAAAGTAAAATACCAACAATGGTTGTTTGCATATTCAACTTCTGCACTCTGTCTTCTATGCTCATATGCAACAGATCTTTTCTTACTACTCATAGAAACACTTCCTCTGCACTCTACCTCCTCTATTAAGGACCCTCTACTGACTTCTCTTTAGCATTACCCTTGCAATTATCCATTGCACCCTCTCGTTGCACCCGCTTCTATATATCACAATGTCCTCCTTGGTGCCTCGACCTCTCTGTCTCAATTCATACCACTCACACCACAACCCACTTGCAATATTCTCAATTTCCCCATATTCTCCATTGCAGGTGACAATTTTGTTCCACTAAGGTACTCTTCACAAGGTAGTCCTTGCTATATGTCCTTTAGCTACCCAATTATACTTAGGCATGGCTTCCCTTGCCACTCTTGTGTCTCTTGGTAGTTTCTTGTCACAATACCCAAACATAGATGGACCTTGTAGTTCTTCATTATCCGACTATGTAGAGCTCCATGTTGATAAATTAATTCTTAGGTGACCTGAAAAATCCATTGAGAGTCCCATTTTCATTCATCGCTCCACATATATTTGATAGTTCATAGGGATGACCACTCTTTTCTCATTTATCGCAAGCATTCGTGCACGCAAAGCAGCCTGTATTCATCTCTTCCAGAAATGTTGTACTCGATTTCTTTTCACAGTTCCTTCTACAAGTTTAGCCCCTTTTGACGATCAACACCTCTAAGCCTCTATTCAATTTCATAGTTGTTGACCCACATATCCTTTAACTTGTTGTACTACATTAGCAGAGAAACTCTACATCATAACTTCATCAAGGTGGAACATTATGGTATTTCTCCGCTCTGATATCCTTAGCTCTTGTGACACTTAGCTCCTTGAGCATTTCTCCTGCATGGAACCGAGATCTATGACCTATGGCTTAGATTCTAGGTGCTAAGGTGTTTTGTTTTTGTCAGGAGCCAATATTCCATTGCTAACTGCTTTGTGCCCTTGGTTCTTTGGTTTCTTAGGACCAAGAGCTAGCCTAATATTAGAAGCCCCTTTTATCATAACTTTTCCGAAATCATTTGTACTAAAGTTACAAGGTCTTCATTATCCGATATGAAAACCTATGATATGATGTCATCACTCCACGTGATGGATTCACAACGATGACACGTGTCACCCAGATCTGGCACATTAGGGTACCCAATAACGTTGCATCAACCTACCATGTGTCCTGTCATACTGCCACGTCTTGTTGATGTCAAATGCCACTTCAGCTTCACGAAGTCAATATTATGTCTCCATGTGTCCTACCGAGGAGAGAGAAGAGGGCCCATCAAACCTTGGTTTTGTAGAAAAATTCTTTGTTAATCTTCTTCGGCATTCCTTGGTGCTTTATATTACTATCGGAACTATTGGACATCGTAACTTCTTAGAATACCTCAATTAAGAAGTTTTGATATTCTGATGTCCTGGTCCTCTGATATCTCGATATTGTGATGCCTCAGTCCTTCTGATATCCCATGGTTCCAACCTCTTATGTGCCGATCTCCTGACGTGCTGATCTCCGAGGTTCCGATATCCGATATGCCCAGTATGATGATCTTCGATATCCTGATATCCGATATGCTGACCTCCTAGGTTTCGATATTCCTTCCTTCCTTAGAATTCAAATCCCTAGACTTCGGTAGATCATATCTTTTGATCCAGGAAACCATTTTTTTACTTTCGCATATCGTTGGAAAACTATTCTAAATAACTTTGCATTAGATAGGGTTTGATGTAGGCTTTGAGTCCATTTTCTACTTGTGAGATGACTGCAAACTCTTTGGTCCTTGACTCTTCTACTTTGTGCTTGGATAGTTGAACTCTTAACCACCATAGTGATCATTTTATGGCTTCTTTAGTAAGCCTACTACTATGATGAATTTCTACAAAGCATTCCAACAACCATGGGATTCCTCTGGAACACACAATAGTCATCATTTTATGGCTTTTCTAATAATCCTGCTAGTAGGATGATTCTTGACATAAGGTCTGCAACTATCATAGGAATCCTCCTGAGCCATGCATTTGTTGTAGCACACATTCTTGCCAGGCTGATTGACATCAGTGGCAACATACATGCCAATACTAACATAGCCACTAGAAATTGTCCAAAAATCTCCCCCTTTAGCATTGATGGAAACACCATAAGCTCCCCCTCATGATAGGAATGATCTTCTCTAATTCCCTAGTAATCTTCTCCCCCTTTAACATTAATGGCAACATATACTTCTCGAGTGCTCCCCCTGAACCATTGCAACCTACTCTCCCATGAGTTCCACATGTTGAGTAGCAACCACCACCTACCAAATTGAAGTCATTTGGAGGGAAGAGTCACGAATCCTATTTTCTTCCTAAGATATTCAAATGGTTCTCTTGTCAATCGCTTGGTAAAGATATCTGCTAGTTGTTATTTAGTGGCCACATATTCAAGTTTGAAATTGTTGGTTGCAACTAGTTCCCTCAAGAAATGGAACTTGATGGGAATATACTTAGTTTTTGAATGCATGACTGGACTTTTGGAGATGTTGATGGCACTAGTGTTGTCACATATTATTGGAATGGGATTAGTCAACTCTACTTGTATATCTTTCAAGGTTTTCTTCATCCATAGAATCTGTGTACAATAGGTAGTAGCAACAATAAACTCTGCTTTAGCAATCAACAGAGAAATGGAGGCTTGTTTCTTGTTGACCCATGACACCAAACATTTTCCCAGGAAGAAGGTTGCACCAGAAGTACTCTTCCTGTAATCAAGGCTTCCAGTCCAGTTTGCATTTGCGTAGGCCTTCAACTTGAATTCTTCTCTCTTCGCATGCCACAGTCCATACTCTGTTGTTCCTTGAAGATATTTAAAACTCCTTTTGACTTCAACAACATGACTCTCACGTGGGAATGCTTGCAATCTGGACACAAGCCCTACTTCTTGCATGATATCTAGCCTTGAAGCTATCATATACATTAATCTTCCTATCATTGACATGTATTCAGTTTGATTTACCAGTGGTGTTCAATATTCTTTGCACAACTTACAGCCTATATTCATGGGTGTGTTGACTCGATTGCAATCTTCCAACCCAAATTTCTTTAGAGTTTCCTTGAGATATTTGGATTGGGATATAAACACTCCTTGTGGAAACTAAATAATTTGTAGACCTATGAAGAAGGACAGTTCTCCGATCATGGACATTTCAAACTATGTTTGCATACATTTTGTAAATTGATGCCCTAATTGTTCCATATCACTGCCAAATATTATGTCATCCTCATACACCACTACTGTTAGTAGATGGACAACTTTAGAATATACATAAAGGTTACATTCAACTATGCCTTTCTTAAACCCTTGTTGTTGAAGGTACTTATCAAACCTTTTGTACCAAGCTCTAGGGGCCTGTTTTAATCCATATAGAGCCTTATTGATTTTTCATATGAAGCCTTCATCGGAGGTGAGAAAAAATCCTTCTAGCTGCTCAATGTAAACTTCTTCTTCTAAATCTCCATTGAGAAATGCATACTTCACATCCATCTTATATACCTTGATATTCTTATGGATGACAAGAGCAAGAAGGATACTCATAACTTCGAGTTGAACTACTAGTGCAAAGGTTTCTTCGAAATCTACCCCTTCTATTTGGGCATACCCTTTGCAGACCAATCGAGATTTGTTCCTGATTACTTGACCCTATTCATTCAGTTTGTTCTTGAAAACCCATTTGGTTCCAATAACATTTTTCTCTCTCGACCTTGGAACAAGCTCCCAAGTGTCATTATTTTCAGTCTGGTCAAGTTCTTCATTCATAGATTTCACCCATAACTTGGCTTCAATTTCTTAACAAAGGTTCTTGGGTTCTATCTCTTATAATAGAGCCAAATTTGCATAACTTGAATTTCCAACAAGTTTCCTCTTGGTTTAGACACCATGTATTTCATCTCCAAGAATCTGACTCTCAGGATGTTCCTTCTATACATACCTGGAGGGTGTCTTAGGTCTTGAATTCGTGCTTACTTCACCTTCACTATCTGAATCTGTTTCCTCCAGATGCGCTGACCTCAAATTTGAACTTTCTTCATCATCTGAGTTCATATTTATTTTAGAGGACTTAGGTTGTGAACGTACTTCATCTACTATTACGTCGATGCAGTCCTCAATATTATTTGTCCGCTTGTTGTAACACTTATATCCTTTTCTTCAAGTAGATTATCCGAGCAGTATCCCTTCGTCAGCACGTGAATCAAACTTTCCAAGATTCTTTTCATTCCTTTTAATGAAGCACTTGCTTCAAAACACCTTGAGGTGTTTAAATGATGTAGGTCTTCCCTTCAATAACTCATAGGGAGTTTTATCCCTATTAGGCTCGATTTTAACTACATTGTTGTCTGGACTGCTTCTCTCCAGAAGTTGTGAGACACTCCTTCTTCATCCAACTACTCTGGCCATTTCCTAGATTGTTTTGTTCTTCCTCTCTACTACTCCATTTTTTTGAGGAGTTCTAGCCACTGAGTACTACCTCTTGATGTCGTGCTCTTCACAGAATTCCTCAAACTATCTTGAGGTGTACTCTCCCCCTCTGTCTAATCTTAAGAATTTTACCTTTAAGTCTTTCTCATTTTCTACTTGAGCTTTAAATTTCTTGAAATGCTTGAACGCCTCAGATTTTTCTTTTAAGAGGACAATCTAAGTAGCCCTGGTGAAGTCATCAATGAGCAGCATGAAATACCTCTCTCCTTTTGAGGTTTTTTCTCTAGTTGGGCGACAAATTTCTGTGTGAATGAGCTCCAGAGGTCTGGATGAGGAGAACTCTTTTGACTTGAAATGAGTCCTAGTTTGTTTTCCAAAATGACATGGCTGGCAGATTGTGTTATCGGGTTTTGACAGACTTGGTAATTCTCTCATTGCTCCCATCTTGCTTACTTTTATCAAACTATCAAAATTCATATACCCAAGCCTCTTGTGCCACAGCCATGCTTCACTTTTTTTGCTTAAATAACAGTTAATCCTAGAATCGTCAAACACATATACATTATTGTGGATTCTGATTGCTTTTCCCACCAAATTTCCATTTTTATGTTGTGTATCTCACAATATTTATATCAAAAGGTCACATTGTTGAAAATAGAAACAAGAAATGATAAAAATAGAATCCATAAATTCTAATTTAATTTGTCCTTGAAATAAATTGAGAATTAAAATAGAATTCTATTCTCATAGCAACTTGTAATAGTTAACTAGAGTGAGTTGACTTAGTTAACTTAGGAATTTCGAGTTGGAAGTCTTTCTAAAGTCATGTATATGTTCCCCCTATATTAGAGGGGTCCAGGATGATTTAATTATGAGTGGTAATTAGTTAACTCAGTTTACTGAGTTAAGTCCAGTTAAATTAGTTTCAAACTATTTGAGGAAATAATAGTGAGTTAACAACCACTTGATGCATTACTACACTCAACTAGTGTTACTCTAGTTAACTGAAGATTCCCTCATTAGAAATAGAAACTCATGCATGTCGATTCTGAGAAAGGCCCAGTTGAGACTAGAGTGCAGGGACAGTGTACTATTTGTTGTATAATTTTCTGAGTTGTACAAATGGTGCATGAAATCAGGAATTGAACCTACAAGGGATTGCACAGTTATGGATGAGGAATTTCCCTTTAAATATAGACTAATTATCTCATGGATTGTGCAAAGAATTATAAGCTTGGAGGCTTGGAAATTTGGCTAAGTATTGGCCAAAGGAAGTCATCAGGTAGAGGATAGGAAATACTTGTGTAGGTTAAGCTCAAGGTTGAGCAGAGCATATTTTATTTATCCAAATTCTTTGACCAAGGGCACATTCGAATAGAGACTCGGAGAGCTTGTGAAGAGGCTAATCTTTGGCCTTGAGCTTGCTTATGAGTTGGAGATTGAATTTGTTGAGTGTTGGGATTGTTATAAGGAGAACAAGCATTGTAATTTCATCTTTATTTTCCGGATTCATAGAAAACAGATAGTGGGGTTTTGAGTTGTGGCTTTCCCTGGATATTTATTGTTTTATGTTCCTTTGATTCTCTTCCTCTATTGATTATTGTTTGCTCGATTTTTATGGGCTTCCATTGTAAAGAGTAGAAGTATATTCTTGTCTCTTGCTTTAGAAAATTGCATTAGCTTGTGAATTTACATGATTTTCTACACACATCGTAGCCATTATCACACATTTGGCTAACACTCAACAGATTGTGCTTGAGACCTTTTACATACAACACATTTTGTGCTTTTGTTTTTTGATCAAGACTGACTACACCTTTATCTTTGATTCTTGTTGGAGCATTATTTCCAAAGATGAAATTGTTTCCTCTTTCCTTTTCTTTCAATGACATAAATTTTCTTTTATCCCCAGTCAAATATTTGGAACAACCACTATCCACAAACCATTTGTTTTCTTGATTATGATTTGATAAGGAAAGTCCACACTACATGCTATTTTTAGTCTTTTGTTTCTAGCTCCCATTATCCTTCTGGATAGATGACTATCCAACAAATTGGGACTTAGACAGGTGTTCAAACTTGAATCTACACTCACTAGATGTGTGCCCAAAATGATTACATTTGAGGCATTATACTTCACTTAGAAAGGGAGAGAAGACATTTCAATTTCTGAGAGAGGATTTTTGAGGTTTAGAAATCTGATGCGTATTATATCTAGGATGAAAATCTCTTTCAACTTTGATCCTTCTACAGTAAATAACTTTATGTCCAAAGATATGACATTTATAACAGTGACCATAAAAAAAGTAGGCATGCCTATGGTTGGAATCATTATGAGGTTGTGTAGGAAAATACCTTGGTCATTTGACTGATTGCTTCATTCTCCATTGAATGTATCCTCTTCTCCCTACTTCTCTTTTGTCTTCATTAATTCTTTCATGATGCTTCTTCCCATGGCTCCATGGTTCTTTCAATATACGAACCTAAATTTTATCTTCCCTATAGAATATTCTTGTGTCTTAGAGTATCCCAGATCGGTTTTGATTCTTGAGGACCTCTGAGTATTTAGAATTTGATCTAGTCTCCTTGTCCCTTCAATTTTTTTTTCATTTAAACCCTTCTCGTTCATTGTTCTCTCAAGATCGGTTCTCAGAGAGACACCATCTGCTTCAAGAATCTGATAGTTCTCTTCCCATTCTTTGATCAGATCTTGAAGCATCTCTTCTTTTTATTTAGCCTCCTCCAGTTTAACTTTCAAATACAAAATATCCAATTTTCCTGTCTGTGAGATTATTTCCCTTTTTAACTTGAGTAGCTCCTATTTCCACTGCTTGTTCTCCTCTTCTATTCTCTCACAGTTTCCTTGTTTTTCTTCCAGTAGAAGGACTAGATTATCTTTGCCCTTGATAGCTTCCCCGCGATTTTCTTTTTGATAGGAAAAATCCTCATTGTAAGAGTTATACATACCTTCTTCTACACACTGTAACTGTTCCTTCAGCTACTTATTATTATTCCTCGCTTTCTTTAACTCATCGAGGGAACTGATGAGTTCCCCTTCAAGGTCCACTACTCCTTCTTCTTCTTCCTCTTCAGAGTCCATAATACCTTGTTTCTTGGAGTTTGTTTCGAACGCCATAATAATATACTTATCTGATGCATTCTCAGATGATTTCTCACTGTCTAACTCTCGTGCTGAACTGTCCTCTTTGAATTATAACCCCTTTTTCTTATAGATATTTTTCTTCTGATGTGTCTGAGACCTGTTTCCAAATTTTAGATCCTCTTCCCTTTCATTCTTTTCTTTATAATGGCATTTGGACAAGAAATGTCCAACTCTTCCACAATCAAAACATTTAAAGGGAAAATTCCCTTTATATTTTCCTGAGCCACGCTTCAGTTTTCTGGCTAGTTGAGCCAACTCCTAATCAGATTCACAGCTGGAGCAGTATTGATGATATTTATGCTCCTTTCCCTTTCTGGATACTTTGAATGTCGCTTCCTTTGGTTCATACTTTTCTATTCCTACTCTCATCTGATAGGCTATGAGAGTACCATGCAGTTGGTCCATATTGAGATCCTTTAAATTAGATATCTCTTCAATAACTGAGACATTGGCATTAAATCTTATGGGTAGAGATCTTAATATTTTTTGAACAATCATCTCTTCCTTGACCTCTTCACCAAGTCCTCTGATCATATTAGTCACTTCATCAACTCTAAGGAATTATTTTGCTATGCTTTCATTCTCATTCATTCTCAAGCTTTCAAACCTCATTTTGAAAGTCTAAAGTTTAGCCTACTTGACTTTTTCATATCCTTCATGACTCTGATTAAGCTTTACCCACAGTTCCCTAGCAGACTTACAGCGCATAACTTTTACAAGTTCTGATTGAATGAGGCCAAAGAGAATGACATTTTTCTCTTTAGCATTGTTCCCATATAGTTTTTTACCATTTTCATTAGTGGGAGGAATATTAGGAACATTGTAGTCTACTAGTATTTAAGTCCAAACATCTACTCCCAAGACATAAGATACACTTCCATTCTCACATTCCAAAAGGCATAGTTTGTCCCATCAAATACTAGTATTATACTTGAGTAAGCCTCTTGACTCTCTTGCCTAGACATAATTCCTTATAGATCTACCTTCTAGTGATTAGAATATTGTTGAAGGAACTTGGCTCTGATACCAATTGTTGAAATACGGAATTTCTGAGAGGGGGGGGTGGGGGGCGCCTGAATCAGTAATTATGAAACTCTTTTCTTTTTCATATTATGCTTCCTCCTCCTTCTTATATTCTTTTACTTATGAGAGAATTCATTCAAAAAATAAGTGAACCAACAAAATTTAAACCAAACATGTTCATACAACAATCACATGAGTCGCACACACACATTTGACACAGTGTTTTTATGTGGAAACCCAGAGGGGAAAAACCACCAATTTGTTGTTTGTTTGTGATGTAAATTAAGCACCCACTTAATTACATTTATTTTTTTGTGAGAACCCACTCATAGGAGGCATTGACCCCCTTTGGTTAGAAAGCACCAACTTGTTAAGAGGCTCCAACCTCTTCAATATGCAGGAACCAACCTGCTCTTTCCATTGTTCTACTATTTCATACAATTTTCAAACCAAAAACAGAGGCATCAAATAATACAAGTAAAATGCCAATAATGGTTGTTTGCAAATTCAACTTTTGCACTCTGTCTTATGTGCTTATATGCAACATATATTTTCTTGTTGCTCACAACAACACTTCCTATGTGCTCTGCCTCCTCTGTCAAGGGCTCTCTACTGACTACTCTTAAACACTACGCTTGAAATTCTCCACTGCACCCTCTTGCTGCACTTGCTGCTATATATCACAGTGTCCTCCTTGGTGCCTCAACCTCTCTGTCTCAACGCACACCACTCACACCATAGAACACTTGAAATATTCTCAATTTCCCCATCTTCTCCATTGCAGGCAATGGTTTTGTTCCACTGAGGCACTTTGTACAAGGTAATCCTTGCTATTTGTCCGTTAGCTGCCCAACTATACTTAGGCATGGCTCCCCTTGCCACTGTTGCATCTCTTGGTAGTTTCTTGTCATAGTACCCAAACAGAGATGGACCTTGTAGTTCTTCATCGTTTGACTGCGTAGAGCTCCATGTTGAGAAATTAATTCTCAGGTGACCTGCACACTCCTCCGAGAGTCCCATTTTCATTTATCACTCCACATATCTTTGACAATTCACAGAGATGACCACTCCGTTCTCATTTATCACAACCATTCATGCACGCGAAATAACCCATATTTGTCTCTGCCAGAAATGTTTTCCTCGGTTTCTTGTCACAGAGGCTTTTATAGGTTTAGCTGCTTTCAACGATCAATATCTCTGAGCCTGTATTCAATTTCACAGTTTTCAACCCACACATCCTTCAACTCGTTGTACTACATTATGGAAGAAACTCTACATTATAACTTCATCAAGGTGGAATGTTACGATATTTCTATGCTTTGATATCCTTAGCTCCTATGACACTTATCTCCTTGATCATTTCTCCTCCATGGAACTGAGAGTTGTGACTTGCGGCTTAGATTTTAGGTGCTAAGGCGTTTTGTTTCTGCCGGGAGCCAATCTTCCTTCACTAACTACTTTGTGCCCTTGGTTCTTTGGTTTCTTAGGACCAAGAGCCAACCTAATATCAGAAGCCCCTTTTGTCGTAAATTTTTCAAAATCATTTGTAATGAAGTTATGAGGTATTCATCATCCGATATGAAAACCTCCAATATGACATCATCACTCCATGTGATTGCATCACAATGATGACATCCGTCACTCAGATCTGGCACATTAGGGCACACAATAACATTGAATCATCCTGCCATATGTCCTGTTGTATTGCCACATCATGCTGATGTTAGATGCTACTTTAGCTTCACGGAGCCAATCTTATGTCACCATGTGTCCTACCGGAGGAGAGAGAAGTGGGTCCATCAAACCTTTCTTTTACAACAAAATTCTTTGTTAACTTTCTTCAACATTCCTCGGTGCTTTATGTTGGAAATAATACTAAGAGGTGGGGTGAATCAGTATTAGTCAAGTCAATAATCCTTTTCTTTTCATACTCAAATTTATATACGCTAATTCAATGAAGGTAACCCGTGCGTACATGCAATTGTGTTTAAGGAAACCAACATATATCCAACAAACTTATGATTCAGTTAATTCATCGTATGTTGATCTTTAATCTGTGCATTAGTACTTTATTAAACATTAAACAGTAACCATATGAAGTTAATAACATAATGAACCATCACACATAAGAAACACACATGAACACCAAGATTTAAGATGGAAACCCAATGTGGGTGAAAACCAACTACTGTTGTCGTCTCTGTCTTCTTTTAATAATAACAAAATCTATTTACAACATTGTACTGTTGCAGACTCACACCAGTACGCAGGCTTCTACTTGCAGAAGGTTACTACCTTCTCTCATTCTCCAGCTTCTACTGGAAGGGAGCTACAACCCCCTAGCTCTTGTACCAGTCAATATGTTTACTAGTACGTAGGTGCCGACCTACAAAAGGCTACGACCTTCTTTCTTCCTCTAGGGACCATGTTTCATAAATTTTCAGACTAGATGCTCCTGGTACACAACAATACACATGAAGGCCTTGTTTCATCTAATTTTCATACTAGACCCATTACGATCTGAAAATGGGGCACTTAGGCTTCTTGTCTAACTTACAAGAACCTCTCCCACTTCCAAAGCTTTCAATATTCCCAAGTAGTTATGATTAACTAGTGCGGAATTAAATATGTGCTTGAACAGAAGGTGTATGCTGGTATTTGTTTTAAATTGATTATATGCTTTAAAATCTGTTGTTTGTGCTAATATGTAAATGTGCTTGAACTGATATATAAATACATATAACAGTAAATAATGCAGCAGTAAAAACAAACACATAAGACAACAATTTAATTAGGAGTTCACCCAAAACTCTTGGCCTATGTCTCATGAGCTCTAGTCAACTCAACTAGGCTCTCTGGGATTATGGTATAAGTACTTTTTACAAGCTCTTGGCTCAAATCCTGTTGTTTTACATAGAAATAGTGGGTTCAGACACCATTTTATCCCCTGGCTCTTGAAGCTCTCATCTTTCTGGCTCTCGACTGTCGCTCAGGCTCTCGGCCTGGCTCTAGTTCTTGGCTCTGGCTCTTGGCTGTAGCTTTGTCTCTGGCTCTTTGGCTCTGGCTTCTCTGGCTCTCTATCAATTTACAGCTCTCTGCAATTTACAGCTCTCTACAATTTGTTTTTTGCGCTGCTCTCTTTTGCCTTAGCTTCCTACTTTTCTTAGCCTTCTGCACTCCTGTCTTAGGGTTGCCTTCCCCTTTTCATTATGTCATTCTGTGGCTTTTTAAGCCAATCGGCATTAGTCGGTTTATTTTCCCCTTCAGGCTCTTTAGCTCCCAGCCTCTATTCGCTCAAATCCCCTTCTGAGCATTTAATAATCATTTGTTAATTCTTTCAGGGAAGGTGGCCACTAGTTTGGCACTGAAGGGACCATCAGTGCATTCAAATTCCCCAAAACGTCGTTCCCTATTTACACAGAGAAACACTGTAAAAATCTACCAAAACGCCTTATTCTGGACTTGAAATGACATCAACTCCGCCCTATAATCCATTAGGTCCGGTTTTAATCAATATCGCAAATCGTTGAGTCGTGTGTTTTCTTTGTATTTGGGTTTTTGGCGAAAAACCCCAAATACACATAAAACCACACAAAATGGCCCATATCGGACTTGAAAAGTTACGTATTCGCACTTATAAACCCTTTCAGGTCCGGCCACATCGCATCGCATATGGTATCAGCCCCGCTCCTTTAAATATCTCTGATGCGATAATGCGATGTGATTAATCGCAATCGCAAATCGCAGAGACCCAGGGTCCCGCCTTAAGCCCCACGCCATGGCCGATGTCGATCCACCAATTTTGGCGATCACACCATCACATCAGCCCGGTCCTATCGCATGTCTGCCTCCCGATAGTGTTTTCCGCCATTTTGTGAAGGTTTTCCTTTGTGATAGTTTTTGGATTTTTAAGACTTAGAGGGTTTTTAAGACCCATTTTTAGGAGATTTTGCCCCTTTTTCCAAAGGATAAAGGGTAGCTTCATTTTATGATAACTTCTGCATCCTAAGTCCATTTTTGCCCATTCAAATTGTAGTAGATTCAGAATGGAGAGATCATTGAAATGAGACTATGTCCAAGAACTTCCTTTGACTTTCATTTTCCTTTGTGAGGAACACTTAGACTTAGGAGTCTATCCAAAATCCATTTTGGATCACGCCTTCCCACTAAAAGAACTTTTGGTCTCCAAAAGACTGATATACTGATCTACACAGTACCTGGGAGTAATAGCACCATCTTCTTTCAGCCTCCACACACTTGCGTTGCATAGTGCCTCTGAACCAAAGTCTCTGATCACTTCCCTTTCTGGATGGGCGGGTCTTCCTAGGAAGAATTGTCTTCCTCCTTGCCTTCCTACAGAAAGTCTGCTAAAATGGTCATAGAAGGTGGTTTGAGCTTCTTTTCCTTGATTATTGATCCAAGGTGGCTCAAAGAAATGTGAAGTTCATCTGCTCCACAAAAATTTCATTGTACCTATTTGAAAAGTTGTCAACAACAACTGTTAACAACAACAGAAATATAGACAATAATTGGATGGACCAAACCCTGCTCCAACAAAGAAAAAGATTTCACATCTTGTGAACACCTCCATGTTTTACATCTACATACAAATAATGGATTATACAACAAGCCCACAAAACATGCCTTTAAAAAAAATGACCCTTCAAGTCAAGCATGTCGAAAAAGACCATTAGGACTCTTTTCAAAATATGAAACACTTCATTATTATCTCCATCTGGGAGACCAAGCTAACTTCTCCCAAGTCAACATTGCATCGCATGCATGTCAAAGCAATCAACCCTACAAGTTAATTACAGATACATGTTCAAAACAAGGAAATCATCAACATCCTTGTGTTCATGCATCTCCTACTCATGCATGCATTTCATACTTCAACTTTCACTTAAGCACACAGTACTTTCGAAGATGAAATGAAATATAATGTAGATGCATCAATAAACATGCAATATTAATTGGATAAGAACTCTAACCATTTCTTACCAATCGCTTTCAAAGGTACTACCTTTGTCTGCACATCAGCATCATCATGTGAATCATCCTGAGACACATCATTCATGGAATCTTCCTTTCCATTTCTGTTGTCTTCTCTTTCCACTTTCTTTAGCTTTTGTGGAAGAATTGTTGTATTCAGAGTCCAAAATTTTGCAGCAAGATGTCCTTGCTTATGGTAGTAAGTGCACTGTATGTGCATCCTCTTGACAGCATGATTTGCCTTGTCCAATGGACCTTTGGCTTCTTGCTTCTTTCCCTTCAAAAGTTTCATGTATGTGGCCATTCTCTTCCAACATCTAGAAACATTATGGTTATCCAACCCACAAAAGGAACATGCAATTCTTTTACCATACATATGTGGAAATTTATCATGCGTTGCACAATCAAAAGGAAAATGTTTAGAACCATATTTATACCTTTATCTTTCACCTTTATTGCCTTCACGAGGAGGTGAATCAAATAAACAAGTGGCTCCCTTTGGAACACCATCAATCTCTTCAAGGATGTTTGAGTTTCCACAACTCCTTGGTTCAAGTGTGTGCTTCTGCACTCTTGCAATGCAACTCCCTCTTGGAGCTGTTTCAATGGCCTTCATGGCAACTTTGGAACTTTCTCCATAAGATTGTCCATAGCCAAGACCCAAATACTTAGGCCTTTCCTCAACCATTATTGGCTCAACAATACCTTATGTATGTCTACCCAAGCCTTTTCCTTCATAGCCCATCTTGAACATTAGCTTGGAACCTATGCCTCTAGTATGTTTTTCAAAAGAACCAATATAAGCATTCTTAGAGGAATTTGAAGACAAACTGGACTGGTTTACTTCTTCTTCAAGCTAATACTTGACTAAGGCTTCTTGGGCAACAAAGAGCTATGTCTCCAACTCATGCATCCTTTTTAGGTTCATATTTGCAATATGAAGTTGCCTCTCCATTTCCTGCAATTTGTCAGAAAGCAACTGCTTCTCTTCCTCCACGCAATTCAACTACTCTCTAAGCATGCTGCTCTTCCTTCCATCCTCATACATTTCTCTCACCATATCCATTATGGTGGACAATTCTTGCTTCATGTCTTCATCAAATAATATTGTGAAGAAAGCATAATTTTATGACCCACTTGTAGAAGTTTCCATTATGCCAATGAACAAAAAAACTTCAACAAGATAAATAAGGAGCTTATTCAGCGACCTTTTGCAACAAACCTCTTGTGCTTCAAGGATTGCCTTGAGGTCCTTTGGGATAAGAAGAGTGCCTTCAGCTCTCTTTCCTTCTTGTCCTTCCTGGACTGAGCTATAGATAGCTTTCCCTTCACCTCAGCAAACTCAAACAATAGTCAGTCTGCAAAAAAAGCATACAATCAGCATCTTGCTCTTCAAACACCTTTCAGACAAGCAGTCTTTGCTTTGTCAATCAAGCATTCTGGTATAACCTTCTTTGATAGTGGGGTTAACCAATCTTAAGCTCTAATACCACCTGATCTGAAAATGGGGCACTTAAGCTTCTTGTCTAACTTACAAGAACTCTCCCACTTCCAAAGCTTTAAATATTAACAAGTCTTTATGATTAACCAGTGCAGAATTAAATATGTGCTTGAACAGAAGGTGCATGCTGGTATTTGTTTTAAACTGATTATATGCTTTAAAATATATTGTTTGTGTTGATATGTAAATGTGCTTGAACTGATATGTAAATACATATAACAATAAATAATGCAACAGTAAATACAAACACATAAGACAACAATTTAATTAGGAGTTCACCCAAAACTCTTGGGCTACGTCTCCGTGAGCTCTAGTCAACTCAACTAGGCTCTCTAGGATTATGGAATAAGTCCTTTTTACAAGCTCTTGGCTCAACTCCTATTATTTTACACAGAAACAGTGGGTTCAGACACCATTTTATCCCCTGGCTCTTGAAGCTCTCAGCTTTCTGGCTCTCGGCTCTGGCTCTGGCTCTGGCTCTGGCTCTGGCTTTTCGACTCTGGCTTTGGCTCTGGCTCTTCGGATCTAGCTTCTCTAGCTCTCTATCAGTTTACAGCTCTCTGCAATTTGTTTTCTACGCTGCTCTCTTTCGCCTTAGCTTCCTGCTTTGGCTTAGCCTTCTACGCTCCTGTCTTAGCGCTACCTTCCCCTTTTCATTCTGTCATTTTGTGGCATTTTAAGCTAATCGACATTGGTCGGTTTGTTTTCCCCTTCGGGCTCTTCAGCTCCTAGCCTCTATTCGCTCAAATCCCCTTCTGAGCATTTAACAATCATTTGTTAACGCTTTCAGGGAAGGTGGCCACCTGTTTTGCACTGAAGGGACCATCGACGCATTCAAATTCCCCAAACAGTCGTTCCCTGTTTACACATAGAAACACTGTAAAAATCTGCCGAAATTCCTTATTCCAGACTTGAAATGACATCAACTCCACCCTATAATCCATCGGGTCCAGTTTTAATTGCTATCGCAAATTGTTGAGTCATGTGTTTTCTTTGTATTTGGGTTTTTGGCGAAAAACCCTAAATACACAGAAAACCCAACAAAATGGCCCATATCGGACTTGAAAAGTTACGTATTCGCACTTATAAACCTTTTCGGGTCCGGCCATGTCACATCACATATGGTATTAGCCTCGCTCCTTTGAATATCTCCGATGCGATAATGTGATGCGATTAATCGCAATCGCATATCGCAAAGACCCACGATCCCGCCTTAAGCCCCACGCCATCGCCAATGCCGATCCGCCGATTTCAGTGATCGCACCATCGCATCGGCCCAATACTATCACATGTCTGCCTCTTGATAGTGTTTTCTGCCATTTTGTGAAGGTTTTCCTTTATGATAGTTTTTGGATTTTGAAGGCTTAGAGGGGTTTTAGGACCCATTTTTAGGGGATTTTCTACTTTTTCCAAAGGATAAAGGGCAGCTTCATTTTATGATAACTTCCGCATCCTAAGTCCATTTTTGCCCATTCAAGTTGTATTAGATTCAGAATGGAGATATCTTTGAAATGAGACTATGTCCAGGAACTTCCTTGGACTTTCATTTTCCTCTATGAGGAACACTTAGACTTAGGAGTCTATCCAAAATCCATTTTGGATCACATTATCAACATTGAAGCTCAAAATCAATCACCACTACACTACAACCATCAAATACATCTGCATTAACTAATCATTGAAACTCAATCATAAATCTTTCAATCACCCACAACTGAATCACTGAAAGCCCATCGTCATTGAAGCAAATCACAATCAATCAATCTGAACAATCAATATACTATCATCAGACTATAGTCACCAGAACACAGAGTAGAACCCAGAATTCTGCGACAATAGCCAAATCCAACTGTAACTTCAAATATCATATTACATAATGTATACGCTACTTATATGCGTTGAACTAGTCTGTATACTCACTTTTATTAAATCAAACTAGCGTATATGTCTGTAAATATTAATTCATGATTTTGCAACTATTCCAAACTTCAGTCATACCCAAATCATAACATTTACAGAACAACACATGTGTCAGTATTCAGATATAAAATATACATGATCAAATCATATAATTATAATTCATTTCAAGCCTTAAGATCCCGATCCATCATTAGATCTTATCCCTCATCAACCACTAAGGTTCATCCTTGGTTCAAATCAAACAAAGCACCATAAGCTGATAACCTGCATACTAGATCTCACACATCATCAGATATTCAACACTTGCGCACCATGGCCTAACGATCTTCTCCTCCTTATATAGTTTTGGGCCTTTCTCAATACCATGGACCAAAACCACTTAGGACCAAATACCTAGGGTCAATACCTCGGACCAAATACCTCGGACCAAATACCTCGGATCAAATACCTTGAACCAATACCATGGATCAAAATACCTTGGACCAAATACCTCGGACCAAAAACTTATTTTTCCAAGATATATGCGCTTTTCCTTCTGTGAAAGTGTGTGTGTACGTATACGCTACTTGTGTTCAGTGAGCCTGTGTGTATACATAGTTTGGTTAAGGTGAACTTGGGTATACCTCTCTTTCTTCATTCTTTGTAGTATGATCTATAATTCTTTGCTATTAACCTGCTACACTGTGAACTGTCATCTGAGAGATTTTCCATTGTACATTACTTTTGAACTGATTCTTGCATTTTGTCACATCTGTAAACACAACTGCCATGCATTCTGTCACATCTAATATCTCTTATGTAGATTCATATAGTTACCATAAACAAGTGAGTTGTTCTACTACAAGTGGGTTTCCATCAAGTACAACACATGCATCATAATGCCAAAATTTTATAGTGCTATTAGTATTGTTGGACATCATAACTCCTTAAAATACCCCAGTTAAGAAGTTATGATATTCTGATGTCTCGATCCTTCTATATCCTGATATTCCGATGCCTCGGTCCTTCTGATATCCCAAGGTTCCAACCTCCGATGTGTCGATGTCCTGATGTGATGATCTCTAGGGTTTCAATATCTGTTATGTCCGTTATGTTGATCTTCGATATCATCCGATATGCTGACCTCCGAGGTTCCGATATTCCTTCCTTCCTTAGTCTTCAAATCCTTGGACTTCGGAAGATCATATATTTTGATCCAAGAAACCATTTTTGGACTTCAGCATATCCTTAGAAAACTCTTCCAAAGTACTTTGCATTGGAATGGGTCTGATGTAGGCTTTGATTCCTTTTTTTACTTGTGAGATGACTGCAAAATCTCTACTCCTTGACTCTTATACTTTGTGCTTGGACAACTAAAATCTCAACCACTATAGTGATCATTTTATGGCTTCTTCAGTAAGACTGTTACTATGATGATTCTCTACATGAAACCCGCAACTACCATGGAAGTCCATCTAGTCCCTACTGTAATCATCATTTTATGGCTTCTTTATTAAGCCTGCTACTATGATGATTTTCTACAAAGCATTCCAACAACCATGGGATTCCTCCGGAACAAACAATAGTCATCATTTTATGGTTTTCTAATAAGCCTACTACTATGATGATTCTCGACATAAATATTGTAGCTATCATAGGAATCCTTCTGAGCCATGCATTTGTTGTAGCACACATTCTTGCTAGGCTGGTTGACATCAATGCCAACATACATGCCAATATTAACACAACCACCACCAATTTTCCAACAATAGACATATATATTCATAATCATAATGGAGGAGACAATATAGTATAATAGGAGAAGTAAATTATTTGTGGTGAACAAACTCTTTCTTGATTGGTTTCAATCTATTTTGAAGTTCTATCAATTTTGAATTCTTAGATAGGTATTTCCACAAAGGTTGAGTCCACTTCATAGGTACAAAATTACTTAGTTATATTATTTTAGTTTTCTTTGGTTTGTTCATTTGAATTCAACTTTGGTTATTATTTTTTGATTTAGAGTTTGACAACTAAATCATGTTCCTTTTCTTTGATAGTTAATCTAGAATGACATATAAATTGTGTTATAACAATACCATAGTAATTTAGTGATAATGAATTATGTGGATTAAAATAAGGAGTGGAACCTATTCTTTTAATGTGTATTTTCTTTGATTTCTAATATAGATAGGAAATATGTAGGATCTAGAAGTTACTATTTATTCACTCATCATTTAGAAATTAGCTACAAAGGAGATCTTTGAATTATACATATAAAGGGCTCAATATCTCACAAATTTCCATACCCCTAGTTGTATTAAATGCACATGCAGATTAATATCCTTGTTATAATATTTATCAAAACTAAGATTAAATTCATCCATAGTTTAATTTTCATTTATCCTCATATTAGTTAAAGTATTTAAAGGAAATATACTGTCTATTTTTTTCGACCATCTACCATAGAAAGAATCTCTACAAGAATCAAGAGAATTAATATTATTACCAAGATATTGAATAAACCATTTTCTAACATATTTCATCAATGATAAAGCAAAGAAATTATAAAAAACAACAAGATATCCAAATTTCAGAGTTCTATCAAAATCCATGAAAGGCATCCCAATATTCTTTAGCACTAACAACATTATCACCATGAAATAATAACCTTTTTTTGATATAACATGTGGAAA
The DNA here is from genome assembly GCA_031772625.1 of Pinus tabuliformis. Taxonomy (NCBI): domain Eukaryota; kingdom Viridiplantae; phylum Streptophyta; class Pinopsida; order Pinales; family Pinaceae; genus Pinus; species Pinus tabuliformis. The sequence goes on from CM062805.1 coordinate 1,356,569,221, forward strand.
TAACCATGCAAAGGATATAATACATTCTTAATAGAGAGGACCCAAATATATCAAGACTTCAAATAAAAACTAATAACACAGTTTTAGAATTTAGGGCAAGATTAAAGTTCTCGGTACTCTCAACTCAACACTAAAACTTCCAGTAAAGTGAGAAGAGGTTGGAGAAGGATTTCGAGTTTTCATTAATTTTGTTAAAAGATTTGACAAAATGTAGGAAGGGAACCTTAGTTTGTGATTTATTACTAGGAAAACTGGAGTTTTGAATACCCACAACATAATTTCTAACACCATTTCAAATCCTAGGGGGGTAAGGATTTAATGCCAACAAGAAGAAATTAGTCTCAACAATCAAGGGATCCAAAAGGAATAAGTGTGTTGAAAAGAAATTGAGAATTGATGTAATATTAGGAGAATATATTAGAAAGTATTAAGACATTAAATTATAAACAAAGCTCCAATAGGTTGATTATATGGACATTTCATATAATATTCTAACCTATATGAATGGACGAAGCAAGTTTAGCAACCCAAGATTTGATATAGTTTTGAGGATCATATTTTAGTAAGGGAATGGATGACATTCATTTTATGATCTAGTGAAGATGTATATGGAGCACTAAGCAAACATTCATATTGGAGCAACTATTTATTTTCCTTGTGTAGATGGAGTCTTTGTTTTGTCCCAAGGATGAATATATCATGCATCCAACAGTTATGGATTAAGCCTTAAAGACTACCCTTGGTGTTATGGTCTTAGGATGTATTCAAATTGATTAGATACTCAGTTGGAATATTTTTAGAGGTAGATGATAACTACTTGCATTCCTCCCATTGATAAATGTTAAATTTGGACAACTAGGTCCAAACTCCATGTTCTGATGCTCAGATTAAGAGGCTAATATTTTTGTTGGATTCCTCTTTCTGAGAGGTGTAAAATCCATATAAAAATAGTCTTAATCCGATGAGCAGAACTTATATTTTGAATTTATTATTCTTAATAAATTATATGTGCAAGGTCAGCCAGTTTTGTAATGTAGGCTCACATGCCCAACAGATGTGTCACACACTCTCATTGATGGATATATATACAGGAAAAGTTAGAGAGAATTTGATGACAACACAACTCACATCTTCCTCTCTCATCCTAAAAGTACGAGCTATCTGGAGAACGAATTTCAGCCACACGTGGGATGGACGAATAGGGTTTCTGCTGCTAGGGTTTCGCAGAAGTTCTACTGGTTGGAGGGTTGTTGTGACACATGCTGGGCTGGCTGATCAAAGGAGACTTTGCTGGTTGAAGCATCCTGTTGACCGCCGAAACGAACTCATACATTTTTCTTGTTTCTGATTTGTCTTCTGTAAGATCTGCTTATATGTTCTATCTGCATTTTGCTTATCTACTTGTATGATTGCTGTGAGAAAAGTGAAATTGCTCTTAGCATAGAACATCTACAAAACTTTACATGGTATCAGAGCTGAGGTGAAGACAAACTCTATCTATATCAATCATCGGGTCTTTAGATCTTAAGGGAGAAATGGCACAGTTCTAATGTGTCTAATCTATGCGGTGGTCGCATAGAGTTCCTGTTCGAGATTCGGTGGAACAGTGAGAGATGATTTTAGGGTTGCGCAGGTCGGACGAGTGCTCAGGTTCATTCGGAGGACAACGCAGAAGTTTATGTCTAAACAACGAACTGTCGTGGTCGTTGGAAGCGGTTCACAAGTGTAAAGCTTACAGGAGTTTGCGCAGGCTATCTATGGCATAACCTTATGAACCGAATAGTGTTGGGTAGACAAGACTACGTATATGGTAGCGCAGTCTCATTCGGGTGTTGGAGTTCTCGAATCAATATGCAGAATTACATATGCGTTGTCGGCTGTTGATCCAATATAATTGAAGCGTTGACGAACGCGAGAATTGTGATATAATATGCAGGTCTGTTGAAGGGTCGCCGCGTGGACAGAAATCTGTGTTAAAACGCAGGTCAGTTGAACGACTGTCACGTGGCCAGGAATTGACAGGACCGCAGAGAGATACCCGAACGACGGACTATCGAAGCATTACATCTGTGGGCGGCTGGGTGTATGTGAAGCGCAGGTTTGTTGACGACCTGTAACGTGGACAGATATCTCCAGGACGTTGGTGGACATCATGTGAACGGAAGATGGCAAACGCTGAAGTTGCATACAGTGGACAGTCGGGACGACACGTGGTCAGAGATATATGGCACAGAAGTGTTAATGGTCTGACGCGTGGGCAGTTAGATATACACGCGGGTTTATATATATAAAACGCCGTATGATCAGTTGCGGGTTTATATTTATAAGCTGGAGTGTTAAGGCAAGCAGCAAGGGAGTTGCGCCAACAACACGTGGACAGAAGGCCACGAGTGCTGAAGTTGCAGAGGCGGTAAAGCAGTCGGGGCTTGGCAATGACACGCGGTCAGGTTGTTGATCTGACGTGTGAACAATCATAAATAAACCCAGGTTTGAATATACGTATGCTGGCACGCTGGAGCAGACGGCAAATACGTAGACAGATATATATATGCGCAGGTTAGAACAGCAGACCAGTTATACGAAGGCGCAGTCGAGGCAGGCAACAGCGCAAAGAGTATAACCAGCGGACTGTTCGTAGTTGAAGACTGCCACGGTACATGATATAGCACTGTTAACAGTTGCGCGGTTTACTGGAACAGTCTTGGCATAGTGATAAGTCACAGAGATGATCAGCCTCGGAGGATACAGTCTCTGCATAATAAAGAGCCATTACAGTCTCGGCATATATGGGATAGTAAGGATCTCAATGCAATAAAGAATAGTATCACATCTCGATGGATCTATTTCCTAACAGTCACTATATATATATGTGATGGAAAGATCTTCGGATCCCTCACTGCTTTTGCATAGTCTCACTGTCTCGGTTTAAGAAAGATCACAATGATCCTACAGTCACAATCACAGCTCGGCATACTCGCAGTCACAGTTATGATGATTCCAGATAGACGCAATACATATAATGACTAAGGTCTCAGGTATATTCGCGTGATATAAAGATCTCACAAAGTGACTCACCTAGTCTCGACATATAAATGCAGTAAGCATATGTGGAGTTTTTATAATGATACTCTGTCTTGTTATATATAGTATGGTCGATGGTAATCATGATCTTGGTCAGATTCTTGATGAAAATCTCTGTATAGATCTCTGAAATTTTGAGGCAGAAAATGTTATGCGAAGAAGCAGTGCTGATTTGGATGAATGTGCAGCAGTTTAGTAGTGATAACATCGATGATACAGGTAGTGATGATATCAGTGATGCAATAACAGGGACCTCAGTGTAGTAGCAATAATGATGATGGTCTCAGCAGTGTCTGAGAAAGGGATTGATGATCTTGGTCTTGGAGTGGCAGAATAAGTCTGTATCATGATCTCGGTCTAGTATTGATTATGAAAAGATCTTGAGATCTCAGTGTTATAGCTATGGTTTCGGTAAAAGCACAGAGATTATCTCAGTAAAAGAACAGTAAAGTTCTCAGTAAGAATGTTACAGTAAAACAAGCAGTCATGATCTTATTCTGTTATGAAGACAAGGTCCTGAGCATGATCCTGGCTATGATGAAGGTAAGGTCCTGATCCCTATCTAGGTGTAGCTATCATAAAGACCTCATTGTTATAAAGGTTTGGTACTCAAACAAGACAATTTAGTATAGCTAAGACTCAATGCTATGGGAAGGTTATGAAGAAGAATTCATATCATCTGAAGGATAGAGGAATCTTAAGGAAAGAGGGAGTAATAAATCTCCAGTATGAATGAGATGGTATCCCTTTCGATAGGATCCTATCAGAAGTCCTTGCAGATATGATCATGATAAGAAGATGCATCATAGCATCATGGAAACAAGAGCTCGTATTGGAATCATGAAGAACATAGCTCTTGGGAATCTCATTGGATATTAAAGGAAAGGAAGAAGTCATCCAAGACAAAGGGGAACATTCCGAGAAAGCAAGAAGCCGTGTAGATACCAAGGGTATCTAGCTGCGATGAGTATTATTATACAATCTGAACCTGGATCTTTTGAGGAAGCCATCAAGCATCAAGTCTGGAAGGATGCTATGCATGAAGAATATGAGGCTATTATGAAGAATGATGTCTGGGATGTGGTCCCGAGACCGAAGGAAAAATCTGTTGTCACCGCTAAATGGCTCTACAAGATTAAACATGGATCTGATGGGAGTGCTGAAAAGTTTAAGGCAAGATTTGTTGCCCGTGGCTTCTCTCAAAAGAAAGGAATTGACTATGACGATATATTTGCACCTGTGGCTCGATATACCACCATCCGATCCATCATAGCCCTTGCTGCTACGCAAGGATGGAGTCTTCATCAGATGGATGTCAAGACCGCTTTTCTGCATGGTGCAATAAAGAAAGAGGTGTATGTAGAACAACCTCTGGGATTTGAAGTTCAAGATCGAGACACTTATGTCTGCAGGTTGAAGAAAGCCCTCTATGGGTTAAAGCAAGCACCCAGAGCTTGGTATGAGAGGATGGATCGTTACTTGATGAAGCTGGGCTTCACTTGAAGCAATGCTGATCCAAACCTTTACTTTAAGGTTGTGGAAGGAAAGCCTCTCATTCTAGTGCTGTATGTGGACGACCTCTTCCTGACAGGTGATGACCCTCTCATTCATCAATGTAAGAGGGAGCTTGCTGCTGAGTTCGAGATGAAAGACCTAGGACTGATGCACTATTTCCTAGGCCTGGAGGTCTGGCAGAGACCTGGAGAGATTTTCCTTTCTCAAGGAAAGTATATTGTGAAGCTTCTGGAAAGATTTGGGATGGTGGACTGTAAGTCCGTGTCGACACCAATGGAACTCAACTTTAAGAAGTTGAGTGGCAGCGCTGCAGGGCCTATCTTGGCCAATCCTACTGAGTATCGTCAACTCATAGGAGCTTTGATGTTCTTAGTGAACACCCGTCCGGACATATGTTTTGCAGTGAATACTTTGAGTCAACAGATGGTTGAGCCTCATCATTTTCACTGGGTTGGTGCCAAGAATCTTTTGAGATATCTTCGGGGCACGATAAACCATGGGCTGAGATACACTGCCGGGAGTGTGATACTCCGGGGATATACTGATGCCGATTGGGCTGGCAGTGTGGTGGATCGTAAGAGCACATCTGGATGCTGTTTCAATCTTGGTTCTGCTTCGATCTCATGGATGAGTAGGAAGCAGAAGTCGGTGGCTTTGAGCACCGCGGAGGCCGAATACATTGCTACTAGTATGGCCTGTTGTGAAGCAGTTTGGTTGAGGAAGCTCTTTAGTGAGCTGTTCCAACATGTGCTAGATACCACTGTAATACTCTGTGATAATCAGAGTAGGATTCGTATGACTGAGAATCCTGTGTTCCACGACCGATCCAAGCATATTGATATCAGGTACCACTTTATCCGGGATATGGTACAGCGAGGCGCCGTAAGGCTCGATCATATAGGAACTGATGAGCAGGTCGCGGATATTCTCACTAAGCCCCTGGGGAAGGTCAAGTTCCTAACCTTCCGTGAGAGTCTTGGTGTCGTGGAAAGACCCTATGATGTGGGTCCTGTTGGACGATGAGCTCTGGGAGCTCTGGGGAGCTTTGGGGATAGCTTCTCGGAGCTATAAGCACTCATAATGCTTCTGCCCCACCCTTGTGATTATTGAGCTGGTTCACCACTCATTTAATCTGTGCCCCGTATGCATCCTACCCATTGAGTTCAGGGCTCATGGGAAGTACCTCTCATTTGGCCAATGAGGTGTGGAAAAGCTAGAGACTATTAGCAAAGACTGATGGACGCATCAGAGATTGCCGTACTCTCTATCTAGGATGGCATGGTCCAACCACTTGATCTGGGATCAAGATTTGTGAGGTCTGGGACCTCTGGACTGATTATGTCAGTCGGGGAATGATGTCTTTGTGACTGACCCACTTCTGTTCTGAAATAAAGAAGCCAGCAAAGCAAGTTTCGGCGGGATGACTCACGATGTTAATTGCACTAATAGATGGAGTTCTCCCTAGTTGAGAGGGAGTGTTAAATTTGGACAACTAGGTCCAAACTCCATGTTCTGATGCTCAGATTAAGAGGCTAATATTTTTGTTGGATTCCTCTTTCTGAGAGGTGTAAAATCCATATAAAAATAGTCTTAATCCGATGAGCAGAACTTATATTTTGAATTTATTATTCTTAATAAATTATATGTGCAAGGTCAGCCAGTTTTGTAATGTAGGCTCACATGCCCAACAGATGTGTCACACACCCTCATTGATGGATATATATACAGGAAAAGTTAGAGAGAATTTGATGACAACACAACTCACATCTTCCTCTCTCATCCTAAAAGTACGAGCTATCTGGAGAACGAATTTCAGCCACACGTGGGATGGACGAATAGGGTTTCTGCTGCTAGGGTTTCGCAGAAGTTCTACTGGTTGGAGGGTTGTTGTGACACATGCTGGGCTGGCTGATCAAAGGAGACTTTGCTGGTTGAAGCATCCTGTTGACCGCCGAAACGAACTCATACATTTTTCTTGTTTCTGATTTGTCTTCTGTAAGATCTGCTTATATGTTCTATCTGCATTTTGCTTATCTACTTGTATGATTGCTGTGAGAAAAGTGAAATTGCTCTTAGCATAGAACATCTACAAAACTTTACAATAAATAAATTAAATATTAGTAGAGGTTAAACTCAAGGAGGGATTAGTAGATTAAATTCTATTAGAGGCTAGAGGCACTGCCAAACCTTAGACTATATTTTTTCTCCTTTCCAATGCATTCAATGGCACTCATAAAACCATGTAGTAACTAAACATTAACACAAATTTACATAGAAAAACTTGAGGAAAGAAATAAATAGAATCCCCCTCCACCCAATATGCAAGGAATCCCAACTTATCCAAAAAAGGAAAATAGTCAAAGCCAAAAGAGTAAAAAGGTAAAAGACCACATTGGATTAATTTTTTATGGTTGCAAACAAGAAGAAATATTTTCTCTAGAGGCAAAGGAATCACATAGAGGCACCCATGCGGAGTCCCAAACTTATCCATAACTTGGTAGGTTTACTCCCATTCCATCACTTTTGGACCATTCAAAAAATTTTATTCAATTCTTAAATTCAAGGTATTAGGTTAATCAAATTTGTCACCACAACCCTTATTTGAGAGTGGATCCAATCTTGGGGTAAAATAATCTAGCTCTATGGAATCTTCATTGAATAATCTAATTGGGAGTTTTAGTGAATCTAATCTCCTCATACCTTGATGCAATATTAATAAAATTAAGGAGAGAATTTTGAATCATCATATTCTTTTAAAGGAAAAAGAATACCTTCCCCATTAAGCCACCAAGAATATGACATTAAAATGGGCCCTCAAAGGAAGTTTAGACCCTATAAAGGGGTCTAGCATGATAACAAACATAATTAACACTATGGGTTTGTAAAAAAACTTGAAAAACATATCCCTAAAAAGGTTTTTAGAACTACACCAATCATGTGCAATTTTTATTCAAAAAAATATGGGCCAAGGGTAAAATATTCAAAGAGAATTGTAAAAACTTTTGGATGGGTGGAAATTCTGTTATGTTTACTTTGAAGATAGCTTAGGAGGATTAGTAACAAGGTGAAAGCAAGGGGACTTTATGATATCTAATGAAAAATTCCATTATTCACTTAGTGGAGCAAAACTCTATTCATGAGTTGGGGGTATATTCCAATATCATCAATGTAGATGGGCCTTATGGAAATAGGGCTCAAAACAAGCAAAGTATCATTTCTCATGATTAATCAAAACAAAATAACATTTTTCTAGGTAGGGATCTTAACTTCACAATCAACAAAGAATAAACTTGGAGTAACTTAGCTAGATCTAATCCCCTGGTAGACTTATTTCTTAACAAAATTGAGGAAGATTATATGATATATGTGGAACTATTCAAGATAATTCCCATGTGGAGGAATCAGAGCATTGGTGAAGCAAGGGTGGATAAGAAAGTAAACCAATTCATAATATCAACCACTCTAATATCATTTCAAGTCAAAATTAAATTTTGGGAAGAATCAAGTGTTGATTTTGGTCACCAACTGGTGTTCCTCCAAATGGCCAAAGAGTTGTGAAATCGTTTAGGCCCATTTAAATCAACCCAAATTAGATGTAGGAGTAAGATTATGTAAATTTAGTCATATCTTCTTGGAATACATTTGATCCAAATGTAATAGAACCAACAAGTATTTCTTTTACTGTAATTTAAAAGAAGTAAAAAAGGTTGCATCATCTTGGGATTGGGATAAGAAATCAAAAGATAATTAATAACCAATTCAATAAAAGTTAGGAAATATGGGCAACATTGTTGGGTGTGGAGCCTAATTATCTTCCTTATTCAGACATATCGCCGCATTGGACCCCATTTCGTAATGTGGTGACAACAATTCCCATAAAATGTACGCTTCCAGGGGGGTCCAAGGGAGGGCGATGGCGGTGGATAGGGGGCAGCACCCCCGAATCTAAAAATAGATGTAAAATTGCCTTGTAAAATGTTGTAATTTTGTAGTCAAGCTGGTTCGTTCATTAGGCAGAGATATGACGGTAGAAGTTATGTTTAATTTAGGGTTTTTTTCCCTAGAAGGAAACCCCTCACTATATATGAGGGAATTTTAATGTGTCTATGAAGATATGTATTATGAGCGAGAAAGAGAGAGGAGATTGTGTGAGATCGAAGAGGGAATTACAGCGGGTCTATTGTAGGCTATATCTCTTTAGTTTGTTGGATAATATAAAAGGAAGGACTGGTTGTTTCTTCATGGACGTAGCCTAAATTGGGTGAACCACGTATATTTGTGTCTCTCTTGTTTATGTGTTCTCTCTGTATATATTTCTGCAATATATTGTATGTGTTCTATTGCTCTATAATATATAATTTTCTAACAAACATAAGAAAATGCGAACACAAAAATTTCAATAATTTTTCTAATGATAGGAAGAACATCAACACAAGTTTGGAGACAACAAGAGAATATGGGACAAAATATGCTTCCTTTAAAGATATAACAAACCTAGGAGTAGCCCATTTTAGGGGAAAATACAAGGAAGATGTCATAATAAATATTGTAGCATTGATTTCCTTCATTCTTAAGTTTGTAGAGGAGGAAGCTAATGGATCTAATATCAAAATAGGAATTACAAATAGTTGTTCACAACTTCCAAAAGGATAAGAGTCTTGGTCCTAATAGGTGGAAAATTGAAGTGTTAATAAGGTTTTATGAACTTATATAAGATGATCTATTGTGGGTTGTAAAGAATCTAGTAGGATTCTAGGAGCTTTAAATACCACCTTTTGTCACCAATTCCCCCAAAAAGGAAAGGTTTAATCATTAGACGAAAGTTAGACCTATCTTTTTGTGTAAGTGCTTTCACAAAATTAGAACTAAAAAGCATAGCATAAAGGGTAAAAGGCTTTCTGATAAATCCATCTCCTTTAAGAATTTTGGGTTCCTTCCACAAACACGAAGACATGAGGTAGTAGGAGTATCCCGAGAAATTTAGCACTTTATCAACTATTTTTTATTTTTTTTCTATGGTATTGGAATTAGATCCCTCCAAGGATTATGACAAAGAAAGCTCTCTCTATATAAGGCTAATACTTATTTACACAGGGTTCAATATTAAGCTAGTGAATTATATCATGAGTTTTCTCTCTTCAATATCACTTTTATCCTTCCCAATTGCTTGACATCCTTGTTCTTCATTCCAACTATAGGAATCAGGCAGGGTTTCCCAATAACATCACTACACTTCCTATGTATAGTTGAATGAATCATTAGAGATATAATTCAGATAAAAGGGGCTGCTAACTTGAAAGGTGTGAAAATTGGAAGATCTATTTTCTTAACACATCTACTTTTTGTTAATGATATTTTTATTTTATATGACTGAATATCAAGAGATGCTACTAAATGAAAAAAAAATATAGGGTTATATTGTAAAGAAATGGTCATAAATATGCAAAAATTCTTAATCTATTTGAATGGATTGGAGGAAAATTAGATTAAGAGCATTCTCTATATATTTCCTTACAATGTGTCTAAAATACAAGAAGGCTTTAGATACCTAGGGATTTTTGTAAAATCAAATGATTATGGATCAAAATACTAAAGATAGTTGGGCATCTAGTAATTAGTAAATCTATGCTAGAAGCCATCCACACTAGATCGAAATATCTAGCTCATATCCCAAAATGGATTCTAGAGAAAATTAGAAAATTAAGTTTAATATTTCTATGATACGAGAATATGGGGAAAGGCACAATCCCATTGGTAAAATGGAAATCAATAGCCAAGCCTAAATATATGGGAGGGTGAGTACTAAAAAATATCTTCCATTTTGGGAAAGCCTTAATAATTAAGTGTGTGTTAAGACTTATATTAAAAGAGGGATTATGGAATCATATTCTTATTCAAAAATATATTGAGCCCAATTTAGTATAACATTGGATTAGTAACCTTATTAAGCCAATTAATAAAGTATCCATCATATGGAAAGTAATGAAAGTAGCATTCCGTTTGATAAGGAACTAGCTGGATGGAAGGTTGGTAATGGAACTAGGGAGAGGATTGGAATTAACCCATGTGTAGGTAGTGAAGTAGAGTATAAATTGTTACAAGTAGTGAAAAACTCATCACACAGTGAAGGTATCTTCAAGCTATCTCAACAAGTAGCCCAAGAATCCTCCATCATTTCATAGTAGGATTGGAAGAAGGCATAACATACAAGGTTGCAATGTCTAGACAAGATCAGATGGTAATATTATATAAATAGGTTAAAATCATCTCATGTCCATATTAAATACTTTTTCGATGAACTTGTATAGTCAAAACATACAATATTGGGGACATAAACGCCAAAGCTTGGATATAAAGAAATGTATACCTTAAACAGGCCAAAATACTCTCATGTTGGTGGAAGAAAATCTAGAAAATCAAGGCATCATTAAAGAAAAATATAATTATGTGCATGGGAATCAATAATAAATCCCTTACTTGGGAGTTTCTCTAGAGAAGCAATGTATCATGCCCCAACATGTGAATTATGTAAAGGATGGAAAGAAAGAATAAATGATTTGTTGATATATTGTCCCTACTTAAGACAAGTTTGGATAAAAATGGATATCCTGACATGAATAAAGGATTTTTGGTAAGGAGACTTAATTAAATATTTCTTGAAGTGGAAAAACAATAGGACTCGAAGGTTTTAAATTCCTCCCTCTAATAGTACCGTGGGGAATCTGGCTAGCTTCAAATATTAGAATATTCAAAGACATGTATATATCTCCATCTCAAGCTAAGTTATTTTTCTCATATTTCAAATATGGCCAAATAACCTTATCACTATGGAAACTTATTCATGCTCATATTGACAAAATAGTGGTTGGAGATATTTTGATGGTATTAATTAAGATACTCCTCAAAAAGTGGAGAAGGTGGCCGTATCTACTTAAATAACACCCATTACACAAAATTCAAAGCAACACTAGGAAAAGCATCTAATAACAACATAAAGTTCCTTTTCTTGGAATTATTCATAAGATTAGATGTTTTCAAAGGCATCTGTAAAATAAAAATGTTTGGTGATTCTCTGTTAATAATTAATTAGTTAGCAAAAGAAAAATGACAAATTTGAACTCGAATCCAATAATTGGTGAAATATATAATTATTCATTTTTTGTTTCAACTATTATAGATACATGATTACCATGGAAACTGGTTAACTAAGAGCAAGAGAAGATGAGACTCATTATCAATGTTCACCTAATTAATAGGATAGAGTATCATAATGACACTTGGTGAGTAATCAATACTAGTAGGATCGCCTATATTCACATAAACTTAAGCATGTTGATGCTTTTAAATCAACATATTTTAAACATGTGCTGAGATCTAGGTGATGAAAGGAAATTAAGAAGCATTAACAACCATTATAATGATTACTCCCGGAACACATAACACAGGGTATCGATGGTGCCATTGGCACACTCTCCCCAATGCTCAATGTTTAAGGCATGGAGGTGGTGGAAAGCATACCCTCCCTTAAAATTTAAGGTATGATATTTCCCAGTAAACCCATCCATCCACTTGCTAGGCATGGCAGCATGATAAGAAGGCCACTAACAGATGTAGGCATGATTACAACAATATAAAACAACAACTCATATAAATTAGCAGAATTTTGGTGAGGGACCACAAATTCCCTTGTAGGGGAGGTAGAGGAAGGGGAAGGCCACCCCTCCCTCCCTAGCATGACCAAGGAGATGAATAATTCAATAATAGTATCCCCCGTCATCATCTTCGTATGGTCACAAAAGATGAGGCGTAGGGGCTTCACATCACTAGAGACACCCTATGGGCTCTTTGTAATGTTCTTGGTCACCACTTCAACAACCAGAAAGAGACTACAATATTTCTCGAAGGTAGTATTTTGCATCTCGAATTCCATCAAATTCATGCTTAGGTTGTACTTCACAGGGTTGTTGGAAATTTGCGTATGCAACTATAGAATTCCTCCTCACCTTCCATTTCCACTGATTATGACTCCTAGTTACAATCCCCTGTTGGCTCGACATCACATCACACCAAAATTCGTAGTCATTTTCCCAAGAATCAACATCCACACAAAGATACCAAGAGCACTCATGCTCATCTCAACCCTTTTGGAAGCAAGGGTGTCCCGCAACTAGCCATGTTGGAGCCCACCTCCCTCAGCCTATTGAACATCCCGCGAAATCCAGTAAGCCTGCCTCTATAGGGCACCCCCCTCTCGATGATGGTGATTACTACAAGCCCACCCCAGTGGTATGTGAAGACCCTCCAAAGCGTTAGTTGGGCGAGGAACACTTCTATGAGTAGATTTTGGCATCACCAACACACAACGTTTCTAGCATTTTTGTGTTCTTATATCTCTATCATTTTATGTCATGATGTACCAAACATACTAGGAGGGCATCTAGTTCTCCTTTTTGGGTAGATGTATCCTCTTGCACTATTATATTTTTGTCTATCAATATTTTGGCCTTTGACTATTACTAGCATATGTCGGGCCAAAGAGATCCCTTGTAATTAATCTTTATACATTTCATGTAATACAAAGTCTTCTAATTTAACTTTACAAAAAAAAGAAAAAAAAACATATTTTAAACATGTTTAAATAAAATTTAATGTTAAAGAAAATATGATGTTAAAAGAAGACTTAAAACTATATAAGGATACATGATTATGAAGGAAATCAAAGATGAAAATTTTCTACAAGAACATTACTTATCTTCAAAGAAAGACACATAGGACAACCAATTTAAGGATAACTTATTAGCCTCAAGTGAGGACTTATTAAATCTTATATCTATATATATATATATATATATAGCAAGTTTTAATTTTTTTATAATACTTTAGAATAAATTATGAATATATAAAACCATGAGTTTCAAAAAATTATAAAAGGAGAAAATGTTATTGAATATGTGACACTCGCATGTTTTTTATTATTACCAATTTGTTGCAGTGGCTTCAAACACGAAGCTTGCTTTTGTTGAGTCTCTTCTCTGTGATCAATACACGAGTCTCTAGGCTTTCACACTCTAGCATCCTTCACACGACCTCCTACCTTTAACGGACTGGTGTTCCTTAGACCTCGGCAAACATTCGACGAACCTTGATCGAACCTCTTGTCTCACAAATACTACCTCAATAGACAATATAACATAGGCGGAAAATAGGAAAGTACTCAGATGAAATTTCAACTCATAAATGGATACTCATATTATTCATGAATATTTTTACAAATTTTTTGAGAGAGATTTTATAGCCCTTTTCCAAAGATACACTGCTTAGGCTTTTATCAGATTTTGCGACTTGACAATCAATAAGCTATCTAAAGGCCTTCTGGCCTTTTATAGACTCTATCTCAGAACTTCAATCTCTACAACATACATGACAGACTTCAATCCTAATAATATGGCCACTTTAGGTTCTCACCAGAGCTCTCACTCTTATGCGCAGGTTTCTCAGATTTGGACTCTAAGGAGATGGAGCAAGAACTTCCTTCTCAGAGTCAAAAACTCAAAATATAACCAAAATCACAGTCACACTTTGAATTCCCTAAATGAGCCTTACTCCTTCCTTATATATGAAAATGAGGGGATAATCATCCAACAGTCGAACCAACAAATTTAGTACTATTTTTCCTCAGTTCAAAGAGATGTGGCTCAAAGCTCACCAAAATTCAGAGAAGTGCTCCGAGTCTCGTGACTGAAGAATATTTGTACTAGATTACACTATGGATTATTTGAACAAATCCCACGGAAAATTTTTGTACTCTAAATAATTTTTACATAGTGGATGCTTTTAACTAGAAAATCCCACGAGAAAACTTGTCACATTCAGTCTTGTGACTAGACATTATTATTACACAGTGGAAGCTTTTAAGAACAAGCCCATGAGAACCATTAGTTCCTCAAGGGTGTGGCCCATGGAAATCTTATCTGAGAATATCTACAAGAATCCCAAGCCTTTATATAATTTCTTCATACAATCATAGGCTTTCTTAGGACAATTCGGTGTTTAATCTTGGTCATGACTAACCACTCATGGTGTCTTTTCATAAAGTAACCAAGAATTTGACTGTCTAGATAATTATTGATATCTCCAACAGTTTTACATGGAGAATGCCAACATTCAGTTAGGAATCCACAAGTGTTGCATTCCAGTTGGAAGTCATGCTGGAAGAAGAGAGGGTCCATAGCAGTCTTATTGATGCCGAAATCATTCCACCATTGTTGAAGCCATTCACATTGTCGTTGTCTTTGTGTGGTCCATGTGGCCCCAAATTTTACTCTTGTGTAGTGAGTTTCATTTTGTCCATCTACATTCATGATGTCCCACCACAATTTTTTGTAGTCTGAAAATTTGTAAATGGTGTCTGGGAAGATAATGCTTGGATCACCCTGTGGCCACATTTCTGTCATGTCGTACCATCCCGGCCATCTGGTCTAATTTATGGAAAGATATTTGTTGAAGATTCTCCTCTGGTTGCTTCCTTCTATCCAGATCATATTGATATCTCTAAAATATTTTCTTAGGGATTCTTCAGCCAAATGTGTGGCCAACATACTCCTTTAATATAGCATGTCGTGTATCCATTTTCTACCTTTGGGATAGAATTTCCTTTCAGGTATTAAGTGTTGAATATCTGAATGAGGTTGCACGTTTGCATCGAGCACTTTTGTGTTTCTTAGCTGCCATGTTGTTTTCTATTTGGAGCAGTATTCTTCCCAGTTCTGCGTTTCAGAAATACTTCTCAGAGTCTTTGTATGTTGGGAAGGGTCCCATTCTGTTATTATCACCATGGCAATGTCTTTCTCACTTAAATATTCTCTACTTAGGAAGTCAGGCAGACAATTATGTTTGCCTCTGATGTGTTCGACTTCAGAGTCGAAATTTGCAAATAGATCCTGCCACCTTGCGAACTTAGCTTCTCCAACTTTCTTTATAGCTTTAATAAGGTCTCTCTTTAATGCAGAGGCATCAGTTCTTAAGAGAGAAAAAATTTGTGTCAGGTGGATATCAAATTTATCAATGCAGTTCCATGTTGCTTTGACCTCTTTTTCTATAGTAGAATAGTTTTTCTCAAGTGGGCTCCAAGTCCCTGAGACAAACTGAACTATTTTTTCTTCTCCTTCTTTCTTTTGCTTTAGGATTCCTCCCCATCCTTCGTTGCTGGAATTTGTTTCAACAATTTTGAAAGAATCTTCATTAGCGATATGAAGAATAGGAAGAGTTTTTACCTTTATTTTAATTCTTCTAACAACTTCGGTGTGGGCCCGAGACCAGGGTTCTGGATGTTTTTGTAGTCTTCTATTGAGTAATGATCTAACTTTAGCGCAATCTTTGTAAAAGCTGCTCACATACTTTAAACATCCCAAGAATCTCTGCAATTGAGTTTTGTCAATGATAATATCTGGAAATTTATAAGAAAATTCCAGAGCATGTTTTTGCAAAGTGATCTGTCCATCTTTAATTATATGGCCAAGAAACTTGATACTTGTCTGAAATAACTCAATCTTTTTCTTTCTAAGAACCAGTCCATTGGTCTTGAAAAGTTGTACAAATTTCTGGATATGCTTAAAGTGATCATGGACGTTGTTAGAAAATATAAGTATATCATCAATGTATACTAATAACTAATCAAAATATGGCTTGAAAATACTATCCATAACCTTCTGGAATTTGCAGGGTGCATGCTTTAGTTCGGAAGGCATGACGTTCCATTCATAGTGTCCTATTGGGACACTAAAAGTTGTCTTAAATTTTTCATCTTCATTGATTTCCACCTGCCAAAATCTTGATTTCATATCAAATTTAGAAAATACTTTAGCCCCCGCTATTCTTTCTAGAAGATTTCCTTTATGAGGAATGGGGTAAGTATCATCTAAGAGGATAGTATTCATAGGTTTATAGTTTATGACCAATCTTGGGATCCCTCTTAATTGTTCTGAATGTTTATTAACATAAAAACCATAGCAGTTCCAAGGACTGCTAGATTCTTTGATCAATCTCCTTTCTAGGAGGCTTTCTATCTCTTTTTGACAGAGATCTCTATATTCTTTGTTCATAGGGATTGCTCTACTCTTGCAGGGTTTTCCTTCATACTCATCTTTGTAGGGCAATTCTACACAGTGTTGTTTTCTATGCCAAAACGCATTTGGTTCTTCAGCACAACATTCTTTCTCTATCTGTGATCTCAGACTTGAGATCCTTTGTTTAATTATAGGAGTCTGAAGATAATCTCCTATCTTTATGGTGGTCTTTAGCTCTTTGAGCTCTTCAATTTTATTTTTGGCTTTTTTGATCTTCTGCATTGCTTGTACCATGGTAGACACTCTGGGAGTAGAGACAAATGGTAACTTGATTGTTTGTAATTTCCCATCTGAGCTTGGTACAGATATGAAATAACCAGCCTTTCCATTTTTCAATCTGGCTGATCCATGTGGCTCTATAGTAGCTAAAAATACATCCCCAAAATGCAGTCAATAGGAATGTCTGCAACAACGAATTTTAATTTGATACAATGTTCTTTAAAGCAAATAGAAGCCTGAGGGACTTCATACAGTAGATCTTTGTTTCCTAACCCAATCACTTGTCTAAAGGATTTTACCCAGTACTTTTCAGGTATTATTTTTGAATTCAGAATATTGACATCTGCTCCGGAATCAATAAGTGTTCTTAGGGAAAACATTTCACCATTTAAACAAATATCTAGAATAACATGATGTTGTTGATACTGGATAATCATTACTCTCATGTCGGTGAAACCTATAGTATCATCCTTTTTTCCTTCAAATATTTCAATATTTAGGTTAGTGAAGTATTCATCATATGCATCCTCAGGTTTCTTCCCTTTTTCTAACTCAGAGACCTGTGCTTTTAGGGAGACAATTTATTTTTTGAGATGATGAATCTCTTGGCTGACTTCTCCTAATGTGAGGGCTCTGGTCTTAGATTGTTGTTGGCTTCTCTGGAAAGATCTTGTATTTCTTTCAAATGAGGCATCAATGAATAATGCCTTTGGTTTAATTTTAGAGGCAGTCTTGCTACTACTTCCCTGATTTTTGTGCATGGTGCTTAGGAAAGTTTCTAATAACTTTTCTTTCATCTCCCCTTCTCCTAATGTTCTGATATGGGCCAGTAGCTTTGTTTCTGCATCGTCCATGGTTTGTGCCATGAGGATTTTCTCCTTTGGCTGAGAAACAAAGTCTTCATCAGATGAGATTTCTTATTCAGTGCTTGATTCACACTGGCAGTTGTCTGAATCAGTACAGTCACATTCATTCATGTGCATGTTTAATTCTTCATCAGAGCATTCTGAAGAAGAACTTTCAGATGGTTCGGATGTTGAACATAGTTGTCATTGGTGTATCTATTCTTTAAATGAGATGTTTGGACAATTTTCAGATTTGTGATTTTTAGAACCACATTTATAGCACAGAATTGACACCATACCTTCTGTTTTTACTATTCTTTTCTTCTTTGCAGCTTCAAAGGATTTCTTCCCTCTGTTTCTCTTAGACTCTTCTGCTAAAGGACATCAATTGGAGGTATGTCCAGGTTGTCCACAGAGCCAAAAAATCAATTTATTCCACTAATCTTTCTTCTTTGTCTGCAGATGAATATCCTTGGGTTCATAGTAATGTGTTTTTGGCACATATTTATAGTATCCTTTCTTGGCCCCTTTTCTTTTCCTCTGTGGATATTCTTTGTACTCTTGTCTTTTTGCTTTCTTGGCCTTCTTTTTAGCTTTTCTTCTTTTTACTATGGGGTCATCTATAGCGAGGCCATACTTGCTACAAATGGATTTGTTGTCTGGTAGTCTTGACATTTTCTGCAGAGATTTATTAACTTTCATACTAGTGCATAAATTTACTAGAACTTTTGTTATGATGTTGTAAATTCCCCCCCAAGTAAAGGATTCAAAAGGAAACTGAAAAGCATCTTGTTGTCTTAGATAATCTACGAATTTTGAAGGCAATGTTGCTAAGTAGATTTGCTTCCACAAGATATTTTTGCTATCTTTAACCTCATATATTCTTTGAATCTAGTCCCTATGAAAATCTTCATAATGGGACATTTTATTAAATTTAATATTCATGAGAATTATCTCATGCTTATTGGCAAGTTCAAGTTCTCCTCCACACCAATGTTCTAAAATAAATGAAGTTAGTGCCCTAATCATATTTCTTTGTGGAGCTCCATCAAAATTATGAATGATATCTCCCGCTTCGTCCTTCAGGATCTCATTTTCCATTTTTATCACTAATGGTAGTGACGACTTTGTTTCCCACCATCTTAACAAAGTTCTAGTGAAACACTGAACTATGAATTTATAAGCTTCTATTTCATTTTTTCCTCTTAGGCACATAAACTTGTACTCTGTAAACATAAGATCTATCATTTGCCGAATCTAAGCAACACTTGGATTGTCAATATTCCATTCTCTGTGCGATTCAGGATGGAAGTTATGTGTTTCTATAAGTTTCCCTTTTCCACTGAGATCAGGTGTTGGAAACCTGGTATATTGGATTTGGAGAGGCTCATAGACAGGGAACAAATGTGGTTCTAAGCTTTCAGATTGCTCTGCTTCTTTAAACAGCGAGGAGATAGTCATTGCCTCAGATTTTTCTTTGGCCATTTCTTTAGGAAAGAGAAAAGGAAATCTATCAACAGGCATATCAGGATGTTGAATATTTATAGATCTCTTGAATAGAGAAGAAATAGGAATCGGTTTGTCTCTGGGAGCTATATGCAGTTTATCAAAATTTTCAGACAGTTCTTCAATAGATTCCTGAGTAGATTGTTTTCCCAGATCTACTTTTCTTTCAACATCTTCTATCCTTGTTAAGGATTCTTTAACAAATCCTTTTAGTACAGTAGTGGAATAATTCACATCATTTAGAGTTATGTTAATACTATTTACAGAGACTTGTATACTGTCAAAACCTTCTTTAACTTCAATAGACTTTGCACAACTCATTTCTAGCCCTTTAACTATTGTATTTGTCCAGTTTATTTGTTCACTGGCTTTCTGTATTCTACCATCAATTCCAAGGGAACCATCATCCTTTAAGACCAAAGGAATGGATTTAGCATTATTTTATGCTTCTCCTAATACAATGTCTTTGTAAGGAGGGAAGGTGGTAGAAGTTTCAATTTTACTGCCATCTGTGGCAATCCAAGAATGTTTTGCTGAAGGTGATTCAACATCTGCCATTTGTACATATATATTTTCTTGCTTCTTCTTCCATTCATAAAAATACAACCAAATTTTATTCTTTTGCATGTATTCTTTCCATTCATGGGATAATCTGATTTTTTCTAGGTATGGAGTGCTAAGGTCAAAACTTCCAGCCTCAGGATGAGTGTATAAATCCCAATTAAGCATATTTTTCATCCATTGATGATCAATTGTATGCTTCTTACATCCTTCCATAACTAAAAATAACTTGTGCCTACCTCATTTTGAAGGCTTCTTACAATGAGAAGGCACAAAGTTGTTAAATCTGGATTGAGGGATTATTTCATCAAGTTGTTCCAGATATCATAGACCATAGCGCAGCATACCAGCAAGATGCATTTTGCTAAACATGTCTTTGTGACATATAGGGACCGATTGGAGGTATTAGTTTCGTCGATACATGTGAAATTT
The DNA here is from genome assembly GCA_031772625.1 of Pinus tabuliformis. NCBI lineage: Eukaryota > Viridiplantae > Streptophyta > Pinopsida > Pinales > Pinaceae > Pinus > Pinus tabuliformis. The sequence continues at coordinate 1,356,589,505 of CM062805.1, forward strand.
TTTTATTTTTCTAATGTGGACTTTGGATTTCTACATATAATTCTTAGCAGACATCAGTGCACCATTACATGCCTAGACAAAATCCTGAGGGATGATGTCTGGTGCGATACCGCTCCACTTCGGCTCCCAAGGCATTTGAGGTAAGGTAATAAATGGAATTCTTGTTGTGAGTGTTGGGTTGTGTTATATTCTTTCCACGACTAGCCCACGTAGTCAACCTGGGGGTTAGAGGGGGGGCAAAGCCCCGCCTTCCTTGCGCTGATTGCGCAGCAGGGGCGGCAGCCCTCCCTGTCCGGGGGGTTTGAGGGGGGCGGGTAGCCCCCCTCTACAGGTTCCGAGCAATGCCCCAGGATATTTTTTTATGGACCCTATATTAGGTTGGGCGGACCTACCTATGGTTTTATGCATGGTTTTCGTACATGGTTTTGGATGCGTTGGTTTTCGGTCCATGTTTTTGGACACGATGGTTTTTGGTCCATGTTATTGGATGCTTCAGCATGTATAAATATGTATTGTAACATTGAAAGGAAAATAATGAAAAATCAAGCTGGTAGTCCCGGTTTTGGGATCTAGGGAAAAATCTTTGTGTATATGTGTTTTATGTGTTATGCTCTCGCATTGCTTATTTTCTGCGTTTTAGAATTCGTATGCAGGGAATTCCTGTATGGGGTTAAAACCTAAATTTGTTATCATAGTTGTTTTGGCTTTAAGGGGACGCCTTTGTTTCTGAGGGGTTTCTCTCAGACCTTTGGTAGAGTCTGTTTAGTGGGAGATCTGCGGGATCGATTCTAGTGGTGAAAGAAGATGGCGAGCAGTGGAAAGATAGAGATCGAGAAATTTAATGGTCAAAGTTTTGAGTTGTGGAAACTCAAGATGGAGGATTTGTTAGTGGATAAAGATCAGTGAATCGTGGTAGATCCGGGTACTAAACCAACGGGGGTGTCCGATGAAGAATGGAAGAAATTGGATCAGAAGGCAAAGAGCATAATAAGATTGTTTGTCTCAGATTTAGTATTGCTGAATGTATCAGGGGAAGCTACGGCTAAGGCTTTGTGGGACAAGTTAGGGACTTTGTACCCATCTAAGTCTCTCATGAATAAACTGTTCCTATGGAAAAAGTTGTATAACCTAAGGATGAAAGATGGAGACTCGGTGACAGAGCATCTGAACGCATTTAATATTATGGTAATTCAGTTATTATCTGTTGATATTAAAATTTCATATGAAGATAAGTGCATCAGTTTGTTGTTTTCTCTACAAGATTCGTGGGATAGTCTGGTTATTGCAATAGGTAGCAATGCAACTGCCTTGCAGTTTGATGAAATAGTCTCATCCTTGTTGACAGAGGAGATGATACGGAAAAATATGGAGAGCTAGAATGGTGATGCCTTGTTTGCATGAGGACAGTCCCAGAACAGAAACAAAAATAATTCATCGAGTGGGAGATTTAAATCTAGAGGGAGATCTAAATCTCCAGGAAAACTTGTAAATGTGGTGTGCTGGAAATGCAGAAAGGAAGGGCACTACAAAAGGGACTATAAATCTAAAGCTCTTGACAAAGGAAAGAGATCTAATGATGTTCCTTCTGGAGAGGCAAAACTGCCTCAGATGAAGGTGGGGATGTGTACTTGGCTTCTTCAAGTACACATGTAGATCATGAGGCATGGTTGATTGACTCAGGTGCATCCTTTCACTTCATTCCCCATAGAGAGTGGTTATGTGAGTATGAGAAATATGATGGTGGCGATGTCTTCTTGGGAGATGACAGGAAGGCTAGAATCGTTGGTCGCGGAAAAGTAAAGTTGAAGTTGTAAGGTGGACGGGTTAGAGCACTTCTGGGTGTTCTGCATATTCTTTCATTGGCCAGAAATCTGATTTCCATAAGCAAGTTGGATGATGCAAGTGTAAAAACAGTGTTCGAGAAAGATACTTGCAAGATGGTTTGAGGAGCACTGGTATTGATGCGGGGCGTTAGGATTGGAACTCTATACAAGCTGCAAGGTAGCATTGTTATTGATGGATGCAACATTTCTATGGTTCCTGAAAGTGGAGCAGAAATTCTCTTGGTCTCTAGAGAAAAGACCATGTTATGGCATCAAAGGCTTGGACATATTGGAGAGAAGGGCCTTCAAATACTTCATGGTAAAGGTATGGTAGAAGGTATGAGTAATAGCTCTCTGGATTTTGATTTCTATGAAAATTGTGTGTATGGGAAGTAGAATCGGGTGAGTTTCCCCTTTGGTGGTAAGAGGGCGAAACATATATTAGAACTTGTGCACAATGATGTGCTTGGAACTGTGAAGGTTCCATCACTGGGTAAGTCTATGTACTATGTATCATTTATAGATGACTTCTCAAGGAATACATGGATATATTTCCTTAAGAAGAAATCTCAAGTCTTTGACAGGTTTAAAGAATTTAAGGCTCTGGTGAAAACCAGACAGAGAAGAAGATAAAGGTGCTGAGGACAGATAACGGTGGAGAGTTTTGCAGTAAGAAATTTGAAGAATTATGTAATAAGTGTGGTATATCACGGCAAAAGACTACTCCATATATCCCTGAGAAAAATGGAGTTGCAGAAAGAATGAACAAGGCATTGATGGAAAGGGCAAGAAGCATGCTCAGTGGTGTTAAAGAGGGAGTCCATACAAGTTGATAAAATTTTTTATTTTGAGGAAAAACCTGTGAACAGTTTTGAAACCAACGTTTCGGACTAGCTTAGTGAGTCCATCATCAGGGCAATGAGATTTGTTTTTGAGAAGAGAGAGCGTGAAAATTACGGAGCTTATTAATAGTTATTTGAAAAATATTGTTGTTGTCTTCATTAGTAGTAGGCTTATAAATGGTAAATTAATTAATACTTATTTAATTTATTTATTTAGATAGGTATTTATTATATTTATTATTATTTATTTATTTAGTTATAATTTTATTATATTATTGTTATATATATATATATATATATATATATATATATATATAATTTATTATTTAAATTTCAAATAAAATAACTCTATTATCTATTTATTATTATTATTATCATTATTATTTATTTATTTATTTTTATTTATTTATTATAAATAAATAAAGAATAATTTAATAAATACCTATTTATTTAGATAGGTATTTATTATATTTATTATATATTATTATTTGTTTATTTATTTGGTTATAATTTTATTATATTATTGTTTATATATATATATATATATATATATATATATATATATAATTTATTATTTATATTTCAAATCAAATAAATCTATTATTTATATATTATTATTTTTAATAAGTACCTATTTGTTTAGATAAGTATTTATTATATATTATTATTATTATTTATTTATTTAGTTATAATTTTATTATATTATTGTTTATTTATATATATATAGTTTATTATTTAAATTTCAAATAAAATAAATCTATTATTTATTTATTATTATTATTATTATTATTATTATTATTATTATTATTATTATTTATTAATTTATTAATTTATTTTTATTTATTTATTATACATAAATAAAAATAAATTAATAAATACCTATTTATTTAGAGAGGTTTTTATTATATTTATTATATATTATTATTGTTTATTTATTTGGTTATAATTTTATTATATTATTGTTTATTTATATATATAATTTGTTATTTAAATTTCAAATAAAATAAATCTATTATTTATTTATTTATTATTATTATTATTATTATTATTATTATTATTATTATTATTATTATTAATTTATTTATTTATTAATTTATTTTTATTTATTTATTATTATTATTATTTTAGACAAACTTCGGTTGCTATATTATAATCTGAAAAAAAAAGAGGCAGTTCGCCATACATACAATATTTCCTGGACATCATGGATCCAAGGAATTACAAAAAGGGTCCCTTCCTTGATCCTTGTTCTAGTATTCCTGCCTCTAAGGCTTCTTATACTACTGTAAATCCTTACATATTGCAAGCACCAAAATTTACAACTACAAAACATATTTAATCTATCTCTATATGGCTGATCTTCCTAGCTGTGGACTCTTCTGGGTATGGGTCCGGCTCATTCTGTTTTGCACTGGAGGAAGAAGGGGTTTCCTTGAGCTTTTTGTCCATCATGAACTTGAGGACTACTATCGATTCTTCTGCGTGGCTGCACCGGTTGGCCAAGTTGCTGAACTGTTCATGTAGAGAATTGACTCTGTGTAGGAACAAATTGATCTCTGCCCGATACTTCTCATTGAGAACTCTGAACTGATCTTCCATTCGCGTTTCCAAGCTTCGGACTTGGTCCTCCAGTGCACGCTGTTGCGCTCTCAACTCCTCGAACTCTGCCTGAAGGTCTCTGCAGTGGAAGCAATCTTCTGAGCGGGCCATTGTCACTGGAAATTCCCTGTCTGCGTTGTTGGCTTTTTTAGCACGGGACCTCTGAGTTCTTTGCTTACTGCAGACTGCAACCACGACTCTCGCAGGATTGTTATGATTCTGCTGGGCGCTATAACAACTCCCTCGGGCTGATTGGAGATGAACGGGAACGATAATGTCCTGTTGCCTGGAGAAACTGGCTTTCTTAATGTATTGAGGAGTTCTGCCATCTGGGGTATAAATAGAAACCATTTGCATGCTGTGAGGGCGGGAAGATGCCCGTCTACGGCTCACAGTAGTCCACGGAATGGTCAAATGCATATCTTGAACCGCAAATGGGATCCTTCTGCAAGGACGATTCTCTGCTGGATTCCTCTTGGTTCCCATGCATTGAATCGATGTTCTGATCTCATTTCTGATCCAAATCCTGCCTACCTTACCTGCTCCGTCATCGGCACTGATTACTTGTCTGATGTCATTGATTCTGTCAGTTGTGGTACACCTGCTGTTGACTAACTGTTGTAGGTTCATGGTAATGGCTGCAGAGAGACAGTGTTATTACAACTCAGGCTGCCCTTGGAGCGCTCGCATGCCCTGTTGGCATACTTATCAGCCTCCTTGTTCAAGCCACGTAGGATGTGATAGTATTCGACCTCTTCCATTGAAGCATGGAGGATCTGATTCCGGTGGTTTATCTGCTGGAGGAGGATATTCGGCGTGCTCTGTCTCTGCGCCATAAGCCTGATAATTATTGCTGAGTCCCCAAATACCACTGCTTTTCGTATCCCTAACTTCAGCAGCTGTGTGAGGCCCTGATATAGTGCTAATCCCTCTGCCCTGTTGTTGGAGATCTCTCCTAGCCCCCATTCGAAATGAAGCATGCTCTCTCCATTTGCGTTGCAGATTAGACCCCCTGCACCTGCTTGGCCCGGGTTCGATTTAGAAGCTCCATCAAAAAATAAGTAGAACCTGTTACAATTTCTCAGCCAATTTGAAAATTCCTCATCCTTTAGCCTCAGTTTCCATGCGCTACTTGGTTCTTTCATTTGTGCTCTTCCTTGGTTTGTTTCCTGAGCGCTAGCAATATTCTCTAAAACATAGCTGATCAGGTTTCTCTCTTCCATGCTATAATTTGTTGCCTCAATCTTGCCTTTGGTGTGATTTGTGACTGTCTCCTCCGCTAACATTTTTGCCTTGTGACAAATTATCCTGGTGTTGCAGCCTTTCTCCTGGAAGACCTTTCCATTTCTTGCCAACCAAATGCGCCATAAGAGGGTTAGAGGAATGGTTTTCCATACCCTTTGCACCAATTTACTCCTTTTCTCTTTCCATGGACAGTTCTTTCTCCATTTGTGTATCGTTTCTGCAATAGTTGCCTGAGGCTCCCAGGAAGCTTCCCCTATTGAGGCCATCTTTCTCCAACATTCATCAGCCACCGGACATTCTATAAACAGGTGCTGGATTGTTTCCTCTGATCTACAACAGTTTGGGCATCTGGATGGCCCCATTATGCCTCTTTTCTTTAAGTTTTCCGCTGTTAGTATTTTTCCTTTCAAGAGCAGCCAAATGAAAAATTTGATTTTGGGGGGTGCTTCTGCTCTCCATACAAGTTTCCATTGGTTCCATATTTCCTGATGGAAGTTGCTATCACATAGAAATTGGTGTCCAGCTTTAACCGTGTATTGAGTTCCAGTTGGGTCCCAACGATATCCATCATGCTTGCCTTCTTGGATCGGAGCTTTGTTGTGTAGGAGATTCTTTAGGACAGTGAGGCTGGTGTCTAGCTCCCTGGGATGATCCAGGAAATTCCAACCTGTCCATGCTTGAGAATGATTGTCCCATTGTGATATTTGGGCCAAGTGCATTATTCCTTTGCCGTTGAGCCAGTTTATGGCAGGGATTGCCTCCATGTTTGTTCCAATGGGATGCTGCCCTAAAATTCTGTCTATGGAGAAGTTGATGCTGCTCCCCCCTCCTGGGACCTTTGAGATATTCTGAGACATAAAGGTAATGGCCTTCTTGCAGAGTTGCCAAATTTTTGTACTATCTCTGTTGGGTATATTAGTCTCCAGGAGTTGGTGCCTTGTGCAGTTCAGGTATTTTGCTTCTAACACCTTCTTCCACCACGTTGCAGGCCCTGTGATCAACCTCCATACTATTTTAGCTCCAAGTGCTAAATTTAGCAATTTTGGTGATCTGATGCCTAATCCTCCTTTTTCCTGAGATTGAATGATGTTCTTCCAGCTTACAAGATTGAATTTTTTTTTTATCCGTTTTCCCTCCTTGCCAAAGGAAGTGCCTGAGAGCTCTTTCCATTTTCTGATGGAAAACAACAGGAGCTTGATATAAGGAGAAACGATATATGGGAAGAGAAGCTATACCTGATTTTAGAAGAACTAGTCGCCCTGCTGGATTCAGCCACATGGTGCCCCATTGCTGGATTTTTCTCTTTATTTTGTCAAGAATTTCGTTCCAGGTATCAGCTTTCAGCGGTCCCATACTTACTGGCATCCCTAGATAGGAGAAATGATTCCAGACTAGTTTGCAGGAGACTCCAAATATACTTGCAATGTTATGGATGGTGTGATTTGGTGTGTTCCAACCATATATACAACTTTTTATCTGATTGACCTTCCCACCTGAGTAATCCATGAATTGGTCTAAAATCTTCTTAAAGCGCCTTGCAATAGTGGTGGAAGCTCCTCCTATTAAGAGAGTATCATCTGCAAATTGAGAGTGATTGATGTTCTTTGTTCCTTGTTCGATCTTGATGCCAGTGATTAGACCTATTCTCCGGTTGTAATCCAAGGTTTGACTGAATGATTCAGCCATAAGGATAAACAAGTAAGGAGATAGGGGGCAGCCTTGTCTAAGGCCACGAGAAGATTGGAATGCAGCACACGGTCTCCCATTAATTAAAGGGGAGATCCAGGGATCCGTTATACAAGCTTTGATCATTGTGATAAAGGAGGGGTCAAATCCCATTTTATGAAGAACAACATACAGGAAGGAATGCCTTACCCTATCAAAAGCATTGGCAAGATCCAGCTTAAGGACAAACCCTTTCTCTTTTCTGCTTAAACTTGAGTGGATGGCCTCTTGTACAAGAAGGATTCAGTGATGTGCCTATTAGGGAGAAAACCCCCATGGTTTTCTGAGATCAGGGATGGGAGGTGTGGCTTGAGCCTGGATGCTAGAATTTTTGAAATTATTTTATATGCTGAGTTGCATAGAGATATTGACCGAAATCTTGAAAAAGAGGAAGGTTTGTTCTCTTTTGGGATTAAGGCTAGATAGGTGGAGTTGGTAAATCCCCCCATTTCGCCTTTTTTAAGAACCCAACGAATCATCTTTGTGAGATCTTTTTTAATCATCTGCCAATATTCTCTATAAAAGCTGATTGGGAACCCATCAGGTCCTGGAGCTTTATCTGGGTGTAAGCTCCAAATTGCTGCTTGGATTTCTTCTTCTTCTACTTCTTTTCTAAGACTGCTATTCATTTCTTGTGTGACTCCTTTAGACAGGTGTTGCAGCATGCTTGAATAATCCTCCTCATCTTTATCCTCAGTCAGAATTCTATTAAAGTGTTTGGTGGCTACTTCCTTTATAGAATCTTGAGTGTTGTAACTGTTCCCTTCATCATCCTTTATTGTGCTCACTGTATTTCTGGCCTTTCGAACCGTGAACTGCTTGTGGAAATAAGCTGTGTTTTTGTCCCCCTCTTGCAACCAGAGTTGCCTTGATTTCAGTCTCCATTTTGTTTCTTCATCCCTTATAGTTTGATTCAGCTGAGAATATAATCTAGTTTCTTGCTCTTTAGTTTGCTGGGATAGCCCAAGAGCTTCAATTCTTTGCTGCACTTCCTCTAGCTCTTGCTTAATTTTATTTTTGCTCACCTCGGGCTCTTGATAGTTGTTCTTTGCCCAATTTTTTAGAGCCTGTCTTACTCCCTTCAATTTTTTCTCCCAAATATAAGTTGGCGATCCTTCCACATGCTGAATCCAAGCCTGCCGCACCACATCTTTTGCTGCTGGGGAACGATTCCAAATGGAGCAGTATTTGAAGGGTATGGGTCCTAACTGACATTGATTATGAAGAGTAAGCGTTATTGGGTAATGATCAGAGGCTGAAACATTGAGAATATTTGAATGGCCTGTAGTGAAGGTGGACAGGTATGCTATACTTATAAGGAACCTATCAAGACGTTCCATGATATTGCCGGCACCAATTCTTCTGTTACTCCAGGTGTACCTACGGTTTTTGGGTCTGATATCAACAAGGTCTTGCTCCTGCATGATAGTCTCAAGTCGACTTCTGAAAGGATCAGGGGTGAAATTTCCTCCTCTTTTTTCGTTAGCGTGCATCACCAGATTTAAGTCTCCTGCTATAATGAGATTATTGTTCTGCTCTTCTTCTATACTTGCTTCCAATGTGTTCCAACACACTTCTTTCTCTCTGTACTGATTCGGTGCATATATGTTGTAAACTGTTACCTTTGAGCCACCAGTTTTGCTTTCCAGTTTGACTCGAATCCAGTTCTGATGGACTCTGGTGGAATCACAGATCCATTTATTGCTATCCCACATAGTTAGTATGCCGCCTGAGGCTCCTCTTGCTTCGCTTGCACATCCATTGAAATGCTTTTGCTGGCTTATTACTCTGCTAATTTCTGACTGATCTTGCTTTGTTTCTTGGATAAGAACAATTTCAGGGTTTTCACTGTGTATTAAATCCTTGAGGGCAGCTATCTTGGAGGGGTGCCCTAATCCCCTACTATTCCAAGATAGTATTTTCATCATGATTTACTGGTTACATGGAGAGGTGCTCGCCTCTCATTGCCTTTGTTACTATTTTCTTTTTCCAAGTGTCCTAGAATGAAGGACTCTATTGGAGTCTGGGAACCCATGGCTATGTCTTTCTCAGCATTTTCCTCCCTCTGTTGCTTGGCCGATTTCCTGCCAGGCCCATGCTTTTTAGGAACATCACTGGGCGCTCCATGTTCCTTTGAAGAGCTCCTGGTAATCCTAGAAGAAGGGGGTTCGGGAGAGGGCTGAGAGATGTGAGGAGGAGAAAGATGGAGAGGAGGATCTGTGGAAGGGAAATCAGGCCCGGAATCTGCCTCAGAGAGGATCACGAAGGGATTAGAGGATGGAGGGATAGGAGGATTGGATATCCGAGGAGGTGAGGGAGGATTTTGAAGGGGAGGTTGCTGGGAGGAGGAGGGTTGCTGATGGGAAGGTTGCTGACGGGAAGGATGCTGATGGGAAGGACCAGGGGCCTCAGATTCCGTAGATTTGAGGGGAGGAGATGGTTTTTTCCTTTTTACAGTTTCCCATTGCCCATCCTGCTCATCAGATTCTACATTAACTATTTTAGTGCATCTATTTGCAAAGTGTCCATATTCGTGGCATACCTTGCATTTGAAGGGTATCTGCTCGTAATCCAACTGCTGAATATGGCACCAGTCATCAACTTTCAGTTTGATCGCTTCCGGCAGTCCTCGACCCAGATCGACTTCAACACAAATCCGCGCACACGCCTGCATGTTGTCTTTGGGTTCACTGCGATCTATGTATTTCCCAACCGCATTTCCTATTGCTTTAACCGAGTCGTCCCCCCAGCAGTGAAGGGGAAGGTGAGGCAGTCTAACCCAAACTGGGACCGCATTTGGTATATCAAGTTCTGGATCAAAATCCGGAGTCCATTTATTGAGATAGAGACCTCTGGAGTCCATAAAGTAAGGCCCATTTCTGAATATTAGATCTTTATCCTCTTTGGTTTCAAAATGAAAAGTAAAATATCCTCTGCGACAGAATCTGATGGATATTTTACCCTGGATCTTGTCCGACCAGTTTTGCTCGACCCATCTTTGCACTGTTCTGGGTGATGGCCACAGTCCTGTAAATTGCCCGATTAACCCTTTCTCTGCTAGGGAAATGGCTGCCATGCGCGGAATGGTAGGAGGCAGTTGGACTTCCTGTAATACATCAAGCTTCTTCACAAACTTTGTTGTTGTTGGTCTAGGTCTTTGCGGAGGGAGTGACTTTACCAGATTGGAGAAGGCTCTTTGCAGCTCCGGATCCCCACCGGGTGGATCCGGAGGATCCATGCTGAAGCTCGTTCAGGCGTTCCCAGGCTGAGGCGATCGCGGTTCAGACGCGTGCGCAGCAGCAGCAGTCCGAAATGGGATGAGATGGTTGTTTACACAATACCCATATCAAAAAAACCACTCTCCTTTTTCCGGTCTCTTATTATTATTATTATTATTATTTATTATTTATTTATTGTTATTTATATTATTATTATTATTATTATTATTATTATTATAATATATTTATTAATTATTATGATTATTGTTTTTTATTTTATTTAATAGGGGTTTCCATGTATCACTTAACTTTAGACCGTCATCTCTATTCATATTATTGGAGGATTTTTCGATTTCAATTGCTTCTTTTACTCTTCTTTTTAAATAATGGTCTTCTTTATGAATTAATTTTGCTTGTTGCATGCAAATATAATGTGAGGAGGAACAAGCATGCTCAGCTAGCCCAAATTTTTCTGACCTATTTCTTGAGATGTCATTAATATGCTCTTTAAGCCTAATGCCAAAGGATCTCCCTGTTTCACCTATATATACTTTGCCACAAGAGCAAGGAATTGAGTATACCCCTTTGTGATTTTTTGGGTCAATAAGGTCCTTGGCAAAATCTAGCATGTTTTTGATGGTGTTAGGGGGTGTGAAGGCAACCATAATGTTATGCTTGGTGAGAATTCTAGCGATTTTGTCAGTTGTTCCTTTAATATAGGGTAAGGAGATTCTAGGGTTTTCGAGAGTCTTCCTTTTTTGGGTATTGGTTGTGGATTCTTTGAATATCTTTTGGATAATGTTTTTCTGATAGCCATTGTTGATGAAGACCTTGCAGATATGGTTAAGTTCTTCTTCTAAATGATCAAGGTCAGAGATTCTTGAACCTCTGGTAGCTAGGGTTTTGATGACTCCTACTTTTTGCCTCAGATGGGGGTGGGAATTAGAGTGAAGATATTTGTCGGTGTGAGTTTTTTTTCTAAAGACCTGGTGGCTTAGTTTGCCATTTTTCTTGGTAAGGAGGACATCTAGGAAGGGGAGTTGGTTGTCTTTTTCAATCTCAATAGTGAATTTTATGTTTTCTGAGAGACTGTTTAAGTGGGATAAGAATTCATTAAGTTTATCTAAACCATGTCTCCATTTAGCAAAAATATCATCTACATATCTTTTCCATTTATCAAGCGTAAAGGGGAAAGATTTAAGGGCCATTTGTTTAAAATGTTCCATATATAAATTGGCAATCAGAGGAGATAAAGGAGAACCCATGGAAACTCCATGAGTTTGCTCATAGATTTTACCTTTGAAGCTGAAGTATGAAGATTTTAGGCAAATGTCTACTAGTTCTACAGTTTTGTGGTCTGTAATATTCTTTAAAACTTCTATGGCTTTATCTACAGGAATCATAGTGTAGAGAGACACTATGTCAAAGCTAACTAGGAGATCATTGTCACGGATTTCTAGGTTTTTAATCCATTCTATGAAAGAGGCAGAATCTTTGATATAAGAGGGAGTGTTACCTGATAAAGGTCTAAGTTTGTTTGCAAGGTATTTTGCTAACCAGTAAGTGGGTGATCCTATGGTGTTCACAATGGGTCTCAGAGGAATTCCAGATTTATGAATTTTGGGAACCCCATAAATTCTAGGGATGATGGCACTATTTGGTATCAATCTGTTCTTAATAGTAGAATCAAGAGAGGAGTTTTTGATTTTGTTACTAACTAAGCGGAGAATTTTGTTGCTAGGGTCCTTGTTAAGAATTCTATAGCAGCCACTCTTGTTAAGGTGTTCTTCCATCTTATTGTCATAATCTGACCTATTCATAATAACAGTGGAATTTCCTTTGTTTGCTTTTAAAATTATGATGTCCTTATTCTTCTTGATGTTTTTTAAAGCTATGGATTCTTCTTTGGAGATGTTGCTGGGAGGAGGTCTGGCATTTCTGAGAATTCTAGCCACGTCTTGTCTTATTTCTTTTGCAACATTTTGATTAGTGTTTCTGATGATGACCTCAACGTTACTAATGATATCATACACAGGTATTTTTGCTGGAGATAAAGCAAAATTCAGGGCTTTTTCTAGCAGTGTTTTCAAATTGTCATCTAATGCCAGATTTGAGAGGTTGATCACAGTTTCTTTTTGTGTATTATTTATACTTTGCACTGTCTGGCTGTTTATTTGCCTGAGAGTATCTTTAACCTACAATTTGCCATCTATCTGTTTATAGATAACCTGAGTGTGTCTGATGGGAGCGTCGTGCTGGATATTATTGATGTCTTCATTCTGCGTAAAATCTTCTGCAACATTAGTTCTCCCTTGCGTTGTTTGATTGTTTAATTTCTTGAGATATTCATTGGCTTTAATCCACGTTTTCTCGTTGTCCAATTGTTTGATGCATTCTTTCTGCGTGCTGTTGGATAGAATGCCTTGTGTGATGGGGCTGCCTACGTTGTTAACTGCGTTGACAGCGTGATTTCCTTGTTGTACATTATGCTGGAGAACGTCATGTGAATTGCTGCCTTTTTCTACGATGTTAACATCAGTCTGCGCTTTCAGAGGGTTTTCCCAATTGTCAAACTGCCTGATGGTGGCATCATAATGCTGGTTAACTTTGTGCTGGTGAGTGTAGCTGTATTCCTGGCCAATTTTCTGCGTTTGAGAAGATTTGAAGTAGAAGTCAACGTTTCCCAAGTTTTTAAGCTTTCTGGATTTCTTTGTTAAGTTATAATTGAAAATCCTTTCAGCTTTGGCAAAGGTGAAGGCATCCAAGATTTTCCAGAGATCAGAACAAAGAGCTGATGCTAGCACGAGATGCAATCTCAAAAGTTTTTCAGAAATTTTAATTAATTGGACTCTGGTAAATTTGATTTCATGTTTGATGAGGGTTTTACTGAGATTATTGAAGACAGAGATGTTCCTACCTCGTTTAAGGGGATGGTTACATTTGGCGAAGTTTGGAATGAGGTTTTTATCCCTACATTCTTTTAGAAATATGAGATTTGACATACTTCTAGCTCTGGAGATTCTCATCTTCTCAAAATTTAAAGCATCGTTCATTATGTCCCTTCCATGGTGGGACTTAATGGTGTTAAAGAGGGAGTCCATACAGGTTGATAGAATTTTTTTATTTTGAGGAAAAACCTGTGAACAGTTTTGAAACCAACGTTTCGGACTAGCTTAGTGAGTCCATCATCAGGGCAATGAGATTTGTTTTTGAGAAGAGAGAGCGTGAAAATTACGGAGCTTATTAATAGTTATTTGAAAAATATTGCTGTTGTCTTCATTAGTAGTCGGCTTATAAATGGTAAATTAATTAATACTTATTTAATTTATTTATTTAGATAGGTATTTATTATATTTATTATTATTTATTTATTTAGTTTATATATTATTATATATATATATATATATATATATATATATATATATATATAATTTATTATTTAAATTTCAAATAAAATAACTCTATTATCTATTTATTATTATTATTATCATTATTATTTCTTTATTTTTTTTTATTTATTTATTATAAATAAATAAAAAATAATTTAATAAATACCTATTTATTTAGATAGGTATTTATTATATTTATTATATATTATTATTTGTTTATTTATTTGGTTATAATTTTATTATATTATATATATATAATTTATTATTTATATTTCAAATCAAAAAAATCTATTATTTATATATTATTATTTTTAATAAGTACCAATTTGTTTAGATAGGTATTTATTATATATTATTATTATTATTTATTTATTTAGTTATAATTTTATTATATTATTGTTTATTTATATAGATATAGTTTATTATTTAAATTTCAAATAAAATAAATCTATTATTTATTTATTTATTATTATTATTATTATTATTATTATTATTTATTAATTTATTTTTATTTATTTATTATACATAAATAAAAATAAATTAATAAATACCTATTTATTTAGAGAGGTTTTTATTATATTTATTATATATTATTATTGTTTATTTATTTGGTTATAATTTTATTATATTATTTATATATATAATTTGTTATTTAAATTTCAAATAAAATAAATCTATTATTTTTTTATTTATTTATTTATTTATTATTATTATTATTATTATTATTATTTTATTATTTATTAATTTATTTTTATTTATTTATTATTATTATTATTTATTATTTATTTATTATATATATATATATATATATATATATATATATATATATTATTATTATTATTATTATTATTATTATATATTTATTAATTATTATGATTATTGCTTTTTATTTTATTTAATAGGGGTTTCCAGGTATTACTTAACTTTAGACCGTCGTCTCTATTCATATTATTGGAGGATTTTTCGATTTCAATTGCTTCTTTTACTCTTCTTTTTAAATAATGGTCTTCTTTATGAATTAATTTTGCTTGTTCCATGCAAATATAATGTGAGGAGGAACAAGCATGCTCAGCTAGCCCAGATTTTTTTGACCTATTTCTTGAGATGTCATTAATATGCTCTTTAAGCCTAATGCCAAAGGATCTCCCTGTTTCACCTATATATACTTTGCCACAAGAGCAAGGAATTGAGTATACCTCTTTGTGATTTTTTGGGTCAATAAGGTCCTTGGCAGAATCTAGCATGTTTTTGATGGTGTTAGGGGGTGTGAAGGCAACCATAATGTTATGCTTGGTGAGAATTCTAGCGATTTTGTCAGTTGTTCTTTAATATAGGGTAAGGAGATTCTAGGGTTTTCGAGAGTCTTCCTTTTTTGGGTATTGGTTGTGGATTCTTTGAATATCTTTTGGATAATGTTTTTCTGATAGCCATTGTTGATGAAGACCTTTCCGAGATGGTTAAGTTCTTCTTCTAAATGATCAAGGTCAGAGATTCTTGAAGCTCTGGTAGCTAGGGTTTTGATGACTCCTACTTTTTTCTTCGAATGGTGGTGGGAATTAGAGTGAAGATATTTGTCGGTGTGAGTTTGTTTTCTGAAGACCTGGTGGCTTAGTTTGCCATTTTTCTTGGTAAGGAGGACATCTAGGAAGGGGAGCTGGTTGTCTTTTTCAATCTCAATAGTGAATTTTATGTGTTCTGAGAGACTGTTTAAGTGGGATAAGACTCCACAAGAGGTATGGACTGGTAAGAATCCCTCTCTTTCACATTTGAGGGTATTTGGATGTGATGCATATGTACATGTTCCAAAGGAGAAAAGAACAAAGTTGGATAGTAAATTTGAAATGTGCATCTTTATTGGGTATAAGGATGGTTTTAAGGGTTATAAGCTTTGGAACCAAGTAACAAGGAAGGTTGTGTACAGCTGAGATGTAGTGTTCAGAGAGGTGAAAGATGTTATTAAACATGAAGTCCCATCAAAGGAACCTAAGAAGATAATGTTTGAGCTAAAGGAGGAAGAACCAGCCTCTACAACAGAGGAGGAATCAGAAGATGAAGAGCCACAAACTCTGGGTGTGAGAAGTTCAGTTCGAGAAAGAAGGTAGCCAAAAAGGTATAGTCCATCTAATTTCTGTTCAAATTTTGCTTTATCTGTTACTAATGATGATAACTGTGAAGGAAGCAGTAGATTCGGAGGATGGAAAACACTAGAAAGAGGCCATGGTTGATGAAATGGCATCTTTACACAAAAATGAGGGTTGGGATTTGGTGGAGTTTCCGGCTAGAAGGAAACCCATTGGCAGCAAATGGGTGTTCAAGAAGAAGACAAATGCACAAGGAAAGGTGGAGAAATACAAAGCTCGGTTGGTAGCAAAAGGTTATTCCCAGGTGTTGGGAATTGATTTTGGTGATATTTTTTCTCTTGTTGCCAAGGTAGCGTCTATTAGATTACTTTTATCTGTTGCTGCTGCTTTTGATTTTGAGGTAGAACAGATGGATGTGAAGACAACATTTCTTCACGGGGATCTGGAAGAGGAGATATACATGAAGCAACTTGAAGGCTTTGCGATGAAGGGTAAGAAAGAACTGGTATGCAAGTTAAAGAAGTCTCTGCATGGGTTAAAACAGTCACCAAGGATGTGGTATCAGAAATTTGATACATTTATACAAGGACTTTGCTTCACCAGAAGCAAAGCAGATCACTGTGTGTATTTTAAATTAATTGGTGACCATGTTATTTATCTGGTCTTGTATGTGGATGACATGTTTATGGGTGGAAATGAAAAAGAAATTATCCAGGATTTGAAGACCCAATTGTCCTCCAAATTCAACATGAAAGATATTGGTGCTGCAAACTATATTTTGGGCATGGAAATTAAAAGTGATCGGGCAAGGAGGAAGCTCTAGTTAAACCAGAGGAAGTATGTTGAGACAATATTGTAGAGGTCTAATACGCAGGATAGTAAAAAGGTGAAGGTTCCTATTCCTATAGGTGTAAAGCTATTTGCTGAAACAGTGTCCCAAGACACAAGAAGAGGAAGAGGACATGTCCTGTGTTCCATATGCAAGTGCAGTCGATAGCCTGATGTATGCGATGGTCTGTACTAGACAAAACATTGCACATGCAGTGGGAGTATTAAGCAGGTTTATGTCAAAACCAGGGAAGGAGCATTGGACAACAGTGAAGCGGGTTTTCAGGTATTTCCGTGGCACTAGTGATTATGGTTTGTGCTACCAAGGAAGACCAGGATTGGATAGAGTTTTGGATATTCATGGCTTTGCTGATGCAGAATGGGTTGGAGATCTCAATCAAAGAAGATCTACAAGTGGGTATGTGTTTAACTTATTTGGAGGTGCAGTTAGCTAGATGAGTAAGAAATAATCTGTAGTGGCATTATCAACTATAGAGGCAGAATACATGGCAGCCACTCATGCAAGCAAGGAAGCAGTTTGGTTGCAGAAATTTTGTTCAAGTATGGGGTTAGTACAAGGAGCTATAAGGATAGACTGTGATAGCCAAAGTGAAATTTTCTTGGCAAAGAACCCTGCTTATCATTCAAAGACAAAGCACATCGATATTCAGTATCACTTTGTGAGGGACATGATAGAAGACAAAAAGGTGTTGCCGGTAAAGGTGGACACTTTGAAGAATACTACAGATGCATTGAAAAAATCTGTGAGCTTTGATAAGTTCTCTTAGTGTAGAGAAAAAATGGGTGTTGCAGGGTTGGATAAATGATTAAGCTCTCTTGTGGCCTCACATGGAAAGAAAACAACAAGTGGGAGAATGTTGGGTTGTGTTATATTCTTTCCATGACTAGCCCACTTAGTCAACCAGGGAGGTTAGAGGGGCGGGTGGAGCCCCCCCTTCGTTGCACCGATTGCGCAGCTGGGGTGGCAGCCCCCTCTGTCCAAGGGGTTTGAGGGGGGCGAGTAGGAGCCCTCTATGGGGTTCGGGGAAGTGCCCCGGGAAAAAGTTTTTTGGACCCTATATTAGGTTAGGCAGACCTACCTATGGTTTTGTGCATGGTTTTTGCACATGGTTTTGGACGCAATGGTTTTCGGTCCATGGTTTTGGACGCAATGGTTTTCGGTCCATGGTTTTGAACGCGATGGTTTTCGGTCCATGGTATTGGATGCTTCGGCATGTATAAATATGTATTGTAACATTGAAAGGGAAATAATGAAAAATCAAGCTGGTAGTCCCGGTTTTGGGATCCAGGGGAAAATCTCTGTGTATATGTGTTTTATGTGTTATGCTCTCGCATTGTTTATTTTCTGTGTTTTAGAATTCATATGCAGGTAATTTATGTAAGGGGTTAAAACCTACAGTGAACAACCAAAAGATAGTGCCACAACCTTCCCTTGTTGTGCTTCTATACATCTATACCTCATTACGATTGATCCATGGTTTTTTTTGTTTATTTGTTTTGAAACAAGTTTGGTGCTTCCAGAGCTTCACTGGCCATGCTGAGACCAACTTGGACACTGAATAATGTGACCCATACTTAGTTAGTACTACACTTCGCCACTTCATCTAATTAGAGGAGGATTTCATTCAAGTAATTCAATGTCGAATGTAGAAGCTACTGGAGTGAAATATTTGTTGAATGTAAACATTTAAAAACATGCATTAATTTTACGATGGTTTTAAATACAAAGCTACAGGTGAAATATTGATTCTGTGATATTGAATGGTGAATGTACATGGTATATCATGGAGAACGAATTGAATGGTTGTGACAGGTGGAACTCATGACTTCATCTTGGCTTTTGAGAACTTTGGATCCATAGAGAGAATTGTGACATAATTTTGTTCTGGGGTTTGAACATTTGGAGAATTTTAGTTGGTTTCCCATTGTTTGCAGAAGATCTGAATAATTTTTGTTGGGTTTCTAAGTGTTCACAGAGGGTAACTCCAGTTAACTTCTTTTGCTGATTCAAAAAGTAAATTTTGATTTCATTTCATTCAAATTTAAATTCATTTCATCACAATTTTATTTGATGCAAAATTGGTGAGAAGTGTTGGTAGCTCTATAGCTATTTCTTTTAGTCACAAGTTGGTGAGCGGGAGGGAATTGTGCTTCTCATTTTTTTAGCATGGTTTCTATATCTTTCTTTGAGCTATTCTTGTCTATACTGGAGGTGCCAACAATTTCCTTCATAGACTGCACTGGATTTTGAGTGCCTTCTTTTGGGCTTTGGGTGGGGCCTTGCCCCTACCATTGTATTTTCTTGATAGGCTTCATGTCCTATAGATGATCTGAATAGACTCGTCAATAGCTATAGCTCAATGTTGAGTCAATTCTTCTTTTCTCTTAGTGTGGGAGATTTCCTCCAAACAATATTCTATCTTCATGGCATTGGAAACTTGTTCTTTGGGAGTAATTTTGGATATTGAAGGTTTTTGTTTTTGTATGATCTCCAATTAAATTAAGTCCAAGGGCTTCTAAGTTGAGAATATTGGATTCATAGAGAGAATTAAGTGACACAATTCTATTTTAGGGTTTGAAGATAATTTTGGTGGGTTTCCTTGTGTTTTTAGAGGATCTGGAGAATTTTACTGAGTTTCTCATTTTAGAGGGTTTCTCAGTGTTTGCAGAGGGTGTGGGTTTCCCAGTCTTTACAAAAGATCTGGATAATTTAGGTATTTTTCTAAGTGTTCGTAGAAGGCAGTTTAAGGTAACTTCATCTACTGATTTAGAAAGTAAATTGAAATTATATGATAAATTCAATAAATTTGATTTCATGATGCATGCAGTTGATTCTTCTTGGATGTTAGTCTATTTTAATTTCATTTCATTTCAAATGTTATCTAATGCAAACTTGATGAGAATCCTTGGTAGTTCCATAGTTGTTTCTTTTAGCCACGGGTTGGTGAGTGACATGAAAATATGCTTCTAATTTTCTTGATTGTCTTGATTGAATTTGACTTTTTATCAATTTTCTCTCCATGCCTTGATTTTGTTCAACATGTTTCTAATCCTTGAACTTCTTCGATGGTTTTTTTTTTCCTTCATCAATGCCAAATATTTTTCAAGTTGGACTCATATAGGACCATCTAGCATGGTTTCTATATTTTTTTCTTTGACCTCTTCTTCTCTGTACTGGAGGTGGAAACAATTCCCTTCATAGACTTGTTGGTTTGTCAGTGCCTTCTTTTGGGCTTTGGGTGAGGCCTTTCCATTGCCATTGTATTTTCTTGATAAGATTGATGGATGTTGTGTGAATTCTTATTTTATCTTAGTGTAGGAGTATTCCTCCAAACATTTTATCCCAATGACATTAGAGCCTTGTGCTTTAGGAGTAGTTTTGTATATAAGAACTTTTCACTCCTATATAATCTACAATTAAATGGAATTTGAGGAGTCCATAATGGTTCTAATAGTCAATTTGTGGTATGGACCTAATCCTTCGTTTTCGAGCTTATAATTATCTGGATCTTAGGATTTTAACATTCTACGACCTTTTGCATCATTTTTCTTAGGTTTAATTAGCCGCCTGGTGATTTCTCGCTTGTCAATTGATTCTCTCCTAGTCGGGACTCTGTTCACATGTGTGACTCTTGCGCAAATTCCATATAGAATAAGTCCAAAAACCTCATATTCAAGTCTCTTTGGAACTTATGTACAATTATTCTACAGGATTTTTATCTGTTAATGTTTCCTCCTGGATGAAATTTTTCTCATTAACATTAGTATCTCAAGCATTCGCTTGGCAAACACGCAGACCCTGCATGCCCATAGTCAACTTGTGGTATGGCTATAAGCATTCATTTTCGAGCACATAGTGGTATGGATATTAGGATTTTAAGATTTTTAGGTCATTCACATAACTTTTCTCAAGTTAAATAAGGTGCATGTTCGTTTCTCATTGGTCAATTAATTCTTCCAGCCAAGAATGTATTTGCATTCCTCACTATTATGCAAATGGCTGATAAAATGACTCAAGGAACCCCGAATGAAAGTCTGCTTGGAACTTATAGTTAGGTACAAATATTCCCAACGAATTTTCTATGACAAGTATTCCTCTGGGAATAATTTTTTCTCGTTAACATTAGAATCTGCAAGAATTTGCTTATTGAACAAGTAAGCCTCACATGCCCTTCACGAGAAACCTCTAGTTAGGAAATCACATTAAAATAGTGAAAAAATTAATTAATTTCCTGAACCAAAGATGCATAATGATTGAAACATGTAATTTTAGGCCCTTTGTTCAGTTGTGTGCCTCTTATTCTTCAATTTACTATTCAGTAGCTATATCTCGATGTTGTATCATTTTTCCTTCGTTTCGGGGACCTTTCTCCACTTTCAAATTGTAAATTATGTCCATAGAAAGTTAAGCATATTCCTCAAAACATTCTACTTCCATGACATTAGAGCCTTGTGGTTTAGGAGTAATCTTGGAGATTGAAGCTTTTCATTCCTGTGTAATCTACAATTAAATCAAATCTAAGGACTTTAGAGTAGTTCTAGTAGTCAACTTGTGATATGGTTGTAACCATTCATTTTCAAGCTTAGAGTTATCTGAATTTTATGTTTTTAACACTCTACGATCACTCACATTATTTTCTCAAACTGAATCAGGTGTCTGGTGATTTCTTGCTAGTCAATTGATTCCTTCTTGATCAGGCATTTGTTTGCATGTTTAGTTGTTGCACTAATCCCGGATTAAATAATTTTGGAACCCTGAATACAAGTTTACAATAAAATCAAATTTGAGGAATTAAGGATAGTTCTAGTAGTCAACTTGTCGTATGGTTGTAATCATTCATTTTCAAGCTTATAGTTGTCTATATTTTAGGTTTTTAACATTTTATGATCATTCGCATCATTTTTCTCAAAGTGAATCAGGTGCCTGGTGATTGCTCATTGGTCAATTGATTCCTTCTTTGTTGGAAATCTGTTTGCATACTTAGTTTTTTTGTGAATATTAGATAAGATAAGTCTGAAACACCAAATACAAGTCTCCTCAAAACTTAGGTATGAGAGTCCCTTGGGGTTTTACTCCGACAAGTTTTCCTCTAGGATGAATTTTTTTTTTATTAACATGCAAGTCTCCTCGGAATTTAGGCATGATTTTTCTACATGCTTTTCCTCCAATAAGGTTTCTATATCCAATCAGTTTCTTGGCCAAATGGTATGCCTCCCATTCCCATAGTCAACATGTTGAATCAGTGTCCTGGTTGTTTCCCGCTCATCAATTAATTATTTCATGGTCGGGAATGTGTTTTCATACATAACTTTTACGTGAATGTCGAATAAAATAAGTTTGGGAACCCCAAATAAAAATTTTACCTGAACATATGTATGAGTGTTCCCTGTGGTTTTCATGCGGAGTTTTTTCGTCTAGGATGGAATTGTTCCTTGTAAGATGCAAGTCTCGTTGGAACATAGGTGTGACTATGCCCTGCAGTCTCGTTAACATTAGTAGATGCAAACATCTACTTGGAAAATAGGTGAGCCTGGCATGCCCATCGCGAGAAACCTGTCATTAGGCAATCACATTAAAAACAAAAATAATAATTTCTTTGCTAGACAAAATATGCACAATTATTGTAACTGTAGTGGAGGCCCTTTGTTCAGGAAGGTGAAGGGGCTGGTAATAATATTTTGCAAAACCTAGTCAATAGTATATCTCTCTTTGACTCTTGCCTAGTTAGAATAATGTCTAGAATATGGTGAAATGTATACATCTTCTTAAATAGTTGAAAGTATTAAGGTATTGTTTCATTAGACAATGTTTCAAATTATTATCAATACTACTGTGTAGATTTAGTAGTTTGTATTTAAGATGCATTTATTGATTAGATTCAATGTTTTCTATTTCACTATATATATTTTTTTTATTCTTCACTTTGATTTCTTTAGCTTCCTTTTCGAAGATCCAGGTTCTCAAGTTCACATAAAACAAGGAAAACACACACACACACACCCACAAAGCAACGACAACAACAATCAGATAGACAAAGAAGACTACATATTGTATAGGAAATTCCGAAAATGCTCTACAATGATGCCTGGTGATAGAATATTCAACGTATTTTTTTCTCTTTGCATTATATAATAGTGTTGTATTGGACTTGTCATATTGTTTTAGTATACTTAATCGAAATGAAACATACTTTTGCATTGAATGAGACCAATGTGCAAGAGATCGATCATAAGTTATCTAGATTTAGTTTATATAGATTGGATAATTTTTCTTATTATCTTGGTGTTGTCTATTTGACTCATATGTTGTTCTTCTTCATTTTTACTATACTTAAGGTGAAATACGACAAGGAATTGTAAACCACTTTCAACATTGCTTGTATCACCAACATGATGTTTCTTTATAGTCATTGCGAACTAAATCGATAGTTGAGTTTCTTCGAGACCTTCACAATGTTAATGATATTGAAACATACTTGGAAATATTTTCTACACCTTCTTCTGTTTGTGCTCCATCTACAATTTTCTTATAGGGAGATGCCTTCTGTCTCAAATGGTTCTCTGATTGATTGCCAATTCTAGTGAATGTTTGGCTATACACAAATGCACAACAATATCTTTGCTTTAATCAAGAGACTCATGGATATCAGTATAATATTTTTCTACATAACCAGAACATGGTTTGTGGCCACTTTGAACCACTCCTATTATTACATCACACAAAAAACATTTTAGTTACAATTCCTAGATCATTTTCTCCATGCATTTGTCCATACGAATGTTAGTCTAGACAATTTGACATGTTGTTAATTGAGAAAATACCATTGCAGCAAAGCTTTGTGATCTATGGATATTTTGTCAATTAATTCCACAAATCTTTGTTCGAATCTATTTGTACACTTTCACCATGGTTTGATATGTTTGCAATGAAAAAAAATTGCACAAACTTTTTACAATTGTTTCATTTACAATGACATTAGATCTACAACTGCTTGGAGGAACACCTACATGCTAGGACCATTAAGCAGGAACAATGTATCGATGATGGAAAATTTATATTATTAACTTATCGATTCCATATGCATATGGACATATAAAAGGAAAAGAATTTGTAATACAATGGATATGTGAAATACTTAATGTAAACATATGCATCTGGAATGAAAAATGAGGGATATTTCTTTGATATTCTATTCATCAAACACTTCATCTAGAGTCCCGTATCTTTTGCATATGTCGATGTCCACATCACATGCACATTTCACAAATTAGTAGTTACGATAATATTAGCCATAATGACAACATACAGGGAATGCTCCAAGAAATGTCGAAAAGAGAAACCAACAATTCAATGTCAAATGTGCCTTATAGGTATATTTTTGCTAATGAATCTATTTCTACTACATCTTGTACCCAATTAAGCTATTGGTTAATTGACACTATATCGTCAAGGAAAAGAATATTTGTTGAACTGGATAAACATTGTGCATTATCAAAACATGATGATCATTCTTTGTCAATGAACACACAAGAACAAACTAGGCTTTGTTCCTTCTTCCAATGGACTGAATAAGTGGCATGCTCGCTTTCACCAATTAAAAGGTGTAATGCGAACATAAGGTGCCTTGCTACATGAAGAACGAAAAAATCATGTGCAATCAAATAAAGCAATCAAGAAATATCTGCAATCAACTAAAGACACACCTACGAATGCATGTTGTATTTGTTACAGATTGTACTTTGGAAAAGACATGCAACTCATTGACAAAGTTGCATTGTCCACTTATCGCTATCTATTTCCTGCAACAAAAGTTGAACACATCAAAATTGATCAACAACTTTGAAAATACTGTAATAATGTAATACTTAGTGAAAATATACCTACATTTACATCACTTTTGCATATTCGTCGAAACCAGAAGTTGTTCTCTATTTTGCAACTCACGCACCTAAAGGAAATATTAGTAGCACCAGGAATGGCTTTTGCATAGATAAGACAACTTGGTTACAAAAGATCACAAATTGGATTAATAGGAAAAATTATAAATTTTCCTACCAATTTCGATAGAGTTCAAACAACTCTAACTAGATATATTGATGAATGCATGAAAACTACAATTATGCTAAAGAGAAAAATAGAGTACAAAATGGCTTATTTTTTGGGAACATTCGTCCCAAAAAAGTAATGATTTATTTACGTGAATTGTGTAGTATCTCTTTGTACAAAAATGAACAAATAGTAATCAATAATGATTGTAAAAAACACTTTGATAAAAATAAATAAATAAGTAAATAAAATGAACCAACATTAGATCAACTAGATTGACCAAATTTTGATAATGATTTAGAGATGATAACTGAAACACTTGTACATGGCTACTCATACACCCACCTTATACATGATATTGATACAAGAATAATACAATTTTTACCTTCTTGTTGGCTGCGTGAGGCCTGACTCAGGTTTAGCGTTAGTTAGCCAAACAAAACCCTACACTATTGGCCCTTTCGGCATCATCCCGCAGAGCGCAGACCGCAATCTCACTCGAAGCAGTATGGGGGGATGCTGGAACCAAGTTTCTGCACCCTGAGATGGTCGTTATATCAGTTTATTCCTTCTAATCCTGGTTTCACGTAGGTTGTTAAGTTCTAGGCTCTGTCAGTCTAGCCTTTTAGTCTGCCCTTTAGTACCTCCGCGAAGTTGTACAATTGATCTTCGTGCAACCCTAACCTATGGTCCAAGTACTTTCGCGTCGCTTGGGCAGTGTAGTGTGTAGATTCCCAAATTATCTTAAGTGTCTTACTTATCTTATTAAACAATCACAATTAGCGCCGCGTAAACAGATATTCTTACTTACGTTCAATTAACCAGCATAATTACATACATTCGCGCATCACATAAGCATTGTAAATGAAATATGTACACAATATGATAAGATGCATTAATAGGAAACAAAGACACGGAATTATTAGAATGCTTCTCTTTATTGATATCTTCAG
Source organism: Pinus tabuliformis (assembly GCA_031772625.1). NCBI lineage: Eukaryota > Viridiplantae > Streptophyta > Pinopsida > Pinales > Pinaceae > Pinus > Pinus tabuliformis. The sequence goes on from CM062805.1 coordinate 1,356,615,276, forward strand.
ATGATTACAAACTCTATCCGCCCTGCTCACACAGCTGCAAGGGTCCACGCACTTAGCTGTAGACTTCCACCCTAGGCCTCTGCGCACTCCGCTGCAAAGCCTCTACCTATGCTACGACTCGAAACTTAGACTTCTACAGACTTCCTCCTTATCGCTCAAGACTTCTTACTTCTTAAGACTACTTAGAACTTACTTACTTAGCTCTTTTTATACAATCCCATGGTCCGCAGAACATGGGTAGATCTTTACAGCCAACTTTACACTTTACAAAATAAGGGCGGGCAACCCTTTATGACTCATGACACCTTCGTGCTCTGTGACCACAAAATACGAAGACTTTACAACTTTATTACAAAACTTGACCCAAAACATGGGCTTTTAGCCTCAAAAATGTCCTTGGGGGATCCGTTCCCAACACTTCTAAAGGATTCTAGCCCCTAGGCATATTGTTGATCAGTGGTTGTCATTGATGCCAACCCAAGCAGCACCAAGGGCTACCCAGATCTTGCATGGGAATTTTGACTTGACAACTCATCTTATTCTGAGTCAAGGTCGATCTTCTTGATGGATTCTACTCATCAAGATGTTTCTGTTGATATATGGCATGCCACATAGTTCGTCATGGTTTGAGAGTTATTCCTATTTGAAGTTAGTAACCCAGTTAGAGGGCTAAAACCCCATGGGGTTGTGGCATGGCACTCATCATTAGTTTTGGTCATTGAATAGTCAATAACTAATAATTCTTTGTGCTCCTAAAATGCCTCCAACGTTCACTTGTAGAGGACCCTCTCAAATCAAGACATTTCTATAAATAGTGACCCTCATATCCTCCTCTAGCATGCACTTTTCAACGAACTATCTTATGAGAAGACCTCTGTAATTTTTCAATCCTCATGAACTTCTAATCAAGGATATGTTGTAGGGACTTTAAGGTTTTGTTGAGGTCTGTTTAGGGCACAAAATTATGATCAAGTTTGAAGTTATGTTTTGAAGCAAGTTTAGAGCCTCGGATTCTAGGATTTTGCTGCCTCAAATAGTTCATCGTGGAATTTTCACAATAACCTTTTTTCTACGAAGCTGCAGAAGTTGAAATTAAAACCCATTTGAGCCGAAATCTTGATGAACCTTGTGACTAAATTTCAGATCGTGGTTCACTATACTTTCGGATATATGATATGAGGAAGTTAGGGTTTTTGCAGACTCATGAATTCCATGTCAAACAGGTGACCTCAGGAAAATCGTCATAACTTTATCTCTGAGAATTTGTTAGGTCCCTATAATACTAGTGTATTCCCTTATTATAATTTTCATTGTACCCCTTATTTTTATTGTTGTGCCCATTTTTTCCCCATATTGTTATTATTGTGTCCATTTTTCCCCATATTGTTATTATTGTGCCCCATAGAAGCCCATTATTGTTATTTTTGTGCCCTTACATTATTATTGTTATGTCGGCTCTCATTATATTGTGACCCCTTAGACTCCTATATATAGAAAGGAGGTCTTGTCATTTGTATCATCCAAGAATTGTTCATTTTTTGTAATGTAAAGGAGGTTCCTGCCTCAAAGAGGCTACTTTTGAATTCGTCGATCTATCTCTTTCTTCTATTTTGTGAACTGGTTGCATAACAATTGGTATCAAAGCTTTGGATTCTAGGGTTTCGCTGCTACAAATAGACCATCATGGAATTTTCGCTATAATTTTTTTACTATGAAGATTAACAAGATGAAATTAAAACCCATTTGAGATGAAATGATGATAAACATTGTAACCAAATTTCTGATCCTCTATCGTTATATTTTCGGATATATGAGCTGAGGAAGTTAGGGTTTTTGCAGGCTCCCAAATTCAATCTCAAAAAGGTCACCTTGGGAAAAACATCATAACTTTCTCTCTAAGAATCAGATTCAAATTTCGTAAAAAGTGATAGAAAGAGGATAGAATTTAGTTTTTTTGGTATTGTTTTCAGAGCCGAAGGTCAAAACAGTGACACGTGGAATGTCGTACAAATTTCCTCTACTGAACTAGTCTATAATTAGGCTATCGTAGGAGATTGGGCATAACTATTTTTTTGAGACTCCAATCGCAATCATGTGGGGTTGGAAAGAGTACTAAGAGGGATATCACCGGCTGAAATTCTAAAACTTGGAGATCTGAAATTACAGAGTTACAGTCGTTTCAAGATCGAGCTCATATAAAGAGAAAAAAAAGTGTGTAGTTTATTTTTTAATTTTGCATAAGTTTTGTTTGAGAAAGTAGTTTGAAGTGATTCAAAGGGAATTGTGAAGCATAATTTCATTCATTTATGGCCCGAAGAAAGAAAATGGAAACACCTAGTAAGAAACCTAAAATCTCTACTATGACACATGAAGAAGAGGAAGAAATGCAACACGACATATCAAAATTATGAGACCAAGTGCAAAAAAAATCGCTCTCACAAAAATTAACTGAAGCTAAGATGGTTGGTTTAAAGAATTGAATGGAAGCTAAGATGGATGGTATAGAAGCAAAACTTAAAGGCAACATGGAAGATATGAATATAGATTTGACAAAGTTGCTACAAGAAATGCTTACTAATGACGAAAGGGTAGTAAAGGAAACTCATGATGAGAACAAAATAAATGTTAGTCATGATTCCATAGACTCTAACGTTGGATTGAAGACCCACCATGTTCCAAAGATCGATATGAGGAAGTTTGACGGCAAGGATCCCATAACATGGATTCTACAGATGGAGCAATATTTCGATCTCCATAATGTGAAAAACACGCAAAAGGTACGCATTACAACTTTATATTTGGAACCCAATCAGTTTGTATGGTATCGATGGATTTGCTCTCGTAAACAAATTTTCACTTGGGCAATTTTTACAGAAGAAATGATAGCACATTATGAGGATACAAAAAGCAACACCTTTTTTAGCTAATTGATCAATCTCAAACAAAAGGGTTCAATGGTGGAGCGCATTGAGGACTTCCAAAAATTGAATATAAGGGTAAACGATATTCCAGAGGAGCATAGGATTGATGTGTTCATAGGGACTTTAAAGGATAACATCCAACATGAGGTTCGCCTTTGGGAACTTGATTCATTGGAGAAGGCATTCAGGTTGACATGAAAAATTGAAAGAAAAATTATGACAACAAAGAAGCCTACCACTCACAATTATAAATATGGAAGTGTTGTTTCCCCTAGTATTCCACAACCTACAAGGTTGACACCACAACAATTGGAAGAAAAAGGCGCAAAAGGTTTTTGTTACAGTTTTGATAGAAAATACACTAAAGGTCATAAGTGTGTTGAGAAGAAATTATTTCACATAGATTGTGAAGAGGAGGAAGAAAAGGAACAAGAAACATCAAAAGAAGAGGATACACACAAGGAACAAACCCTAGAGAAAGAAGAAATGAATCTGACCATATCTTGTAATGCATTGGCTAGAATTACCACTCCTCAAAATATCAAGATAGAAGGACATAACAAGAATAATAAGGTAATAATGTTGATTGACTCAGGAAGTACCCATAATTTTATTCATTGTAAGATAGCTAAGGAATTGAATTGCTTCTTATATCCAGCACCAGAGTGTCAAGTGATGGTTGCAAAGGGAGGAACCATAAATTGCTCTAGAAATTGCCATAATATCAAGCTATCCATGGGAGAATATGTGTTGAATAGTCCAATGCTTTCCATTCCAATGGGTGGTGCTGATGTTGTACTAGGAGTCCAACAGCTACAATCTTTAGGTACGATAGCTTTTAATTTTCAAGAAATTTTCTTGAGTTTTTTTTCGGAAGGAAAGGAAGTTGAATTAATGAGTATCGCAGGGAAACCGAGAAATATAATCAGCTCCGACGACATGAAAAAGTTTCTAAAGAAAAAACAAGGAGGTGTAATTGCACAATTATGTTCGCTAGAGGTTCCCACATTGGAATCATCTATTTCTCCAGATCTCCAAAAAGTCTTGGACAAACATTCTAGGGTACTTGATACTCCCAAAGGCCTCCCACCTATTCGTGATCATGATCATGCTATTAATTTGATTCCAAGAAGTGTTCCTCCAAACATCAGGCCTTACAGATATCCCTATGCCCAAAAGATTGAAATTAAATGTATGGCTGCATAAATGCTAGAGGCTGGTATAATTCAACCTAGTCAAAGTTCTTTCTCTGCTCTAGTAGTATTGGTGCACAAGAAGGATGGATCATGGTGCATGTGTCTGGATTATAGGGAGCTCAAAAGTTCACTATTAAAGATAAATTTCCCATTCCTATCATTGATGAATTACTGGATGAATTTCATGGAGAAATTTACTTCACCAAGTTGGACCTTCATTCAGGATATCATGAAATCAAAATGAAGGTTGAATACATTCCGAAAACAACATTTAGAACTCATGTGGGTCATTATGAATTTTTGGTCATGCCTTTTGGCCTTACCAATGCACCTTCTACATTTCAAGGTTTGATGAATTCCATTTTCAAACCCTTCCTTAGAAAATTTGTGTTAGTATTTTTTGATGATATACTAATCTACAACAAGTCTTGGAAGGATCATGTTCAACACATTGACAGAGTGCTCAAGCTGTTGGAGGAGAAACAATTATATGAAAAACCTCCAAATGTTTCTTTGGAGTACAAGAGGTGGAATATTTGGGTCATATTGTATCTCATGAAGGTGTTAAGGTAGACCCTGGAAAAATTAAAGCCATTAAGGAATGGAAAATCCCCACATCCATAAAGCATCTGTAAGGATTTCTTGCGTTGACATGGTATTATCACAAGTTTGTTAAGAATTATGGGAGAATAGCGGCATCTCTAACAACATTACTGAAGAAAGATGCATTTTTGTGGACTCCAGAAGCAATGAAGGCCTTTGAACATATTAAAGAGGCAATGTGCCAAGCACCGGTCTTAGCTACGCTAGAATTCACAAAAAACTTTATTGTGGAATGTAATGCCTCAGGATATGGAATTGGTGTTGTTTTAATGCAATAAGAAAGACCCATTGCTTTCGAAAGTCATCCAATCAAAGGAAAATATTTACACATCTATTTATGAGAAGGAAATGTTGGCAATACTACATGCACTTAATAAATGGCGACCTTACCTAATGGGAAGACACTTCAAGGCGAAAACAGATCATAATAGTCTTAAATACTTTCTAGAACAAAGATTATCTTTAGAAGAGAAGAAAAAATGGGTCACAAAGATGTTGGGTTATGACTTTGAAATCATCTACAAAAAGGGAAGAAAAATGTTGTTGTAGATGCACTCTCAAGAAAGGATGAGGATGTGGAAGCATTGCTTTGTGTCATTTCTATTATCCAACTAGATTGGATAAATGAAGCAAGGGATGAATGGAAGAATGATGAAGAAGTGTGGCCACTCATTCAAAAGTTGCAGGAAGATCCTAGTACATATGATACATTTAGCTAGAAAAATGATTCGTTATCGTACAAAGATCGCTTATACCTCTGTAAGAAATCCCAACTCAAACAAAAGATTCTTCTAGAATTGCACACCTCTCCCTTAGGAGGGCATTCAATATTTTTAAAAACTTACCACAAGGTTAAGAAGGAATTTTTTTAGGATGGCCTTAAATCTGATATTTAAAATTTTGTGGCGGAATGTTTGGTTTTCCAACAAAATAAAGTAGAGACAATTAAGACCTCAGTTCTATTACAACCTTTATCCATTCCAAGTCTACATTGGGAGGAAGGTTTCAATGGATTTTATCATAGGTTTACCCAAGTCTGAAGGAAAGAGTGTCATCATGGTCATAGTTGATAGACTTACCAAGTACGCACACTTTTGTGCATTATCTCATCCATTTAAAGCCAGTATGGTTTCTACTGCATTTATGGAAACAATTCAAAAGCTACATGGAAACCCAAAGATTATTGTAAGGGACAGAGATCCTATTTTCACTAGAAATTTTTTGACAAAATTATTTTCTTGTCTGGGTACTCAGTTAGCTCGTAGCTCATCTTATCATCCTCAATCTGATGGGAAAAATGAGATAGTGACCACATGTTTCGAAGGATATCTTCGTTTCTTTGTATCTGATAAACAAACACAATGGGTCAAATGGTTGCCTCTGGCTAAATGGTGGTATAACATTTCCTTCCATACTGCAGCAAAAAAGACTACATTTATGGCACTTTATGGATATCATCCACCATCCATCACATCATATTTAAGAGAAAATTCTAAGGTTCAAGCAGTGGAAGATCACATCGAGCATTAACAAAAGGTTCTCCAACTCTTAAAGGATAACCTCACTTTGGCGCAGAATAGAATGAAACAACAGGTATATCAACATTGCAAGGAAAGAAGTTTTGATGTAGGTGACTGTGTATTTCTAAGACTACAACCATAGAAACAAATATCCTTCAAGCAAGCTAAGAAGGATAATAAATTATCACCAAAGTGGTATGGTCCACACAAGGTGTTGCAAAAGATTGGTACTATGGCATATAAATTGGAACTTCCTGCATCTTCCTGAGTGCACCCAGTTTTCCATGTTTCATGATTAAAGAAGGTTATAGGTGAAAAGATCCCAGTTCAAACAATATTGTCAGATATTGAAGAGGAAGGAAAAATCATATTGGAACCTAAAGCAGTCACAGAAATAAGAACTCGATAGCTACGAAATCGATCAATTTCAGAGTATCTCATCAAGTGGAAGAACTTACCCGCTGAAGATTCCACATGGGAGGATGAGAATTTTATATAGAAGCATCCATAACTACTCAAGCGTTGAGGAGAACACTTATTTGAAGGAGAGGGGCATGTTAGGTCCCTATAATACTAGTGTATTCCCTTATTATATTGTCATTGTACCCCTTAGTTATTGTTGTGCCCATGTTGTCCCCATATTGTTATTATTGTGCCCCATAGAAGCCCACTATTGTTTTTTTGTTCCCTTACACTATTATTGTTATGTCGCCTATAGTTATATTGTGACCCCTTAGACTCCTATATATATAAAATAGGTCTTGTCATTTGTATCATCCAAGAATTGTTCATTTTATGTAATGTAAAGGAGGTTGCCCCCTCAAAGAGGCTACTTTTGAAGTTGTTGATGTATCTCTTTCTTCTATTTTGTGAGTTGGTTGAATAACAGAATTGTATTCAAATTTCATAAATAGTGACAGAAAGAGCACAGACTATAGTTTGTTGGGTATCATCTTCAGGGCCAAAGGTCGAACCATGACACATGGAACTTCATACAACTTCGCTCTACTGAACCAGACTATAATCAGTTCATCATGGGAGATTGGGCATAACTATTTCTTGAAGAATCGAATCTTAGTCAGATCTATGGGGTTGGAAAGAGGACTTAGAGTGCTACCACAAGATAAAATTTCAGACCTTGGAGATCCGAAATTACATAGATACAACCGATTCAATATTGAGATCCTAGAAGGCAAGAAAAAGTATGCATTCAAGGATCACTGTAGTAAGGATCATACATCAACAGTAAAGGGTAAGTCTGCTACAACAAGGTATGTATGATTAGTGTTTTCATTTGAATTTTGAGTATCATCTCTAACATATGTTTTTGCAGGACATCGTAAGTATATTGTTTTGTATTTGTTTGGGTCTTGCTTATTAATGCATGTGCGGGAAGGATGACACTTTAGAACAACTCCCACACATACTAGAAGGACATGAAATTCCAAAGTACCATTACTTGAAGCAAGCACAACAATACCTCAACAACTGCAAGCAATCCAAGAAGCAATGTCATGTCAAGTGTCAAGTCTTGTCAAAAAGACAGTTTTGTAAAAGAGTCATCATTGTAAATTTGTAAAAGAGCCATCATTGCAAATTTGTTTGAAGAGTCATCATTGAGAGATCCATTATTGTAAAAGATTAAATCTTCCTAGAGTCGAAGAGGCATTGTTGGGAGGTATAGGAGTCACTGTTGGAATGATGTCATGTTTGGGTTGCAGGTCATAGTGTGATTGGGTGTTTGGTCAAGTACAATAAAATCATTGTAAATCATATTGTATTGTGGATCATTGTCCCTGGTATGGGATTCCACACTCTTGTCTCACTTCTAATCATTATAGGGTCGCAGGGAAGTTTTAGGATGGTGCATGAAGTCACCTATATGTTGGAGCCTGTGAACACTTTAGGGTGGTAGGTTGGTTTAGGATGTTGGGGCATCCATTTAGTTGACTACTAGAAACCAGGGAATTGGGGTGTCCTTCCAGCGGGAGCTGGAGAAGATTGCTTTTCTAGAATTCTAGGGAGTTTTAACTTTCATTTCAGTTGGGGCTGAAGATTAAAATAATTTATTAGAAAAGAGTTCAGTGGTTTTTTACCTGGAGGGGGTTTTCCACCTAAAAATATTGTGCCTATTTTGTTTTATTGTTTACTATTTTTATAGGATAAACATTAATAATAATTGAAGATTAACTAATGCTCTAAAAAGTTTTAAAAGTGTTAATTTCTAAGGAATACTGATTCACACCCCCCCCCCCCCCCCCCCTCCACCCCCACCCCCCACCCCCCTCAGTATTTCCAACATTTTTCAAGAAAAATATTTGAAGAACTTAACTTCCTGACGTATTTTATGGGTCAAGTCGACCTATAGATGTTGTCAATTACTTCTCTATCAAAAAATTGCACAATGCACTACAAGCAAAATAGTTTCTAATGGAGGTTTTTAGTGTTATAAAATTGGCAAAAATTGTTAAAAAACATCCGCTAAAATATACGTTTGTGATAGTGGATGTTTTAGCAAAGATTAAAATGGAAATTCATCACAACTAAAAAAAATTGGGTGACTGGAGGTTTTAGCAATGTTTTTTTGCGGTGCGCTTCATGGAAAAAGTAGCATTGGTGTGCTACATCTATAAATGTACCAGGATGCATACATAACTAAAAGAACCTAGACATTAAAGGAAAAGAACATCGGTGCATGAAATGTATATCGCCCTGGTGCTTATTTATCAAAAAATGCCTCGAGGCATTATTTTAGGCTACTCACATCTCCAATCACATCCATGAATGGAGACGTCGACGTCATCTTATTAAGTTCAATATCCTTGATGAGCTTTTAACCAAATGGTTTACAAAGTCATTCGTTAATCAAATCACCAAAGACATAGATATGGGTGGTTGTGTGACTGAAGAACAAGCCATCACCCGTACTTCGTATATGGATTTGGTATATTTGCAATATGGCACACTCTATGATCTCTTACTACGACACTTGGGCACAGAAAAAACAATTACAGTCTTGATGCTTTTGTTTAAACTCATAATGTTGATGCATATTGTTTATATAAACGCACCGATGCGTTAGCTATATAAAAGGACTGGTGTTGTTAATTTTAATAATGCACCAAGGTTGGAAATAATATTTTGTAAGACCGGGGTGTTATTTCTATGAAAGCACTAGTGCATTAAGAATTACAATGCACTAGGGCGATAATTTAAAAGAATACCAGTGCTTAAATAACTAGACGCCTCAATGTTGTCGATTTCCGAAAAGGCACCGTCATGCAAAAAGATCCCATCACGATGCTTTTATGTAACATAAAACACCGGTGTGTCTTTTTGTTATGAACGCACTAATTTTTTTGTATGATATTTTCTCTTTTTTGGAAACATCAACCTATGACAATGCAATTATTGTAATTTTTTAAATACGTATATCTTATAAAAATATTCATAGAAATTAAAATTTGATTATTGCTTTTTCATATGATGCTTGGATTTATTTGTTATATTATCATATTTCACATCTCTTCATTATAATATTTAATCATCTATATATTTAATCAGTGGTGTCACATTTCACAGCAACATTGGATAACATAATAGAATAAATTAAAATGTATTTTATTATATATCACTAAGAGGCTCTTTGTCATACAAAATGGGATTGTTATTGGTAACCGCTTCTCTTTCAATTGGGACGCTATGTGGTGCAATAGCTCTAACCATAGGTCTTCACAAAAAGAATAAAACTAAACACAAAATCACACCAAGCATATGCACATAAAAACTCAGAAAATGATTAATTAATAAACAAAATAATTACAGGAAAACTCTTGGCCCAATGATTGGCCTCTTCATTCTTCACACTTCTACAACTTACATACCTCATAAGCTCTCCTCAATTTATACAAATGGATTAGAACCAAAGTAGGTTCTAGATCCCTCAAAACTCCAACAATATCTCTCATCATCCATAAAATCTCCCATCCTATCCCTTATCCCTACATAAGACCTAACCAATCCATAATCCTCTCAAACCTTCCACAATACTCTCGAATCTTCTCCTATTTACAATAATCTTCTATTCTCTCTTAAGACTATTACAAATATACATTAATTAATTAAATCCTACTTTACAAACTAACTCCTCTAGTAAATGACTGACCCAGGTTAGATGCTCCTGCATCAGACTCCTCGGGTAGAAGAAAATCATGGTTTCCCAACCATTAATCTTTAATAGATGATAAAACTCCTCATGGATCCCAAACCTTAATTTGTAATTGTCCAAATGCTTTGCACCTTTGTTGTTGTTGCATGTCTACTATCTTCTAGTTCATTTTCCTTTCTTCAATCAGTTTCAAATTCTGATTGATCATCCCTTATGCTATCATTTGTCTCCATCTGGACTATCTCATCATCAATTTCCATAGTTCTTCAATTACAACATCAATTTATGTTTTCTCATTGAATCCTTTTGTCTCAACAACTTGCCTGAGATCCTTTCTCTACTACAATTTTGCACATTCATTTTTAATCTATTGGCTACTCTTTTCAACTTTTTCTGCCATCCATACATCCTTAATGTCTTTGAAAACATCTTCCTCTACAATTTCCATTCGTTGCTTCTTATCTTCAAATTTACTTTCATGAAGTAAATTTCCGGTCATCAAAAACTTGGCAACTAACACATATCTTTGTCCCAATCAAAGCTTGAGACACTCCCTCATTTTTTACTATAGTTACACTCTCATACTCAAGTTCTTTTAGAAAATACTCCAGCAACTCAATTTCTGCTTGACACCTCACAAGTACTTCATCATGATGTTGTTTATAGTCTTCAATAGGTTCTTATTCTTTCTTAACGTCTTTCAGTAACTGCCCTTCCTCGTCTAAGAGGTTTTCTTCATCATATTTTACTTCAAGATCTTCACTTATCCTAAATACATCTTCAAAAGGTTGCCTATCTCCAACAATACCTGCAATCATACACAAATTGTCAATTTTAAAAACATAAGACCTTGCAGTCTCAATTGATGCTTCGGCCACCAGGTATTCTTGTTGCTCTAAATCCTTCATATGATTCGGAAGATTCTATGTAGATTTCTCCTTTATATCTTCATTACTTCAAAAAGAAATGGGCCATGTTCTGGTTCACATACCAAAACTTTATTTACTCTGAGTAACTCTTCCTTCAGTTGAGCATTCAATCTACACTCCCACTTCACTTTCAATCTATGCTATTTGACTTTTATTTTCATAATCCAAACATACCTCTGGTCTTCCTTATTCCTCTGTCATATCTCCATCAATAACTCAAGAGGGAATTTTATCTCAGATTTCTCTCTGTCAATATCTTCTTGATTCTTTCTCATGCCAACAATGACTATCAACAGTCACCTTCTCCTCGTTTGTGAACTCCATTTGTTCACTTGTGGACTGCATTCAATCCCCTTTTCAGCAAGCCTTCATACTTGCCATCCGACAATGAAAGCTTTCTCCTTGCGCTCAAATAAGAGATAAAAGACAATATAATCTCCTGTTACAAAACTTCCAATCTTTCCCTCTCTTTCAAAATAAATAAATACAATTCATTTGACCAACTTTCCAAAATATTCCTCCTTTCAAATAAAATAAGACTCTTTTATAAACCTTTATAATCCTCTTCTTCATAGACTTTTGCTTTTCCAAAGCTTTTAAATCAAATCACTAAAGGTGTTTCATTTGAATTCTAAAGAGCCTCTCAAATAAATACTTTTCAAATCTGTAAAAGTTGGTGCATGCAATACGATTCATTCAACAATGTGACTTCCTTTCAAAATAAACCTTTTATCCAAAACCAAATAAAACAACCACATTTATGAATCACCTTTCCATATGTCGTTCAATAAGCATATGCGTGCTTTTCAAAATTTTGACTTTGTTTAAATGACTTTTTTTTTATTTGATGCCTTCATGGATATACGTAGCCCTTTGCCCATCCAGTCTTTAACTTCCTCTGCCAATAAGCTAATCCAAATGGAAAATGGCGTCAATCCATGGTATTCATCCACCCATGGAAATTTACCCATGGTATTGTAAGTGGCATCCACCCATGCTATTTTAAGTTACATCCACCCATGGTATTCATTGACCCATGGTATTGTAACTGAAAAATACTATAAGTAACAAGTCGCATTTTGTAAAAGGACAATTTGTCGGCCACAATGTAACTTTTGCAGTTATTTTCCTTTTTAATGAAAATTTTCTTTGTGGTTTGTTTATTAGGCATTTCAATTTTTCAGATCTTGGGGGATGCTAAGATCTGAAAAATTGAAATGCCCAATATACAAACCACAAAGAAAATTTTCATTAAAACAGAGAATAACTGTAAAAGCTACATTGTGGAGGACAAACTGTCCTTTTACAAAATGTGACTTGTTACTTATAGTATTTTTCAATTACAATACCATGCGTCAATTCCATGGGTGAATGAATACCATGGAACAATGTAAACTTTGAAACGGGAACTGATACTGTTACCCGTTTCGTAGAGGTAGCAAAAAAATGACCCGATTTTCAAAAGTGGTGATGCAGAATACACATGTTTTTTTTAGAACATGGTTTTTGGAACTTTAATTTTTTTTCATGTTCAAGGATGAAATCAAGTTTTAGAATGGTAGTGATTTTCATGCTGATTTTAAAAAGTGAGTATTCTACATCACACCCTTTTTTTAAAAGACCTATTTTTTGACTTTTAATTTTCTAGTGTGTGAAATGTAAAAAATTATTTTCTAAATTTGATAGTTTTTGAAGTCGTCATTTTATTCATATTTTCTTGTTCTCTATCTTAATTTTTTTTTTTTTTTTAGGGGGGTTTTTATTGTTTTGCGTTTTTAAATTAGAAAGTCGATAGTTTGAATTTTAGATAATCTACATATTTATACATCCTTAATTAATTTTTCAATCCACAAGAAATAATTGTTTCAAAAAAACAACATTTTTTAACAATGGACATAAAAATAACCATTTTTAACATAAACATAAAAAAAAAACTAAACGTTTTGATAATTTTTTGCTAGAATTAACATGTCAAAATCACAATTTTTATACAAAAATATTAACTAAAAATGGTCAAATAATAGTTTTTTTTATGAATTTCATGTCAAAAAAATAATAATAACAACTTCTTTTTTCAAAAAATAATAATTAACTTAAAAATCAATGCGAAAATCACAGTTGTGCTCTCTCTTTCTTTCACATACCTTCCCTCACCCCCCACCCTTACCTACACTAACCCTACCAATGAATATATTAAAATAAACACCCTCCTTTTGAATATGAGATATTTAAATGATTAAGTTTCTAAAATGAAAAAGAGAAGACATTTATTTATTTATTAAGTCATGCATGATTTTAATTGTTTACATTTAAGTGGTTACTTTTTTTTAATATTTGTGAATATCAAATTCAATATTAATCACATAAGAATACAAAATAAACTTATATGTAATAATTTATTTAACAACAATTAAATAAAAGAAATTATAATCTATTTAAATTCTAATTAAAATATAACTAACTATATACAAAGGGTTTATATGAAGAAATAAAATAAAATATTTACATAACACCCTTAATGCATATAAATGATTATATAATAAAATTAATCAAAGAAGAAAAGGCGATCGCATTAATGCATAAGAATTACATTCTCTATATATATTTAAATAAAAAATTCCATTGTTTGATTACGATAATGAAAATAAAGTTTTACGTCTCCCATTTTCACGACTCACCAAGGAATGTAGATCTGCTTTTGGTGCAATTTTGATAGTCGCTTCCATTCCTTGTTTCTTATTCATAATCGTGGGTGGCGTTGCTTTTATTTGATTTACAAAATTATCTACTTTACCTTGTACACTACCTTTTGTTCTTTCAAAATTTTGATTATCCGCCCCCGGCCGTGGAATTTTGATGTTTGAAATTGATTTACAATAATGGAATTTTAATGTTTGAAATTGATTTACAATATCCCACCTGTGTTCTCGTCGCACCCCACCCGTGTTCTATTACTTGCTCAATCCTATGACTTGTTCAATCCTTCATCTTTCGCGATGGTCGGTACTTTTCCTCACAAGTATCAACGCCAAGGAATATTTAAAATTATTCAAATGCAAAAAAAAAAAAACGTTCAAGAACTATTTTAATGCGATGAGAAAATTTTCATTAAGTTCAATGTATTTTTTTTCAATTTTTCTCAACATAATGGAAGGTTGTCACGGTGATTGTACTTGTTGTCAACCCTCCACGTTAGCTCATGGACTCATCACACCTCTCCACATTGGCTATACCTCCACGTTGTTTGGTGTAATACCTCCACAATGTTCGGTGTAACCTCCATGCGATTTGTTGCTGACGGATTGGTTGTTTGTTTGTTTTTTTTTTTTTTTTTAATTTGCCGAGTTCTTAATACATTTCGGTTTTGCAGGTGAGAACGAATTAAGTAATGGATTTCAACTAGCATGATTTCACAAACTCTGCATACGAAAAACTAATCATAATCATCTGCTAGGAAGCGAGGAACATAATCATTAACAGGCAGGTCATGGGAGGGAGTCCAACGAACAATAGTTTGCAACTTTGCAAACACCCTCTCTGTATATCTCATGTTACAGAATCCATCAAAATTCGTCATTTTAATCACTTCTCTTGATAATTCGTCAAAATTTAGTAACTGTGGTTTAGTCTAAATTTAACTAGTTTTTTTATTTTGAATATTTTTTTTTTAAAAGCTAGTTCAAAAACACTAAAATATATATATATATATATATATATATATATATATATATATATATATATATATATATAGATATATATATATACATGAAAAATAACACTTACCTGAATGAATTTTTTTTTTAAATCTTTCAAAATCAAAAGAAAACGAGCTAGTTCAAACACCTCAAAAGAAATATATACATGAAAAATAACACCTACTTGAATGAAATTGTTGGCTTCTTTAAGAAGAAAGTCCTGATACTGCTCAATGTTCATCTATGCCCTTCGAATCTGCAGCGTAAAGAAGGTGACGACAAGGTCGTTAGTTCCCATGCTACATATGAACAGAGCATTTCTTATAATGTCTAATGCATTCTTTTCTCCAACAACATCTGCCAATCTCCTCCGCTAATCCTTGAAGTGCTGCATTTGCTTCCATCTGCCAATCTCCACGCCTGAGCCGCCCCGCCCAGGCTGCCCCGCCCCGCCCGACCGGCAGCAGGTCGATTCCCGCCGCCGGTCGGGCGGGGCGGGGCGGCCCGGGGGTGGCGCTGCGCCCACAATCACCCAAAATGAAGAAATTTCTTCATTTTACAAAGCTATCACATTGTCTCCATGGACACGACACAGCAAATAGTTTATGTTCAATGAAGGAATATTCTTTAGTGTTGTTGCAGTGAGATCTAGATCATTGTGGAAGGTGCGACAGAGAGTCGAACAGAACTGGCTGGCACCCGAGATAGCGAGAAATTCATCTCCGTCACAGTGTTAACAGTTTCAAATATAACAGCAACATCACACATAATGTATATTCTGCATGTCTCTAAGCATATTCAATACAGAGTTGTTTGCTTCCAAGTGGTTCAGTCAACTTTGACAGCACCTGTATTCCTTCATCTTCAATCCAGAGTTCAATAATTGCAGTGATGTTAATGGATTGGACAGTAAAGAAATGTAATTCAGGGTATCACCGACGCCAATTTTTCTTTCTCTGAGATTGATTATAGCGAATGCGCTATGATAAGGTTCAAACAATGATACATGCACCAAAATCAAAACGCGTTTCATCTTTTAGCCGACAGTATGTTGAATTATTGAAACATTATTACAGTCCTTCAAAGTGCACAGATCCTCTAAAAGCCTGATAATCCGGTAAAGCATGTGCTTTGGTACCTATCAACTCATTTATTTTTAAAGCTTTTGGCATTTGGACCGTCAAAATCTTCTTCCCGCTTACTATGTTTTTTTTGCATTTGAATAATTTTAAATATCAGGTTAGGCCACAGATAATTAAATTTATTTCATTCAAATCCAGAAAACTCTCTGTATTTTGTCTTCTATCAAACCATCGTGTAGATGCTGTTAAGTACGAGCTTACTGTTTCCATGTTGCCACTGATAATCTTAACTTATAAATTATGAATATAAATTAATAAAAAAACAAATAATAAATTTGAGAAAAACCATGTACTATATCTATTTAAAAATATCAAAAACATTACAGACATGGGCATCCCATTTGAATATCCATGGAAAACAATGGAGAATTTTATGATTGATAGCTAAAAGCCATTCAAGTTAAGAAAGACGGACAGTAACAAATTACATATAAAACACTTTCTTTGAAAAGGTAAACTTAACTTAGCTGCCTCTCACACGATTACATCGTGTAACCTGAGTTTGTATATCTCTGGAAACCCAACCTCTTTATAACGTCGGAGAGACCTCCTAAAGCTGTGGACATGCACTTTATTGTCATTGCAATCATATTTGAACAATGACCCTGCCTTAGAAGCTGCCAGGCATGAAAGGAATGTCCCTATTTTCATAAACTCCTCCGGAGACTGGCACTTCACATTAACTCTATCTTTTGTGCCAAAAACTGCATTAGTGTGCTGCACAGTAGCCGTGCATTTTCCTATGCAGTGATTATACTCTTCCTTCATAACAATGGAGAAATTTCTTAAGTTTCTCACATAGTAAGCGGGAAGAAGATTTTGACGGTCCAAATGCCAAAAGCTTTAAAAATAAATGAGTTGATAGGAACCAAAGCACATGCTTTACTGGATTATCAGGCTTTTAGAGGATCTTTGCACTTTGAAGGACTGTAATAATGTTTCAATAATTCAACATACTGTCGGCTAAAAGATGAAACGCGTTTTGATTTTGGTGCATGTATCGTTGTTTGAACCTTATCATAGCGCATTCGCTATAATCAATCTCAGAGAAAGAAAAATTGGCGTCGGTGATACCCTGAATTACATTTCTTTACTATCCAATCCATTAACATCACTGCAATTATTGAACTCTAGATTGAAGATGAAGGAATACAGGTGCTGTCAAAGTTGACTGAACCACTTGGAAGCAAACAACTTGTATTGAATATGCTTAGAGACATGCAGAATATACATTACGTGTGATGTTGATGTTATATTTGAAACTGTTAACACTGTGACGGAGATGAATTTCTCGCTATCTCGGGTGCCAGCCAGTTCTGTTCGACTCTCTGTCGCACCTTCCACAGTGATCTGGATCTCACTGCAACAACACTAAAGAATATTCCTTCATTGAACATAAAATATTTGTTGTGTCGTGTCCATGGAGACAATGTGATAGCTTTGTAAAATGAAGAAATTTCTTCATTTTGGGTGATCGTGGGCGCAGTGCCACCCCCGGGCCACCCCGCCCTGCCCGACCAGCGGCGGGAATCGACCCGCCGCCGGTTGGGCGGGGCGGGGCGGCCCGGGCGTGGAGATTGGCAGATGGAAGCAAATGCAGCACTTCAAGGATTACCGGAGGAGATTGGCAGATGTGGTTGGAGAAAAGAATGCATCAGACATTATAAGAAATGCTCTGTTCATATGTAGCATGGGAACTAACGACCTTGTAGTCACCTACTTTACGCTGCAAATTCGAAGGGCACAGATGAACATTGAGCAGTATCAGGACTTTCATCTTAAAGAAGCCAACAATTTCATTCAAGTAGACATTGAGCAGTATCAGGACTTTCATCTTAAAGAAGCCAACAATTTCATTCAAGTAGGTGTTATTTTTCATGTATATATTTCTTTTGAGGTGTTTGAACTAGCTCGTTTTCTTTTGATTTTGAAAGATTTAAAAAAAAAAAATCATTCAGGTAAGTGTTATTTTTCATGTATATATATATATATATATATATATATATATATATATATATATATATATATATATATATTAGTGTTTTTGAACTAGCTTTTAAAAAAAAAAAATTCAAAATAAAAAATCTAGTTAAATTTAGACTAAACCACAGTTATTAAATTTTGACGAATTTTGATGGATTCTGTAACATGAGATATATAGAGAGGGTGTTTGCAAAGTTGCAAACTATTGTTTGTTGGACTCCCTCCCATGACCTGCCTGTTAATGATTATGTTCCTCGCTTCCTAGCAGATGATTATGATTAGTTTTTCGTATGCAGAGTTTGTGAAATCACGCTAGTTGAAATCCATTACTTAATTCATTCTCACCTGCAAAACTGAAATGTATTAAGAACTCGGCAAATTAAAAAAAAACAAACAAACAACCAATCCGTCAACAACAAATCGCATGGAGGTTACACCGAACATTGTGGAGGTATTACACCAAACAACGTGGAGGTATAGCCAATGTGGAGAGGTGTGATGAGTCCATGAGCTAACGTGGAGGGTTGACAACCAAGTACAATCACCGTGACAACCTTCCATTACGTTGAGAAAAATTGAAAAAAAATACATTGAACTTAATGAAAATTTTCTCATCGCATTAAAATAGTTCTTGAACGTTTTTTTTTTTTTTTTTTTGCATTTGAATAATTTTAAATATTCCTTGGCATTGATACTTGTGAGGAAAAATACCGGCCATCGCGAAAGATGAAGGATTGAACAAGTCATAGGATTGAACAAGTCATAGAACACGGGTGGGGTGCGGCGAGGACACAGGTGGGCTATTGTAAATCAATTTCAAACATTAAAATTTCGTTATTGTAAATCAATTTCAAACATCAAAATTCCACGGTCGGGGGCGGATAATCAAAATTTTGAAAGAACAAAAGGTAGTGTACAAGGTAAAGTAGATAATTTTGTAAATCAAATAAAAGCAACGCCACCCACGATTATGAATAAGAAACAAGGAATGGAAGCGACTATCAAAATTGCACCAAAAGCAGATCTACATTCCTTGGTGAGTCGTGAAAATGGGAGACGTAAAATTTTATTTTCATTATCGTAATCAAACAATGGAATTTTTTATTTAAATATATATAGAAAATGTAATTCTTATGCATTAATGCGATCGCCTTTTCTTCTTTGATTAATTTTATTATATAATCATTTATATGCATTAAGGGTGTTATGTAAATACAGTTTTTGTTTTATTTTATTTCTTCATATAAACCCTTTGTATATAGTTAGTTATATTTTAATTAGAATTTAAATAGATTATAATTTCTTTTATTTAATTGTTGTTAAATAAATTACTACATATAAGTTTATTTTGTATTCTTATGTGATTAATATTGAATTTGATATTCACAAATAAAAAAATTAAAAAAAAAAGTAACCACTTAAATGTAAACAATTAAAATCATGCATAAATTAATAAATAAATAAATGTCTTCTCTTTTTCATTTTAGAAACTTAATCATTTAAATATCTCATATTCAAAAGGAGGGTGTTTATTTTAATATATTCATTGGTAGGGTTAGTGTAGGTAAGGGTGGGGGGTGGGGGAAGGTAGGGGGTAGGGGTAAGGGTAGGGTGGAGGGGGGTAGGGCGCGAGGCCCATGGGGCCAGCGTTAAGGAAGGGGGGGAGGAGTTGAGATTGGAGGGGAATGGGAGTTAGGGGGTGGGCTTATGGGGAGGAGAGTTGTGGGGTAGGGAAGGAAGAGTTGGGGAAATGGTGCATGGGTGGGTGAGTTGGGGGTAGCAAGGGCTGGCTCATGGGTAGGGCAGAAGGGGGAAGAGGGCATGGGTGAATGGGAAAGATCGGTAATGGGTTGGGGGAAGGGGGCACGACGACGGCCTACCCACGGTTATTGGGTGATTGAGTTTGAATAATTGTTTAAGACAGTTTATATAACTGATGTATGCATCGTATCTTAAAATAAAATTAATGTTTTCCATATTTTGTTAAATGAGAAGTTATGAAGCATTTTTATGTTGTTGGATTATGTCTTAAGTATGATAAATTTTATTGTTTAAATATCTACAATGCAATATCAAATTAGAGATATAATGTATGTTTTATTCAGTATACAAATAAAGACTTTTAAATTCATTCAGTGATATAATTTGTTCATAATGTCATGTTTTTTTAGTTTTATAGTTGAAAAAATTTCAATTTCTTTTGTATCTAGCATGTTGTGGTTGAAAACATGTTAAATTTATACTTAGAAAAGAAAAATGATATTCTACCAGAAACATTAATGTGTTTTTTCCTTAAAATTTAACTTTGTTTGAAACATAAAAAATTGGTTTTATTAGCATTTTTTAAAAAGTTTGAAAATTGACCCTAAAAAAAAAAATCATTATTCCAGTATCAACACTTTCGTTTTGAAGCTATATTTTGCACGAAAATTTCATAGTAAATTTCGTAGTCACTGCCATTTTTAAAACACGTTCAAAATTGACACCTAAAAAAAAAACATCATTCCAGTATACACACTTTTCGTTTTTAGCACTGTTTTTGATGTTTTTTTGGGGTTTTTTTGCCAGAGTTCCCGTTTTGAGTTTATAGTTCCCGTTTCAAAGTTTACATTGTTATGGGTGGATGCCACTTACAATACCATGGGTAAATTTCCATGGGTGGATGAATACCATGGGTTGATGCCATTTTCCATTCGGATCATCAGATTTTGGGGGGAGGCCCCCAAGATCTAAAAGATTGAAATGGATTTTGGGGGAGAGGCCCCAAAGAAATAAAAAATTGAAATGCCCAATAAACAAACCACAAAGAAAATTTTCATTAAAACAAACAATAACTGTAAAAGCTACATTGAGGCAGACAAACTGTCATTTTACAAAATGCGACTTGTTACTTATAGTATTTTTCAGTTACAATACCATGGTTCAATTCCATGGGTGAATGAATACCATGGGTGGATGAATAACATGGGTTGATGAATACCATGGGTTGATGCCATTTTCCATTTAGATCATTCCTCCCTCCTTAAGAAACAATGGTCCCCATTGCGTGAAGTTCCCTCCTTCAAATCCTTTGTTGAATATGAAGAGACACTGAAGAGAAGGGTTTTACGTAGTTAACCCATAACCATGATAAACGAAGATCTGAGGATAGAGATACCCTGTAATGCTTGTGACCAACTGTGATACTAACAGTGTGCGGCCTAGAAAATGGACTTTGATGAAGTGTGGATTTGTGAATGATCCATAACCATGATGAACAAAGATCCGAGGATAGAGATACCTTGTAATGCTTGTGACCAACTGTGATACTAACACTATGCGACCTAGCAAATGGACTTCGATGAAGTGTGAGTTTGTGGATGACCCATAACCATGACAAACGAAGATCCAAGGATAGAGATACCCTGTAATGTTTGTGAACAACTGTGATACTAACAGTGTGCGGCCTAGCAAATGGACTTCGATGACAAGGATTTTGTGTGGTTGACCCATAACGGTATGTTGGTTATTGATGAAGTAGCAGGTGCCTACATAGCCTAGGGTGGGAGGGCACGTCTCCAAAGAACCCAAGCTAAATGCTGCTATGTTGAAACTGATGAATGTGAAGCAAGTGCCTACTAAAGCGGGGTGGGAGGGCACGTCTCCAAAGGGAACCTGCTCCGAATGCTACTCCAGAATTAAAATGGACATAACTCAGTCAATATAGCTCAGACTATTTATTATAACCTATTTTTGGAAACAAAGGGACCATTTTTCACCTTCCCGTGTGTTGGAAATCCTTATTTGGACACTCTAGAATCTCATATTCGCACTGCAACTTTTCCGCCATCGTAAAAGTTCTGAAAAAAATCGTTGCTTTTAAATCAACGATATCTCCCACATCCGAACTCCAATTCGACCCTTTTTTTTTTGAAATTGAAAGATTTTTCTAGTGGACCTCAGATCTAGAATCACTTTTCTGAAATTTTATACCAAAATTGCAAAAATAGATAGGAGAGTCGGCATTCATGAATTTTCGTCAGAAACATTTCTCCAACATAGTTGATTTTAAATTAGTGATATCTCCCTCATCTGGACTCCGATTCAGCCAATTTTTTTTTTGAATTTGGGTATTTTTTCACAAGGAATCCAGATCTATTATTTTTTTCATAAATTTTACACCAAAAAATTTAGATCTAATCTGAAAATTGTCTACCCAAAAACATTCCTGCAAAAAAATGAAAAAAGAAAAATTATTTCCGCTTGGCCCAAGAAAATGCTCTGTGGAGGACATAACACATGCATGAAATTTGTTGAATATTACTACAAGATTTGAAACTAAAATATGCATCAAACCCTCATTCCCATGGAATCATAAGCTGCTCTGATACCACTAATCCAGATCTTAGGGGGAAGCCCCCAAGATCTGAAAAATTGAAATGTCCAATAAACAAGCCACAAAGAATATTTTCATTAAAATGGAGAATAACTGTAAGAGCTACATTATGGCGGAAAAATTGTCCTTTTACAAAATGTGACTTGTTACTTATAGTGTTTTTCAGTTACAATACCATGGGTCAATGAATACCATGGGTGGATGTCACAATACCATGGGTGAATGAATACCATGGGTGGATGTCACTTA
This sequence comes from Pinus tabuliformis, assembly GCA_031772625.1. NCBI lineage: Eukaryota > Viridiplantae > Streptophyta > Pinopsida > Pinales > Pinaceae > Pinus > Pinus tabuliformis. Next base: position 1,356,638,057 of record CM062805.1, read on the forward strand.
CAATACCATGGTTGGATAAATACCATGGGTGGATGTCACTTACAATACCATGGGTAACCATGAGTGGATGAATACCATGGGTTGATGTCATTCTCCATTCGGATCATAAACTTACAATTTAAAATTTCCATTGACTTCTATTGCCTTACCTTCGCTGATTTCCAATGATGATGTGGTTGAAACTGCCAAGCTATTTATATCGTTTTAATTTACCTTATGCTTCCATTTGAACTTAATATACCAAACTCACCAATGAGCAAGAAAGTCCTGCTGACATAAATCTTCTACAAAACGTATATGTTGAAAGTGATGACTTTTTAACTACAGTAAGAATCAACTCAACTTATTTTGCAATAACTAACGATTAGTAACAAATTCGGAGTCTTACTCTATCTAGAAGCCAAAATCCAGGTCGGAAGTCAAAATGCTCTGCACCGTGACATGAATAATGTGATCGGAATAGGTCTTCACACCCTCGAGGAAGCTATACGTGATCACCACAACAATATCCAACGTTCTGCTATGGATTATTCAAAATGTTGAGGAATCATTAATTTTATTCTTGTCATAAGAACGCCGCCAACACAATTTTTAGGATAACTGAAGGTGCTTCAACGATGTTTCCAGTACTCTCCCGCACCATTGTTGTTTGGGATAAAAGCTTTACAGAAAGTGTTAGGCCCCTATAATACTAGTGATTCCCCCATTACTATTGTCATTGTATCCCTTATTGTTATTATTGTGCCCCTATTTTCCCCATATTGTTATTAGTATGCCCCATAGAAACCCACTATTGTTATTTTTGTTCCCTTATGTTATTACTGTTATGTCGGCTTGATTATATTGTGACCCCTTAGACTCCTATATATAGAAGGGAGGTTTAGTCATTTGTATCATCCAAGAATTGTTCATTTGTGTAATGTAAAGGAGGTTGCCCCCTCGAAGAGGTTGAATTCTAAGGTGTTGACCTATCTTTTCTATCTTTTTGTGAGTTGATTTCCTAACATTTGGAATTGGAGCTTTGGATGTTAGGGTTTTTCTACTTCAAACAGGTCATCATGGAATTTTTGCTATAAATTTTTTTTTGTGATGTTTCAGATGCTGCAAAACAACTCATTTGAGCCGAAATCGTTTTGAACTTTGGGTCTGAATTTTAGAGCTTGTCTCACTATATTTGTGGCGATATGATCTGAGGAAGTTACGGTTTTTGCAAACTCCTAAATTACATTCCAAACAGGTGACCTGGGGAAAATCGTCATAATTTTTGTTTTGAGCTCAGATTGAAATTTTGTAAGAATATTAAGAAATAGGATGGCCTGTAGTTTTCTATGTATCAGTTTCAGGTATTAAGGTCGAAACAATGACACGTGGCATGTCGTACAAGTTCGCTCTACTGAACTAGTGTATAATCAGGTCACCGTGGGATATTTGGCATAACTCTTTCTTGGAGAATCCAATCTTGATCAGACTTGTGAGGTTAGAAAGAGGACTCAAAGGGATACCATAGGAGGATATTTCAAATATTTGAGGTCTACAGTTACAGAGATACAACAAATTCAATATCAAGCTCTTACAAAGTGAAAAAAAAGTGTGTAGTTTTTTTTAAATTTTGCATAAGATTGGTTTGAAAAATTAGTTTGAAGGAATTCAAAGGGAATAGTGAAGAATTATTAGCATTAATTAATGCCAAAAAAAAATTTAAAAATAAATAAATAAAAAAACAAAATAAATAAAATAATAATAATAATATAATAAATAAAATAAAAATAAAAATAAATAATAAAATAAATAATAATAATAATAATAATAATAATTAATAAATAAATAAATAAAAATAAAAAAATAAAAGATAAAATGGAAACACCTAGTAAGCAACCTGAAAGCTCTAGCATGAATCATGAAGAAGAGGAAGAAATGCAACATGATATATCAAAATTACAAGACCAAGTACAACAAATTTCACTCTCACTAAAGGTAAATGAAGCCAAGATGAATGGCATGGAAGCTAAGATGAATGGCATGGATGCTAAGATGAATGGCATGGACGATAAGATGGAAGAATTGAAGATAAATTTGAATAAGTTGCTACAAGAAATGGTCACTAATGGTGAAAGGGTAGTAAAGGAAACTCATGATGAGAACAAAAGAAATGTTAATCATGATTTCATAGACTCTAATGTGGGATTGAAGACCCACCATGTTCCAAAAATCGATATGAGGAAGTTTGATGGCAAGGATCCTGGAACATGGATACTACAGATGGAGCAATTTTTCGATCTCCATAATGTGCAAAACACACAATAAGTACGTATTACAACTTTATATTTGGAACCAAATCAGTTTGTATGGTATCGATGGATTTTCTCTCATAAACAAATTGTCACTTGGGAAATTCTGTAGCACATTATGAGGATACAAAAAGCAACACCTTTTTTGGCCAATTGATAAATCTCAAACAAAAGGGTTCAATGATGGAGCACATTGAGGACTTCAAAAAATTGAACATAAGGGTAAAAGATATTCCAGACGAGCATAGGATTGATGTTTTCATAAGGACTTTACAGGATAATATCCAACATGAGGTTTGCCTTTGGGAACCTAATTCATTGGAGAAGGCATTCAAATTAGTAAGAAAAATGGAAAGCAAAATTATAGCAACCATGAAACCTACCACTGACAACTATAAAGATAGAAGTGTTGTTTCCCCTAGCCTTCCACAACCTACAAGGTTGACACCACAACAATTGGAAGAAAAAAGAGAAAAAGGGCTTTGTTACAGTTGTGATAGTAAATACACTAAAGGTCATAAGTGTTCTAAGAAGAAATTATTCTACATAGATTGTGAAGAGGAGGAAGAAAAGGAACAAGAAATGTCAAAAGAAGAGGATATACTCCAGGAACAAACCCTAGATAAAGAAGAAATGAATCCGACCATATCTTGTAATGCATTGGCTAGAATTACCATTTCTCAAACTATCAAGATAGAAGGACATATCAAGAAGAAAAAGGTAATAGTGTTGATTGATTTGGGCAGTACCCATAATTTTATTCATTGTAAGATAGCAAAGGAATTGAATTTCTTCCTATATCCAGCACTAGAGTGTCAAGTGATGGTTGCAAGTGGAGGAACCATAAATTGCTCTAGAAAGTGCCATAATATCAAGCTATCCATGGGAGAATATGTATTGAATAGCCCAATGCTTTCCGTTCCAATGGGTGGTACTGATGTTGTACTAGGAGTCCAATGGCTACAATCCTTGGGTACAATAGCTTTTAATTTTCAAGAAATTTTCATGAAATTTTGTGCGAAAGGAAATGAAGTTGAATTAAGGTGTATTGCAGGGAAACCGGGAAAGGTAATTAGCTCTAATGGTATGACAAAGCTTCTAAAGAAGGAAAAACAAGGAGTAATTGCACAATTATGTTCGCTAGAGGTTCCCACATCGAAATCATATATTTCTCCAGATCTCCAAAAAGTCTTGGACAATCATTCAAAGGTATTTGAGACTCCCAAAGGTCTCCCACCTATTCGTGATCATAATGATGCTATTCATTTGATTCCAGGAACTGTTCCTTCAAACATCAGGCCGTACATATATCCCTATGCCCAAAAGAGTGAAATTGAATGTATGGTTGCAGAAATGCTAGAGGCTGGTATAATTCAACCTAGTCAAAGTTCTTTCTCTACTCCAGTAGTATTGGTGCACAAGAAGGATGGATCATGGTGCATGTGTCTGGATTATAGGGAGCTCAACAAGCTCACTATTAAAGATAAATTTCTCATTCCTGTCATTGATGAATTATTGGATGAATTGCATGGATCAATTTACTTCACCAAGTTGGATCTTCGTTTAGGATATCATCAAATCAGAATGAAGACTAAAGACATTCTGAAAACAACATTTAGAACTCATGAGGGTCATTATGAATTTTTGGTCATGCCTTGTGGCCTTACCAATGCACCTTCTACATTTCAAGGTTTCATAAATTCCATTTTCAAACCCTTCCTTAGAAAATTTGTGTTAGTATTTTTTTGATGATTTACTAATCTACAGCAAGTCTTGGAAGGATCATGTTGAACATGTTGACAGGGTGCTCAAACTATTGGAGGAGAAACAACTATATGCAAAAAGCTCCAAATGATTCTTTCGAGTACAAGAGGTGGAATATCTGGGTCATATTGTATCTCATGAAGGTGTTAAAGGTAGACGCTAGCAAAATTAAAGCCATTAAAGAGTGGAAAATCCCCACATCCATAAAGCATCTGCGAGGATTTCTCAGGTTGACAAGGTATTATCACAAGTTTGTTAAGAATTATGGGAGAATAGTAGCACCTCTAACAACAGTATTGAAGAAAGATGCATTTTCATGGACTCCAGAAGCAACAAAGTCCTTCGAACATCTTAAAGAGGCAATGTGCCAAGCACCGATCTTAGCTGCGCCGGACTTCACATAAAACTTTATTGTGGAATGTGATGCTTCGGGAAATGGAATTGGTGTTGTTTTAATGCAAGATGAAAGACCCATTGCTTTCGAAAGTCGTCCAATTAAGGGAAATTATTTACACAAAGCTATTTATGAGAAGGAAATGTTGGCAATACTACATGCACTTAAGAAATGGCGACCCTACTAATGGGAAGACACTTCAAGGTAAAAACGGATCATGATAATCTTAAATAATTTTTAGAACAAAGATTATCCTTTGAAGAGCAACAAAAATGGGTTGCAAAGATGTTGGGTTATGACTTTGAAATCATCTACAAAAAAGGGAAGAAAAATGTTGTGGCAGATGCACTCTCAAGAAAGCATGAGGATGTGGAAGCATTGTTGTGCGCCATTTCTATTATCCAGCCAGATTGGATAAACGAAGCAAGGGAGGAATGGAAGAATGACGAAGAAGTGTGGGCACTCATTTGAAAGTTACAACAAGATCCAAGTACATCTGATACATTTAGCTGGAAAAATGATTTGTTATGGTACAAAGATCGCTTATACCTATGTAAGAATTCCCAACTCAAACAAAATATTCTTATGGAATTGCACACTTCTCCCTTACGAGGGCACTCAAGATTTTTAAAAACTTACCATAGGGTTAAGAAGGATTTTTTTTGGGATGGCTTTAAATCGAATATTCAAAAGTTTGTGGTAGAATGTTTGGTTTTCCAACAAAATAGAGTTGAAACAATTAATACCCCAGGTCTATTACAACCTTTATCCATTCCAAGCCAACGTTGGGAGGAGGTTTCAATGGATTTTATCTTAGGTTTACCCAAGTCCGAATGAAAGAGTGTCATCATGGTGGTAGTTGATGGACTTACCCAGTATGCACACTTTTGTGCATTATCACATCCATTTAAAGCTAGTATAGTTTCTACTACATTTATGGAAACAATTCAAAAGCTACATGGAAACCCAAAGATTATTGTAAGCGACAGATATCCCATTTTCACTGGAAATTTTTGGACAGAATTATTTTCTTGTCTTAGTACTCAGTTAGCTCATAGCTCTTCTTATCATCCTCAATCTGATGGGCAAACTGAGATAGTAAACAAATTTTTGGAAGGATATCTTCGTTGCTTTGTATCTGATACCAATTATTTGTTCTATGTTTCGATTCGACAATTCTTCTAAAGCAATATATCATAACGTTCACTATGAAGGCATTGAATGACCCTAGAACTCTAGCAAATATCTTGCATTTGAGAGTTCCTACCGACACATATTCTATTAATGAGCTTGTCGCTCTATGAGAAAACAAGATTGACAACAATATGGAGAAGACCTATATAGAAGAGAAAGAGGTCCTGAAACAAAATTGCAGATTAAAATTTCGAATATTTATCTTTCTTCCGAAATCATTTGCATACTTAATGAAAATATATTTTTTGAATACTTTTATGCATCTATTCGCTTGCATTGTGTGTCTTGACAAAAAATTATTAAAGTTAATTTATTCTTTCCCTTCCAAGAATATGTTTCCATACATAACTGATGGGTGAATCCCCGATAAAATAAGTCCTAGAACCCCAGCTGCAAATCTCCTCGGAACTTATGTACGGTTTTTCCCCATGTTATTCATCTAGGAATGTTTCCTCTAGGATGGAATTTTTCTCATTGACTAAATCGGCACCGAATTCGTATGTATCCCGCACATAACTAATATCACAATAAACATATCTTTCATTCATGAGTTCATCCTGAGGAAATATTGGTCGGGTAATCTCTACAAGACTTTCCTTCTCCTAGTCTTTTCTCCACAACACTTAACCGACCTCTTCATCCATGTCATCCCAGCTAACGTTCCCCAAATATTTTTTTCGAAACACTTCATGAGTTCCTTCCGACTTAGTTTCTCCTAGGATGGCAGCATTGCCACATCATCACATATGACTTCAAACCCATCATTTTGCACATTTTATTTGGCATATTCATATGGCCAACACCGTATTTGGAAAAGAGCACACGGTTATGATTACTATGTCTTTTCTCATTAATCTTCATTTATTATCCTTTTTTTACTTTATTTAGTAACACTTGATTAATTTTTTTCGTGAACTCATAGTAATTGTTTCCTTTGTGTGCAGCAGGCTAGCGCTCCATGACACCCAGTTGACCTCATCATCTAGGTCATCCTGACTAACATTCCCTCAATATTTTCTTGCAAAATACTTTATGAGTTCCTTTTGGCCTAGTTTCTCCTGGGGTGGCGACATTGCCACATCATCACATGTCATTTGAAGGTGATCATTTGGCACATGCTATCTCACATATTCACATGGACGACATGGAATTTGGAAATGAGCACATGGTTATGATTACCATGTATTTTCTCGTTAATTTGCATTTAATATCCTTTTTTCTATTTAGTAACACTTGGTTAATTTTCTCTATTTAATAGCACTTATTTAATTTTTCTTTGTGAACTCATAGTAATTCTCACCCTTGTTTGTAGTGGGCCAATCTGCAAGTAGTATCAATTCTTTAAAAAGGGATTCTCTTTTGCGTTTTGTGCAATCATCAATAATGGGAAAACCAGGGAAATGCTTTCCTCCTCCAATAATTAGAGGGTTAGTTATAGATGAATTCAATAATAAAATTCCTAAAACTAGCCTTTATTTAGATACAGTGATTACTCAAGACATCGAAAAATCAACCTGGGATGAAATTTACAAGTTAATTGAAAATGAATTGGAAGATGCTTCAGAGGAAGAAACTGGTGCAATAGTTCTTGATGATGCACCTGAGAAAAATAACAAATTGGAGTACAGATTAGTCGACGCAACAAGGTATGGGTTACATAAAATCATCACTAGACCAATATTGATGCCTTATAAAGACCTAATTCGATGGGCCATAGACTTCATCAATATTCCAAAATGAAAAATTATCACTCCAAAGGGTATAGTCATTGGGTCTTTCACGAGAAATGATATTTAGAGTATGTACAAACTGCTCACCCCTTGTTTAACTTTCTCTAAATTTCAATTAGAGATTTATTGTTGGTTTCATGCAAACATAATGCATAGAACTTAATAAAACCCTTCCCGCTTTAATAAAATATTGGAGAAATTTCCCCAAGAAACATAGGCAAGAAAATGCTCGTGATTATCCCATTTCTTCCCTTAGCTCTCCTTTCTATTATCTTGCTGCCATGTTTTGTTGTTTATTTGGTTGTAGAAATGTTAATCATTTTTCTGTTGATTGGGTCCCTATTATTCAAAGACATGTTGAGGTTAACAATTTTAATTGGGTTGAAATATTGTCAAATAACATTTCCGAACATGTCATCACATTTCGAGAAGACAAAACATCGACTCATAAACCTCCATTCTATATGTATTCTTTTATCATGGATGTCATCTATCGATCGATAGCCTTTCCAGCTATGGGATGGAAATGAACACTTTTCAAACCTACCCCTATCGATATATATCACATTCAAATTTGGTAGGAAAATTAATTTCAAAATTTTTATGCCATTTTTCATTATGTTATGATTCATGTTCTTGAAGTCCTATTTGATAGCAAACCCCCCAATATTTCTCAACTAGCTATTGTTTGTCTAAAAAAATTGGAGATTGGTATTGTGAGGAGAACTTTACCTATATCAGGAATGTGATTTTCCTTGCTCCTACCCATGCTCTTCCTATATATGTTCTAGACAAACTCGTATGCAAGGAGGTTTCTTATCAGATAGTTGACACAAGAATTACTCATGAATTAAAAAAGGCGTCCAAAAGGTTTTGCCTTGAATTCCCTATTCGAGTGGGCTTGTAATTATTATGAATTATCCTCATGGAGAAAAAGAGCTAGTTCCTTTTGAAGCTCTAAGGTTAGATACAAATCCTCTTAAACACCATGAGCCTAAGAAAGAAGTTGAAAAGGTCGTTGTATCCTTTGGTATTAAAAGGTATATTCATGAAAATTATGGATTTCATGATTTATTTAAATCTACATCCTCTTGTCTAGATGTGCTTGCAAGAGTGAATCAATTACCACCAAACCTACAACATGATTTTATAATCTACAAGGACAATAGGAGAGCCACATTTCCTCATATTTTATAATCACCTGTCAGTGGAAGAATTGCAGTACATGATTCTAGTTCATCCATGCAATTGAGTGCAACTATGAATTATACCACCGAGAGAATAATAAACATAAAAAATCCTCACCAATAAGTTCTTGTGAAGACGGCTCGGCCTAAAGAAATTGCTACTAAGAAGGTTAAAAATCAATCAACTAGTGTCTAGAAGAAATCCCTCATTAAGAAATATAAAGATATAATTGTTGATCCTATAAAAGAAAATACTCCTGAAGAAATCATCCTTTCAAAGTAGAAAATTTCATAGAAGATTGTGTTTCATCGGGAAAATATCCATGAACTCATTATTGATCCTATAATGGACAAATAATGGTAGTTGCATAATCAGATAGACTCAACATATGTTACTCAAGTTGAAACTCAATCTACACCAAACCCAGTTTCTAGTTATTTTTCTACCCAAGTTATTGAGAAACAACACATGGAAATGAACTCTCCAGTTGTTATAGGCACTACTCTCTCTAATCCTAATGTTGTTGTCTCAACTCCTAGTATCATTTTTCATGTTCCAGAACAAGTATCTCAAAAAAATAATGATTTTGAATTTCAAATTCAACAAATGCCTCCAATTGAAGTGTTTTAAAACGCTAAGAAACAAGCCATTTTAAGGAAGAGTAGGAAAAAAATAAGGATTTCAAAAACAAAAAGTTGGTTTGCCACCTTTGTCTGAGCAACAACATTAGAAACTATTTGGGAAGCTTCTTCTTCCACCCCAGATGAAGATTTTAAAGAATTGGCACAATATGTTGGAGCCTATGCTAATGCAAGCATCCATAAAGCAACTAAAGTTAAAGAATTCATCAAGCAAAAGGTTGAGAAGATAGTCCTATTGGAACATGACTATTCAATATTGAAGGCACTATTAAATGATCAGGTTGTTGAAGTGAAAACTAGGTTAGAAGAAAATGCAAATCAGAAAGAGGCTCAGGCTAATGAATTGTTGCAAAAAATAGAAGCCATAAAAGCCAATGTAAATAACCTAGTGAAATTCAAACACAACTCATTCAGTAATAATAAAACCTTCAACATGTCTAGATACAGTTTTGTGATCATTTGGGAAAATTATAGGTTATAGAAATACAGGTTGATGTTTTAATCAATGAGTTTTATGACATCAAAAATTTATTTAAAAATTCAAGAAACTTAAGGAGTTGTTGCAATGGTCAGGGGATCCAGACAAGAATTCTTCTGACCTACCCACTATTAGCAAGTTTCAAAATTCTGTTGTAATGCATTCATGGAAAGCTCAGTTGCACACTCTCAAACCAATGGTAGAAGATGCATAAAGGCTCTAAGACTCACTTATCCAATCGACTATGAAATCACTGAAACACACTAAAATGATGATTATATATACATATGATCTTCTTCCTGAAGCTGACAAATTAAGGCTTGAAGTATAGGAAAATAGGGAAGATTTCAAGAAAATAATTGATCAATTGACATCTATCAGCTTCAATAAAATTTGGGAATTATTCATTAAACCCTTCAATGAGTATCGAAGCACCAAGGTACTGAACGAACAAATTATTTAGATATTGTCTGTACTAGAAGCTTGGATTGTGACATGTCAAGTCAACATTCGTCCACAGTCGCCAACTAAGTTGGACAATCTTCTCAAAATTTATTCTTAGTGGCAAGCCTTCGATTAGTCTTTTTCATCACTTCACCTACTAAAGGATTATCTCTTTTTAGTGTTACTGATGCAATTGTTTACTATTTTCTTTTACTATGTTTTACTTTGGTTGAGGGAATATCTAACTTATGGTTAGTCCTTTCATATTTTGAAAAAATATTCAAGACTCTTTGGAACCCATGTTTAAGGGTTCTGAAATTTTGAAAAAAGGGCTTTGTTGCACTACTATGCATTGCTCTTTTAAACTGAAGAATTGAGCCATTTTGATTCTATGTTTAGAAAGAGTAAAATGAAGTTATTACTTTTATTAGTTTTGCTTTTAAATTGATATTATGCTTGTCCTTTTGATTGTTGAAATATTTATTGTAAATTTTGATGTATTTCTTTCTTTGAGTAAACAAGATCTCGAAATTGAATGTGAATGAGTTAACATAAATTCAACTTCTTTATTAGCAACAGTTTGTTAAACTAAACCCTTGGATTATTTTTTCATAGAGGGATATGAAGACTCTTATTCATTCTATTTAAACAAAATTTCATTTATTTTTTTAATTTGAATTTCATTTAATTTGTAATTTTCTTTAAGTTTATTATTTCAAGTTGTAAATGTCATTTTTAAAATTTAATTTAGATATTAATGTAATAAGTATATGGTTGTTGTGGATGTCATTCTTAAAATAAAAATTTAAAACATTAATGTAATAAGTATATTGTTGTATAGAAAAAATTATTTATTTATTTATGTGAAAAGGATAAAACTAACTATATGCACCCAAATAAATTATAACTAGGAACAGTATTTTGTTCGATGTATGTAATCAAAGATTTTGTTGAACAACAATGATTTTCTTACTTTCAAATATATATTTACCATTGAATATTTATGATTTCAATATCTTTTATAGATTTTTACAATCTTATATGCAAAATGCAAAGTATTTAAAAAACCAAACAAAACTAGATGCATGTAATTCATGTGTCCAGAAAAAACACAGTGGCATGCCACCACGTGACTCTTATTGATATTTTTGATATTTTTTTATTGGATAAAAATAAACTTAAAAAATTACTATTTGAAAGATACAAAGCATATATATAGAATAAACATTCCCTTTATTTCAAAATTTATTTATATATAGTTTCTTTTTTTAAATCCCTTATATTGAAAATAAAAGTAACACGATTTTAAAGAATGATAATATAATACTTGGTTCATAGTAACTATGTAAATTGATATTGAAAATGATAAAAAAATTAAATTAAAAAAAAAAAAAAGTAAAATTATATAAAATGATTTTGATTAATTTATTATTGATGATGATGATTAACCTTTACTTATAAGGTAAAAGATTACTCACAACTCTTTAGTATTTTATTTCTATATTTAAGTGAAGCATTAAGTGAAAAGAATTAAGTGAAGTATTCCATGATATCCATAGTTTTGTTGAAAAGGTCAAGAAGGTTGGTGGTGTGAAAAATATTTTGATATTTAGATCTATTGTGAGTGTATGTTATGCTCTTGTCCTGCGAGAAGATGCCAAAATACCAAATATACGAATAAATACAACCCAGAACACGGAACAAAATGAGAAAAACAGCAAGTATTTTATTATTCAGAGATGAAAGCAATGTTCACTTGCCTCTTCGAGGGGGCAACCTCCAACAGAGCAGAGCTCGATTACAAAATAAGACACAACGCCCTCAATGGGGAGTCTCTATCCTTTATATAGGATTCATACATGTAATACCATGGGTCAGTACCATGGTTCTCTTAATACCATCTATCTAATACCATGGCCCGATTGCAACTAACTATGATCCCTTTCTTTAAATACGGGTCAACCACTTACAATTATTAATATGGGCTTTATTGACCCTTTAACTAACTATAACTATGACTCAACCCTATTACTTAAATAAGGGGGTTAGGGTTGGACCCTAACATTCCCTCCCCCATAAAAACAACCTCGTCCTCAAGGTTGGAGCTGCAGAAACTGCTGAATAATAGTGGCTAGTTCCTAGGTCGCATCTTCTAGAGAGGTGTCTTTCCACTTGATGAGGACTTCCTTGAACGAGCGACTGCGCAGATGTCATTCAAGCATGTCAAAGACCTGTTCAGGTTGGAGCCAGAGTGAACCTTCTTCATCCAATTCAGGTAGACTGGTTTGAATGCTGCAATTGTTCCCCACCACTTTCTTGAGGCATGATACATGGAAGACGGGATGGATTTTTGCAGTTGGTGGCAAGGCTAGCTTATAGGCTACTTCTCCAATGTGCTAAATTATTTGATAAGGTCCGTATAATTTTAGAGATAATTTCTAACAACCCTTGTCTTTGAGTGATGTTTGCTTGTATGGTTATAGCCTCAAGAATACCTGATCCCCTTCTTGAAATGTGTGCTCTGAAGAATGTTGGTCTACATGTTGCTTCATGCGATTTTGATCTTGATGGAGATTATCTTTGAGACAGGCTAGCATGGTTGCACAATTCTGTAGGAGTTGATCCACTGCTTGCACCTTAGAGCATCCAAGGATATAAGAAGTAGGTGAAGGGGGGAGTTGACTACTTCATATGGAGTCATCTTGGTGGTGGCATGATAGTTAGTATTATACCACCATTCAGTAAGAGGTAACCACTATACCCATTCATGTTGCTTTTCTGAAGTGAAGCACCTGAGGTAGGTCTCCAAACATTTGTTGATTGCTTCAGTTTAACCATCAGTTTGGGGATGATAGGAAGTACTTAGTTGGAGTTGGGTCCCTTGTAGCTTGAAAAGTTCTTGCCAAAAGTTACTAGTGAAGATTGGGTCATGATCAAACACAATGAAAGTGGGCATGCCATGCAATTTGAAGATCTGGTCCATGAAAGATTGAGCCACCAAAGTGGGGGTAAATGGGTGGGGTAGGGCGTAAAAATGAGCATACTTAGAAAGTCTGTCCACAACCACCATGATGACTGACTTGTTGCCTAACTTTGGAAGACTAGTAATGAAATCCATAGAAACATCCGTCCAGATTGAGGCAGGGATGGGCAATGGTTGTAAGGTACCTGGGGACTTGACTGTTTCTCCTTTGTGGTGTTGACACACATCACATTCAGCTACAAAAGTAAGAATGTCAGTTTTCATGCCTGTCCAAAAGAAGGAACGACAAGTGCGAGCATAAGTCTTCTGAAAGCCTACATGGCCTGCAGTGGGAGATGAGTGCAACTCTACCAAAATGTGCGTTTTGAGGGTGGATGTTGGTGATATCACTACTCTATCCTTGTAGCAAAGAATCTCATCCTTCCAAGAGTAGCCCACTGTGGAATTAGGATCTGCTCGCAAGTTATTAATGAGTTTGGAGAGAGAAGGATGTGAAAACCATTCCTTGCGGGCTTCTTCAATCCAATCTGGAATGGGAAGAGAGATTGCTAGCAGGGTGTTGTCATCCTCAAATTGGTGTGATAAAGCATCCGCTACTACATTTTCATGCCCTTTCTTGTAAATTATCTCATAATCATATCCCAGCATTTTGCCCAGCCATTTATTTTGTTGTGGCGAGGATAGATGTTGCTCCAAAAAATATTTGAGGCTTCGATGGTCTATGCAAATTTGGAAATGCCGCCCCAATAAGTATGGTCGCCAAGTATCTACTGCTTGTAAGATGGCCATCATCTCCTTCTCATAGGTAGATTTTCCTAGATGTTTCCCACTTAGTTGTTGGATGGTGAAAGCCAAGGGTCTACCTTCCTGCATTAAGACAGCCCCAATACCCATACCTGAAGCATCACATTCAATCACAAAAGATTTGGTGAAGCTGGGTAGTGCCAATACAGGAGTGGAACACATGTCTTGTTTGAGAGCCATAAACGCTTGTTGTGCTTCATCAGTCCAAAGGAATGAATTTGTATTGAGAAGGTGAGTGAGGGGTCTAGCAATGTGACCATAATTGCGGAAAAATTTGTGATAGTAGCCTGTGAAACCCAAGAGTCCTCTCAAACTCTTCAAGGTCTTTGGTTGGGGCCAATCCTCCATTGCTTGGATCTTTTTGGGATCCACCCTGACACCTTCACGACCCACAATGTGGCCCAAATACTCGAGTTCTTCCATGCCAAAAGAGCACTTGGACAATTTGACAAATAATTTATGCTTCCGGAGCAGTTGCAAGATCAGGTCTACATGCTAAAGATGTTTTTACCAGGTGAGGCTGTAGATGAGAATGTCATCAAAGAAAATGAGGACAAATTTTCTAAGATATGGTTTGAGTAGGTGATTCATGAGGCTCTGAAAAGTGGATGGGGCATTAAAAAGACCAAATGGCATGACCAGGAATTCATAATGGCCTTCATGAGTTCGGAAAGCAGTCTTGGGAATGTCTACTTCTTTCATGCGTATTTGGTGATAGCCCGAGCGAAGATCTAGCTTAGTAAAGAATTGAGCACCATTTAGTTCATCCAACAAATCATCAACAACCGGGATAGGGAATTTATCTTTGACCGTGAGTTTGTTGAGGGCCCTAAATTCTGGGCACATGCACCATTCCCCATCTTTCTTGAGCACCATGACCACGGGTGATGAATAAGGACTGATGCTAAGACGAATGACATTGGCTTCTAGGAGTTCCTTGATGATGTTTTCAATTTCATTCTTTTGGGCGAAAGGATATCTATATGGGAACGCATTCAATGGTTGTGCCCTTGGGACCAAAGTGATGCTATGATCATGTTCCCCTCTAGAGGGTGGAAGCTCATTAGGTTTGTCAAAGACCTGCGAGTGGCAGTTTAAGACCTGTTGCATCTCAGGATGAATATGAAGAGTAGTGGGCTCGATGGCTTGGATGGCAATAAATTGGGTGTTAACTCCATGATGGCCCTTGTTAAATAACTTTTCCATTCGATGTGAGTTGATGATAGAAGGAGCACCTGCATGGAGTCAGCGGAGGGTATGCATGTGTTCATTCTGCTTAAATCTCATATATAACTCCTGGAAATCCATTGTCATTGGGCCTAGTGTGTGGAGCCATTAGCACCCAAGACAGTGTCACAACCACCCATGTCGATGGAAAACATTTGGGTTTTTAGGTGGTAATCTCCCATCTGAAGTTTGATATTTTCACAGTGGCCTTCACATTTCATTGTCCCCCCATCAGCAATTTGGACCTGGAAATTAGAGACTGCTCTGACAAAACAATGAACAACTTCGGTGACTCTTTGGTGGATAAAGTTATGGGTGCCGCCACTATCAATCAATACTACTATAGGGTGATGTTTAAGAAAACCTCTGATTTTGAGAGTTTTGGGAGTAGAAATGTCTGCCAAAGCATGGAGCGAGATAACTAGTTCTTCTGGCGTAGCTGGGAGCTCATTGTCCTACTGGTTGTCCTCATCTTCCTCTTTTGGTCCCTCAAAGGGTGGGGCTTCCTCAAATGAGTTGTGATCAGTAACATCAATTTGAAATAATTTGGGTTCCTTGCATTTATGCCCCGGGGAGTATTTGTCATCACAGTAGTAACACAATCCTTACTGTCTTCTTTCAACCATTTCTACGGGGGACACCTTTTGAACCTTAAGTGTTTGGGTAGTGCCCTAAGCTTGGGTGGGGCATCTCTTGGCTATGAAATTTGGACGAAGCGATTGGGTAACTAAAGCACGTTCCACTTCAATAGCCTTTTTGCAAGCTTCCATCCATGTGGATGGGTGGTGCATCTGGACGTGGGCTTGGATGGCTTCTTTGACACCACTTATAAAACATTCCAAGTAGAATTCATCTCCCATACCTATTGTGTGGATGACCAACGTCTCAAAGTTTGTAATATAGTCATTTACTATGCATGTCTATCAGAGCTTAGTAAGACGACCCAAAAAATTAGATTCGCAGTCAAAGCGGTCCCAAATGGATTTTGTGAATGCCTGCCAAGTAATTTTCCCTAGATATCATTTTTGATGCCACTGCCACCATTTCCATCTCTCTTGGTCCAAGTAAAGGCCTCCCACATGTAGTTTAGTTTCATCTCTACGATGTTATTCAGAGTGAAATATTGGTCCATTTGTGCTAACCATACTGCCGGATTAGAGCCATCAAATTTGTACATGTCTAGCTTGGGTGGTCAAGGGTGGGAATGTTGGTGATTTCCATGGAAGCGAAGGTGATGGCTAGATTTGCCTTCAAGGTCTTCGTGAAAACCATGTGTCTCTGATTGCAACCTCGACTTTCCCCTTGTGACTATGTCCATGAATTGTTGCATCTGGTCTGCTAGGTGCTTGAAAGAAGCCAACTCTTTTTCAAGGCTCTCGATCTTCTCGTTGGCCATGGCTTGAGCTCTAGTTTCTACCATACACCGATCCTGGTCACTTGTCGTTACTTTGAAAAAAATTGGAACCACTTGAAAATTGAAACTGATAGGTAAATGGTACCACCTCGATCAGCTCGTTGTCCTGATTTTTTTTTTTTTTTTTAACTCTAAAAGGATTTTTACTCCCCGCTTGTCAATGTTGCAGTGGCCAATTCCCAGAAAACTTAATCCTGTCCAATGTCGTATGAGAATCACTCCAGGGTATAGGAGCCACAAGCCTCCCTGCACAAATGGACAGATCTGCCTGTGAAACCCTCAACTATTGAATGTGATTTGGACTGCGGCAACGAAAAACTCCAACTACTAGATCTAAATGGTACTATGGCGATAGACCTTGAACTGGTGGATCTGATTGTTGCGGTGACGACATAACCCCAACTGCTAGATCTGATCTGGCAAAGAAGATAATGGGCGATCTTCAGAGAGATGAGGGAACTATGGTCTCAAGGAGTTTTCAGTGGTACAAATCGCAATATACATAAGGGTCCAACAGTAGTACTCGACCCAATCTTTCAGGGCACTAACTAAGGAGGATCAACCATATTATTGGAAATAATACTGAGAGGTGGGGCTGAATCAGTATTATCAACTCAATTATTTTTTATTTCACAATCAGATTTGTATATGCTACTTCAGCTATGGGAAACTGTGTATATACGCTATTGTGTCTAAAGAAACCAACGTATATCATAAAACTTAAGATTCATTCATTGTTGATCTTTAATCAGTGCATCGGGACTTTATTAATCATAAGAGCAGTAAATAGGAACAGTAAAACAGAACAGATCATCACACACATGGACACAAAGGTATAAGGTGGAAACCCAATGTGGGTGAAAACCACCTGCTGCAATTTGTCTCTATCTTCTTTTAATTAGAAACTTCTTTTTACAATGATTTTGTACTGGTGAAATCTTATACCAGTACACATGCTACTACCTGCAGAAGGCTACAACCTTCTCTCGTTCTCCAGCTTCTTCTAGAAGGGAGCTACAACCCCCTTAGCGCTTGTACTAGCTGAGGTACTAGTATGTAGGTGCTGACCTACAAAAGGCTACAACCTTCTCTTTTCTTTCAGGGACCATGTTTCATAAATTTTCAAACTAGATCCATGAATAACATCAATCAAACATCAAGTATATCTGCATCAACCAATCTCCTTTGCACCAAACCAAACTGAATCAAATAATCACTTCTCTGAATGTTGTACCCAGAAAACAGTAACAGTAACCAAACACCAATTCTGAACCCAGAACACTGCAGCAATAAACAGAAGTAGCTAAAACATATTTCGAGAGACATATGCTACTTCAATGTGTGTAACCTGCGTGCATACGCTTCTGAATTAAGGATAACCAGCGTATACGCTATTCTGCATTACAAAACCAATGTGTATACGCGCATTTTCTTCTTTGAACCTGCGTACAAATCTATAAAAGATAATTTATCCTTTTCACTTATTCAAACATCAGTTATACCCAGATTATCATATTTATAGATCAATTCATGCACCAAAATAATAGATCAAAATCACACAAAGATACTACTATTCAAGCCTTAAGATCTTGATCCATCAATAGTACTTATCCTTCTTCTTGTGCTCAGGTTCCTCCTTGACTCAAATCCAGCTATGCACCATCACCCAATGACCAATATTTCATATCTAGTTCTTCTTAAGATATTCAATGCTTCAGTCCATTCCTTTGCCTAATGATTTCCTTCCCCTTTTATAGTCTTAGGCCTTACTCAATACCATGGTCCAAAACCATAAAGAATCAATACCTTGGACCAAATACCTGGGTTCAACACTTCAGATGAGATACCATGGTCCAAAACCATAGGTCCAAATACCAAGGACTAAATACCATGGACCAAAAATAAGTTTTCCCACGCATACGCGCTTTTTCGTGCATGAAAGAACGTGCATACGCATACGCGACTTTTGATCGGAAATCCCGCATGTATACGTGACTTCGTCAAAGGGAACCTGCATTTACCACTTTTTCTTTCATTCTGAGAGCCTGAACAGTGATCTGCCATCTGAGTGATTTTCCATCAAGGACAACACCTGTGTCATAATGCCAACAATCTCCCCCTTTGGACTTGATGGCAACCCCAAGTCATTCTCCCCCTTTGTCATCAAGTGCAAAGGGTTATGCTCCCCCTAAGTTCATGCTGAAATCTTTGCTCTGCTATGCTGTCCATGCTCCCCCTGACTGTATGCAAGGTCTGCAAGAATATGTTCTACAAGAAGATACATAACTTTATACATCATAAATGACCTTCCTACCACCAAAGACTCATACATACATCCATCTCCCAATCAAGTGGGGATTGACTCATCCACCCAACCAAGTGGGGATACACCAAACGTTTACACAAGATAAAACAAGAACATTACATTATCCATCCCAGGAAAAGTGGGGAAACCAAAGCAGGTCGTTACATGACCTTGATAAGAAAAGAAATACATAACATAGAGACAAAATATCTACAACCAGACTATGATAATTATCAACGACTATCATCAACAGCATTTGTCAATCATCATTCAGACCAGCAACCCTGTTCTCCCTCTACACCTGTTCCATCTGAAACCAAGACAACTGTGAAATTGAACCAATATCTTCTAAAAAAATGCCAACAATGCATTATTAGAAGAATATATGCTCCCCCTGAACCTGTGTCAGATGGTCTCTGTCAGACCCATATTAGACTCTTTTCATCCTGATGCTAGCCCATTGTTTGTCTATATATGTGACTGTATCAACTAAAACCAGTGTATGTACGCGGATCCTCCTGATGAAACTCGCGTACAACCACTTTTCTCTGAAACAAACAAGTTTCAACAGAAAGATGATGCATCAACTACTCCCAGCTTCTATCTGAGGTATTCAAATGTCTCCCTGGGCAGTGGTTTGGTGAGTATATCAACAACCTGTTCCTTAGAGGGAACATACTCCAATTTGACCTTTTGTTCAAGCACTTGTTCTCTGAGAAAATGATATTTGATAGGTATGTGCTTGGTCTTTGAATGCATGACTGGATTTTTTGAAAGGTTGATTGCACTTGTATTATCACATAAAATAGAGATAGGTGGAGTACAAGTGATTTGAAAATCTTGCAAAATTTGCATCATCCAAAGAAGTTGTGTGCAGCAAGATGCAGCAGCCACATATTCTGCTTCAGTTGTAGATAAAGAAATTGAACTTTGGTTCTTGCTTAACCAAGATACTAATCTGGAACCCATAAAGAATGCACCACCACTAGTGCTTTTTCTGTCATCCATGCTTCCTGCCCAATCTGCATCTGTGTATGCATGAATTATAAGATCTGTATATCTAGGATACCATAAGCCATAATTTTGTGTCCCTTGAAGATATTTGAAAATCCTTTTAACTGCCTGAAGGTGTGCTTCTTTCAGATTTGCCTAGAATCTTCCAACTATTCCCACTGCATGCATGATGTCTGGTCGGGTACCTGTCAGATAGAGTAGACTACCAATCATGGATCTATAGGTTGGTTGATGTACTGCTGTTGAATCACCATTGGTGCTAAGGCTGCATCCTGTTACCATAGGGGTACATACTGGTTTCGAATCTTCCATGCCATATTTCTTCAAGATCTCCTTGAGGTACTTGGTTTGTGACAAAAAGATACCGCCTTTATTTTGTTGGACTTGTAAACCAAGAAAATATGTCAGCTCACCAAGCAAGGAAATTTCAAATTCTTTCTACATCATCAAAGCAAAATTTTGACTCATGGCTTCTTCATTGCTATCAAAGATGATATCATCAACATACACGACAAGTATTAGTAATTTATCATTATCAATTTTTACATATAGATTGCTATCTGCTGATCCTTTTGAAAAACCTTGTTGATGGAGGTATTTGTCCAGAAGATAATACCAAGCCCTTGGAGCCTATTTAAGACCATAGAGTTCCTTCTTAAGTCTGCATACAAGTTTTGGATCATTTCCAAGGATGAATCCATCTAGTTTCTCAATATACACTTCTTCTTCCAAGTCTCCATTTAAAAAGGCAGATTTCACATCCATCTGAAAAACTTTGAACTTCTGAAAGCTAGAAAGAGCAAGGAACATTCTTATGGCTTCAAGTCTAGCAACCGATGCAAAAGTTTCTTCAAATTCTATACCTTCTTGTTGAGCATACCCTTTACAAACAAGTATGTCCTTGTTTCTAATTACATCTCCATTTTCATTCAGCTTGTTTTTGAATATCCATTTTGTCCCTATGACATTCTTATTGTTTGGTCTAGGAACCAACTCCCAAGTGTTATTCTTTTCAATCTGCTCAAGTTCTTCATTCATGGCCTTGACCCAGCATTCATCTTTGCATGCCTCTCTTACATTTTGTGGTTCAGTGGAGGAGAGCAATGCTAGATAGCTTGAAGCTTCTGATATAGTTCTTCTTGTTTGTACACCCGCCTCTTTCTACCCCAAAATTTGAGTTTCTAGATGATTCTTCTGAACGTACCTGGAAGGAGTCTTTTCTTCTATCCTTATCTATTCTTCAGGGGCCTCATGGGTTTCTTCTTCATCATAAGTCTGATTTGATGTTGAAGGATAGTCCTCATCATCTTCGAAATCTTCGAATTTTACCTGCCTGGGAATGTTTTGCTTCTTCATCAACCACTACATCAATACTTTCAACAATTTTTCCAAGTCTTTTATTGTAACACTTATATCCTTTGCTGTGGGGAGAGTAACCAAGGAGAATGCCTTCATCTGCTCTAGGTTCAAACTTGCTAAGGTTTTCATCAGTCCTTTTGATATAACATTTTCTTCCAAATATTTTGATGTATTTTACCGTAGGAGTCTTACCATACCAAATTTCATGAGGAGTCTGAGTGTTGTTTACCCGGACATTTGTCTTGTTGAGAATAGTAATGGTAGCAAATGCAGCTTCACCCCAAAAGATTGTGGGAGTTCCAAACTCATCAAGCATAGCACGAGCCATTTGTTGAACCGTTCTGTTCATCCTTTCTACTACTCCATTTTACTGAGGAGTCCTTGCACTAGAGAATTCCCTTCTTATTCCATGTTCTTCACAAAAATCGAAAAATTCATCCAAGGTAAATTCCCCTCCTCAATCAGACCTGAGGCATTTGATTTTGCGATCTGATTCATTTTCAACTAAGGCTTTGAATGCTTTGAACTTTTCGAAAGCTTCGTCTTTATGCTTCAGAAGTCCTATCCAACACATCCTTGAAAATTTTTCAATGCACAACATGAAGTATTTTTCTCCTCGAGGTGACCTCTTCCTAGTTGGACCACATGCATCAGTATGGACAAGTTCAAGTGACCTACTAGCTGATCCTTCCTTCTCAAGGAAATTAGTTCTGGTTTGCTTCCCAAACTGACATGATTTGCATAATGTATTGTCTGGAATTCTGATGTCAGGGAGATCACGAACCACCTGATATTTGCTTGCTTTCCTTATCTGAGAGAATATTAGATGCCCCAATCTTCTGTGCCATAGCCAGTGTTCATCATTCTTGTTTAGATAGCATTTTTGTTGTCCTCCCTTGAGTATGTATAAATTATTTGGAGTTCTTATGCCTTTGATCATTGTTTCTCCCGTATCAAGCTCACGAACAAAACATCCATTTGATCGAAATATTACCGCATTTCCTTGATCACACATTTGACTGACACTCAATAGATTATGCTTTAAGCCATCAACATACATAACATTTCCAACTTTGACCTTTTCTTTCAAAATAACAGAACCTTTACCTTTTATGAACGTAGGGGTGTCATTTCCAATGAGACCTTCTTTTCCTTTTCTAAGGCACTATATGACTGAAGTTTTTCTTTATCACCTGTCATATGTTTCGAGCATCCATTGTCGATGTACCACTGATTTTCTTGCCCTTCCGCATATAAGGCTATACCACATATTTCTGGTTGTGCTTCTTTCTTTCTCCATGTTTTGGGACTTAATGAAGCTTGCTCCTTCTGAGTTGCTTGTCGAAACCTACTCCTACATTCAAAATCTTCATGACCGAAGTTGTTACAAATAAAACATTCTATTTCATTTTCAAGAGAAGAAAAGTTATTGTAGGTCCTTTTCATGATTCCAGTCACACTCCTTTGATTTCGTGCTTCGCTGGTCATGATGGTCTTGTAGGCAACACATTGAGCTGCTTTGTGTCGAAAGTTATGACAAGAGAAACATTGGCCATTGAAGAAATTCCTGCGATTATCAAACCTTCCGTCTAGGTGATTGTAATTTCCATAGCCATTCGTTCTCTGGTCATGATGGTCTTGTAGGCAACACATTGAGCTGCTTTGTGTCCAAAGTTATGACAAGAGAAACATTGGCCATTGAAGAAATTTCTGCGATTATCAAACCTTCCATCCAGGTGATTGTAATCTCCATAGCCATTCGTTCTTGAGGCAAATTGAGAATGATTTACCTGTGGTTGGTTGTAGCTTCTGTTTGTCCTTGATGTAGATTGCCCTCAATTTACTTGGTGATCTCTGTTCATTCTTGAAGTAAATTGTCCCTGATTTACTTGGTGATCTGCATTGTGCCTTTGTTGTCGATTGTCAACCTGTTCGCTTCTCCTTGCTGCTTCAAGATAACTTTTGGAGGTAGATGGCTTCTGTGCTTGAGATGATTCTTCAATATACCCAAGACCTGTCTTGATTAGAGGAGAACGTTTCACTTTGATAATCTCATCTAAAGTTTCAGATCCTTTAGTAAATCTAAGATTAAGAGCTTTTTTTTTTCTGAATATCTTTTCTAAGTCCCACAATTTCACATTCTAACTTTTCATTGTGTTTTTCCCTTTCAGCAAGTTGGAATGTCAGAGTATCTATAATCATATTCTTTTCTTCTAAACAAATTTTAAGTTTAGAAATTTCTTCATAAAGAACTTCTTCATCTATAGCATCCAAGAAATCATCATCTTCAAAAGCCATCAAAAGTCTATAATCGTTACCTTGTTCATCTTCATCACTATTTGAAAATCCATCACTGTCTTCATGTGTATAATAGCTCTTCTTACTTACATTTTGTTTTCTGTTCCATCTAACTGGTTCCTTACCTTTGTCAAGCTTATCTTTATGTGGACACTTGGCTGCATAGTGACCGACTCTTCCGCAAGCAAAGCATTTAAAAGGTAGCTTACCTCTGACTCTTCCAAAACCCCGTTGAAGGTTCTTGATAAAGTTTGATTCTTCCTCTCCTTATGACATATGTCCTGACTCATTGTATTCTCCTTTTCCTGAGGCTTTAAATGCAGATTCTCTCATGTCTGATGGTCCCCC
This sequence comes from Pinus tabuliformis, assembly GCA_031772625.1. Taxonomy (NCBI): domain Eukaryota; kingdom Viridiplantae; phylum Streptophyta; class Pinopsida; order Pinales; family Pinaceae; genus Pinus; species Pinus tabuliformis. Next base: position 1,356,661,930 of record CM062805.1, read on the forward strand.
TTTTCTCATTTCGAAAGCAGTTAGGATTCTATGCAACTGTGATATGGTAATGCTTTGAAGATTTTGCTTTTCTTCTATGGCCAAAACTTTTGATTCAAACTTAGAAGACAAAGATCTTATAACCTTTTCAACCAAAGTAGCTTCTTTTATCTCTTCACCCAAGTTTTTCATAAAATTAACATCTCGTCTATACGTAAGAAATAATTAGCCACACTTTCATCATTGTGCGTTCTGAGATTTTCATATTGGATTCTGAGAGTTTGTAGTTTTTCACGTTTTACCTAATCATCTCCTTCATAGCTCAGAATGATCTTGTCCCATATTTTTTTTTGGTTTTGATCTGCATAACCTTGACAAATTCTGATTGAGATAAACTCCCTAATAGAGTATTGACAACCTTTGAATTTGTTTCATACTGCTTCTTACCAGCCGTATTTGTAGGAGTTGCTTATGGAAATGTGTATCCTGTTTCCGCGATATCCCAAACTTCTGTACCAAGAAATTGAAGATAGGTTGTGATTCTTACCTTCCAATAGACGAAGTTGCTTCCATCAAAGATTGGTGGCCTGATAGATGCCTCCTTTTCGTAGTTTCTCATGATGATAGATCTTCCTTCAAGCGATCAAGCTTCTTCTGAAGGACCTGCTCTGATACCAATTGTTGGAAATAATACTGAGAGGGGGGGTTGAATCAATATTATCAACTCAATTATTTTTTATTTCACAATCATATTTGTATATGCTACTTCAGCTATGGGAAACTGCGTATATACGCTACTGTGTCTAAAGAAACCAGCGTATATCATAAAACTTAAGATTCATTAATTGTTGATCTTTAATCAGTGCATCAGGACTTCATTAATCATAAGAACAGTAAATAGGAGTAGTAAAACAGAACAGATCATCACACACATGGACACAAAGTTATAAGGTGGAAACCCAATGTGGGTGAAAACCACCTACTGCAATTCGTCTCTATCTTCTTTTAATTAGAAACTTCTTTTTACAATGATTCTGTACTGGTGCAGTCTTATACCAATAGACAGGCTTCTACCTGCAGAAGGCTACAACGTTCTCACGTTCTCCAGCTTCTTCTGGAAGGGAGCTACAACCCCCTTAGCTCTTGTACTAGCTGAGGTACTAGTACGTAGGTGCTAACCTACAGAAGGCTACAACCTTCTCTTTTCTTTCAGGGACCACGTTTCATAAATTTTCATACTGGATCCATGAATAACATCAATCAAACATCAAGTATATCTTCATCAACCAATCTCCTTTGCACCAAACCAAACTGAATCAAATAGTCACTTCTATGAATGTTGTACCTAGAAAACAGTAACAGTAACCAGACACCAATTTTGAACCCAGAACACTGCAGCAATAAACAGAAGTAGCTAAAAAATATTTCAAGAGACGTACGCTACTTCAATGTGTGCAACCTGTGTGCATATGCTTCTGAATTAAGGATAACCAGCGTATACGCTATTCTGCATTACAGAACCAGCGTGTATACGTGCCTTTTCTTCGTTGAACCTGCGTACAGATCTATAAAAGATAATTTATCCTTTTCACTTATTCAGACATCAGTTATACCCAGATTATTAGATTTATAGATCAAGTCATGCACCAAAATAATAGATCAAAATCACACAAAGATACTACTATTCAAGCCTTAAGATCTTGATCCATCAATAGTACTTATCCTTCTTCTTGTGCTTAGGTTCTTCCTTGATTCAGATCCAGCTATGCACCATCACCCAATGACCAGTATTTTAGATCTAGTTCTTCATAAGATATTCAATGCTTGAGTCCATTCCTTTGCCTAATTATTTCCTTCCCCTTTTATAATCTTAGTCCTTACTCAATACCATGGTCCAAAACCATAAATAATCAATACCTTGGACCAAATACCTGGGTTCAACACTTCAAACGAGATACCATGGTCCAAAACCATAGGTCCAAATACCAAGGACTAAATCCCATGGACCAAAAATAAGTTTTCCCACACGTACAGGCTTTTTCGTGCATGAAAGTGCGTGCATATGCATACGTGACTTTTGATTGAAAATCCCGTGTGTATACGCGGCTTCTTCAAAGGGAACCTACGTATACCACTTTTTCTTTCATTCTGAGAGCCTGAACAGTGATCTGCCATCTGAGTGAGTTGCCATCAAGGACAACACCTGTGTCATAATGCCAACACATTCCCTTAGCCATACTACCCGACTACCCTATCGTATGCATGAGTAATCTCCACGAGTGTTGTTCTCGGTGTACTGTAGAAGCAAGATAGCTGACGGTTTATCTATGGTGAGGTTTCAGGTGAGCCTAGGGGGCTTCTGATATACCCAAAGGGTACATGGAAGATAATCCATGCACAGTTTTGTCTAATGCGCTACTACTCGAAGGGGTACCCCCAGGGGTTACAAGGGAGTCCAACAAGAGTGACCACCTCTTGTATTTCCTGCATGCATGCCTCCCCAAATCCACAGGTTTATGTGCTCAACGATAGATCCCGTGGTTTAAAGACACCGGAACACGTCTCTAACCTAAAAAAAATTATGTTAAAATTGGAGATACCACCAGCCTTGGAAAGCGCTCTGATACCACTTTTTATGCTCTTGTCCTACAAGAAGATGCCAGAATACCAAATATACGAAGAAATACAACCCAAAACATGGAACAAAATGAGAAAAACAACAAGTATTTTATTATTCAGATATGAAAGCAATGTTCACTTGTCTCTTCGAGGGGGCAACCTCCAACAGAGCAGAGCTCGATTACAAAATAAGACATGATGCCTTCAATGGGGAGTCTCTATCCTTTATATAGGATTCACATATGCAATAGCATGGGTTAATACCATGGTTCTCTTAATACCATCTATCTAATACCACGGCTCGTTTGCAACTAACTGTGGTCCCTTTGTTTAAATGTGGGTCAACCACTTACAATTATTTATACGGGCTTGATTGACTCTTTAACTAACTATAACTATGACTCGACCCTATTACATAAATAAGGGGGTTAGGGTTGGACCCGAACAGTGTAATATAGACAATCTAAGAGAAAAAAAACATATTCAACCCTCCTAACGTCACAAAGGGGGTAGAATCTTTCAACCCGCAATGTTTTGGAAACTAACCAACCCTAGCTCCACTATGGAGCTCATGAGAATTTGTTCTTATTTTAACAATATTTATTTTCTTCTTTGAATTATGTCAAGAAATAGAGACATTTTTTTATTTTCAAGATTTTTATTGCTCACCTCCTTATAATATCTTAGTTTCCTTTTTCCATCTGACTCTTTATCACCCCAAAATTTCTCTTTAAATTTAGATATAATAATATTTTTTATAGTATCCGTATTCTGCAAAATTATCTCCTCCTTTATCCTCTAATGGTCTAGAAAATATTCGGCATCCTTATGCCATCCTTTCTTGAGTCGAAGGTGTGGTTTTGGCTAGAGTTGGAAGAAATTTTAGGAAATTTATTGTCTTCCATGTTGTTTAACCTCTTCTTATACATATGGTACCTATTCATATCCATGTTTTCAATGGGGGGAGGGCTTTCCTCAATGAAGAGAATAGGATAAGGTGCATTTCCTTTAATCTTGATCTTGTAGGTTATAAATTGATTTTGGATCTACTCTATATTCACCCTCAACTCTCTGGAGATATTACGTTCCCAAACCTCGTATCCACATAAAATAACAATGGTGACAAGAGTCTAAAAGAGGAGTTTTTTTTTCTATCTTTTATCTAAAGATATGTAAACTTATGATTTTTTTCAATTCCATAATAAGCTTTCCATCCTCCATTTATCCTTTTCTCAATGTTATATTTCCAGTTGAGCTTGTGGTAGATATTGATTCCATATGTTTGTATAAAGGAACTTTCTCCAAGTTGTTTTTTTCATATATCATATGTGATATTTATGGATATCATTATCATGACTTTTGTTTTCTCAATATTAATAGTCATACCCATCTTGGAACATAAATCCTGGTGGATTTTTAATTGTTTGTCAATATCGAAAGAAATCCTACCCAAAAGAACAATATCATCAGTATAAAGGAGATGAGTTATTACTACACTAGTGAGCCTAGGGCTAACTCATCTTCCAAACACTCTTCTAGCTTGATGATGTATATGTGAAAAAGTGTAGGGGACAAGGGACACCCTTTCTTGGCTCTTATATTCTAGTTAATTTATTCTTACCAACCCTTAGTGATCCTAAGCTTGGTAATAATGTTCTCCTACAACATTGTGACAACAACTCTCAACTCAAGATGAACCATTATATCTTCCAACCTCTTCCATAGGAGTGTCATGGAAACAATGTAAAAGCTTTTCTAGAGTCAACGAAACAACATAAGGGAATAGTTTTATTATTGTGACACTCCTCCACAATTATCTTGAGAGTAACAAGGTGGTTCAAATTTGAAGGATATCTCTTAAACCCAACTTGGTCTTTAGCTCTTTTATCATGGATTTATATCCATAGGCCAATATTCGTTTCCAAAATAATTTTGTATAACTTCACTAAAATGGGGCTCATCATAATGATCCTATAATTAGAGAGAATGATTTTATCCCCACTTTTAAAAATAGGAACAGTAAGGCTTTGTGTCAAAGGTTTATCAAATTCATGGCTCACTATCAAATCAAAGAGCTTTTGTATGTGATGGATGAGGATAGGCCCTCCTATTTTCAAAAAATTTGCTTGGTAGCCTTCAATGTTCTTAGCTTTCCCAATTGCAAGCTGCTTAACTCCAAACTCATTGTCTTCTGGATAAAATATTTCATCATTTATAGGGACATTCAAAATGGCGTCCACGGCATTATGTGATTCATAAATTATTTTGAAGGTGGGAATTCTAATAGTTCAAGGAAATCACATTATGTTCTTTAGTGTTGCAAATTAGAATTTTTCTCCAAAACTTCCTAGGATCTGATTTAGATGTGTATAACAACTTCTCTTGCTTTCTATTTATATAGTAATTTTTTTTCCTTTTAATAAGTGTTTTACAATTTTTTTAATTATCAAGCTTTAAAGATTTGTTAGGAGCATTTGTAATTTCTTTTCTGGCAATTTTACAATCATGATCATACCAAGGGCTAATTGTTATGTTGTCTTTTTTATAGGACACCTCGATAGATAACTCGTTAATGGAAGTGGAAATGGTTGTGGTAAAATTACTATAGATGATTTTGATGTTTTCCTTATAAGTTAATAGGTGTAAATTCCTATTTAAATCCTTTAAGAAAAGATCAATTTTACTTTTGTTGAAAAATAGGTGCCTTTGATTTTCACAATTCTCTTGCATGGGGATTTTATTCATGGAAAAGTTTAGAGTTAAGGTTAAAGGTATATGATTAGAGTCAGGCTCAATGTCATTTAAGAGGTTGAAATTTACTATTTGGTTAGAAAAAAGGATATTGGATATCACATAATCCATGAAATTCTTTTCAAGCCCATGAATACAAGTCATCTAATTGAAGCTTGGCCACTTAATTATGCCATTGCAAATTATTAGGTATTAAGAACCACAAATATTTACTAGCTTGTTACTAAATAAATTATTGATTAGGAATTTATATTTTCTTTGTGTCTACTAGCTAAAATAAAGTGCTCATTTAGCCATAGAGGAACAAGGTTGGAATCATTGCTTAGAATAACAACCTGGTTAGTTGCAGTTCTAGAATTAAAATCCCCTAACAAGAGGATATTATCTTCATTCCTCAAACTATGAATATCTTGTTTTAAGGTATTATAAGGTCAATTTTATCTTAAAAAATCTTCTTATAAAAGGTAGAATAGATAGCAACAAAATAAAAAATATCAATACAAGTCCTATTAAAATCAATTATGAGATTTCTATCTAAATGTATTGATCGAGGGGGTCAACATTATGAAGTTGAATTTGAGGAGAATCATTCCCTTCAATGCAATAGGTTATTCATACAATCCCTCCATGAGAGGATTTATTGTTACATGTTGACCACAATATGTATCTATCTATATGAGGGACATCTATCTATGTGAGGGACCTTAAACTCATCATAAATTTCTTAGAATAGCAACTTGGTTACTTGCAATTCTAACATTAAAATCCCTTTGACAAGAGGATATTTTTTTCATTCCTCAAACTATGAATATATTGTTTTAGGGTATTATAAGGTCAATTTTATGTAACTTGTTTTTCTTATAAAAGGTAGAATTGATAGGAACAAAACAAAAAATTGCAATACAAGTCCTTTTTAAATCAATGTCTAAGATTTAAATCTAAATGTATTGTTTGAGGGGGTTAATATTATGAATTTTAATGTGAGGAGAAGCATTTCCTTCTATGCAATAGGTTATCCATCCAATCCCTCCATGGGATGATTTATTGTTACATGTTGACCACAATATGAATCTATCTATATGCGGGACATCTATCTATGTGAGGGACCTTAAACTCATCATGCTCCCATGTAAACCAGAAAAATAATATCAATTCCACTTGAGATCCAACTTAACATAGGACCTTTCCTAAATCAAGTGATAATTGGGGATTAATAGGGGTCATCACCTCACTCGAGCGTGGTAGGTGTGCCACCGAGCCAATCGTCATGAGGCAACATGGGATGTGTCTAATGGCCTTGTGGTAAGGTTGAATAATGTTAAATGTAGGTGACAAATTTCGTAGGATAAGATCAATGCATGCACCTAAAGATAACAATTTTGCAATGAATCTGAATTTGTGCCCACCATTTTTGAGTTGGTATGGTCCAAGCTATTCATTCCTATTGTTCGATGTCTGAAAATTCCTCTAAAGCAGTTTGTGGGAGGGAAAAAATTTGTTTTCCTTTGTTAGATTTGTTTCCATTTTGGCTTTTGCATGCCCGTCAAGTGCGCTTAGAGGGGCTAAGTCCTTTCACTACATGGTTAGGTTTTAAATCTGTAAGTCTACACTCCGTTCTTACACAAGGATTTTTTATCTGGACTCCTTCACATGCATCCATGGTCAAGCAAAGAGAACACTGCCATCAAGCGAGTTGTGGTCTAGGTGGTTTTGGTGGCTCCCAATCCATAGCAAGGGAAACTATTTCATCAAGGTTGTTTATAGAGAAAGTTCCCACTATGGTTCAATATGATATAAGATAATTCGAATTGAATGTAGTTGTGGAAAGGGAATTTTTTTTCGGATTCAAAGGTGCTAGAAGACATCAAGGATTGGGTTCCAAACATGGGCTATACCTTTGGAAGGAAAACCAATACTTTCTAACCATTGATATGTATTGATGAATGAAAATGTTTCTAGGGAGGGTGATCATGGATTGGAATGAAGCCAACGAATAAATTTTGTTGATGTTAGATCAAGTGGTACTCAACCAAAAGACTATGGGGGCAAATCTCAAGCAAACATAAGCAATTGTCGCTCCTACACCGAGTCCAAGTGTTGGCGACAAGGGGAACGCTAGCCCCATAGAGGTGAACATTTCCAAATCCTCTTAGTTTCTATATGCATGAGTCCTCTCTTCTTGTCTGGTCTTCTATATAGTTTTTTTATAATGGAAGCTCAAGGGAAGCTAGGCTACATAGTTTATCTTATACCTATATCATCAGCTTATTTAGGAAATTTAGTTTCCAATTTATGATAGTATGGACTTTTATCTACCTTAGCAACTATTCAAGGGCACTCGATACATTTTTGGATTGCTTCCCAGTTGTTTTGCTAGTGGTCTAGTTTCCTAAGTGGCAGGCCACTAGTAGGCAATGTTATGGGACATGAATAATATATTTTGATAATTTAATTTAGCTTTAAAAAATAAAAAATAAACTTAACATAGGACCTTTATGTAGTATACCTAGGGGGGATAGTATGGGGTACAGAGGGAGGTACCCAAGGGAATAATGTAATAATGGGATGGGCCATAGTTAATAAATAAAGTGGTTAACCGCATCATGTAAGGGAACACAAGTAGTTAGCAATAATGTGATAAGACCATGATATTAGATATATGGTATTGAGAGACCCATTGGCATCATTTCATATATTTGCAGGTCAAATATATTACAAGTGGTATCAGAGCACTTTCTTGGGCAAGCGAGAGATATTTCTTTTTATTTTTTGCGGGAAATTTTTGAGGCGGAGAGTGGCAAATTAGATCTGAAACTTTTGGTGCAAAATTTGCATAACAAAATGGCAGATATGGATTATTTGTGAAAAAATACCCAATTTCAAAAAAAAATCGGCCGAATCAGAGTCTGGATGAGGGAGATATCGCGGATTTAAAAATCAGCTGTGTTGTAGAAATTTTTTGACGAAAATTCGTGGACGACGGATCTCCAGTTAATTTTTGTCATTTTTGTGGGGGAATTTTTAGAAAATAATTGCATATCTAAGATCCTCTTGAAAAATTACCCAATTTCAAAAAAAAGAAATAGGTCGAATCGGAGTCCGGATGAGGGAGATATCGCTATTTACAATCAGCTCTTTTTCATAATATTTTTTTTACGACGAGAGAGTTTCAACGCAAATCTGAAATTCCAGATTTCCTAGATCGAGATTTCTATCACATGGGAAGACGCAGTATGGTTGTTCCTATTCCAAAAATGGGTCATAATAAGGATTCTGAGCAATATTGACCGAACTGTGGCCATTTTAAATTTTTTCCAAGTAAGTGATTTTTTTTCAAAACCCTCTTCATGGCTTCTAGCAAGATGTTTTTAATAGGAAAAAATGATGAGCCAACTATTGAAAATTGTATAGAATCTTAGAAGTGTGACTTCCCATGGCGTTGGAAGGACAAAATAGGATATTATTTGAAAGATGAGGCTGCTATATGGTGGAAATCACTTGACAATGAGATTTTGAAGTTATGTCGTGCTGACAAAATTGAAAAAATATTTTTGGACAAATGGTCTCATACTAGAAAGAAGGAAACCAAAAAACTAGCAAGGATTTTATTTTTACAGGAAAATATGATGGCCCTACTATTGAAGAATTCATAAAATGGGCAAAGTCAGAAGTTGGGCAATTTTGGAGACCTTTGGCATGGTTTAAGTTTAGAGGTGAGGCTACCATATGGTGGAAATCATCTGACTACTAGAAGCATTTAAGTCTTCCTCATGAAGATTTTGAAAAATTCCTCTTAGACAAATGATCTCATGCTATAAAACAGGAGAATGAGACATGTAAGGGGTTAGTTTTTAATGGTATCTCCTTATTACAGGTTCATGGATGTCTTCAGAAAGAGAAGATAATTGTATCTATCAATCCTAGTTGCATGTATAATTTTATTAATGTTCATTTGGCTAAAATATTGCAAGTATAATTTTATGATTGTTCATTTGGCTAAAAGATTGCAAGTCTCAGCCAAACAAATGGAGCACACACAGGTTAATAATGAGGAGGTGCAAGTTTATAAAGGATTTCTATGGATAAGTATGTATTGCATTCTGATTTTTATGCTTTAGATATGGATAATGTGGATGTTGTTTTGGGATACCCTTGGGTGGAATCTGTTGGAACTATCAATATTAATGTGCAGAAGAAATTCCTGAAGCTCTAGTATAAAAAGAAGAAAATTACATTACAGGATATTTCCATCAATAAACAGGTAGAGTCTAAGGAGGTTGAAGTAGAAAATGTTACTGGTACTGATACATCAAATGAGGAGTCCATGGTTGAAGTAATACTGGAAGATAAGAAACAATTGCAGGCACCACAACATGTACCAGATACCCATTAGGCTCCATTAGGTGGTGAATTAAAGAAATATACACCATTGGTTAAAACTTTAGCATATCACCACCCACATCACCCAGCAAGAAAACAACCAACACGATGGCAACAAATTAACCAAAAGGAAAACAACCCCTACACGATAGATAGACAGGGGCGACAATCCACCCCCCACACATCAACACAAAAGAGTGCCAGGTTCAACTTCCATCTCAAGCGAGCGAGGCACCAGCTAGATCGAGGGTTTAGTTCCAAAATAGGTTTTGGAGTGTTACAAATTCCTATTTATTACCTAATAATAACTTTCTTATCTTTTAATTCTTGCCCATTTTCCTCATGTTCAAATATTCATATCCCTTTTAAGCTTGAAGATTCACTAGGTATGAAAAATTTATGGTAAACATAATCTATTGTGTCACAAATCAATATATCTTTATGTTCAAGTATTTTTCCCAACCTTCTTTCTTCTATGAGAAGTTTTTTTTCTAAGGTGAAATTATATTAACAAGAAAAAATGGGGTGTATAGAAGGGATTACATATCCTTGGCCAATCTCTCACAATAAAGACCTAATCATCACCAAAAAAGGGATTCTCCTGAGTGAGGACATAGATATTTTGTGGCCCATTGTTACAAAAATATCCAAGTTGTGGTTAACACACATGCCTGACTAGCCATATACATAGGACACATGATAAAGAAAAATAACTAACATAGTTAGAAAAGCTTCAAGCCATAGGGTCTTAGTCTAAACCTGCAACCAGGATGGGGTCTGGTGGACCTTCTAGAGGATTCCCTACATTCAAGAATGATCCAAGTGGATCTCCAGACACCAATGGCATGGAAAATTATCAAAATTAAAAATGGCGAAATATGATTAACTTGACATCATATCGAAGTGCTCATCGCCTTCATTCCAACAGTGTGAACGACACTCCAATCCGAGATTGAATGAAGGAGATAGCGGTAGTCAAAGTTTGATTGACTTTTGTTGACAGGGCAAGATTAATGGAGACACAATTTGGACTTTTCCGGTGGATGGAATCTAGCCAAATCTAGCCAGATTCCAAGTGAAATTTTCGCCTGGTTAAAAAGACTCCTTCGATCAAAATCTGAATTTTCAAAAATGCCCTGTTGTTTTTTATAACAGAAAAAAATTATAAAAAAAGGGTGGCAGGCCACCAACCCCGCCAACGCAAATCTCATCAATACAATTATTAATGGAGGGGTGGGCCATGACCCCCAGCCCCTCCCCCCATTCACGAGACTGTTGTATGCAGGCAGAAGTTTGGGTGGGTCAGCCCTTGGGGCACGGACCCAACCTCAGTAAAAACAAAACAATGTGCATAAAAGGTGGGCCGGCCCTTGGGGCGTGGACCCAACCTTCCACCCACCAACTACTAATGAAGACACCGGTGGTAAGTGGAGTGGGCGGGTCACCCAAGGCGGGCCTAGCCCGAACCAAATGTTTAAAAATTAACATTCGCTTGTGTAAAAAAAGGAGGAGGCGGGGTTTGACCGCCGACCTCCTCCATAATAACCGGATCGTAAACCAACTCACCAATGGAATTTCTTGTGATGTTTGCCGCCAAATTATTATTTAAACACATTTTATCAGTGCGCCCAAGGCTAAGGAGAAGAGTGCATGTAGTTCGAGGTAGATTTTGCAGGTGGGCCAGATTTTCACTTTGTCAGATTTTGACAAATTTTATATGGTTTCGGTATTTCTCAATGACAAGAACGCAATGGAACTATCCATTTCTCCATCAGAGTTCTGCATTTTTTGGCCATTTTTCAATATGGAGGTATAAAACTCATTTTTTGTAACTGATGCTTGTACTCTTATTTCTCATGCCACTTAATGAATGAAGGCCTCCCCATTGATCGAGCAGGGCCCGGAGACGTAGTCCAAGTCAGACGAACTCTGTTATCAACTATTGTTGTCTTCTTTCATGTTTTATGTGTTTCTCATCTTCTCTCATGTGCACATTAAATTTCTATGGTAAGCTACAATTTATGCATGTAATTCTTTAACACATCTATAAGCAAAAGATTTTGGATCAAGTGGTATCAGAGCTGGTCTTTATAGATGTGAATTGCATGTTTGTATGCTACCAAGAAACAGGCTCTTAAGAGGCGAAGGGAAACTAAAGTCTTTCGATCCCGAAGCGGGGTGTGCACATCGAAGGAGAAACATGGCAAATGAAGAGGCTCATCATGAAGAGGAGCGCAATTTCCGCAAAACCTTCTATACAATGGCAGAAAATGTCGGTCAGTTTCTTTCAAGGCTGGAGAAAGCAGAAGAGAGAAATCTAGAAGAAAAAGGTTCAGTGCATGGAAATGGTGGAGAAGAACCCCCTCCTTCTCCTTCCACGAGTGAAAGTTCTTCTTCCTCTCATCACCATCATCATAGAAATTCAAGGGATGCATCTAAGAAACCTTTCTTTAAACTAGATGTCAAATTTGATCTTCCCATGTTTAATGGTGAAAGTAATGCAGAAAATATTAATAACTGGATTAGGTAGATTGAAATTTACTACAGGATTCAATAGATCGAAGAGGACGAGGCAAAGATTCAACTGGCCTCTCTTCGGCTGAGTAGCACCGCTCTCGTCTGGTGGGAGAGAAAATTGTGAAGCAGTAAGAGTGTGAGTAATCTTCTTTCCTCATGGCCTAGTTTCATTTATGCATTAAAGGAACAATTTTATCCCTTGGGTTATTGATTTGAAATGTGGACCTAAAGGCTTCTTGTCAAACTTACAAGAACCTCTCCCACTCCAAAGCTTATATATTCCCAAGATCTATGCTTATGATTGACAATTTGCGGACTTAAAGGACTTGAAATAGGTGTATGTCTTTTTTTGCCTTTAACTGTTAAGTGCTTATGTTCATTTGCTTAAACTGATATAAAATGCATATAACAGTAAATAAAGCAGCAAATAAGCAAACCACATAAGGCAACAATATAATATGGAGTTCACCCTGATATCTTGGGCTACATCTCCTTGAGCTCTAATCAACTCGATTAGGCTCTTTGGGATTATGGTAAACTTCTTTTACAAGTTCCACACTCAACTCCATTGGTTTACAACTGAACCTATGGGTTTAGAATACCATCTTATCCCACTGGTTGTCCATACTCTGCAGACATATTTAGGCTTCTCTGGACTAGACTCCTTCAATCAACGCTCCGGGCTATCTTGAGCTCCTAGATTGCACCAACTCCCTCAGAATTCTTTTACTGTCTCTGGAATTCCTTCTTCTGTCTTCAGCACACGTCAGACACTAGCAATAGCTTAATCATTTGATCTCTTTATTGTTTTGAACTTCATTACAGCTCCAAGGCTCCTGCTTTGAGCTCTTTGGCTATGGCTCTCACAAGCTTCTGGTTTCACTTGACCTCCAAGCGACCCTCTGCTTCTCAGTCACCCCAACTCCGCAGACTACCTCCTCTGGGTTTACACTAAGCATTCAAGCATCTCTGAGCCTCTTGGGCTTCTCTGCACTTCTCTTGAGCATAACTCTGCCTCTTTGTGTTATCAGTGGTTCGCTTGACCTCCAAGCGAATTTCAGCAACCTTTTGTTGCCTCCAACCTCTGGTGGCTCTCGTCTTTCACGAGTTTCTGGTTTCGCTCGACCTCCAAGTGACTCTTTGCTTCTGAGTCACCCTGACTCCGCAGACTGCCTCCTCTGGGCTTACACTCAGCATTCAAGCATCTTTGAGCCTCTTGGGCTTCTCTGCGCTTCTCCTAAGAATAAGTCTGCCTCTCTGTGTTATCAGTGGTTCGCTCGACCTCCAAGAAAATCTCAGCAACCTTCAACAGCCTTGTCCATTGAGCTCCCTATGCTTTTTTGTAATACATCAGTTACAGCCGCCTCCATCATTGAAAACTGACTGTTTCATTACAAGGATCCATTTACAAATGGAAAGGAACTGGTGGCATGGCCACCCGATCGTTTTGCCTTCCTTTGGCCGAAATAGACAAATAGTGGAAGTACATAGGAAAATGAACGCAAAACACATCATGATCCTTTAAGCCGAAACTCAAATAGAATTCAATCGCATTAATAAACCTATCGGGTCCGTCCTATCATCGCAAATGACAATCGTATAGGAAAAATTCTTAAAACCCATGAAATGGCCAAAAACATCACTACACGGGGATACACTGAAAATCCAAAAATTCGGACTTCAAATAATATGCAATTCCGTCCCTTACTCTATCAGGTCCGCACCTTGATCGTTGATCACAATCACATTGTCGTATGTGCACTAGCCCTTGTATTGTTGCGATGCAATTCACCGATCGCCGATCGGCTCTATCGCATATTGCACAGTCGCATGTCGCATTGTCCTCCTGCTAGGCCTTTATCCCTTCAATGCTCTGATCCAATACATCTTATGGATTCGATAAGGGTTTAGGTTTTGGAACATAATATTTTGGGTCCGCCTCCACATCGCTCCATCGCTAATCGCTTTGTCGCACATTGCAACATCGGCATATCGCCAATCGGCCTACCCAGATTTTCGATTTCACGCGAAGGCCTTCCTCTGATGCGATATATCAAAGACGTTTATCAGGGAGCCCTTAAGGCCTACTGCTCCACCCTTTAAACCTTTCTAATGTGATTTTCTTTAAGAGATTCATATTCTCCATTAAGTCCCATTTAACAAGAAAATGCCTCCTTTTCAAAGGATAATGGGCAATTTTCTTTTTACAATATCTACTTCATCTGAAGTCCATTTTTGCCAATTCAAATTGCATTAGATTTAGAATGAAGAGATCTCTGCAATGAGACTATTTCCAAGAGCATCCTTTAACTTTCATTTTCCTTTGTGAGGAATATTTTTAGACTTAGAAGTCTATTCTAGATCCATTTTGGATCACGCCTTCCCACTAAAAAGATTTTGGACTCCAAAAGACTAATATATTGATCTGAACAGTAAATTCTTACCTCACCCTCTTCTTTAAACCTCCATACACTTGCCTTACATAGTGCTTCTGAACCAAAGCCTTTGAACACTCCCTTCCTAGATGTGCATGTCCTCCTGGGAAGAGTTGTTGTAGAAATTTTGAATAATAAACACTTATTCACAGAGATTATCTCAATTATACACTATTGTGGAATACATGCATAATACATAACCTCCTCTACGCTGATCATCAATTTAGCAGCATCAAAAATAATGAAACATCAATCGCATGCACACATTAACACAGTATGTAACCCGGGGAAAGCTTACAGCTGAAAATCCCACACTATCTGTATATTAATTATTGAGAACATGTAACAATACATAGTACAATACTCCTCACAGGTACTCAGTACTATCTCCACCTGTTACACACAAAACTAGCTCAGATCTGATCAATCACAGCTCAAATCTCCTCCACTGCTTTGCCTGCCTCCATTGCGCAATCCTGCAAGAGAATGAATGAGAATGGTTGATCAAAAATCCTATTTACCTTGGCTGATCCAAAATCACGTGAGCACAAGCTATAATTTGCTTGGTATTGGCCCACACTGCATAGTCCTCATTGGCATTACTCAATCCATGCATGTGCAAAATCTCATGCACAACTGATAGTCACAACTCACCCTTTCACTTACCTCTAACACCTGTCTCTGTTGAATTGTCCATGCACTGAGTTAACTGATGTATTCTTTAGTTGCTTTATGAGTTAATAATTAGTGAATTAATTAATATTTAATTCACACAACTCATCACTAGTGTATTCTTTAGTTAGACTAAATACAACTAGTTCAACTAAGTCAAACTGAACACAACTCCATCAACTCCACATCCAACTCCACAAAACTCACATGCATGAGTTCTAACGGAAGTCCTCCATGCAATAGCTCAACTAAAACATAAGAAACCACGTCATTCCTTCTACCAACTGCATGTGCCACATCCGTAGCTCAAACTGAAGTGCTCCAAGAGAATAAGATAAAGTTTATAGTCCAAATATTACTAAGGGCTAATAATATTTGACTGTTTCTATTTTTAGCCTGGTAGTCAAAAACTAGACTCTGATCACTTTGCTGTGAACCAAAAATAGAAGTCCATATATTTTTCCCAACATGACCAATCATCCATAAATAGCATCCTGCAACTCATAGACCATGATCCATATGTCTAAAAATAGACATAGTCTAAAAATAGACTTTGCGCCAAAAATAGCCTGCGGGCCAACTTAGTGAAGCCGACTCCTTTCCACTAAGCTCCATCATCTTGTTGCATTTTCAACACTCCCTCTCAGCAATATATGGATTATCTGCAACCCCTATCTCCTGCAACTCTGGAATGTTCTGCATGCAACACATTTGCCCGGTCCATTTTCTCCAACAACACTTCTAACAAAAACACTCCCAACTAACCACTCTGTTGGGCTAGGAACATACTCTGATGCTGAAGCTCTACCTGTTGTTGACAAGTGCTCCCTCTCTGACATCTGTGCTACTGCAACATCTCCATGCATCTCGCACCATTGCACACTTCTCTGTGCCACCTAGCACTGTGCAAAACACTTGTGCCTCTTGCATTGTTGCAGCCTGCTAGCTATGCGCTGTCCTGGGATTCCCTGCACTGTCGCTCTCTCTACCGCTCCATCCGCATATGTCTCTACCTAATCAGTCAGTTCCTGCTACTCCACATCGGGGCTCCCGTAGCAAGGTCTCATCCAAGAGGTTGGGTACCTCAAGGATCCTGCCCCTCCTCCTTGGGACAATCAATCTATATTGCCCCACCTCCTACCTGGAGGTATGGCTGCATGTGATCCCTCTACCCACCTGGCTCGAATTTTCCCCCTACTGGAGGTCTCTGCATGAGTAGATGTCTCTACTCGATCTCCTCTCAGCTTCCCTTGTTGTGGCTGCTCCAAAACCTCCTGAAGCTGCTGCACCAATCATGGCTCCTCCACAATTGTCTGAGACTTCTTCTGGCTCTACATGTTGAGAGGTAATATATGCTCCCTCTCAACCACCAAGTCTCCATCAGTTACCTTGCTGCTCAAGGCTTTGCATGCATCTTTAACCTCAAGAGCATACAGGTTCTTGACCCGTGAACCAATCTGCTTCACCTGTCTAGTGATGATGTGTCTAAGGAAAACCTTTCCCTTACTGAAGACTACATCATAGCCTCTGTCTTCCAGCATCGCGATTGACACCAAGTTTCTCTTCAGTCTTGGTACATACTTGACATCGGTCAAGGTAAGGTGATCTCCATGCTCCCTCTGAAAAATAACCGTGCCTACACCTGAGACACTATACGTCTCGTCATTACCCATTGATATGAGTATCTTGAGATCATTCTCCTCCATAGTACTAAACAAACTCTTGTCACCGGTCATGTGGAAAGAAGCTCCACTATCAAGAAACCAACCACTTCCCACCATGGATGAAACCATGCATGCAAAGAGTGTGAAATCCAACTTAAATTGTGAAGCAAGTGCCTCACCTTCATATCCTTCCTCGGATCCTTTCTTGGATTTCTTCTTTGGGCAATTAGTAGCATAATGGCCCACCTCATGACAACGAAAGCATCGCACTTTCAATTTGTCAACCTTCTTCCCATCATTGGAAGAACTGGATTTAGAAATACAACCCTTCTCCTTCCCCTTCTTTGATTTGGCAGCCAAAGCGCAATTTTCCTCATTAGATGCCTTAGATGAAGATCCGTCCCTGGTATTCCGCCTGATCTCCTCTTGCACAAGATCCGACCAAAGTCTCTCCCATCCTGGAAATTTCTCTCGACCATTGACAGAGTCCTGATAGGAATGCCAACTCTTCAGAAGACCAAGGAGAGCCAAGCTCACCAAGTCCTCATCATCAACAGTCACCCCCACACTTCCCAGCTCATCCCGGCACTGGGTATACTTCGTGAGATACCTGGGCATACTGTCTCCATCTCACACTTAATGTTTCTGAGTTTATCCTTGAGTGCCAACTTCCTCTAGTCACTCTTGCTTTGGAATAAATCTGTCAATGCTTTCCACATCAAGTATGGAGAAGCCTTTCCATGCAGGCTGGATACAATGTGATCCTTCACACCCTCCAACAAAATCCTTTTACACTTTGCTGTCTTCTTTTGCCATGCAACAACTTGAGCAGTATCAGTAGGCTTTGGGACCTCAACCTCTATGAACTCCTTCAGCCCATTATCATCTAACACCGCCTCCATCCTGTCTTTCCATGCAATATAATTCGAGCTGCCCTCAAGAGCATACTCCAATCGCAATCCGTTGAAAGACATTTCAACTTTAACACCAAGAAAACACCGCTGCAAATTCGAATTCCACCAGCTCAAAATTGAACCGCTTCTGATCTAAAATTCGTGAGAACAAAGTATTTCTCGTACAGAGATCGACTGTATGGGCATTCACCGGATATCTCACCTTCCAAAAGAAGGATGAATCCAGAGGCTACCTGGCCCGATTACAGACTCTGCCTGAAGAAATAAAATGTAAACACTTTCTGAATAATAGATCTGATGATCAATAGCTCTGATATCCTGTAGAAATTTTTTCTACAAATCATCTGGCTCTGATACCATGTAGAAATTTTGAATAATAAACACTTATTCACATAGATTATCCCGATTATACACTATTGCAGAATACATGCATAATACATAACCTCCTCTACGTTGATCATCAATTTAGCAGCATCAAAAACAATGAAACATCAATCGCATGCACACACTAACACAGTATGTAACCCGGGGAAAGCTTACAGTTGAAAACCCCACACTATCTATATATTAATGATTGAGAACATGTAACAATACATAGTAAAATACTCCTCACAAGTACTCAATACTATCTCCTCCTGTTACACACAAAACTAGCTCAAATCTGATCAATCACAGCTCAAATCTCCTCCACTGCTTTGCCTGCCTCCACTGCGCAATCCTGCAAGAGAATGAATGAGAATGGCTGATCAAAACTCCTATTTACCTTGGCTGATCCAAAATGATGTGAGCACAAGATATAATTTGCTTGGTATTGGCCCACACTGTGCAGTCCTCATTGGCATTACTCAATCCATGCATGTGCAAAATCTCATGCACAACTGATAGTCGCAACTCACCCTTTCACTTACCTCTAACACCTGTCTATGTTGAACTCTCCATGCACTGAGTTAACTGATGTATTCTTTAGTTGCTTTATGAGTTAATAATTAGTGAATTAATTAATATTTAATTCACACAACTCATCACTAGTGTATTCTTTAGTTAGACTAAATACAATTAGTTCAACTAAGTCAAACTGAACACAACTCCATCAACTCCACATCCAACTCCACAGAACTCACATGCATGAGTTCTAACTGAAGTACTCCATGCAATAGCTCAACTAACACATAAGAAACCACGCGAATCCTTCTTTCAGTTGCATGTGCCACATCTGTAGCTCAAACTGAAGTGCTCCAAGAGAATAAGATAAAGTTTATAGTCCAAATATTACTAAGGGCTAATAATATTTGATTGTTTCTATTTTTAGCCTGGCAATCTAAAAATAGACTCTGATCACTCTGCTGTGAAACAAAAATAGAAGTCCATATATTTTTCCCAACATGACCAATCATCCATAAATAGCGTCCTACAACTCATAGACCATGATCCATATGTCTAAAAATAGACATAGTCTAAAAATAGATTTTGCGCCAAAAATAGCCTGCGGGCCAACTTAGTGAAGGCGACTCCTTTCCACTAAGCTCCATCATCTTGTTGCATTTTCAACAGTTGTCTTCCTCCTCAACTTCCTACAGAACTCCTGCTGAGAAGGTCACGGAAGGTAGTTTGAACTTCTCTTCCTTGATCATTGATCCAGGGTGGCTCAAACCAATGTAAAGTTACATCTACTTCACAAAATTTTAATTTGTACCTATTTGACATACTGTCAAAAACAACTGTTAACAACAACAGGATTATAGACAACAACTAGATGGCCTAAATTCCTACTTCAACAAAAGAAACATATTTCACATCTTGTGAATTACCTCCATGTCTTTACATCTGCATACAAATGATTGACTAGATAACAAGCCAACAAAACATGCCTTTAAAACAATTGACCCTTCAAGTCAAGCATGTAGAAAAATAACTTTAGGATTCTTTTTCAAAGATGAAACACTTCATCATTATCTCCATCTTGGAGACCAAATCAACTTTTCCCAAGTCAACATTAACATTACATGCATGTTTAAAAACAAAGTAATCAACCCTTCAAGTTAATCACACATACATGTTCAAATACAAGGAAATCATCAACATCCCTATGTTCATGCATATCATGCTTATGCATGCATTTCATCCTTCAACTTTCACTTAAGTACACTGTACTTTCGAAGCTGAAATGAAATATAATGTTTCATCCTTCAACTTTCGCTTAAGTACACTGTACTTTTGAAGCTGAAATGAACATAATGTTGCAGCAATAAAGTGAGTCTCCTACTCAACTTTTCCATTCACCTTCTTGGTAAAACCCTGCAACTTGCATTCCATTAACAAAGAAATGCAAATAGATGCATTATATCAATAGACATGCAATCTTAATTGGATAAGAACTCTAACCATTTCTTACCAATCCATTTCAAAAGTCCTTCCTTTTTCTGCACATCAGCATCAACATGTGAATCATCTTGAAACACATCATTCATGGAATCTTTCTTTCCATTCCTGCCATTCTCTCTTTCCACCTTCTTCAAGGTTCACGGAAGCATTGTTGGATTTAGAGTCTAACAATTTTCAGCAATGTGTCCTTTCTTATGGCAATAAGTGCAACACATGTGCATCTTCTCAACACCATGATTTGCCTTGTCCAGTGGACCTTTAGCTTTTTGCTTCTTTTCCTTCAAAAATTTCCTGTATGTGGCCATTCTCTTCCAACATCTAGAAACATTATGGTTATCCAAACCACAAAAGGAACTTGCAATTCTTTTCCCATACTTATATGGAAATTTACCATGCTAAACATAATCAAAAGGAATATGGTTAAAACCAGATTTATACCTTTCTCTTTCACCTTTATTGCCTTCATGAGGGGGTGAATCGAATGAAGAAGTGACTCCCTTTGGAACACCATCAATCTCTTCAAGGCTTTCAGAGTTTCCACAACTCTCTGGTTCAAGTGTATGCTTATGAACACCTTTTTCCTACAAGTGATGTTTCAAGCTATTGCATTCCCCATGAATACAATCTTTACACTTTTGAGGTAGAAGACCTTAAATGAAACTCCTTCTTGGAACTATTTCAATTGTCTTCATGGCAGCTTTGGAACTTTCTCCATAAGATTGTCCATAGCCAAGACCTAAATACTTAGGTCTTTCCTCAACCATTATTGGCTCAACAATACCTTGTGCATGTTTGACCAAGCCTTTTCCTTCATAGCCCATTTTGGACTTTAACTTGGACCCTATGCCTCTAGTATGTTTTTCAAAAGAACCAACATAAATATTCTTAGAGGAAATTGAAGACAAACTAGAATTATTTACCTCTTCTTCAAGCTGATACTTGACTAAGGCTTCTTTGGCAACAAAGAGCTGTGTCTCCAACTCATGCATCCTTTCCAGGTCCATATTTGCAATATGAAGTTGTCTCTCCATTTCCTGCAATTTGTTAGAAAGCAACTGATTCTCTTCCTTCATGGAATTCAATTTCTCTCGAAGTATGATGCTCTTCCTTCCATCCTCATACATTTCTCTCACCATATCCATCATGATGAACAAGTCTTGCTTCATGTCTTCATCAAAGAATCTTGTGAAGAAAGAAGAATTTGAGGACTCACTTGTAGAAGTTGTCATTATCAAAATGAACAAAAGAACTTCAAACAAGATTAACAAAGAGGTTATTCAAGCAACATTTTGCAACAACCCTCTTGTGCTTCAAGGATTACTTTGAGGTCCTTTGGGATAAGAAGAATGCCTTCAGCCCTTCTTCTTTCTTGTCCTCTCCTGGACTTAGCTATCGATAGCTTTCCCTTCACCTCTGCAAACTCAAACAATAGTCAGTTTACAAACAATCAATCCTTGACTTTTTAAACACCTTTCAAGTTAAGCAAGCAAATAGATTGATTTGTCAATCAAGCATCCTACTTTGATCAATCAAGCATCATGATACCACCTGCTGTGGTATAACTTGCTCCGATACCACCTTCTTTGAAGGTGGGGTGTTACACTAAAAAATGTCACCATGACCACTTACAGTTAGTATGGCTCAAATCAACAGTCATGCTACCCCCTTAGGCAAGTCTTATGCCTCTGTTATCCATCTCAAACTCAAAGAAGAGAGAAAGTCTTGTAAAAAATATGTTTATCTCTGGGGTCGCAGGTTCTCTCTAGCCTTACCTGCGGGGACGCTGACCATGTTCACAAAAGGTGCGTCCTTGGACGCTCTGTATGTTAAGGGACAGGTGCGTCCTTCTGTAAAAGGCAAAATGCGCGAGTTTCATCTTAAAAAAGTTACTTGTGGTTACTTCTAGAACTTTCTAGAGGTCGGTTTGATGATTTGGATGCGCCTCCAGTTGGTTCATGTATCTCTATTAAGGGGGAACTTATCCCATCAATAAGGGAGCTATCCCACCCAAAGAGGGGGATTATCCCATTGATGGTGGACCTGAATAACCTCTTTACAGCACTATAAATAAAGACATTGAGCCAGAGGGAGGGGAGGTTGGAGCTATACATTTTCTTTGGGTAAATGCTGCAGGAATTAGGACTCCCATTTAGAACCTTGTGAGGAGAGATTGTCTTTGCTTGATTCTACTTGGAAGTGGGTGAGCTTTGTCAAAGTAGAGGAAAACCCTTGATGGACCCTGGGAGGAACTTGCACAACACCAAGGCCAGGTTGTAAGAGTTTCTTTGTTTCGTTATTAATACAAACTGGTTTATTTTTCTCAATAGCTTGTGTTAATGAGTTATTTCATGTGTTCCTTGGTCTGCATGTTAAATATATGTTTTATTATATGAAATGCAAGTGCTTGGTAATTGTTTGATTGTTTGTGGTTGCAGGAATTGACTTGAAGGAGGAGCTCATCCGGATCGGCAAGGACGGACTACAACAACCGCGTTTTGGAATAAGGTAAGCCTAAACACTTGTAGTTTTCATGTGTTAAAAGATATATTTAGAGAAAGATCACTCCATTTTGTCTTGTTTGTCGCTAGAGAGTTTAGACTCCTAGGGAGGTCAGTTGTGTCCGCACAAACGACTTTTTCCGCCACGACAAATTGGCGACTCCGCTGGGGAATCCATTAATGAGAGAGTCTTTTCCTTTGTGTGAACTTTGCTCTGTGAAAATCACTTTTATTTTCTGGTTTTTGACTGTGAGAATTAGTATTTGGGTGGCTTAGCTTTAGATTTAGTTAGATTTGGTTTTTCTCAACTTTTCCAGAAGGACGCACCCTCTGAGTACTGCACAGTGCGTCTTTGGACGCGCTGTTGCCGTTTGCACAGAGCGGGCCCGCACCTGTTATAACGGGTTGCCTGCGTCTTCCTGTAAAATTTAGGAAAAGTCCATTTTTTGCTTTAATTGCTTTTAGATTTTGATTTTTCTTAGTGTTTTCTACCCAGATCCTTTAGTACCCTGTCAAGAATTTTCACCTGAACTTGTTTTGTGAGCTTTGAGTGTTTTAGTGGATTTCAACGAAGTTTAGGCCTAGGGTTTGATTTTTCAATAGGTCCTGTAGTGACTTTGACGGTAGAGAGTTGTCCAGCCTTAGATCTCTCTGGTTAGTCAGCCTTCTTAGAAGTCGGGCCTGTCGTAAAGTCTCCTTGTGTGAGCAGCTTGCCATTTAAGTTGTTTTGGGTCAAATTTCAAATTACTTGTTTTTAAAGTGTTGATTTCCATTTTACAAAAGAACAAAAAGATTAGAGTTTTGTTTTGACTAGTTTTTGGTTCTGCAATAAGCTAGTCCTTGATTTGATTGTGATCAAGTAAAACACCTTAGAATAATCATTGTTGGTTTTGGCCTCGTTAAGATTGCTTAGAGTAAATTTACCTTTTAGTTTGCTTATGAGTGCATTTTCATAGATTTTAATAGTTGTTAAGATTGATTTTTGGTTATACTAGATTTATTTGCTTTATTAAAAGAAAAATACAAAAACATCTTCTTTAAAAGTCTTGTTTCAAGTAGCTTTTTGTTTTTGAAAGAGAAAAAGAGTTTTTCGTGCATGTAAAGAGCGGTCATGTTTTTTATGCTTGGAAAAGACAAACGAATTGTTTCTTTGATTGTCTTCAATTAAGAAGTTGCTTTTATAAAGATTGCATTCTCTCAACTTTTTAGTTAAGCAATTCATCGAAAAAGTAAAGTAGTGGGTAAATCATCCTAGGTGCATTTTGTAGTGGTTTCGAGTCGAGTCAACACACCACTGGTTTCACTTCCATCACCTTTTGACTTAAGAAACAACCTTAAAAGTAACGCTTAAATTAAAATCAATCTAGTAATTTTTATTTTTCTAGGGCTCTGAAACACCAACATAGCTTAGGCTAGGGTCTTGGAGTAGGTGAGTACTTAACTCTCCAAGACTACAAAACCAAACAGATAGTTTATCTTGAGTAGATTAAATCCAATTGTTTCAGTTATACTCTGGGAAAGCTCCTCTTAAAGGAGAAGCACGAGCTCGTGTCCGAACCAGTGAGGGGATCATTCCTCCCTCGTTGGGAACGACGCCAGACAGTACGTATTACAAACGGTAAACCTCGGATTAACCATTGTCGAGGAGCCAGGGGTCACTTATCGGTAAACCTTGGATTGTTGTCAAGGAGCCGGTAAGGGGATTGGAGCTTGTTACTCTGCCCTTGCGTGCTGTCGGAGTTTAGACTGTTCCCCCAGGTGTAATTGTTGTGATTGGTAACTTTAGTGACCATAATCTTTAGGGTTCTACCGAGGTGACGGTGGAGGGAAGGTCCCACTGTACCTGGAGCAGACGTCGGTTATACTCACTTGGATTTTCCGGGGGGTTCACTTCACTTCGAGACGGTTAAAGTGGAGGAACTTGTGCCGGTCTATTCATTAAGCAGGTTGCCGGGGTAACTGTTCCACCCGCCATTTCTGTACTGAATCCTGCGAGGTTGGGCCTAATCACCAACTAGCGCTTTTGGTCCGGAAGACTACTGTTTGTGTGTGGTTTGACGCTCTAGATTATTTAGGCGTGTGCTTCAAATTTGTTTGCTTCTTTAGAAGACTTTAGGTGGTTTGATTTGAAATTTTTACTTTGTTTTCGTGTGTTGTAGTTAAAAATCTTTAATTGTGGCGGAATTACCGAGACAGTCCCGTAGACTTCGGGGCCAGTCTCCTGAAGTTGTTTCTGTGGCCGAATTGTTGAGAAGATCCCGTAGACTTAGGGGATCCCCTCCTCGAGACGACCCGGGTAATTTAGAAGGGTTAAAGGTCCTTGTAACTCCTCCTAGTGACAGTAGAGTAGGTTCACCTGAAGAAGGAGAATCTTCCTTGGTAGTCCATCCAGATTACCAAAGTTTAGAAACAGGTTACAATCCCGAAACTGTTACAGTTTCCGAGCTTGCTGGTAGTTTTTCATCTGCCAGTGAAACAGGCGAAGAACCTGAAATTTCCGAACCTGTTACTCCAACTTCTAGTGTCCCTGATTCACCGAGAATAGAAAGAATTATCACCGAAAATCTACCTTCTGGTTTGATTGCTATAGAAGAACTTGCTCCAGAAGAAGATATAGGTGTCTCTCACCTTGAAGGTCAACTAACTATTGATCTAAGGGAGCGTGAATCCATCTTTTACAGTCCTCCTAGAAGTACTTCTTGGTACCTTGCGTTAACCAATTTTTTAGACAACTCAGTCGGTTTTTCCACACCTCGTACTCCTTTTCCACCTGGAGGTATTCATACTCCTGTAAATATGTCTGGTCAGTCGTCCGTGTTTACACAAAGTCCTGAATCTTTTTTACACGGCGGTCCTTCTGTTCCCACTGGGTATCAGTCACTTTCTGGTACCTTTGCGGGGGCATCTCCTCAACCCATTGATCATGGGTTATTTGCTGGAAACAGTGGTAATATACCATTGGGTGTAGGAGACATTTACATGATGTCAGGTTCAGTTCTCGTTTCCCAACCTCAAGGTGGCCAATTACCGCCTGGGGGGCAACCTCAAGGTACACAAATTGTGTCTGGGGGGCAACCTCAAAGTCAGTATGTACCTATGGTGCAATACTTACCTCAAGGTCAACCTCAGCCTCAATATGTACCCCAAGGTCAACCTCAGTATCAATATCAACCTCAAGGATGGCAACCTCAAGGGTATCAACCCCAAAGTTATCAACCTCAAGGGTACCAACCTCAAGGTCAAGGTCAACCCCAGTATCCGTATTTACCTCAAGGTTATCAACCTCAAGGTCAATACTCAAGTCAAGGTTATCAACCGCCTCAAGGTCAGTCATATGTTCCAAGTATGGGAACTGCACCTTACAATTATCAATCCTACCCTCAATCTGGTTATGGATCTCAGTACCCTCAACCTGTTACGGGTCAGTACCCTGGAATGTTAGTGTGGGATCCCTCACAGGGTCAACAGGTGTTGCAGCCAAGTGTACAGATGCTTCCTCAA
Organism: Pinus tabuliformis; assembly: GCA_031772625.1. Taxonomy (NCBI): domain Eukaryota; kingdom Viridiplantae; phylum Streptophyta; class Pinopsida; order Pinales; family Pinaceae; genus Pinus; species Pinus tabuliformis. The sequence continues at coordinate 1,356,688,242 of CM062805.1, forward strand.
GCTGGACAACCCGTAGTTTCTGGTCCAACCCAGCAACCGCAACCTGTCCAGCCAAATGTTCAAACTTCTGTAGCTTCGATAGTTACTCAGCCGTCAATTGCACCTAGTACTCCATCTCAAACGGCTGCTGCAACTATCGCTACATCTACCATACTTACTTCTGGAGTATCGACGGCTCCAGTTTCTACTGCCCCTGTTACCGCACCTCAGACATCTTTACCGTTGTCTGGATCTACGATTCAAACCACGGTCCAGATGCCTGTAGGTCAGCCTGGTATAAGTACGGTTGTGACTACTCAACCTCAATTTGTTCAACCTCCGTACCAGGGACAGTACCAACCTGGGCAAGCTGTCCAACAACCGGTTTACCAGTATCAACCGTATCCTGGGTACACTTATCAACAACCTCAACAACCCCAGTACGGTCCGGTTAATCCTGGTTTTCCAGGAGGATATAATATCCCAAATGCGACTCCTGTTCCTAGTTATCCTGGATATCCTCCTCCTGGGGCTGGTATTGTGACCCAGAGTTTTAGAGATCCTAACCGGCAGTTACCGTTTATTGCAACTTTAGATTTACCCGACTTGACGCGCCTAACGAACGATCCAATTCAATATCTTCAGTTCTGGCCGCCAATGCCAAATAAGTTGCCCAGTGATATACCCAAGTTCGAAGGTAAGTCTGGAGAGGATCCGTCCAATCATGTGATGACTTACCACCTCTGGTGTGCTTCGAATTCTATCTCAGATGATTCCATCCGCTTACGTCTTTTCCAGCGTACACTCATTGGTCTCGCGGCCAAGTGGTACATTGAGTTACCACGGGCCTCTTTTTACAACTTTAGCCAGTTAGCTACCTCGTTCTTAACTCACTTTCAGTTGCCGGTCAGATACGATAATGGCACGGAGTTATTAACTTCACTAAAACAATCGACGTCCACGTATATTTCTGATCACATTCATGAGTGGAGACGTCGAAGGCGATTAGTGAAAGTTTTTATCCCGGACCAAATCTTAGCTGAATGGTTTGTCAAATCATTATTACCGAAGATTACTGAAGATGTCGCTAAGGCCGGAGTAGTTACTGAGGAGCAAGTCATTGCTCAGGCACAATACCTTGACTTAGTTTACACTCAGTCGGGTACGTTACACGAGAAGATTCCGGATCTTCCAAAGTCGAATCAAATCGCTGCTGCTCCTTCGGGATCTCATGCCGCTGATGGTATGATTGGTATCGTGACTACGAAGAGTAAGAAGAAGTCTTCCAAGGCCTCCAATACTCCAATAATCACTTTGCCAGATTCTCCGACAGGAGAGTCTTCTCCTCCTGAACTTACCGCCGACATTCACGCTGTAGAGTCATCTACGGCCAAATCAAAAAACGGTGGAAAGAAGAAAGGAAAAAAGAAGGCTAAAGCAGACAAGGCTCCAAAGGAGAAAACTGAAAAGTCAGAAACCAATGACGAAAAACGCAAACCTCGATATCCTTGTCTTATTTGTGAAGAGGATCATTTTACGAGAGATTGCCCTCATCGGGCCGAGGTTGTAAAAATAGTCAAAGGTTCTCCCACTCCTGCTGTGTTAAAGAATCCATTTCCAGAGCAGGAGAATAAGATGATAGGTTCTTCTTCGAATGCCAGTGAAGAACCCATTTTGATGATGTCTCATGTGAGGATTGCGACTCGATCGCAAGATTATGGTAGTAAGGCTCCTGTTGATGGCAAGGAAGCAGAATCTTCTCACTCTAACCCATCAACCTCAGCTCCTGGTTCCGATCCACTACAGATCGAAAAACCTAACCCAGACTTAGTGATTAAGCCGCCCGCCAAGGGTGTACTTCGAAGGTCTGCTTTCAATCCACATGCGAGAGCAGCCCAGAATTACAACATTGTTGAGGACTTAGCTGTTTCACCTTCAGCAATGTCGGCACTCGAAGTGCTGCAATCATGCCCAGCACAACGAAAATTGCTTTTGTCGGCTATCGGAGCTGTCGATGTTCAGGACCCGAACCTAATGATCTTTGATCTAGAAAATAGTACACCACGTCTCCCCCATCAAATGGCTTTCCAAATTCCAGTGATAGTCAAAAACAGGCCTATTCATCGGACTGTGATTGATGAGGGAGCTTCTACGTGTATTATGTCGATTCAATGTTGGAGATCTCTTGGTTCTCCTTCGTTGAACCAATCCCCCACCATCCTTAAGGCCTTTGATGGCCGTGGGTTCCGTCCGTTTGGTATTCTACAAGAATTGCCTATAGGGGTTGAAGGTAAAACCGTTAGTCTAGATGTGGAAGTGGTTGATGCCCCTCTAGACTACAACCTTCTTTTGGGTCGAAGTTGGTCATATGCTATGACAGCGGTCGTTTCATCGGTCTTCAGAGTAATTAAGTTTCCACATAACGGTAAGATCGTGACTATTGATCAGCTGACATACTTTTCATCCGATCCAGCCTCTTCAGAGAGTATCCAGCATGTTGGTAAAACGACAATCCCTTATAGGGACGTTGGTGTAGGTTTAGTTAAGGATTCCGGTTTACTGGGAACTTTTCCTCTCCCTCCTCTCAGCGCAGATCCTTCGTTTGCAACCATTCATATGATTACTTCAGAAAACATTATTTATGATGATCCTTGGTTCGTCCCATCTGATTCTGAGATAGACTCACTCGGTGATGTTATGCCTTTGAGTCCATATGAAATTGCTTATGAAGCTCTCATGTCTTTTACTGACTTTCATTCAACCGAAGTCGACCAAATGAATGTGGTCAGTGAAGAGTCACTTTTCACCTCACCCTTAGAACGGATAACGTTTCCCGAAGTCGTGTCATCTGACGAACAACTTCGCGAAATCCTAAGTGTAGACGATCTACCATGGGAAGATCTCCATCACAGATCTTCGTTTTTACCTAAGGATGATGCATTTGAAAATGATTTTTCATCTATCTTTACCGCTGAATATGTCAAAGACGCTCAGGATCCAACGAAACATTCTGATTCAGAGCTGAATTTAGGGAATATTTCTCGTACTATTCCCATTGATATTTCAGTGAAGCCCGGAATCGAGGAAAACATTCATATAGGTGCCGCATGTACTGAAGAAGAAATCCGAACTTACAAGGCCCTATTCCAAGAATTCCGCGACGTGTTTGCCTGGTCTTACGAGGAAATGCCGGGAATTGATCCTGCCATTGTTATTCATGAAATAAAGACCTACCCGGATGCTAAACCCGTCCGGCAACGGTTGCGTCAAATTCACCCTCGAAAAGCGGCTGCGATTAAAGCAGAAGTCGAAAAGCTGTTGAAAGCAGGTTTCATTTATCCGATCCCGTTAACGGATTGGGTATCGAATATTGTTCTGGTCAACAAGAAACAAGGAACAATAAGAATCTGTATCGACTATAGGGATATAAATCGAGCTTGTCCAAAAGACAACTATCCTACGCCTTATATCGATCAAATTATTGATGATTGTGCCGGAAGTGAAATGTTTTCCTTCATGGATGGTTTTTCGGGCTATAATCAAATCAATATTCTACCTGCCGACCAACCAAAAACGGCATTCATTTGTCCATGGGGGACATTTGCTTATTGCAAGTTACCTTTTGGGCTTAAGAATGCCGGGGCCACTTTTCAACGGGCAATGTCTTATGCATTTCATGATATCAAGCACATTGTGCAACCCTATCTCGATGATTTGCCTGCTCATTCTTTACATCGAGCTGATCACCTTGTCCACCTACGAGCAATCTTTATGAGGTGTAGGCATTATCGAATTCGGTTGAATCCCCACAAGTGTGTTTTCTGTATAGAAACAGGTCGATTGCTGGGATTTGTTGTTTCAAAAGCCGGCATTCGCGTCGATCCCTCGAAAGTCGAGGCTATCATCAAATTGCCTCCTCCTTCGAGTTTGCGCCAACTCCAAAGTTTGCAAGGGAAAGCGAACTTTTTACGCCGATTCATCCCAAACTACGCCGAGGTCACTAAAGGTTTTACACGGTTGTTGAAACAGAACGCACAATTCTTTTGGGACGAGATTGCCCAACAATCTTTTGATGCACTTAAACACGCGTTGACCCATGCACCGTTATTGCATCCTCCCAACTACAACCAAGACTACTTCTTATACCTCGCAGCTTCGCATTCCACCATTGGAATGGTGTTAGTTCAAGAAGATGAATTCGGAGCGGAGCATGTGATATATTATCTTAGTAGGACCTTGAATCCAACTGAGCTAAAATATTCGCATGTGGAGAAATTGGCCCTGGCAGCCGTTCAAGCTGTCCAGCGTTTCCGTCACTACATTCTTCTCCGCAAAACTACAGTTATTTCGGATTGCAACCCTATGATTTATATTTTGACAAAACAACTGCTAGGGGGCAAGTACTCTAAATGGATTGTTATCCTGCAAGAGTTCGACTTGGAGTTCGAGAAGTCCAAGTCTAAGAAATCCTTAGTTTTTGCGGAATTGATGTGTGATTTCCCGAGTGCTGACACAGAGACTGTGGCAGAGGAGTCCATTGCGGACGAATCTTTGTTTCTTATCAGTACTATAGATCCGTGGTACGGGGATATAATCATTTATCTCCAAACCCAAACCTTTCGGCCTGAAGCTTCCAAAGCGGAACGTCGAAAAATTCGGTTTCAATCCCAGCCATACAAAATTATTGGAGATACACTTTATCGCCGGGGGGCAGACTTAGTTTTTCGACGTTGTTTAACTCACGAAGAGGCTGAGAGGGTTTTGAATGATTGTCACTCTGGAGCATGTGGCGGTCATATGTCTGGGTATGCCACAGCTCAGAAGGTGTTGCGCGCTGGTTATTTCTGGCCGTCTATGTTTAAAGATTGTATCATTGCAGTCAGGAAGTGCCACAACTGTCAAGTGTTTGATCGCAAGATGCGCGCTCCACCTGCTCCTCTCCACCCTATAATTGCCGTTGGTCCATTCGCCAAATGGGGTATCGACTTTATTACTTGTAACCCTCACTCGGCCGGGGGGCATGCGTATATCATCCTTGCGGTTGATTATTTTACTAAGTGGGCCGAGGCGATGCCTACATTCGACGCAAGCGGCAAAACAGCTGCAGTTTTCGTATTCAATCATATCATAACTAGGTTTGGTGTCCCACAAGCAATCATTACTGACCATGGGAGCCATTTTCGAAATGTCATGATGACTGAGCTTACAAGCCAGCTTGGTTTGCGCCACGATAGCTCTACTCCTTATTATCCGCAAGCCAACGGTTTGGTTGAGTCTATCAACAAAGTTCTAGTTACCATGATCCGACGAACCATTGGTGTTCATCGGTCGAATTGGCACAACATGTTATTTTCAGCGCTATGGGCATACCGAACCTCAGTGAAAAATTCAACAGGGTTCACTCCTTTCCAGCTAGTTTATGGCTTAGAAGCTGTGTTACCCATTGAATGCGAAATCCCATCACTTCAAATGGCTGTCGAATTACTTCCAGCTACTTCCGAAGAGGAGACACGTTTATTGTACTTGGCTAAATTAGATGAGACTCGACGTGACGCTACATTGGCAATCGAGACTCACGCGAAACGAATGAAAGCTCAGTATGATAGAAATGTAACCCCTCGAAGTTTTTCGGAAGGAGACCTAGTACTATTATATGATCAAGCTAACGATAAGCTAGGTGCCGGAAAATTCGTTCCCATGTGGCATGGGCCCTACATTGTAAAGCGAAAGCTAGCAAAAGGGGCTTATGAGCTAGTTGACTTTGATGGGGACTCTTTGGGTAAACCCAGAAATGGACTTTACCTAAAGAGGTATTATGCTTAAATGAGGGGAATGGAGAAATTTTTAGATAGGTTAGATTTTCTTTCTAGCTAGCAAGTGTGTTAGTTTAGTCAGTGTGCTTAGCTTAGAGAGTGTGGTTTTTCGTCGTTATTCTGGCTTATCTTGGTTTTACTCTTGATATTGCAGATGTCGACGCCTCTCCAAACATATATTGGATTTGCTGATGGTGCTTGTCGTAGTACACGGAACATCTCTTCCGCAGCTTGGGTTATCTATTCGCCCTCTGACGAGTTAGTTTCTATGCATGGGGTAAGCCTCGGTCAAACAACAAACAACATTGCAGAATACAGTGCAGTGATTGAATTATTATCCGAATCTATTTCATTTGGAATTCGACGTTTGACAGTGAGGTTAGATTCTGAACTTGTTGTATTACAGCTTAATAGAGTTTATGCCATTAGGAATCCTGTGTTATTAAGGTTGTTTTTGAGAGTGCGTCTCTTGGAACGTGAATTTGATTACATTGAATATCAACATATTCCAAGGTCTTTGAATACATTAGCAGATGCAATTGCTTCTCGAATGTTGGACAGACATTTACGATAATCATGCAAGTAAATTTAAAAACATTTCATCACATATGTTAAACAAGATAAGCCGGTAATAGTGATATATATAGATAGAAGTGTGTCAAAAAAATATATACATCGTCTTCGATCATAGGTTGAAAACACCTTATGATCGGCAAAATGATAGTACAAAAAGTCAAAATGTCACATGTGACTACAAAAGTGACTAGTCAATCACTGGTGGTGCTCTCTGTATGACACCACTGCGCGGGCTACCTTACGCAAAAATCTCCTAAACGGTCCAGGGACCGCGACTACAAAACGCTGAAGCCTGATAGGAATATCATCCATAGTAGTCTCAGGTATGTCTGCCGTGAGACGCTCTAGATCATGCTCCAACTCAGCTAGTACGTCTGCAGCCGCGTCCTGTGGGGCCGGTACCGGTGCAGCTGGATGTAGTCTATCAAAAGGCCGGAGGTTGGCTGGACGCTGTGGACCAACATCTGCATTTTGAAAAGTTTTACTATTAGTTTTGAGACGATATATATGAAAAATTAAAAAAATTCATAATTAGAAAACTTGTGAAAATAAAAGTACCTCTGTCGTCCCATTGTTCTCCCTGTGGAAGAACCATGTCCGGATCACCTCTGAAATCCATTCCGGCATACGGAAAGTCCTGTATCGAAAAAACCTGGTCCTCTAACCAGTGAAAGTAACTATCTGAGAATCGAACCACTGCCGCACCCTCGTCAGGATGCCGGGCCATCACCGCAACCCATCGTATCAGCTTTGGCTCCCGAGGACCCAAGATATCAACAGTGAGTTGCTGAGGGATCAACATTGGAACTCTCTCCAAGGCAAAGCTCACGACTATAGGCCCATATCCAAAAGTCTTTAGTCGTCCGTTCTTTGCCTTGGTCAATTGGCTCTTCATATGAGCCGACACAGCTTCACACCAGTTGAAAATGGTGCCTTGGTAACAGTCAATTGCCATCCGCATTTGGGATCCGGAAGCAATGTGTAAAGCGGCCGCGCCGCAAATTCTGGTAACCGTGAACGCTATGACTTTGAGTTCCGGTAGAGTGATGTGTTTTATCTCTATGCCTTTTGAATGGTGAGCCCCACGTGTGCACCAATCCTCGCGGAGACTATCAAGGGATTGGCCACCCGGCCTAGTCCCCGCAAGACTGAGTTGCTCACCTCTGTTCGGCAAGCCAGTGAGAAAGTATACATCGAGGGCTCTATCTCGAGCTGGTGCCCTCCTATGTAAAAGCATTGTTCTTGAACGTTCCATCGCTCAACCAGCCATTCCAAGAATCTTACCTGGCCCCTCATGCCCGGTATGGTCCAATATTTGTATAATCCGCATGCTCTTAGGGCATCCAGAGAAGGTTGGTGATTTATTGCAGCTTCATCTTCCTCTACATGCTCTCTTTCTCTCCAGTCTAACATGATTATTGCCCTGCATATCAAAAATAGCAATTAGAAATTGATTTGGGAATTTTTGGTGGTTTTTTGAGAGAGTTGGGGTTTTGAAATGCGCACTTCTCGGAAGACGCACCCCGGCTTTGTAGCACAGGGCGCCCGGACGCAGCTGGCCTGAAGGCGGGCTGCGTCTTCCGACCGTTTTCCCGTATGAGAAAAAGTCGGGGGACGCAGGTCACCCGAAGGGCACCTGCGTCCGCCGAGAGGCGCATTCCAAAACCAAAACCCCCCCAAAAAATGAAACTAAGACCTAAAAATTAATTCTAAACGGATAGAAATGCAGAGTAGGATGTGTAAAATACCTGGATGAGACGGCGTTCGATTCCGACGGTCAGATTTTCCGCAGCAACCACGGGAAGTTTCTTGTCAAAAGCTCCTTTTTCAACCTCCAAAGTCAAACGGTAAAAATGACATGGTAAAAGGTCTTTTTATAGGTTTTTTGGATGAATTAGTTCATTTTTTACCATGAAAAGTTGTTTTTCGATGTATTTTTGCCTATTTTAAACAGGTATGAGTAATGTGTCGCTTTTGTGCAGGACAAAGGGATTTCAAGGGAAATTGTAATTTTTTCACAAATAAAATATCAGAGTCATCTTTTAAGCCCTTTTCTGACTCCTAAAAAATGAAAAGATCGCCGAGCGTTTCTTTTACACTCGTTAAAACGGAATTAAAAGACGGTCCCCTTTTAGCTCTTTTCTGACCGCAAAATCAGGAAAAGATTGCCGGGTTTTTGTCGTTTCGAACTCGATAAGGAAATAAAACGACGTGTCCTTGATCGCTTTTTACTTTTCAGGTCGACGACACTATTATGAAAGTACTCCTTGGTCGCAAGATCAAGCGGTTCCCCCAGGTATTATTTTATACTTTTTCGGGCTTGAGGGACACAAATATACGAAAAAGTTCAACGTGGAGTCTCCTTTTGTTTTTTCAGACTCTCTAAAAATGAAAAACGCCGAGTTTCTCCTATACTGGACTCGTTAAACTTTTACAGTAAAGGACCTGTTCAATTACAAACAGGAACGAACCACTCCTTCCTAGGGTTCGAATTTAAACTAGGTTGGACTCGTCCGAAGGATGAGCTTATAATCAAGCATATGTTATCCTCCTCAAGCTTGTTAAAAATAAAGAGGTACTTGCTAGAAATGGTGGGGGAAAAGAGAGAAGAATGAGCCTATTTGTTACCTTTTATCTCAAAAGAAACTTTATTACCGCTCTTGAACACGACACTTTTCATTCACCTGGGTTGGGAAATCTTTTACCTCACAGTTGACCAAACCACTTTGAAAGTCTTTAACCGGGTTCCGGGGATTAACTTTGAGTTATTCGTCACCAAGCCATCTGTTGTGTCGTTATGTGTTCAAGAGGTCTGCAAGCAAAAACTTTCATCTGCAAAATACTTGTCATCCATTTGACCATCCCTGAGTCAGTCCTTACAGCAACATTTCTTCAACTTGAACAATGATTTCGTGTTGCGGGCTTGCCTGCAACGGGTCGCTTTCTATCGACATCGACACATTATCTAGAAAGATGACTTAGGAATCGACAGCACCTTGAAGTCTGCATGCATCAATGGCAGGTTTCTCGCCTTTGACGTCAGTTTACATCATTGACTTTCGATCAAAGGATTCCATGAAGTGTTCGACATCAAAACATCTATTCACATTTCACGGGTTGTGCTTGGTACTTTGAGAACCATTGACATTACTGGTGGTTTCTCTCACGCTTGTTAACAGTTTGCATCATCGACTGGTAATCAAGTGGTTTCTAACATGTTCGACATCGAATCATTTAATCACATGGCTAGAATCGTACCAATTCGGGAAGTAGAAGTGAAGACCCTGGATCTAGTTTCTACCATCCAGGCTGCGAGGAGTTTTGTATTCATTATCTATGTAGACTAATCATAAACAGATGGCTGCGTCCATACTGTGTCTACAAAAGTCTATAAAAATGATGTACTGCAAGATCATTCCTGTATCAGAATAGTTAGTCCATTAGTTAAAGTTTTGAATCTGAGTATGGGAATGCCTACCTCAGTGATGATATAATCTTATACATGTATTTTGTGTTGAAAATTGCAGGTTCCAACCAGGCCATCCACAAGACAATCCTTGAAATGATAAAGCGCTTCACCCTTCCTAGAATTACAAAACCCTAAATCTATTCCAGGCTTCGCACTTTAGGGGGCAATCTGTTACACTAAAAAATGTCACCATGACCACTTACAGTTAGTATGGCTCAAATCAACAGTCATGCTACCCCCTTAGGCAAGTCTTATGCCTCTGTTATCCATCTCAAACTCAAAGAAGAGAGAAAGTCTTGTAAAAAATATGTTTATCTCTGGGGTCGCAGGTTCTCTCTAGCCTTACCTGCGGGGACGCTGACCATGTTCACAAAAGGTGCGTCCTTGGACGCTCTGTATGTTAAGGGACAGGTGCGTCCTTCTGTAAAAGGCAAAATGCGCGAGTTTCATCTTAAAAAAGTTACTTGTGGTTACTTCTAGAACTTTCTAGAGGTCGGTTTGATGATTTGGATGCGCCTCCAGTTGGTTCATGTATCTCTATTAAGGGGGAACTTATCCCATCAATAAGGGAGCTATCCCACCCAAAGAGGGGGATTATCCCATTGATGGTGGACCTGAATAACCTCTTTACAGCACTATAAATAAAGACATTGAGCCAGAGGGAGGGGAGGTTGGAGCTATACATTTTCTTTGGGTAAATGCTGCAGGAATTAGGACTCCCATTTAGAACCTTGTGAGGAGAGATTGTCTTTGCTTGATTCTACTTGGAAGTGGGTGAGCTTTGTCAAAGTAGAGGAAAACCCTTGATGGACCCTGGGAGGAACTTGCACAACACCAAGGCCAGGTTGTAAGAGTTTCTTTGTTTCGTTATTAATACAAACTGGTTTATTTTTCTCAATAGCTTGTGTTAATGAGTTATTTCATGTGTTCCTTGGTCTGCATGTTAAATATATGTTTTATTATATGAAATGCAAGTGCTTGGTAATTGTTTGATTGTTTGTGGTTGCAGGAATTGACTTGAAGGAGGAGCTCATCCGGATCGGCAAGGACGGACTACAACAACCGCGTTTTGGAATAAGGTAAGCCTAAACACTTGTAGTTTTCATGTGTTAAAAGATATATTTAGAGAAAGATCACTCCATTTTGTCTTGTTTGTCGCTAGAGAGTTTAGACTCCTAGGGAGGTCAGTTGTGTCCGCACAAACGACTTTTTCCGCCACGACATGGGGTTAATCATCTTGGGGTTCTAATACCACCTTATCTGAAATGGGGACCTAAACGCTTCTTGTCAAACTTACAAGAACCTCTCCCACTCCAAAGCTTATATATTCCCAAGATCTATGCTTATGATTGACAATTTGTGGAATTAAAGGACTTGAAATAGGTGTATGCTTTTGTTTTCCTTTAACTATTAAGTGCTTATGTTCATTTGCTTAAACTGATATGAAATGCATATAATAGTAAATAAAGCAGCAAATAAGCAAACCACATAAGGCAACAATATAATATGGAGTTCACCCTAATATCTTGGGCTACATCTCCTTGATCTCTAATCAACTCGATTAGGCTCTTTGGGATTATGGTAAACTTCTTTTACAAGTTCCACACTCAACTCCATTGGTTTACAACTGAACCTATGGGTTTAGAATACCATCTTATCCTGCTAGTTGTCCATACTCTGCAGACAGATCTAGGCTTCTCTGGACTAGACTCCTTCAATTAGCGCTCCAGGCTATCTTGAGCTCCTGGATTGCACCAACTCCCTCAGAATTCTTTTACTGTCTCTGGAATTCCTTCTTCTATCTTCAGCACACATCAGACACCAACAACAGCTTGATCATTTGATCTCTTTTCTGTTCTGAACTTCATTACAGCTCCAAGGCTCTTAGAAATCTGGTTTGAGCTCTTTGGCTTTGGCTCTCATGAGCTTCTGGTTTCGCTTGACCTCCAAGCGACCCTCTACTTCTGAGTCACCCGGACTCCGCAGGTTGCCTCCTCTGGGCTTACACTCAACATTCAATCATCTCTGAGCCTATTGGGCTTCTCTGCACTTCTCCTGAGGATAACTTTGCCTCTCTGTGTTATCAGTGGTTCGCTTGACCTCCAAGCAAATCTCAGTAGCCTTCCGCTGCCTCCAACCTCTGGTGGCTCTCGGCTTTCACGAGCTTCTAGTTTTGCTCAACCTCCAAGCGACCCTCTGCTTCTGAGTCACCCCGAATCTGTAGACTGCCTCCTCTAGGCTTACACTCAGCATTCATCTCTGAGCCTCTTGGGCTTCTCTACGCTTCTTCTGAGCATAACTCTGCCTATTTGTGTTATCAGTGGTTCACTCAACCTCCAAGCAAATCTCAGCAACCTTCAGCAGCCCTGTCCATTGAGCTCCATGTCCTTTTTTGTAATACATTAGTTACAGTCACCTCCTTCATTGAAGACCAACTATTTCATTACAAGAATCTGTTTACAAATGGAAAGGAACCGGCGAGCATGGCCACCCAATCATTTTTCCTTCCTCTGGCTGAAATAGGAAAATAACGGAAATACACAAGAAAGTGTACGCAAAACACATCATGAGCCTTTGAGCCAGAACTCAAATAGAATTTAATCACATTGATAAACCTATCAGGTCCGTCGTGTCATCGCAAATTGAAATCGCACAGGCATAATGCTTAAAACCCAAGAAATGGACAAAAAATCAATACACGGGGATACACTGAAAATCCTAAAATCCAGACTTCAAATAATATGCAATCGCGTCCCTTTCTCTATCGGATCTGCGCCTTGATTGTTGATAACAATCACATTATCATATGTGCACTGGCCCTTGTATTGTTGCGATGCGATTCACTGATCACCGATCGGCGCTATCGCATATCGCACAGTTGCATAATTGCATGTCGCATTGTCCTCCCGCCAGGCCTTTATCCCTTCAATGCTCCAATCCGATACATCTTACAGATTCGATAAGGGTTTAGGCTATGGAACATAATACTTCGAGTCCACCTCCACATCGCTCCATCGCCGATCACTTTGTCGCACATCACAACATCGGCATATCACCAATCGGCCTACCCAGGGCTCCAATGTCGCACGAAGGCCTTCCTTCGATGCGATATATTGGAGACCACTATCGGGGAGCCCTTAAGACCTGTTGCTCTGCCCTTTAAACCTTTCTGATGTGATTTTATTTAAGAGATTCACATTCTCCATTAAGTCCCATTTAACAAGAAAATATCTCCTTTTCAAAGGACAATGGGCAATTTTCTTTTTACAATATCTCCTTCATCTGAAGTTTGTTTTCACCCATTCAAATTGTGTTAGATTCAGAATAAAGAGATCTTTGCAATGAGACTATTTCCAAGAGCATCCTTTGACCTTAATTTTCCTCTGTGAGAAAGATTTTTAGACTTAGAAGTCTATTCTAGATCCATTTTGGATCAGTTATAAACAAAAATCCTTAACGGATTGGAAATACTTAAGGCAAGGCAAAGGTCAGGATGTTCAAAGCTTTATAGGGGAATTTAGAAAACAGGCACTTAATTTGGGCATTGCACTTGACTCGCCTAAAGTAGTAACTAAGTATATTGTATCATTACATAGTTACCTTAGACATTCATTATTATTGTTTGAACCAACTACTATTGACTCGGCCAGTGTAAAGGCCATCCATCTTGAGAATAGGGGCAAAAATGAAAGAGATGATCATTTCAAGAAACCACCTTTCAAACCTCCAAATGGAAAACCCAAAGTGAAAGGAAAAGTAAAGGAGAAGGGGACGGCATCAACCAGGAAAGATGAAGGAGAAAGACCTTATTACACTCACTGTAAAAAGGAAGGTAATGACGATGATCATTATTGGAAACTGTACCTAGAAAAGAGACCAAAGAAGTATGGAGGAAAAGGAAACTAGAAGACAGTGGAAACTGTGCAGCAAGACCTTGGATCTGATTCTGGAGATGAATCATTGATCACAACAGTAGGAACAATAGATACTCTTACACCTCATGTTAATTCTGAATCACATGAAGGCACTAGTTCAATAGATGAGTCTCTTCCTAATGAATGAAAGAGAATTGAGCTATTTCATATTAGAGTTATCATAAATCATGCAAAAGTGGAAACTCTATTTGATATCGGATCCCAAGAAAACTTAATTTCAAAGTCCTTGGTAAAGAAGCTAGGCTTAGAAACCAAACCACATCCACAACCTTACCCACTTGGATGGATACATGATAAAGAAAAACTGAATGTAACTAAGCAGTGCAAGGTTAAATTTGTGATTTCTTCTAAGCTAGTGGATGAGGTAAAACTTGATGTGATACCATTGGATATATGTGGCATGGTGTTAGGGAGTCCATATCTATATGATAGAAAGGCAATCTTCTTCTGTCATGAAAACAAATACCAAATCACAAAAGATGGGGTAGAATATCTTGTAACGGCTCATGGAACTAATGAACCAAGGGGTCATCAAACCGAGCACTTCTCCATGCGGCTCACTGATTATCTTAATGCCAAAGAAATATGGCACATGGAGGATGTGCGTGGATTATCGAGCACTAAACAAAATCACAGTGAAAAATTGTTACCCTCTTCCCCGCATTGATGACTTACTAGATCAGTGAAAGAATGCTATCTATTCCACCAAATTGGATTTGCGTAGTGGTTATCACCAGGTCCGAATTGCAGAGTAGGATGTGTGGAAAACCACCTTCAATACCAAATAGGGTTGTTTGAATGGATGGTGATGCCATTCGGACTTTGCAACACTCCAGCCACTTTCATGAGGGTCATGAATAATCTCTTTAGGCCTTTCATTGATGAATTTTTTCTTGTACATATAGATGATATTCTTATCTTTAGTAAAAGTTGGAATGAACATGTATGTCATGTGAAGAAATTTCTTGATGTATTGAAAAAAGAAAAACTCTGTGTAAAATTGTCAAAGTGTGAGTTTGGGAAAACCTCTTTGGTTTACCTAGTCATATTGTTGGTCATGGTCAGCTAAAAATTGATCCTTCTAAAGTTGAAGCAATTGTGAATTGGCCTAAGCCTACTAGTGTAACCAAGGTTCACAGCTTTTTGGGTGCAGTACATTATTGGAGGAGATTTATTGCTAATTTCTCTATTATTGCAGCACCTTTACACACATTGACAAGTATAAATCAAGTCTTTCAATGGGGACGAAAGCAGCAGAATTCCTTCGAAACACTGAAAGAAAAGATCAACACCGCACCGGTCTTGGCCTTACCAGATCTCCAACAGCCTTTCGAGATCAAGACAGATGCCAGCAGATATGTCATGGGATTTGTATTGATGCAGCAAAAGAATTTGATATGTTACCTTTCAAAGAAATTATCTTAGGCTGTGATAAACTATCCCACTTATGACAAGAAGTTATATGCCTTGCTCCAAAGTGTGAAAAAGTGGAAACACTACCTGATCGGCAAGGATACCATCATCCATATGGATCATCAGCCCTTGCAGTATCTTCAGTCACAAACCAAGTTCCAGCAATCTCGTCATTTCAGGTGGATGGGTTTTCTTCAACAGTTTCATCTGGTAATAAAGTATAAGAAGGGCACAAGCAACAAAGTGGACGATATGCTATCTCGCCCTCCTATTTCTGCTTCTGTTATTTTGCATAATGCTTGGTTATCTTTTGAAAGTTATGTTGAACAATATGCTAACGATGATGACTTTAAGGAGATTTATGCAAAACTAACCCATGGTCAACAGGTGGAAAACTAACACTTTCAGGGGAAACTGTTGTATTACCTTGGAAAATTGTGCATACCCATAGGAGAAAGGGTACATGTAATCCGGGAGGCCCACACCACCCTTGTGTCTAGCCATTTTGGTGTTGAAAAAACTTTGTGTCAAGTAAAAAGATTTTGTTTTTGGCCTCATATGAAGAACATTGTAACTCACTATGTAAAGGGATGTGTGATGTGTTTTGTTTCAAAGCACTCTAATAGAAAACTCGGGCTCTACACACCACTTCTTATTCTGAATTGTCCATGAGAAAGTGTGTCGATGGATCTTGTAGGAGGTTTTCCTTTGTCTAGAAAAAGTCACGACCATTTGTATGTCGTCGTTGACCGTATAAGTAAGATGTGCATTTTAATGCCTTGTAAAAAGCAGATCACTGCAGAGCAGACTGCTTATCTTTTCTTTCAGCATGTTTGGGTCCATTTTGGGTTGCCCACATCAATTGTGTCAGATCGGGACTCTTGCTTTCTCGGAGAGTTTTGGACCAACTTGTGGAAGATGATGGACACCAATTTGAAAATAAGCACGACATTTCATCCACAGATTGACGGACAAACAGAAGTTGTCAATCGCACCGTGGTACACTTGTTGTGAGACTATTGTGGGAAACATCCTAAGTTGTGGGATGAGCATATTCCATATGTGCAACATTCCTACAATCGAGCAGTACACTCATCTACGCATCGTTCACCATTTGAGACATGTTTTGGCTACCTACCAAAATATCCTTTTGATATGGTCTTTGGAAGGGAATATGACTCCAGTGGATGTGATGACAAGGAAAAAGCACAGAAATTCATTCAGCGGATCCAATTGATTCACCAAGCAGTACAGGAGCAGTTTGAGAAAAACATCGATTCGACCATCAATTTCAAGTGGGCGACAAAGTGTGGTTCCATATCAGCAAGGACAAGAAGAAGGGAGAACAGAAGAAGTTGCGACCGATCCGGTATGGTCCATTCACCATCTTGGAGAAGATTGGAAACAATGCCTTTCATCTTGATTTGCCAATATATATGCAAATGTACTCCGTAGTGAATGTGGAAAACTTAAAGCTATATGAGCCACCATTGATTATGGACACCGAAGAGGTGGGCACAATTCCTATAGTTGATGAATTTTCACCAAAGTATCTCGAAGAATTACCTGAGGACATCATCCTTGACAGAAGGACCAGGACTTCATGATGGGGAGATGTGGAATACCTTAGAATTGGTTTCAAGGGGATGCACCCTAGCAAGGAAAAATGGCTGGAAAAAGAAAGAGTGAGGGAATAATTCCCTCACTTTCCAATTAATTGATAAAGCTTTTGGCAGTCGAAAAGCTCCTCAATGGGGAGGATTGATCCAAGTGGATCTCCAGACACCAGTGGCATGGAAAAGGCTCAAAATTCAAAATGGTGGAAAGACGATTAACTTGACATCATATCAAAGTGCTCGTCTCCCTGATTCCAATGGTGTGAACGGCGCTCCAATCCAAGTTTGGATGAAGGAGATAGAGGCAGTCAAAGTTTGGTTGAGTTTTGTTGGCTAGGCAGGATTAATGGAGACACAATTTGGACTTTTCCGACAAATGGAATCCATCCAACTCTAGCCAGATTCTGGGAGAAATTGTCACCTAGTTAAAAATACTCCTTCGGTCAAAATCCAAATTTTCAAAAATGGCCTGTTGTTTTTTTATTACAGAAAAAATTATAAAAAAAGGGTGGCGGGCCACCATCCCCGCCACCCCCAATCTCATCAATACAATTACTAATGGAGGGGCAGACCATGACCCTCAACCCCTCCCCCCCATTCACAGGACTGTTGTATGCAGGTGGAAGTTTGGGTGGGTCGGCCCTTGGGGCACAGACCCAACCCTAGTAGAAACAAAATAACGTGCATAAAAGGTGGGCTGGCCCTTGGGGCGCGGACCCAACCTTCCACCCACCAACTATTAACGAAGACACCAACGGTAAGTGAAGTGGGTGGGTCGCCCAAGGCGGGCCCAGCTCAAACCAAATGTTTAAAAATTAACATTCAGTTGTGTTGAAAAAAGAGGAGGCAGGGTTTGACCGCCCGACCTCCTCCATAATAACCGGATCGCAAACCAACTCGCCAATGGAAGTTCTTGTGATGTCTACCACTTACTTATTATTTAAACGCAGTTTATCAGTATGCCCAGGGCAGAGGAGGAGAGTGCATGTAGTTCGAGGCAGATTTTGCAGGTGGGCCAGATTTTCACTTTGTCATATTTTGACAAATTTTATATGGTTTCAGTGTTCCTCGACACCACGAACGCAATGGCGATGTTCATTTCTCCATCAGAGTTCCGAATTTTTCGGTCATTTTTCAGTATGGAGGTATAAAACTCCTTTTTTGTAACTGATGCTTGTATTCTTCTTTCTCATGCCACTTAATGAATGAAGGCCTCCCCATTGATCGAGTAGGGCCTGGAGACGTAGTTCAAGTTAGACGAACTTCATTATCAAGTCTTGTTGTCTTATTTCATGTTTTATGTGTTTCTCCTCTTCTCTCATGTGCACATTAAATTTCTATGTTAAGCTACAATTTATGCATGTAATTATTTAATACATCTATAAGAAAAAGATTTTGGATCAAGGAAAATGCCTCAGTTGCACTCAACTCATTCCATTCTCCGATCAAGGGTGTATAGGTAATTGTATAGGTGGTCCAATGAATGGATAACATCCAGTTGGGATTCATGGCAATCCGGAATCATTCTTCCAAGAAGAAACTTCATTTTACAGTAAAAGCGTACTTTATTCATGTACTAATTAGATCTTCCTCTCATATGTCCCGTGTATGGAATCCACTCATTCTATTCCATCAAAACCTTAGTACCAAAGTGGGAAGTTTTGTGGGATGATTCCTTTCCTTTTGCCAAGGTAATTTCTACCTAACTATAGTCTGGTGTAAGTTCTCAATAACATGAATTTAATGCTACTATATGGTGATGCAACAAAGAGTTACCTTGTTGGGTTGTCTCCTGATAATAAGTGGTCCCATGCCTAACACGGGCCCCTTGACATGGCATGATTTTCCAAACTACAACTAATCTAATAAAGAATAATGATTCTTCCTAGTGAAGACACACCCCTCACGATGAACAAATAGACACCAACGCCTACAACCCCAAAAGATAATGACAACTATAAAATACAGGGGATATGACCATTTTAATTCATTCTTCATCCCCAAAATCACCTTGCACCTGTGTATTAATCTAACCCAACTCCAAACGGAAATCCATAGCATCCCTTGTCAATCTATCGAACCATACAACCACCCCTACTGAAATGTTATGTCCTCAAAACCAATGTGGCCTACCCCCTACCACTGCTGCAAAAACCCGTCAACCTTAGGTGCATTCAACCCACTAGAAATTTTCCTGAGAGACACCACTTCACCACATAAATATGATATTCATAAGAATGTTGAGAGAGGATAAGGTAGGGGTATCCCTTTTAGGTAACTAAATAAACCTTCCTGATCCCAAAAAATATCACAATGTCAAGCGAGACCATTGAAAAATAGGATCCACAACCAATAGACTACCCCAACAAAAGCACTACCAACATAATAAATTCCCCATGATTAAAAAAGGAAACAATTCTACCAATATTAACAGAAATTAGAAACACAGGATGACACTGCATTGCATGCATCACAGAACAAGACCAAATCCAACATAAAATCCAATGAGGATGGTAAGGAACTACCAAATTTTGATAGTGATGATAATAGATATTGTACTACTTAGTGACAACATTTAGAAACCTAAAATTTTCCCAATTTGGTAGAGGAAAGCTAGAGGACCTTCCTTTTGTCTAAGACAATTTCATAATCCACTAGATTGTGAAACTGCTTTGGCTTCGAAAACAACTGTTAATTGACGTAGGCCTGTCCTACTCCAATTTTCTCTTCCACATGAGGCTTATGGTTTTTGCCTCCTTTCCACCAAGCACACTCGCAGGTAGGCCACTACAATTTATTTGCTAACCAAACTACTCACTCTTCCAGCCTCCAACCACCAAGCATAGATGTTTTCCTCCCTTGGATTACCTCCTATCAATGCATTTTGGCCCTCAATACCCTCAAATTAAATCTATAAAACATTCCCTTTACACAACACGATGCTTAAAATTCTTTCAATAACTCTCATCAAATGCTTAAACTCCTTGGTCATCCCGCTCATGGCCTCCCAATGATGTTTCCTCTATACTACCCCTTACATGATGATTACCAATTCATGTGCAATTAAGCCTCGTGAGGGGAATTATGCCACATCCCTCAACAAATTCGGTAGGTTGGGTAGTGGCATACCACCCCCCTTCTTCCACGCACATCACCCCATCCAAGGCTAGATAATCTTGGAGCACCAATTTCCTGTAGGAATCCTTTAGAGGAGACTCAAGCAACTGAGACCATGATGAGGTCATTAGAGTAGAATATTCAAGGCTTCCATGATTGGCTAGTAAGTTTGTTATTTTGTTCCCCATTTGTCAGACATGTGATAGAATGAGGGAAGGAATATTTGACAACATGAAGTATACCTATTCCAGCAATGACTCTAGCCTCCAACTTGATGACACTTTATGGATGCAAGATATTACTTGAATCTTGCAAAGCATGTTGATGATAATCTGAGTGTCCCCTTCTACCAATAGCTTGGTGTAGGCCTGATTTTGAGTTATTTCAAGACCCATATAGATTCCCATCAATTCTATTGTGTTGTTACTACTAATGCCAAAATTTCTTGAGTATATATACATTGACCTTTCTAAAATATCTCTAAATATGCCCCCAAGCCTTGTTGATCTTGGGTTTCCTTTTGTCCCTCCATCAAAGTTCAATTTAGAAATGTTTGTGGTGGAGGGCTCCAAGAGGTTGGGCTTGCAGCCAACGAAATCATGGGGGGTTAAGAAGGGAGGTGCATAAGAGGGGATGGAACCATCAATGTAACAACATAGCCTCTAATCCAAACACCTTCCAATCTTCCCGAGCCAAGTTGAGTGAAAGAATTAATTCTCTAACTTGAACCACTATCATATTCCAAACAAAATCAAAAGGCCTTGCCTATCCATTAAAAATCAACCAATTCATCTCCTTCCATATACCCCATAGCACAAAGCCTAGGGTGAGGAACCATATGTGATTAAGAATCAAATTGACAAAGACTTGTGATCTCCAAAGAATTATGGTATTACATATGTTCGTGGGACCTCTATTAGATCTTTCAAGGAAGTCATGCAATATGATCCATAGGTCCCTTAAAAATGTACATGAATTAAATATATGCTCCAAACTTTACAAATTAATGAAGCAGAGTAGGCATCGTGAAGGGCCTTGGTGATTTCGCTTTTGAATATTCTCCCATGTTAATGACTTATGTTGTAACAACATGCAGAGGAATATTGATACCTTGGGCCAAATATCTGGCTTCCAAATATTTGTCCGCACTTATTCCTTTCATATATCTTTGTGTCCTTCTTCTATGTGATAATCTTCTTCAATAGAAAAAGTACCTTTAGGTCCACAAATCTAGAAAAATTGTTCCTCTTGGTTATATAGAGGTATTTTACGGTCCCTTGGGTTTTTCCAACAGTATCACATGCAACCCCCTCTAAATGGGGTGGCTAGTGAAATCCATCTATGCCATTTATGCTCATTTATTTCCTCTAACCAATAATCCACTATTGTAATTATATCATTGGCTTCCATGTGTTGTCTTAATTTTTCCAACTCATCTTTGGTTTTAACCTAGGTAATTGTTGCTAAGAGTCTGCCCCAAACAATATTGTGCACCAATTTTTAACTTCTTAGAAGCAATACTTTTGAATTAGATCGATCCCCTTCTTGGCCAAGTTCCAAATAGATGAGCTAGGGGTTGAAGTGTTCATTCTAATTATAATTTTTTGACGCAATTAAGGTGCATACTTATACTTCCAAATTTGTTTGCAAATGTCTAATCCCCCTTATATCCATATCCACCAAATCTTTACACCCAGGACAATTGTCATAATTGTTGGATCCCGAAGGCCCAATCCTCCCCTAAGAATGGGCTTGCACATGGTATTCTACGCTACAAGTGGCCATTTCTTCTCAAAATGAGGGCCTCCCCATAAAAAATTTCTCTGAATATGGAGGAATTCCTAAATAATATGGGTAGACACCACCATTGTTGAGCATAGATAAAAAGGAGGATCTTGAAGAGTAGCCATAAGTAATACCAAACGACATGTGATGTTCAATGATCTAAATGCCCAACTTGATAATTCTTTATGGAATTTAGTAAGGAGATCCTCCTATAAACTCCATTTAATTGAGGTCTCTTCTAGTGGGGCACTCAAATACTTAGATGGGAGTTGACATATGTAGATAACCAAAATTTTGGCTACATGTCTTTGGACAGTTATAGGAGTATTAAAAAAGAAAAGTTTTGACTTAGCTCTATTTATATCCATACCTGAAGCCAAAAAGAATTGATCCAAAATTTGATTGAAGACTCAAGCTTATTTTACCGATGGAGTGCCAAATCCCATGGTTTTGTCAATAAATTGTTGATGAGTGAGGGGAAAACATTCCCCATATAGTCTAAGGTCGTACAATTTTTTCTCAGTTGTTTTTTCTTTAAGCATATGCCCTAATCCCTCCATCGTAATGATAAATAAAAAGCGCGATAAGGGGTTTCCTTTTTTAATCACTCGAGAGAAATGGAAAGGCAATGACGGAGATCCATTGACCAAAATTGGAAAGGATGTGGAAGAGATAAGATTATAAATCCAATAGATCCATTCTCCTGCAAACCCAAATGCTCTTAAAATACTCTACAATAATTCCCAATTCAAATTGTTATAGGCCTACAATAAATCTAATTTTATCATCATCCCCAGTTTCTTTGTGACCCTTAGAGAGTGTATTTCCTCATGGGAAACCATTATGCCATCTAAGATTTGTTGTCCTTAATACCTATTTTTTCTAGTGATATGATTTGGGGAAGAAATGGTTTAAGTCTATTTGTAACAATCTTGTGTTGTCACTGCAACAAACACCCTCCAAAAATTTTCCTACACTTGAATTTTGGAGCCTCCTGAGGATATTTTCATATGTCGTTCCATGTTTGTCTAATGTTTTGCAAATTATTAAGTCTTCTTCTAAGTGTCAAATTCACTTTCTCACACATGCTATGTCTTCGATGAATTCACAAACACACATCTTGTATGCAAGCTTAGATAGCCATTGTGTAGCTCTTGAAGGTAAGGCTTGCGCAATCACTAGTGACAATGATTATCCAATCCATAAGCATAGTGTATTGTGCAATAAGTATCAACAGTTAGTGCACACTCTCCATTGAAAGTCTTCCTCACTTCGATTGCAATTTCATTTCTATTCCTGTGAGTTTTCTCAATTATCACTATGGCACACCTTTGTTTTCGCAAGTGTCATTTTCACATTCAAAATTGTTGTTTTTACTTGCATTCACTTTAATAAGTGTTGTTTTCATGTTATATTTTCTCTAGCATGTGTCACTTTCACTTTATTTAATCCTTTACAAGTGACGTCTTTTAGCGTGGCAAGTGTCGCACGGTGTAAAAGTGGAGTTATGGTTCACTTCAAGAGGAAACTTTTGGACCAATGGGTCCTATCTATCATGTAGACATGTATTAGACTAATTCCCAAAGTTTTATGCCCTGGTGTACTAGTGTCGTCACGGTCATCGCAAAGTACATCTTAAGTGTCACACTTCAAGGAGAATATTGTTTTGTTGTCGCACCAAGGGGATCATGTTGATTCTGGGTGCTAAATGTTTAATGTTGTCTCATTGATTGCATTGAGTTTTTTATTATCTTCAATTCCAACCTTAGTTTCATCTCTACCTCATTGATCCCGCACTTAATCAAATTTCGGAAATTTTCATGCCTGACCAGTCAAAGCTCGCTCTTCCCCTTTGAACTCCGCATTGCGTAGCTGCAAGCCTCAAGAATGCATCCCTGCCCCTTGGAACTCCAAGGACTACGCATTGCATAGTCATAGTGCCCAAGGATTTCATCTTGGCCTCCAAAACTGCACAATCCTACCTCGAAGCCATTCCCCTTCTGTGAATTGTGCAGTTGGCAGCAGTAGTATGTCTCCCTACCTACTTGAACTATACAACTGTACAATCCTTTGGCCCTCTCTCTCTCCTAAACTGCGCATTATGCAATTACAGTGGGTAATCCTACCTCACTATGACCCTCAATTGCGCAATATTGTCTCTTGGGCCTCCAGTGCTACACATTGCACAGTGACAAGCATCAATACCTCACTCTTGGCCTCTGGAACTGCGCATTATGCAATCGTTGAACCTTCCTCCCTGTCCAGCACTTAGCTCTAGGTCAATCAATGGATTTCATGAAGAGAGTTAGACTATGGATTTTCCTAACTGATTTTTCCTTGTCATGAATGAATTTTACTTCCAGGTATTGTATCTTGACATGACAAGATGGTGTTCAAGAAAGATAACAAGGATACCATGCAAGATGACACTCATGAAAACTGCAAAACATAATATTCATCAAGCAAGAAGATGAATGGACATGCATTTACAACAAAAGACCAAATATCAAAATCACATGAAGACTCCATATCATGCAATCCCTTGGAGGGTGAAGATGAATAACAAATAATATATTTCATGAAGATGAAGTACTGAACAAACCTCTCACTAATATTATAGACAAAGCAACAGGAGGAACAACTTGGCATTGCCACTTCATCATGGAGTCCATGTCATCATTGTCAAGTTGTGACTTGTACCAGTGCCATCACAATTTCATGTGTGGCATGTTCCTTGCCACATCATTTTTATATGTAATGATATAATTATCAAAATTAAAGTACAAAATGTAATGTGTGGAAGTCCAAGATTCATAAGTGGAATATAAAGAGTCGCATATTCATATATGGACAAAAGAGTCTTTAGGAAAAGTCCAAAAGTCATATAAAAGTCCAAAAGGTAACATTAGAAGTCCAAGAGTCATGAGGGTAACCCAAGAGTCATAGGGGATATGAAAGGTCATCCATCTTGTTATAAATTAAACCTCATAACTCAAGCAAAGGGATTTTGGAGGCTTAAGTTTATGTAGAGCTAGCCTTGGCTTCTTTAGCTTGGAATAGGAGAGAAGATCATTCCTTGGAGAAGAAAGAAGTGACTTAATGTTCCATTATTGGGGCTAGTGGCTCGCCATTGTAATGGTGTACTTGGATATTTCACCTAATAATCAGAAGCTTGATGAGCCAACACATTTTCATGCATATATTGTGAATATTGTAAGACTATTCATTAGATGTTTGCAGTATAGGTTTTGTTCACATGTGCTAAGGAAATTGAACTATTTCATTGGATTTGGTACTTATCTTGTTGAATGTGTGTTTTAATTTCTTTATGTTCATTTTTTCTATGTTAACTATTTCACTAGATAACTAACAAACATTTCCTTGCTCTCATGTGTTGCTCTTAGGATAGTAATATTACCTTGCTTCTAGAGGCTCACTTTTATTTCCCTCTCATGAATTTTTTTGTTTACAAATTTAAATTGGTGTTTCACTTTGTCAACTTACTTGTTTATTTCAAAGGTTATGTAGTTACTCTCTTATGTGATTCATTTCATCCATGGAAAATCTTAGAGGTATGGTGGTCGGGCCTGTTGAGAAATCTAGGGGCAACAAGTTAGGTGATTTCTCTTACTTTGATAAGTGCTTGTGATATGGTTTTGCTTAAATTAATTGGATTCTTATTTCACTTGATTATATTTATTGTTATTTTCATCAAACAACTACCAAAAAATAAAGAAAAATGAGACAAGAGGACACAATATATAGGTGATTGTCTAGGGCCAAAACCTCTCCACTTGAGAGGAAAACCCACAAGAATTATTCTCTTCTTATATAACTTCAATTGATGAATTACAAGGGATATGACCCTTAACCAAGGCCCCTCAAATAACAAGTCAAATATTTCCTTGATGATATTTCCTTCTAGCAACTTCAACCTCACCAATTTATGCAACTTTAACCCCCAAGAAAATTCTTCTCCAACTTCGACCTCAAAGTAGATTCTTCTACAACTTCGACCTCCTGGTAGATTCTTCTCCAAAAACCCTATATCTTGCATGATAGAAAAATTATGGTAGATTATTCCTCCTTTCTTCTTCACTTGAGTTGATTATCTATCCTAGAGAACTCAACTTTCCATGGGTACTTCTTGATGCCCTAACTTGACTTCTGCAACTCAGTCTTTGTTGTTGCAAAAGGTGCCCTAATTTCTTCACATGTGTGAAGAGTAATAGTCCAAAATTCTCGCTCTTCTTTTATTCTTATTATCCTTCTTTTTGCACCTGTTCCTCTTCCTTGATCAAACTTATGTGAAGTGAGGGAGTTCTCTAAGTGAGCTCGAAGTCTCCCTTATATATAGGTCTCCTACTAGGTCAGATTGATTTTTTTAGGCCAACTTGATATTTGCACCATGATGAGGTCTTGGAGGGTCTTTGACTCTAGATTTGACTCAAATAAATTGTCTTTACAATATGTAACATGCCCAAAAGGGTCTTCCATATATGAAAAGGACTTAATTGACTTGTACTCTCAATTGCAATCCCCAAAAGCACTCAATTGGTGTTTGACCTATAAATAAATTTCCCTTGAGCATGAAGCCCATGCCTCAAGAACAAAAATAATATATTTATTTCCTCTTTACATAAAATATATAAAATCATGATTACATATGTCATTATGAAGACCGAACATAGTTACATATTTCAATAAGGTTGATACTCTAGATGGGGCTCCTACTCCAAATGGTGTGAGGTCTAGTTGGGACTTCACATCAGGGAGAACCCCTTGGTTGATGTAACACCTTCCTCTCAGACCTACCCAAAGTAACCATTCCAACTGGGGTAAACATGAGACGAGAGGCTACTATGATCAAATTCGACCTCCTATGTGACCCCGAGGAACTGGCATCAATGGAACATCACACACAATCATCCAACATCATCAACAGAACCCTTAGGAGACAAGTCATCCACTCGGACAGCATGCCCCTGGGTCCCACTGTTTTTTTAGGTCTCTTAGGCCATAGTCACTCTCATGCTATGGACAAGGGAGTGACCAACAACCTAAAATCACTCTCACGGACCTACCTGCTAGCTATTGTTGTGCCAGCGACCCCGGGATTTAAGCCACTTTTTCAGGCCGAGAGCCTGGGCCATTGCCCAGAATGGAATGATAGCATGAAATCAAGAAAAGTACAGGGAAAGAATGAAGCAAAAAAAATAAACTCAAAAAGACCTTAACCAGACCCCTACTAGCCATGATAGGCATTTCGTCAAACATATCATCGACATGTAACCTACATGTGTAAACAACATAATTAAGTGTAGGGATATCATACTTATATGAGAATCACTATGAACCATTGTTCCCTCATGCCATTTGTTTCATATTCATCTATTAGGTCATAGACACATTATCCATTCACATACAAGTAAAAACATGTTGAGAGCCATACATAGCTCCTATCATAAAATGTGCATATAACAAGCATAATAGGAATGTAAATACAATAAACATATCAACCATCAAAATCCATATATACATCAGTACCTTTTCACATGAAAATCAAGAGAATTAATTTCTCATTAATAAATGCAATAAACCAACCAAAGATGGGACTACCACATTCCACCCGAGTGTAGAATGGTTGAGCCAAATTTCTCTTCTGCCATTCACCCTCGTGCCATATTCTAAGGATAAATGTGGGATATCATATAACACATCAATCAAAACTCATCCAGGGCTTCCAGAGGCCATCCACCTCAACCCATCAAATAGTGATTCCACCTCACCGTCGGACTCATAAAATCATCATTAGATTGGTCTCCATCCGAGCCTTTCATGGCTTCTAGAGCATTTTTCCAACCAAGGTTTCAAGAACTAGTAACTCAACCCACAGCTTATATAGGGCTTCCAGAGCATTTGTCTAACCAAGGCTTTCAAGACTAGTAACTCAACCCACCAAGGGCTTCCAGAGCATTTGTACAACCAAGGCTTCTAGGACTAGTAACTCAACCCAAGCTATTACAGGGCTTCAAGAGCGTTTGTTCAACCAGGGCTTCCAGGACTAATAACTCAACCCAAGCTAAGGAAACATGAGAACCAACCAAAAATAAAAAATGAAAGTAAACCCACAATCACCACAGTTATCTAAGAAATGGCAAGGTTAGGCAATCCACTATCGATCTAGGCAATCCTCCATGCCAATGATAGATCATGACCAAAAATCCACATGCATATGCCATGCATGCCAAAACTAGTGAATAAATCATATGTGCAACTCAGTACCTGTAAGAAAATCTGATGTGGCTGTTGATATCGATGCCTCCTTGTGCTTTCCTACTTTTCCTTTGCTTTCTTGCTCCAAGAATCTAAGCATGCCACACCCTCCAAGACTGTTCCAAGAAAACTCTAAGTATCCAAGAGTATGAGAGAGAGAGAATAATGAGAGAGAGCTCCAACATTGAATTGACAAAAGGTTACCAACTGATCCTCATAAGCCTTTTTATGGATGAGGCCTCTATTTTCTTCATTTTCCATTGTTTTCCTTCATTTCCTCCTCACATGTAATATCTGACATTTCACCTCCTTTTTATCCTAATTTCTATTATTTTCATAAATAAATGTGCCAAAAATGCATTTTTTCCTTTTAATGCCTTAGCCATTGCCTTTTCCAATTTCCTTAGCCATAAACAACCGAATGAACACCCCCTAGGATGTCTTGCCCAACATTCAGCTTGGAATAAGTGTCCCATCAACTCTGTTAGCGCTCGAATCTGCCTCAGGCTGAAGAAGGAAAAACTTGAGGCAACATCAAACCAAGCTCAGCCTCGTAGCTAGCCCTACGAGGACAGGAGAGGGCTCTCTCCAGTCAATCTCAATAAAATGAGCAATAGGGTGCGAGATGACTTAAATGGGGACTGATTTTAGGCTAGTAAATAGATATGAAAGGGTATTTTGATAAATGACTGGGTTTTTTGGGCAGCGTGGGATCAAGGAACAACATGAACAAAGAAGTTAAATTAAAGACACAGATTATCTCCTGAGGCAAGATAGGCAAGAGATTTAATATCAAATTTGAAATACTGTGGAGTGGGTGAACTGTTGAGAAGTTGACAAGGGCATAGAAGATGAATCCTTGTCAAACAAAAGAAAACATTAAATATGAACACTTTCCCAAGGCAGAGCAATAAATTGGATTCTGCCTTTCTCACTTTAAAAGCATTCATCTGAAAATGATTACGAATGAACTATGAAACAGAAACAAGAGACATATGACACAGGAGAAGAAACACATGCTAAATTCATACCGCAAGGATCTCATGAAACAGAGCTGTACCATACAATTATTTCTCTGTCAAATCTGTACAATGAAGCCCTGGTTTTTTTCCTCCCACACTTTCCTCAGAAACTCAAAACCATTTACACATAATTTTCATACAATAAATAGATTTCATCTGAGGGGAAACAAATCGATGAAAAATAGGGAGTTGGAAAGCCAATCAAAGAAGATAGGAAAGAGCTGTCCATCTGTGCTGAGGACAAAGCAACGTTACATCTCATTTTCTCTGGTGACTAATTAAAAATCAAAAAATGTAACGTGGATCCCATGAAATCATGATTGAGGAAAAAAATGGGCGAGCGTTCCTATCTCCCTACCGTGGTAGATGTTCTGCGTTCTAATTTTGGCTTTTGGTCCTTTCACCTTATCGCTACCGTTTGAATAAAACCGATTTTTTAATAAAAATGGTTTTCCACTCAAATTTTGCCTTTAATGAAGATATTTTACTGGTGTTCTGTTGCATTTAAATCTGAAGTATACGTGGTTCCTTTTCCCTTTGAGTGAGTTCGGTAAGCACCTTGAATTTATGACCAACACCTTGACATCTGGTAGAGAAATCAAGTGTTTCTCTAACTGTCATTTCTGCGACGCGTAAGTCACGCTGGCTTATGTAAACAGATGTTTTGAAAGGAACAAACGCGTCCAGTCTATGCCCGTTGTAAGTGCTCTCTCCAGTCATCTATTCTATGCACATCACAACAATTTTTTGAGCTTCACACACATCTTCCTGGAGAACAGCACACCTAATAGTCTCAATTAACACCCATCTCAAGTGATTCAGACTCAATAAACTGAATGATTTGCAAAAGGAAGTAATTCTGCTTCTAAGAGCCTGCACTGATTTTATGAAACCCACTCTAATATCATCTTGTTCCTGTGCATTATCAAGAGTGTTTCCTTTCATCGGCCTGGTCGATACTGTTTTCATATGTGCTCTTCCCTTCATAATGTGCTGAACCAATGTCAATCCTATCAAAAGCTTCATCATCTATCTCCCATAGGTCCAATGAGCTACTGCTTAGACCTGATTTATATGACATTCTAGTTTCCCAGTCAAGAAAAATGAGAGCCGCTATAATATGTGGCACTATCTCAAAATTGTCATCTGAAACTTTAAGACAGAAAAAACTTCCATCGAGAACTTGTGCAAAAAAGTTGGCTATATGCAATGTTTCTTCCAATGATGCTTTATTTGTTTGTTAACATTCTTCAATTCCATTAGGCCATATTAAGGAAGACGCATATTTTGTCCAAGCAATGCGAGATATGAGTGCTGATGTAAGATGCTTCAACAATTCCTCACTTACAAGTCTTGCAGCTTCTTTGGAAATAATTCGCATTGGATCCTCTTCTGCTCCTCCAAGGACACATCGTAAAAAATGAACACATGAAGGGTTCTTTAGAGTGTTACGACGAGCAATGGCAACAGCTACCGCATCTAATCTCCTAGAATACCAGTTCTTAGCTTCAAAGCCTAACATTCCACATGATTTTTTCAACACTTTCTTGTCAATTAACTTGTCCAAATGGAAGCTGCGGTGAAGGAATAAAGCGATCCCCTGAAGTTGGCTGGGTTTTGACAGTACCCCGCATGCCTCCACTGTGAATCAAAACACTATGAAGAGTATATAGATTGCGCACACTTCTATCTGCATCTAGAAAGATATATTTGCCATTGTCTCTGTCCAAGTCAAGTGAAATAGAGGTTCATATCGATTATTTATCTTGATCATTGTGTCTCGCATGAAACCATATTCAACGCTTCAACTGAATTTGTAGTACAAGAGGAAAACCGAGGAAAAGAACACCTTTTCTTGCCTTCTGAAGTCCATATTGCTCTACGCGATATTTGTTATCACCATCAAGTTTTTTCAACTTCAACATACTTATCAAATGAAGCATAGACATCTCGGCAGCCTTTAACATCAAGCTGTAGATCATATAATGATTCCTTCCTTGTAGATTTATAATCCACATTTATGCACTCGATGTAGTTCAAATGATGTCTTTCAAATAGATGCTTTATTGTATCCTCACCAGCTATGCCCTTCATTTATCTTCTAACTTCTGGCAGAGTACGTGGTTTAGTTCCTGCCAATCCTCTGTAGTTCTCCCAAAATATTTTAGGTTGCAACCTGCTGATTCCGTAGCTACTGTAATATTCACCCAAGAAACGAAGACTCTTTACAACTTTAGGCCAGCTATCCATGCTAATCTTCTCCACTCAGCTTCACTCACTTTTAGGTACTCGGCTTCATGCAAATGTCAGCTTGAAATTTGTATTATATCAAAATAAAAACTGACATTCACGCGCTGGTTTCTGGAAAGAGGAAGGTGGGTTGTTGTAACAACGATCAACGATTCTCCCTGCAATCATTGTTCTCCTACAGCGCCACGGCAGATGGGCTCTTCACACATCCTTTCAAAGCTCTTTAGTTTGCCTCACATTGGAGCTTCTGGTTACTGGTTAAGATGATGTTGGTTGTCCATTACTCTGAATTCACGTTGCAGAATTGTAATGTCCCTATGTGATGACTCCTTGAAAATATTAGATTGGTCGATGGATTGGTTAACATTCCGAGGAATGCTGGTTTTGAATTAGATATCATCGAGACTTGGAACTTCAAACCTCTATAGTGAGCTCTATTTTCCATTCTAGATTCACGCGAGAAGTCTCTCCACACAAGCACGCAGTTTCGCTAGACAAGCATGTACAGTCAAGCTCTCCATTGTCCACGCATAGTTGTATGCTCTCCCACAATAAGTTGATGCTCGTCGTAATATTAATTAATATTAATTATCTAGTTTTAATATTAACTTTGGTTCATTAATCATTTAGTTATTAATTAGGTATTTATTAGCGCTATTAATTTCCTTTATTATTAATATTATTGATCTATTACCATTATTAATATTAATTAGGTTAATATATTAATTAATTTATATAGAAATTAATTAATTTATTATTTATTATTAATATTAATTAATGTCAATTAATTATTAAGTGATTACTAATTATCAATTGGTATGTATTAACTTTATTAATATTAATTAGGTTAATTAGTTTATATAACAATCAATTAATATATTATTTATTATTAATATTAATTAATGTCAATTAATTATCAAGTGATTACTAATTAGTATTTATTAACATTTTAATATCGATTAATTTAATATATTTATTAGTTTATAACAATTAATTAATTAATTATTATTAATATTAGTGTATTAATTATTATTAATATTAATATAATTTTCTCTAATCTTTAATTCTATTATATAAGTTTTTCCCTTTTAGAGAAGATTCTTCGGCGAAAATCACATGGAGTTTTTCCCTCTTAAATCATAATTAAATAAATCATTAAATAATTAATTGATTAAATAAAATAAAAAATTAAATTAAATAAAATAAATAAAATAAAATAAAAAAAATTTATCATATATTAAATAATTATTATTAGTATTACCATTTAGATTCTGAATTAAAATTAATCTATTAACTCACCTATAAATAAAATTAATATATAAATCTCAAAAATTAAAATTAAAATAAAAATAAATAAAATAATTGAATGAATTATTAATTAATTAATAAATAAATCAATAATTAATATTCAGCCGACTTCTGCTGATTTTAAAAATTTATTTTCCTCATTATTATTTATCTCCTTCTTAGCGGCTCTTCTTTTATCATCATTCTTAAGCCCTGAAGATGGATCCCAGTTGGGATTTGAAACATTGGAATAAAAATGTTCATACTGTGGATTCTCCGGTAACTGAATCAAAAGAACATATTCTCTACACACATCAACTCTCATCTGAGCTCAAATTAACCTCGTCGAAGATTAGAATAGGCAACGGATCAAATGATGTCGACAACAAATTGAATTTTTTGATGAGTCGATGATAAAATTCGGCCTTGGGGCTCTGTGCGGTGCGCGCACTCCCAGTGCACCACGCTTGGTGAGTGCGCCGCGTCAGTGCAAAAAATGCACTGTGGAGGGGCGCCCAATGCGTCGCGCGGCCTATGTGCGCTGCGCTCTAAGCCAATGCGCCGCGCATACTTATAACACAGTCTTAGTCTCAAAAAAAACAATCACCAGTTTTACCCTCTCTCCATGAGACTTGCAGAAAATTGCGAGCATATTCTCTGCACAGATGTTATTAACTAATTTGTTTGATGTACCCGGAACTAATTTTAGTTCCTTC
Source organism: Pinus tabuliformis (assembly GCA_031772625.1). Classification (NCBI taxonomy): domain Eukaryota; kingdom Viridiplantae; phylum Streptophyta; class Pinopsida; order Pinales; family Pinaceae; genus Pinus; species Pinus tabuliformis. The sequence goes on from CM062805.1 coordinate 1,356,721,496, forward strand.
CCACTAGTGACAGCCTGAACATTGCGAACAGGATTTGTCAAGGGGGCCATGCCCTGACTATTCGAAATTTGTTTAGGAGATACTCCTGGAACAACGCTTGGCAATGGACGAGGATTCTGAATTGAAGGTAAATCACTCTGTGGATCTTCTCTTTTTGACTTATTCTTTCCTTGATATCCAATTTTATCACAATTCTCTCTCCAGAAATCAAAAGTCATCTGCTTGAGTCTTGACTCCAACCGTATGAAGACTGCATTTTTTTTTTTAAATCCTGTTTATCATGTGCAGGTTCTATGAGGTTTGCTTCAAGAACACCTACTACACCTCTTCCTCTACTACTATTGTCTTGCCAAACCTTCCAAAATGGCATAATAAGCCGATTTTTATGATAAATATTGAACCCGTGAACATTAATGAGAGGAGCTTCCTTTGTAAATCCTATTGTTGTTGCAACCGATACCTCTTTCATCCCAACATCAAGTTGTGGCTTGTAGATTATTACTTTGGAAAATTTTAGATCATCAGCTAAACTATGATATTCAACTGGCTTTCCCCTTAGAATGATTTGAAAATTTGGAATCTTCCTCAGATAAAGAATAGATGCATAGGCATGTAATGAATATAAATGACGGTAAGAAATATGTGACTGAATCAATTCAGTAGCATGTTTTGTTCCTGACTTCAGTCCACCTCGCAATCTTATATCCTCCTTATCTGTGTCAAAATCAAGCTCCAGGATGCCATCATCATTAAGCCAAAGGTTGTAAACAATAATTTTTGTTCCATGAGGACCAATGTCATCGAACTGCTTCATAAGCTCATTTTTTGATGCATAGGGAGACCACTGCAATATTGTGGCCAAGTTTTTCGTCCAAGTACTTTCTGTGCTGCGAACTAACATTCTAGGTCCTTCATGATCTGATGGAAGCTCAAAATTGACCATTGGAACAATGATGTCATCCTGCCCAATTTTCCTCAAGAACGTATAGGAAAGGATCCCAATACTATGTGTTGACGAGCTACCAAAAGAACTTCGGGTGAAAACAATAGCATCTGCTCCTAGCCTCATCATGCTTGTTTTGAAACCATTACCATATTGTCCAATGGTAGTATTTGTGTTCTTCATGGAGTATCCCAAGCTCATGCACCGTCGGATGCATTTAGGATCCATACCCCCTCCATCATCCTGAAAAAGTAAAGCATGGTTGTAATCTCGTGGGTTAAAAATTTGGTCTGCTTTAACATAAGTTGCACCATTTTGGATCTCATCAACTGCATTATCAAGAAGCTCTGCAATCGCTCCAAATGCCCATTTGTGGGAGGTTGCATTAGAATGAATAAATTTAGGGTGTACACGAACATGGTCCATTCCACCTGTTGTAGTTCTTTTTTGTGTAGATTGAACATCATAATTGCTTGCTCTCCAAAACTGGTGATTTTCTCGGGCAAGAAATTCAGGCTGATTTGGCATTGAAGAGATGATTGGACGTATGCATGTGGTTTGATCATTTGCTATCAATGCCTGACTTGTTCGACTGACAAGACTTAGTCTAACATTGGCTCCAATTGGGATGGCAGTTGCCGCCCTGTGGAGGTTCCAAGAACTGCAGATCTTTGGGTGAGCAGACAGTGCCTTCGTCCATTGGGCTATGGAGTCCATGATTCCGACAAACCAGCATGACATCAATTTACTGACTAAACTTGACTCGAACTGACTCAATGCGAACTGAAATGATTGAAAAACTTAACTCTAGAAAACTAACTCAAAATACCTAGACCTGAACTTAAAACTTAAAGCTGGGTGGCAGTACATGGCCACCCGTGTTTCTTACAAGGAAATATGAGATCAAACTATATCAAAATGCCAATGCAACCATTCAAGAAGATGGCTTCTTGACTGATTCTTCCTATCAGATCTTCTAGTCAACAGTACAAACTGATCACTGGGCATCCAAAAACATAGTTGACCATGATCTCCTTCATCGCTGAACACTGCAATAAACACTTTCACAGCTGACTGCAAAAAACTTGCCAGAGGATCTTGAAAAACATGAAGGTTTGCCATTGCCACCTCCTGCTGAGAAAACGAGATGTCTCTTTCTCTTGCTTCTGATTTTTCTTCATAAATAAGAGCATGTTCCTGGTCTTCAAAAAATTCTGAACAAGTAGATGAGAAGATTCCCTCTTCAAAGAACGTTTCAGAACATGAAACATATGAAGAAGAATCTGAAATGGAATCCTGAATGTTTTGATCTTCTGTGATGTGAATATACTGTAGGTCATTTTCATATGATATGACAGCCAAGTTTTCATGTTCCTTATTACATTCATTAATCATAAGAAAAGCAACTTCAGATGATTCTTGAAACTCAGGCATGACGTCTCTATCATCTATCATAAATTCATCCAGAGAAACTTTTTCACCTACTTGAACAAAGATATCCTCTTGTTGTTCATGAATTGGCTGGATTACCTTGGTAGGAAGGTTGTGTTCTGATGAGATGAGGGCAGTTAGGCCTGTAACTCTTCCTTCTTCGTTTGAGGCAGCCTCAACAATGCATTTCTCTTCTATGGAATCCAGAACAACCTGTTTTTCCTCATTTATTTCAACCAGATCTGAAATAGTACTTCTTCTTTCCTCATTTTCGGCCATATGGAACTCTTCAACCTGTTGATTCTGATCCTGCTACAAAGTTTCCTCTAAGAGTTCTGTAGACTGCTGAAACGGATTTTCGTACAATGCTTCCATGATTTCTTTGTCCGTAAAATTATCATCCTCATAGTATTTTTCAAGGTTCTCAATAAAACCATAAGCATGCTGGCAACAATCCTGGACTAAATTTAATGATGGATAAGATTCTTTATACTTCTCAAAGAATATGGAATGAAAATCCTTTAGACAATAAATGGAAGCAGGTGGCAAACTTTCATACCAAGATTGGGCTTCATTTTCCAGAGTAGCCATAAACATTTTCATCAAACAGTGTTCAGGAAAATTGGTCTTTAATTTATGCACGTGAATGTGAAATTTCACCATATGAAGAGCAGCGTCATTACCTCCACATTTCTGAAAACAGGCAAATTATTTGACCAACCTACCTTGGGTATTTTATTTGGAAAACCTGGGATGTGCTCTCGGCTCATGGGAGCGTATCTTCTTTCAATCCGATCCATCTTAAAAATGTCAAAGCTACTAACCTCTCTGTAGTGGAGATACCATGAAGCACCGGTTGCTAGATTCTTCAGTGAAAGGAGTTGTCGGGTGAATGATTTCAGCCGTCTTCTTATGTCTAATCGTTGTTCACCATCAACAATCAGCTTTGGACTTGAGATATGTACTGGGGCAAAACAATCTTCAAGCAAACCACGTTCGTTCCCCAGTATGGTCACCACTATGTTAGCGCTCGAATCTGCCTCAGGCTGAAGAAGGCAAAACTCAAGGCAACATCAAACCAAGCTCAGCCTCATCGCTAGCCCTACGAGGACAGGAGAGGGCTCTCTCCAGTCAATCTCGATAAAATGAGCAATAGGGTGTGAGATGACTTAAAATGGGAACTGATTTTAGGCTAGTAAATAGATAAGAAAGGGTATTTTGATAAATGACTGGGTTTTCTAGGCAGCGTGGGATCAAGGAACAACATGAACAGAGAAGTTAAATCAAAGACACAGATTATCTCCTGAGGCAAGATAGGCAAGAGATTTAACATCAAATTTGAAATACTATGGAGTGGGTGAACTGTTGAGAAGTTGACAAGGGCATAGAAGATGAATCCTTGTCAAACAGAAGAAAACATTAAATATGAACACTTTCCCAAGGCAGAGCAATAAATTGGATTCTGCCTTTCTCACTTTAAAAGCATTCAGCTGAAAACGATTATGAATGAACTATGAAACAGAAACAAGAGACATATGACACAGGAGAAGAAACACATGCTAAATTCATACCGCAAGGATCTCATGAAACAGAGTTGTACCATTCAATTATTTCTCTGTCAAATCTGTACAATGAAGCCCTGGGTTTTTTCCTCCCACACTTTTTCTCAGAAACATAGAACCTTTTACACATAATTTTCATACAATAAATAGATTTCATCTAAGGGGAAACAAATCGATGAAAAATAGGGAGTTGGAAAGCCAATCAAAGAAGATAGGAAAGAGCTGTCCATTTGTGTTGAGGACAAAGAAGCGTTACATCTCATTTTTCTCTAGTGACCAATTAAAAATCAAAAAATGTAACGTGGATCCCATGAAATCATGATTGAGGAAAAAAATGGGCGAGCGTTCCTATCTCCCTTCCATGGTAGATGTTTTGCGTTCTAATTTTGGCTTTTGGTCCTTTCCCCTTCCCGCTACCGTTTGAATAAAACCAATTTTTTAATAAAAATGGTTTTCCACTCAAATTTTGCCTTTAATGAAGATCTTTTACTGGTGTTCTGTTGCATTTAAATCTGAAGTATACGTGGTTCCTTTTCCCTTTGAGTGAGTTCGGTAAGCACCTCGAATTTATGACCAACACCTTGACATCTAGTAGAGAAATCAAGTGTTTCTCTAACTGTCATTTCTGCGACGCGTAAGTCACGCTGGCTTATGTAAACAGATGTTTTGAGAGGAACAAACGCGTCTATTCTATGCCCGTTGTAAGTGCTCTCTCCAGTCACCTATTCTATGCACATCACAACAATTTTTTGAGCTTCACACACATCTTCCTGGAGAACAGCGCACCTAATAGTCTCAATTAACACCCATCTCAAGCGATTCAGACTCAATAAACTGAATTATTTGCAAAAGGAAGTAATTCTGCTTCTAAGAGCCTGCACTGATTTTATGAAACCCACTCTAATATCATCTTGTTCCTATGCATTATCAAGAGTGTTTCCTTTCATCTACCTGGTCGATACTGCTTTCATCTGTGCTTTTCCCTTCATAATGTGCTGAACCAATGTCAATCCTATCAAAAGCTTCATCATCTATCTCCCATAGGTCCAATGAGCTACTGCTTAGACCTGATTTATATGACATTCTAGTTTCCCAGTCAAGAAAAATGAGAGCCGCTAGAATATGTGGCACTATCTCAAAATTGTCATCTGAAACTTTAAGATAGAAAAAACTTCCATCGAGAACTTGTGCAGAAAAGTTGGCTATCTGCAATGTTTCTTCCAATGATGCTTTATTTGTTTGTAAACATTCTTCAATTCCATTAGGCAATATTAAGGAAGACACATATTTTGTCCAAGCAATGCGAGATTCCATGAGTGCTGATGTAAGATGCTTCAACAGTTCCTCAATTACAAGTCTTGCAGCTTCTTTGGAAATAATTGGCACTGGATCCTCTTCTGCTCCTCCAAGGACACATCGTAAAAACTAAACACATGAAGGGTTCTTCAGAGTGTTACGACGAGCAATGCCAACAGCTACCGCATCTAATCTCCTAGAATACCAGTTCTTAGCTTCAAAGCCTAACATTCCACATGATTTTTTCAACACTTTCTTGTCAATGAACTTGTCCAAATGGAAGCTACGATGAAGGAATAAAGCGATCCCCTGAAGTTGGTTGGGTTTTGACAGTACCCCGCACGCCTCCACTATGAATCAAAACACTATGAAGAGTATATAGATTGCGCACACTTCTATCTGCATCTAGAAAGATATATTTGCCATTGTCTCTGTCCAAGTCAAGTGAAATAGAGGTTCATATCGATTATTTATATTGATCATTGTGTCTCGCATGAAACCATATTCAACTCTTCAACTGAATTTGTAGTACAGGAGGAAAACCGAGGAAAAGAATGCCTTTTCTTGCCTCCTGAAGTCCATATTGCTCTACGCGACATTTGTTATCACCATCAAGTTTTTTCCACTTCAACATACTTATCAAATGAAGCATAGACATCTCGGCAGCCTTTAACATCAAGCTGTAGCTCATATAATGATTCCTTCCTTGTAGATTTATAATCCTCCTTTACGCAATCAATGTAGTTCAAATGATGTCTTTCAAGTAGATGCTTTATTATATCCTCACCAGCTATGCCCTTTCATTTATCTTCTAACTTCTGGCAGAGTACGTGGTTTAGCTCCTGCCAATCCTCTATAGTTCTCCCAAAATATTTTATGTTGCAACCTGTTGATTCCGTAGCTACTGTAATATTCACCCAAGAAATGACGACTCTTTACAACTTTAGGCCAGCTATCCATGCTAATCTTCTCCACTCAGCTTCACTCACTTTTAGGTACTCGGCTTCATGCAAATGTCAGCTTGAAATTTGTATTATATCAAAATAAAAACTGACATTCATGCGCTGGTTTCCGGAAAGAGGAAGGTGGGTTGTTGTAACAACGATCAACGATTCTCCCTGCAATCGTTGTTCTCCTACATCGCCATGGCAGATGGGCTCTTCACACATACTTTCAGAGCTCTTTAGTTTGCCTCACATTGGAGCTTCTGGTTACTGGTTAAGATGATGTTGGTCATCCATTGCTCTGAATTCACGTTGCAGAATTGTAATGTCCCTGTGTGATGACTCCTTGAAAATATTAGATTGGTCGATGGACTGGCTAACATTCCGAGGCATGCTGGTTTTGAATTGGATATCACCGAGACTTGGAACTTCAAACCTACACAGTGAGCTCTATTTTCCATTCTAGATTCACGTGAGCAGTCTCTCCACACAAGCACGCAGTTTCACTAGATAGGCATGTACAGTCAAGTTCTCCATTGTCCACGCATAGTTGTATGCTCTCCCACAATAAGTTGATGAACATATTCTCTGCACACATCAACTCTCATCTGAGCTCAAATTAACCCCGTCGAAGATTAGAATAGGCAATGGATCAAATGATGCCGACAACAAATTGAATTTTTTGATGAGTTGATGATAAAATTCGGCCTTGGGGCTCTGTGTGGCGCGCGCACTCCCAGTGCGCCGCGCTTGGTGAGTGCGCCGCGTCAGTGCAAAAAATGCACTGTGGAGGAGCGCCCAATGCGCCGCGCGGCCTATGTGCACCGCGCTCTAAGCCAATGCGCCGTGCAGACTTATAACACAGTCTTAGTCTCAAAAAAAAAAATCACCAGTTTTTCCCTCTCTCCATGAGACTTGCAGACAATTGCGAGCATATTCTCCTCACAGATGTTATTAACTAATTTGTTTGATGTACCCAGAACTGATTGTAGTTCCTTCCCACTAGTGACAGCCTGAACATTGCGAACAGGATTTGTCAAGGGGGCCATGCCCTGACTATTCGAAATTTGTTGAGGTGATACTCCTGGAACAACGCTTGGCAATGGACGAGGATTCTGAATTGAAGGTAAATCACTCTGTGGATCTTCTCTTTTTGACTTATTCTTTCCTTGATATCCAATTTTATCACAATTATCTCTCCAGAAATCAAGACTCATCTGCTTGAGTCTTGACTCCAACCGTATGAAGACTACATTTTTTTTTTTTTAAATCCTGTTTATCATGTGCAGGTTCTATGAAGTTTGCTTCAAGAACACCTACTAAACCTCTTCCTCTACTACTATTGTCTTGCCAAACCTTCCAAAATGGCATAATAAGCTGATTTTTATGATAAATATTGAACCCGTGAACATTAATGGAAGGAGCTTCCTTTGTAAATCCTATTGTTGTTGCAACCGATACCTCTTTCATCCCAACACCAAGTTGTGGCTTGTAGATTATTACTTTGGAAAATTTTAGATCATCAGCTAAACTATGATATTCAACCAGCTTTCCCCTTAGAATGATTTGAAAATTTGGCATCTTCCTCAGATAAAGAATAGATGCATAGGCACGTAATGAATATAAATGACGGTAAGAAATATGTGACTAAATCAATTCAGTAGCATGTTTTGTTCCTGACTTCAGTCCACATCGCAATCTTATATCCTCCTTATCTGTGTCAAAATCAAGCTCCAGGATGCCATCATCATTAAGCCAAAGGTTGTAGACAATAATTTTTGTTCCATGAGGACCAATGTCATCGAACTGCTTCATAAGCTCAGTTTCCGATGCATAGGGAGACCACTGCAATATTGTGGCCAAATTTTTTGTCCAAGTACTTTCTGTGCTGCGAACTAACATTCTAGGTCCTTCATGATCTAATGGAAGCTCAAAATCGACAATTGGAACAATGATGTCATCCTACCCAGTTTTCCTCAAGAACGTATAGGAAAGGAGCCCAATACTCTGTCTTGACGAGCTGCCAGAAGAACTTCGAGTGAAAACAATAGCATCTACTCCTAGCCTCATCATGCTTGTTTTGAAACCATTACCATATTGTCCAATGGTAGTATTTGTGTTCTTCATGGAGTATCCCAAGCTCATGCACCGCCGGATGCATTCAGGATCCATACCCCCTCCATCATCCTAAAGAAGTAAAGCATGGTTGTAATCTTATGGGTTAAAAATTTGGTCTGCTTTAACATAAGTTGCACCATTTTGGATCTCATCAACTGCATTATCAAGAAGCTCTGCAATCGCTCCAAATGCCCATTTGTGGGAGGTTGCATTAGAATGAAGAAATTTAGGGTGTACACGAACATGGTCCATTCCACCTGTTATAGTTCTTTTTTGTGTAGATTGAACATCATAATCCCCTGCTCTCCAAAACTGTTGATTTTCTCGGGCAAGAAATTCAGACTGATTTGGCATTGAAGAGATGACTGGACGTATGCCTGTGGTTTGATCATTTGCTATCAATGCCTGACTTGTTCGACTGACAAGACTGAGTCTAACAAATTGTGGTTATCTTTTTTAACTTTTATTACATGGAATTTTTGCCAGGGCTGTTACAGAACCCTCCCCCTTGTGGGACACCGTCCTCGGTGTTCAATCACACATATACCTCAGCAACCTACTGAAAGAAGACATACTCCTCATGGAGCTTTATAACAAAGCTCGACGCAGTATTTACAATGAAAGATATGCTCAAGAGAAAAATATCAGAACAACGTGACAAGATACCGCATAGTAGAAATTTATAACATAGCTATTACGATATTTACAATGATCATCATGTTGAGTTCCAACTCATATAAATTCATAGCATCATGATCATATAACCACATGATAACATAATAACATGACACCCATACCACATAGTCGAGCTTTATAACATAGCTCGTTACGGTATTTACATCCATACACAGGTGTACATATAGCAACATCACCAAAATATAGATACCAAAACACATGCCAAATCATAGATCAAACATATACTAAACACCATGTTTAAGCATATATCAAAATATCATATAGCATATATCAAACCATCATAAAGCATATAGCAACCACCATAAAGTAAATATCAAACCATCATAAAGCATATACCAAACCAACATAAGTAAATACCAAACCACCATATCAAGTTGCTTTGCCTCAACTGGCAAATAAGGAAGGATACATAACCTGCATCTGATCCGCCATCTCCCATGTAGCTTCATTGGGCCCAAAGTGCTTCCATTGCAATTTAACTTGCTTGATTGCTCAGTTCCAAAGCATGAGCACCTTTTTCTGCAATATACACTGAGGCTCCAGTTGGAATTCTCCATCTGGTTCCACTTGTAATACAGACCAGTCAATCACATGATCAACATCTTTAACATACTTCTTAAGCAATGATACAATGAAAACATCATGGAATTTTACTGTCAAAGGAAGTGCAAGTCAATAGGATACTGGCCCAATCCTCTTAATGATACTGAAGGGTCCACAAAACCGTGGTGCTAGCTTGGCACATGAGCCAATTTGTAAGGAGCTCTTTTTGTTGGCATTATGACACAGGTTTGGCGCTATGACACAAGTGTTGTCCTTGATGGCAACTCACTCAGATGGAAGATCACTGTTCAGGCTCTCAAAATGAAAGAAAGCAAGGTATACGCAGGTTTCCTTTGACGAAGTCGCGTATACACGCAGTATTGCCGATCAAAAGTCGCGTATGCGTATGCACGCACTTTCATGCACAGAAAAGCGCGTACATGTGGGAAAGCTTATTTTTAGGTCCATGGTATTTGGAACTATGGTTTTGGACCTTGGTATTGCATCTGAAGTATTAAACCCAGGTATTAGGTCCCTAGTATTGGTTCTCTATGGTTTTGGACCATGGTTTGAGTAAGGCCTAAGACTATAAAAAGGAGGAGATCATTTGGCAAAAGGATTTGACTCAAGGATTGAAGATATTATGAAGAGCAAGATCGAAAATATTGGTGAATGGTTTATGGTGAATAGCTGAATCTGAATCAAGGAGGAACCTGAGCGCAAGAAGATGGATAAGTTCTATTGATGAGTCAAAACTCAAGACTTGAATAGTAGTATCTTTGTGTGATTTTGATCTGTTATATTTGGCGCATGACTTGATCTATAAATCTGATAATCTGGGTGTAACTAATGTCTGAATATCTGAAAGAATGAATTATCCTTTATAGATCTGTACGCAGGTTCATCAAAGCAAAGGATCGTATACATGTTTGTTCAAAATAGCGTATACGCAGGTTGGGCTCAATTTAGAAGCATATGCATGTAGGTTGTACACATTGAAGTAGCGTACATCTCTTGAAATATGTTTTAGCTACTTTTTTTTGTTGCTACAGTGGTCTGGGTTCAGAATTGGTGTCTGGTTACTGTTATTGTTTTTTGGGTACAACATTCATAGAAGTGACTATTTGATTCAGTTTGTTTGGTGTAAATGAAATTGGTTGATGCAGATATATTTGATGTTTGATTGATGTTATTCATGGATCCAGTCTGAAAATTTATGAAATGTGGTCCCTGGAAGAAAAGAGAAGGTTGTAACCTTCTGTAGGTCAGCACCTACGTACTAGTACCTCAACTAGTACAAGATCCAAGGGGGTTGTAGCTCCCTTCCAGGAGAAGCTGGAGAATGAGAGAAGGTTGTAGCCTTCTACAGGTAGCAGCCTGCGTATTGGTATAAGACTGCACCAATACAAAATCATTGTAAAAAGAAGTTTCTAATTAAAAGAAGATAGAGACGAATTGAGCAAGTGGTTTTCACCCACATTGGGTTTCCATCTTACATCTTTGTGTCCATGTGTGTGATGATCTATTCTGTTTTATTGCCCCTGTTTACTGTTCTTATGATTAATGAAGTCCTGATGCACTTATTAAAGATAAAAAATTAATTAATCTTAAGTTTTTTGATATACGTTGGTTTCCTTAGACACAGTAGCGTATATATGCAGTTTCCCATAGCTGAAGTAACGTATACAAATCTGATTGTGAAATGAAAAATAATTGATTTAATAATACTGATTCACCCCCCTCTCAGTATTATTTCCAACACTTTTTCGGTTTGATGTGAAAATACACTTGTTCCTCAACCTCGAACTTGTTGAACAACATGTTCTTGTCAGCGTATGTTTTCTACCTATTATGTGCTTCCTTAAGAATTTTATTTGATCACCTGCATTTCTTGTTCCATGTCCAATAACATATTTGGTCAAATCAATATCCTACTAACTGGATCACTCCAACTAATGGGAGTGTTGCAACTTCGCCCATGCAATGCCTCGATAGGACTCATCCTTAGTGACTCCTGATAATTGTTGTTGTATTCGAACTCTACCAAGGGGAGATACTCTTCCCACTTATGTTCCTGATGCATCACATAGATCCTCAACATATCCTCTAATATCTTGTTGACCTCTTTGTCTATCCATATGTCTGTGGATGATAAGTTGTGCTAAAGGCCAACTCTATGCCCAAACCTACAAATAACTCCTTCCAAAACTTGGAAGTAAACTTCGCATCCCTGTCTGACACAATCTTCTTCGAAACACCATGTAGTCTAACCACATCTCTAATGAATACCTATGCCACATCACTAGTTGAGAATGTAGACTTCCCCATAATGAAGTGTGCAACCTTTGTTAACCTGTCCACAATGACCATGATGGAATCATTCTGCTTCATTGTCTTTCGCAACCTTGTGATGAAGTCCATGGAAATGACCTCCCATTTCCATTCTGGAATCACAATCGGTTGTATCATTCCACCTGGATGTTTACACTTTTCCTTCACTCACTGACAATCAAAGCATCTAGCCACAAACTCTGCTACATCCCTCTTCAAATTCAGCTAATAATAATACTTCTTCACTGTTGTCAGTGTCTTCTAATAACCTAGGTGACTTGAATAAGGTTTCGCATGAAACTCCCTTAAGATCACTTTCTTGAGCTCACAGTTATCCAGTACATATATCTTGAATCAAAACCTGACCAATCCATCTATTGTAAGATGATAGTCCATGCCCTATGCACCTATACATGTACCTATACCATGACCTATACCTGTACAATCTCCATATACCTGACATCATAATGTCCTTCCTGTAAGATCATATCCTATAAATTTGTCCCATAGGATCTCATAGCTTCCAAGTGATGTACCTGTATCTGTCTACTATGAGCATCTACCACGTTTTTCTCCTTACCTTCGATGTTCATGATTTCGAAATCAAACTCGCTGATCCTGGCCAACCATCTAATATGCCTGATGTTCAGATTCGGTTGATCAAACAAATACCTCAACCCAATGTGATCACTAATAATTACAAACCTCCTGCCAAGAATATAGTGTCTCCACATCTTTAATGCATGTATAATCATTTCTAGCTCAATATCATGTCTCGGTAGTTCTTCTTGTGCTCGTTTAGTTTCTGGGACTCATAACATACCACTTGTTCATCCTGCAAAAGGACTCCACCAAGCCCTCTCTTGCAAACATCTATGCATACCACAAACTCTTTGCCTAGATCTGCAATCTTTAACACTAGTGCATGTTTCAACAACTGCTTAAGCTACACGAAGCTAGCCTCACACTCTCAGTCCATTCGAACTTAATACCTTTCCTCTGAAAGGATGTAATGGGATAAGAAATATGCGAGAAGTTCTTGATGAACCTCGTGTAATATCCTGCCAGACTCATGAAAGAACTCACCTCATCCACACTCTTAGGATCTACCCACTCCGTGATGGCCATTATCTTCTTTGGATCTATTGTAATTCCTTCCTTGGAGACAACATGTCCCAAGTAGTGCACCTTAATGTTGGCATTATGGCACAGGTTTGGAGCTATGGCACAAGTGTTGTCCTTGATGGCAACTCTCTTTGGTAACAGATCTCAGTTCAGACTTTCAGAATGAAGGAAAAGACATATACGCAGGTTCATCTAGATGAAGACGCGGTTTATACATTTCAAAGGCGCGTATGCGTATACACGCACTTTCATGCAAAGAAAAGCGTGTATATGTTGGAGAACTTAACTTTGGTCCATGGTAGTTAGTCCTTGGTATTTGAACCTATGGTTTTGGACCATGGTACCTTGTCAGAAGTGTTGATCCCAAGTATTGGGTCCGTGGTATTGGTTTATTATGGTTTTGGACCATGGTATTATGGAAGGTCTAAATCTATAAAAGAGGAAGGAGATCATGTGGTAAAATATCATCTCAATTATTATTGAATATCTGATAAAGTGCTAGATCTGGAATACTGGTAATTGGGTTATGGTGCAGATCTGGATCTGAATGAAGGAGGAACCTTAGCGCAAAGAGAAGGATAAGTTCTATTGATGGGTCATAATCCTTAAGCTTGAATGATAGTATCTTTGTATGATTTTGATATGCTATATGTGGCACTTGCTTGATCTATAAGTCTGATAATCTGGGTTAATTAGTGTTTGAATATCTGAAAGAGCGAATTATCCTTTATAGATATGTACGCAGGTTCAGTGAAGCAAAAGCGCGTATACACGCTGGTTTAGTGAAGCGAAGGAGCGTATACGCCGTATACGCAGTTTGTTTCATACGCATAAGTGTATGCACGCAGGTTTCAGGTTATTAAAGCAGCGTATATCTTTTGAGTTGTGATCTAGCTACCTCTGTTTATTGTTGCAGTGTTCTGGGTTCAGATTTGGTGTGTGGTTACTGTTACTATGATCTGGGGACAGTCATCAGAGAAGTGTTTATGTTGATTCAGTTTTGATTGGTGAAAAGGTGATTGGTTGATGCAGAAATTCTTGATGTTTGATTGATGTTATTTGTGGATCCAGTCTGAAAATTTATGAAACGTGGTCCCTGAAAGAAAGAGAAGGTTGTAGCCCTCTGTAGGCCAGCACCTATGTACTAGTATCTTGGCTAGTGCAAGAGCTAAGGGGGTTGTAGCTCCCTTCCAGAAGAAGCTGGAAAACAAGAGAGGGTTGTAGCTCTCTGCAGGTTGCAGCCTGCGTACTAGTAAAGGACTGCACTAGTACAATTGTAAAACGAAGTTTCTAATTAAAGAAAAGATAGAGACGAATTGCAGCAGGTGGTTTTTCACCCACATTGGGTTTCCACCTTATATCTTGTGTTCTTGTGTGCGATTGTCTTTCTGCTCTGTTTTACTATTTCTGGTTACTGGTTATTTGCTTCTGAATCACAGATTAACAATCAACATCAGAAAGATAAATTAAATTAAAAAGTTTGCTTTATATACGCGGGTTTCCTTCTACATAGTTGCATATATACGCAGGTTTAATTAACTGAAGTAGCGTATATCATTTGATTTTGAAAAAGGAATATTTGACTTGATAATGTTGATTCACCCCCCCTCTCAGTATTATTTCCAACAATTGGTATCGGAGCAGGTTCTTCAGAAGAATCTTGATCGCTTGAAGAAAGATCTTTCATCATGAGCAACTATGAGAGGGAAGCATCAATCAGGCCACTGATTTTTGATGGGACAAACTTCGTTTATTGGAAGGTAAGAGTTACTGCCTATCTTCAATCTCTTGGTACAGAAGTCTGGGATATCATAAATATAGGGTATACTTTTCCATCAGCAACTCCTACAGATCCGGCTGAGAAGAAGAAATATGAAACAAATGCAAAGGCGGTCAATACTCTATTAGGATGCCTATCTCAATAAGAATTTGTCAAAGTAATGCAGTTTAAATCTGCAAAAGAGATATGGGAAATGATTGTTCTGAGCTATGAAGGAGATGATCAGGTAAAATGAGCAAAACTTCAAACCCTCAGGATTCAGTATGAAAATCTCAAGATGTATAATGATGAAAGTGTGGCTAACTTTTTTCTTCATGTAGATGAGATTGTTAATTGTATGAAAATTTTGGGTGAAGAAATAAAAGAGGTTGTTGTGGTTGAAAAAGTTCTAAGTTCTTTGTCCCCTAGGTTTGAATCTAAAGTTTCTGCAATAGAAGAAAAGGAGAATCTTCAAAACCTTAAAATGTCACAGTTGCACGAAATTCTAACTGCTTATGAAATGAGGAAAGGAGGTCCATCAGACAAGAGAGAAGCTTCCTTCAAGGCTTCAGGCAAAGGAGAGTACTATGAGTCAGGACACGTGTCAGAAGAAGAAGAAGAATCAAATTTTGTCAGAAATCTTCAACGGGGTACTGGAAGATTCAGAGATAAGTTACCTTTCAAATGCTTTGCTTGTGGAAGAGTAGGTCATTATGCTGCCAAATGTCCTCATAAGGATAAGATTGGCAATGGAAAGGAACCTGTTAGATGGAACAAGAAACAGAATGCAAATAAGAAAAGATATTACACTCATGAAGACAGTGACGGACTATCAAATAGTGATGAAGATGAATGAGGTAATGACTATAAACTTTTAATGGCTTTTGAAGATGATGATTACATGGATGCTATAGATGTGGATAGCTTTTATGAAGAGATTTCTAGACTCAAGACATGTTTAGAAGAAAAGAATGTGATCATTGATACTCTGCAGTTTCAACTTGATGAAAAAGAAAAATTTCTTGAGAAGTTAGAATGTGAAATTGTTGGCCTTAGAAAGGAAATTGAGAAAACAAAGGCGCTTAATCTTAAATTTTTTAAAGGATCTGAAACTCTGGATGAGATTATCAATGTACAACGTTCTCCACTAATCAAGACAAGTCTAGGTTATAATGGAGAAACATATCAAGCATCCACCTCAAAGAGTTATCTTGATGCAGCAAGGAGGAATGAGGAAAAGCCCAATGGAGATCACCAGGTGAAGCAGGGATGAATTACATCAAGAACAAACAAAGACTACCAGGTAAACCAAGGGCAATCCATCTTAAGGGTGAACAAAAGCTACAACCAACCACAGGTAAAAACTTCTCAATTTGCTTCAAGAATGGATGACAATAGAAATTACAATCATTTGGCTGGTAGATTTGATAATCGCAGAAGTTTCTTCAATGGCCAATGTTTCTCTTGCCATAACTTTGGTCACAAAGCAGCTCAATGTGTTGCCTATAAGACAATCATGACTAGAGAAGCTCAAAAACAAAGAAGTATGACTGGGATTACGAAAAGGACCTATAACAACTTTTCGACACTTGAAAATGAAATTGAATGTTCTATTTGTAATAACTTCGATCATGAAGATTCTGAATGCAGGAATAGGTTTCGGTAGAAAAAGGAACAAGCCTCAAGCACCAGAACATGGAGAATAAAGGAACCATAGCCAAAAAGATGTGGAATAGATTTTTAAGCAGAAGGACAGGAAAATCTATGGTACATTGACAGTGGATGTTCGAAGCATATGACAGGTGATAAAGAAAAACTTGAATCATATACTGCCTTAGAAAAGGGAAAGAAAGTTTCTTTTGGAAATGATATCCCTACAGCCATAAAAGGAAAAGGCACTGCTCAGTTGAAAGAAAAGGTCAAAGCTGGAAATGTTTTGTATGTTGATGGCTTGAAGCATAATCTACTGAGCATCAGTCAGATGTGCGATCAAGGAACTGAGGTAATATTTCGATCAAATGGATGTAGTGTTTGTGATCTTGATACAGGAAAAACAGTGATCAAAGGTAGAAGAACTCCAAATAATCTATACATATTTTAAGAGGGACAACAACAATGCTATTTGAGCAAGGATGATGAACACTGGTTATGGCACCGGAGGTTGGGGCGTCTAATCTTTTCACAAATAAGGAAAGCATGCAAATACCAGGCAGTTCGTGGTCTTCCAGATATCAAAATTCCAGACAACACCATATGCAAATCATGTCAGTTTGGTAAGCAAACCAGAACTAACTTCCCTGAGAAGGAAGGATCAGCCAGCAGGCCTCTTGAACTAGTCCATACTGATGTATGTGGTCCATTTAGGACAAGGTCACCTCGAGGAGAAGAATACTTTATATTATTCATTGACGACTTCTCCAGGATGGTTTGGTTAGGACTTATGAAGCACAAAGACGAAGCATTCGAGAAATTCAAATCCTTCAAAGCTTTGGCCGAAAACGAATCAGATCACAAAATTAAGTGCCTCAGGTCCGACAGAGGTGGAGAGTTTACCTCAAATGAACTTTTCGATTTCTTTGAAGAACATGGAATAAGAAGGGAATTCTCTACAGTTAGGACTCCTCAAAAAAATGAAGTGGTGGAAAGGATGAATAGAACGGTCCAACAAATGGCTCGTGCTATGCTTGACGAGTCTGGAACTCCCGTAACCTTCTGGGGTGAAGCTGCATTTGCTGCGGTTTTTATTCTCAACAAAACAAATGTCTGAGTGAACAGCACTCAAACTCCTCATGAGCTCTGGTATGGTGAGACTCCTTCGGTAAAGCACTTCAAAATTTTTGGAAGCAAATGCTATATTAAGAATAATGATGAACAGCTTGGAAAGCTTGAACCTAGATCAGATGAAGGCATTCTCCTTGGTTATTCTCCCCACAGCAAAGCATATAAGTGTTACAAGAAAAGGCTTGGAAGAATTGTTGACAGCATTGATGTAGTGGTTGATGAAAAAGGATACATTCCTAGGCAAGTAAATTATGAAAATATCGAAGAGGATGAAGACTACTCTGCAAATCAGACTGATGATGAAGAAGAACCTCAAGAGGCATCAGAGGAACAGATAAGGATAGAAGAAAAGACTCCATTCAGGTACGTTCAGAAGAATCATCTAGAATCTTAGATTTTGGGGCAGAAAGAGGCAGGTGTACAAACAAGAAGAACAATTGCATAAGCCTCAAGCTATTTGGCATTACTCTCCTCCACTGAGCCACAAAATGTAAAAGAGGCATGCAAAGATGAATGCTGGGTCAAGGAAATGGATGAAGAACTTGAGCAAATCGAAAAGAACAACACTTAGGAGTTGGTTCCCAGACCAAAAGACAAGAATGTCATAGGGACAAAATGGATCTTTAAAAACAAGTTGAATGAAAATGGAGAAGTAATCAGAAACAAGGCCAGACTTGTGTGTAAAGGGTATGCTCAACAAGAAGGAATAGACTTTGAAGAAACTTTTGCTCCCGTTGCTAGACTTGAGGCCATCCGAATGTTCCTTGATCTCTCAAGCTTTCAGAAGTTCAAAGTATTTCAAATGGACGTGAAATCAGCCTTTCTAAATGGAGACTTAGAAGAAGAAGTGTACATTGAGCAGCCAGATGGTTTCATTCTTGGGAATGATACAAATCTTGTATGCAGACTGAAAAAGTCTCTCTATGGTCTTAAACAGGCTCCAAGGGCTTGGTACTACCGTTTGGACAAGTACCTTCATCAACAAGGTTTTTCAAAAGGATCAGCAGATAGCAATCTTTATATAAAAATTGAAAATGACAAATTGCTAATACTTGTTGTGTATGTAGATGATATTATCTTTGGCAGCAATGAAGAAGCTATGAGTCAAAGCTTTGCCTTGGTGATGCAGAAAGAATTCGAAATGTCCTTGCTTGGAGAACTAACATACTTTCTTGGATTGCAAATCCAACAAAATGAAGGTGGTATCTTCTTGTCTCAAACCAAGTACCTCAAGCAGATTCTGAAGAAGTATGGCATGGAAGAATCGAAACCAGTATGTACCCCTATGGTTACAGGATGCAGTCTCAGTGCAAATGATGAATCAACAGCAGTACATCAACCAACCTATAGATCTATGATTGGAAGTCTACTTTATTTGACAGGTACCCGACCAGACATCATGCATGCGGTGGGAATAGTTGGAATATTTCAGGCAAATCCAAAGGAAACTCATCTTCAGGCAGTGAAGAGAATTTTCAAGTATCTTCAAGGAACTCAAAACTATGTCTTATGGTATCCTAGAGATACAGATCTCACTCTTCATGCTTATACAGACGTAGATTGGGCTGGAAGCGTGGATGACAGAAGAGCACAAGTGGTGGTGCATTCTTTATGGGTTCCAGATTAGTATCTTGGTTCAGCAAGAAACAGAGTTCGATTGCTTTATCTACAGCTGAAGCGGAATATGTGGTTGCTGCATCTTGTTGCACTCAACTTCTTTGGATGATGAAAACCTTGCAGGACTTCCAAATCACTTGTACACCACCTATCTCCATCCTATGTGATAATACAAGTGCAATCAGCATTTCAAAGAACCCAGTCATGCATTCAAAGACCAAGCACATACCGATCAAGTATCACTTTCTCCGCGAACAAGTGTTGGAACAAAAGGTCAAATTGGAGTATGCTCCTTCTAAGGAACAAGTTGCTGATATTCTCACCAAACCACTGCCCAGGGAGACATTTGAATACCTCAGACAGAAGCTGGGAGTAGTTGATGCATCATCTTGCTGTTAAATCTTGTATGTTTCAGAGAAAAATGGGTGTACGCGAGTTGCCTGAGGAGGATCCGCGTACATACGCCGGTTTGTGCAGAGACAGCCGCGTATATGGAGGTTTGATGGATATCAATTGGGACAAGCTCTAGTTGAATATATTCTGATATGGGTCTGAGAGAGACCATCCGGCACAGGTTTAGGGGGAGCAGATAATCTTCTAATAATGCATTGTTGGCATTATCTTAGAAGCTTTTGGTTCTAGTTCACAGCTGTTGGGTTTCAGGTGGAATAGAGGCAGAGGGAGAACAGAAGGAAATCTTGGTTGTTGATATGAATGGTGATTGACAGATGCTACTGCTATCAGTTATTGGTGACTTTCATAAGTCTTGTTCTATATATTTCGTCTCTATGTCATGTATCTCTTTTGTGGTATCTCTTTTATGGTGTCAAGGTCATGTAACGGCCTAGTTTGGTTTCCCCACTATGCCTGGGATGAACATCTAATGAACTTGGTTGTCATATGTAAATTTCTGATGTATCCCCACTTGGTTGGGTGGATGATCCCCACTTGGTTGGGTGATGGATGTATGTATTGAGTCTTTTGGTGATAGGAAGGTCTGTTATGATGTATAAGTCATGGTTCTTCTTGAAGAACATCTTTTGCAGATCTTGCCTATAGTCAGGGGGAGCATGGTCAGCACAGAAGGGCAGAAATTTCAGCATGTACTCAAAGGGAGAACAACCCTTTACCCTTGATGACAAAGGGGGAGAATGACTTTGAGGATTTTGGGTTGCCATCAAGTCCAAAGGGGGAGATTGTTGGCATTATGGCACAGGTTTGGAGCTATGGCACAGGTGTTGTCCTTGATGGCAACTCTCTTTGGTAACAGATCTCAGTTCAGACTTTCAAAATGAAGGAAAAGATATATACGCAGGTTCATCTAGATGAAGACGTGTATACATGCGGTTTATACGTTTCAAAGGCGCGTATGCGTATACAAGCACTTTCATGCAAAGAAAAGCACGTATATGTTGGAGAACTTACCTTTGGTCCGTGGTAGTTAGTCCTTGGTATTTGAACCTATGGTTTTGGACCATGGTACCTCGTCAGAAGTGTTGATCCCAAGTATTGGGTCCGTGGTATTGGTTTATTATGGTTTTGGACCGTGGTATTGTGGAAGGTCTAAATCTATAAAAGAGGAAGGAGATCATGTGGCAAAATATCATCTCAATTATTATTGAATATCTGATAAAGTGTTAGATCTGGAATACTGGTAATTGGGTTATGGTGCAGATCTGGATCTGAATGAAGGAGGAACCTTAGCGCAAAGAGAAGGATAAGTTCTATTGATGGGTCATAATCCTTAAGCTTGAATGATAGTACCTTTGTATGGATTTGATCTGCTATATGTAGCGCTTGCTTGATCTATAAGTTTGATAATCTGGGTTAATTAGTGTTTGAATATCTGAAAGAGAGAATTATCCTTTATAGATCTGTACGCAGGTTCAGTGAAGCGAAAGCGCGTATACACGCTGGTTCAGTGAAGTGAAGGAGCGTATACGCCATATATGCAGTTTGTTTCATACGCAGAAGCGTATGCACGCAGGTTTCAGGTTATTAAAGATGCGTATATCTTTTGAGTTGTGATCTAGCTACCTCTGTTTATTGCTGCAGTTTTCTGGGTTCAGATTTGGTGTGTGGTTACTGTTACTATGATCTAGGTACAGTCGTCAGAGAAGTGTTTATGTTGATTTAGTTTTGATTGGTGAAAAGGTGATTGGTTGATGCAGAAATTCTTAATGTTTGATTGATGTTATTTGTGGATCCAGTCTGAAAATTTATGAAACATGGTCCCTGAAAGAAAGAGAAGGTTGTAGCCTTTTGTAGGCCAGCACCTACGTACTAGTATCTTGGCTAGTGCAAGAGCTAAGGGGGTTGTAGCTCCCTTCCAGAAGAAGCTGGAAAACGAGAGAGGGTTGTAGCTCTCTGCAGATTGCAACCTGCGTACTGGTAAAGGACTGCACCAGTACAATTGCAAAATGAAGTTTCTAATTAAAGAAAAGATAGAGACGAATTGCAACAGGTGGTTTTTGACCCACATTGGGTTTCCACCTTATATCTTGTGTTCTTGTGTGTGATTGTCTTTCTGCTATGTTTTACTATTTCTGGTTACTGGTTATTTGCTTCTAAATCACAGATTAACAATCAACATTAGAAAGATAAAGAAAATTAAAAAGTTTGCTTCATATACGCGGGTTTCCTTCTGCATAGTTGCGTATATACGTAGGTTTAATTAACTGAAGTAGCGTATATCATTTGATTTTGAAAAAGGAATATTTGACTTGATAATACTGATTCACCCCCCCTCTCAGTATTATTTCCAACACTTAGTCTGAAAGAAACTACACTTGTTGAGATTAGCATACAACTGATGCTCCCTCAACAACCTCAACACTGTTGCTAAATGCTCGGCATGCTCTTCCTCATTTTTAGAATATACCAGTATATCATCAATGAACACAATAACAAACTTATCCAAATATGCATGCAACACACTATTCATCAAACACATGAATGTAGCTGGAGCATTAGTTAAGCCAAATGGAACAACAACAAACTCATAATTCCCATACCTGGTCCTGAACACAGTCTTTTAAATGTCCTCCTCTTTGTTACATACTTGATGATATCCGGATCTCAAGTCAATCTTCGAGAACATTGTTTCTCCCTTCAGTTGATCGAATAATTCATCAATCCTCGGCAAAGGATATATGTTCATGATAGTCACTTTATTCAACTACCTATAATCAATGCATAATTTGAGTATACCATCTTTCTTCCTGACAAACAAGACCGGTGTGCCCCAAAGTGATACACTTGGCCTAATGTATCCCTTGTCCAACATTTTCTTCAGTTGCAATCTTAACTCAACCAACTCAGGTGTGCTCATCGCGTAAGGTGATTTCGATGTTGGAGATTCCCTTGGCACTAACTCAATAGAAAATTCTACCTCCCCATGAGGTGGAAACTCTGTAATGTCCTCAGAAAATACATCTTGAAACTGCTACAAAAATGGGTACTTATTCAACACATCCGCATCCTCAGCCTCCTCACCCTTATCACTAGAAATGTGTACTGAAAATAGCTTGTACCCCTTCCTGCGACTACGCTTTGCTTGCATAGTTGTCACCATCCTAACTGATGTTGCTTTCTTCTTACCTTGTAATACTCTTGGTTCTCCATTGTCATCAACACACTCAATAGCTTTATCATAGTAGTCAACCTTGGTTCTATGTAGATACAACTGATGTGTTAGATTCAGTTTGTTTAGCCCTACGTCAGCGATCAAAATCTCTTTTGTTGCATTTCATTTTTAGGTGTCTCATTCAGTCCAGTCATTTGCATTCCATTAGGAGCATCGATTTTCTGACGGAACAGTCTTGTCACTCATCTCCCTCATGTCTTGTATCTGCTACTCCATTTCTATACATCAAAATCAATTTTAAAGTCATTCACAGTCCTATTTGGTCTCTTGGTCAGCAAAAGGGTCATTTTAGCCATTAGGTTTATGGTTTTGTCTTCAAAAAGTCTAATAATGTCCACAGGCACATGAGGGAGGTTCGAAATAAGTTTTCATTGCAAAATTTTATCGTAATAATGTTCGATCATGACTTTTCTTCAAAACTCTGTTTTGAAGAAAAATCACCAAATTTTGTCTTTTGTAATAAATATCACGTGATTTTCAAAGTTGTTTCAGTTGTAAAGTCCTTCAAGCGCAGCCCTGGTCGCCTTTTCCAAATCCAATGACATCCATCCCTGCAGAATAGACAAAGAGATTCATCATCAGTTCAACAAATCAAAGTGGAAGCAAAAACAGAGTTATGTGAAAGTGCCAAAGTCTGCAACACTAAAAAAGTGGGTTTGCCAAATGAAGAATCAAAGTCCATGCCATAGGAGATATTCTTGTGCTTCAATAGTTCATTTACATGCAAAAGAGAAAATTTGGTGAGTAAGTGTGAAGTGTGGGTGAAAATCACACTAGGTTGCTCGGCGCGGCGCACTGGGCAGGAGGCGCGGCGCACCCATCAGGCACGGCGCACTAGGCCTTAGTCTGCAGTGCAATTTAACACGGGCGCGGCGCATTGGGCTGAGTGCACGGCGCATACAGCCAGGAAGCCTGAAAATTGCCAAATTCGCTCCAAAATCACCCAAAACGTATGCCTTGCCATCGATACAAGTAGGTTGAACTGCTCTCATGGTTTTTCATCCAAGATTGATGGTTGTTGATGGTGTTTGATGAATGGTGAAGTGTGTTAAGGAAAGCAAACACTATCTCTTCAAAATTTGCAAAGGAGATTGCTACTAGGGTTTTGTATTTGGTTGTTTTGCTCATGACTCCCTTATTGCATATTTTCCTTGTTCTCCTTATTCCCTAAATTCACATACCCCTAATCCCAAGTTCCCTTTCCCAAAATCTCAAATGCACCAAACCCTAGTCTCATACTTAAAATTCCCAAACCCTAATGGCTGTCCCAAGGGCTTCATGTCATCATTCAGCAAAACATACCATCATTCAGAGGGTTGTCATCATCATGTCAAGTTCCACTGGGTCATTTTATGCCTTGTTCATGCTTCAGTTGTGCCTAGGTAAAGTTTGTTTCCCTCTCCTAGGGTTTTGAAGGAAATTTCTCTTGGATGGTCAAATCATCGGCAAGACCTGTATTCTGATGTTCATACACCTTCTCCCATCCTTAATGTACCTTGTTAAACACTTCCCATCACTTAGATCCCTCAAATTCCTCATTTTTGCACAAACCCTAGGTTCTTGCTACAACTTGACAATTTCCTAGGTTAGGCCTGTGTTTTGCCTTTTTGGACCCCTTCCCCTCACTTAATCCTTGAAATTCCACTTTTCCCTAATTCCTAACATCCCTCCCTACTTCCCAAAATTTTCTCAAGAATTTAGAAGCCCCTTATCCCCTTCATTTCGCTTCATTTCAACGAATCCCCTGTTCCACATATCGGGGTAGGTTTTACTCAAATGATGCTTATGAGCAAGGAAATATGAATTTGGAAACAATGAGAGAGGTTTCTATCCAAAATAGGCCAAGGAAGAAAAACCTCCTTCATTTTTTACACAGGTGTCATGGTTTTAGAGAAAAGTCAAAAATACAGTCGCCTCAGGAGAATTGATGCACCTCTGAAGTGACCTTGGGAAAATCAAGTTTTCTCCTAGCATGGTTGGCCAAATGACTTGCTTGTTGAGTCTAATGATAAGTAGACACAAATATATTTTCAATGAGCCAGCATGAGCTCAATTGAGGAAGATCTTCAAAAGTTGACTGCAACAACACTCTACCCTGAGGCAGCCTCATTTGGCACATTTTGACTAGTCTTGGGAGATTTGATTTTTGATAGGGTAAATGAACTCCAAATTGAAAAATTCTAGTTGGGTTGGAAATTAGACTCAAATACCTTTCCAAATCGCTATCCTGTACCCAATTTGGACACTGAGAAGGCCCTCAAAACTAGTCTACAAAAAGGCGCCACGTACAGAAATTTTTAACACAGGGTTTTCCTCCCTATGCGCCGCGCCATGTGGCGTGCGTTTTGCTAGGGAGCTCCAATTACAAAAAAAATGCATTTTTGACACACAGGAAGCAATCTTGGGATATTGGACATTTTGAGGGGCAAATGGACACAAAATCTAGAAATTCCACTTGGGTTGGAAAGTAGATATGCAGGGCTTTCCAACGAGCTATCTTGGGCTCAATTTTGACTTCGGGAAGTGCCTAAAAATCAGCTCCAAAATGGCGCGATGCATAGAGAATTTGGGCGCGGTGCATAGAGAAATTTGGCCTCATTTTCACTCTTCAGCGTAGAAATTCACCCAGTTTTGACTAGTTTTACTTTTTGATGTTACTCTTGATCTTCAATGATGTAATTTGATGACCATGATGTAATTTTGGCACATTTTTACTTGTTCTAGATTATTCATTCACTAAAAAGTGAAAATTAAATGAATGAATTAGTTTCCTAGCATATAGAGGCAAGTTGTTTCGTTGCCTATTTTTCAGTTCCTTGTTTAGATATGGTTGAAACAGCTCCTAGAATGATGAGCTCAAACCCTAGAGGCGTGGGAAGGAATTAGGCTTGTCTATATCATGTAATTTCTCAGTCATTTCAGGGTTGGACACTTGGGATTGCTTGGCACTCCATTGTACATTTGATTTCTGCATTTTTGGCAAAGGAAAGACCACGGTTTTGCAGCACTTGTTGTGATCCTTGTGGCTCTGTGTTTTAATGGTGTTTTTCTTCATGTAATCGTAAGTTCATTGATGTTTTATTTATGCCATTTCCCTTCTCTTTGCTTCTGAAATTAAACAAATTGAGTGACAAAGGTAGAATTCATGAGTTTGTTGTGCTCTGCCTTAAAATTTGTTTAGTTTTATATGTTTTCATCAGTTTGGAGAGGATTCTTGTAGCCTCTTGCCCTCTTCAGCTCCTCAGCGGTCTTTCCATTCATTCACTTAATCTAAAGCATCAAAACTACTACCTACCTTGCCCCAACCAGAACTTTGCAAAAATTTGGCCTCATCCTCGGACCCAAATTTGCCTTTCCCTTTTTTCCAACAAAACCCTCAAAAACTCAAATTAAATCCTTGCACTTCATACCTAGCCTAAAATTAGTTTATATTTCAGTCATCTCAAGCCCCATCGATTATATTTTGCTAAGATTGACCCAGAGAGAGCCCTCTCCTATCCTCGTAGGGCTAGCTACGAGGCTGAGCGTGGTTTAATGTGGACCTAGAATCTTACCTTTTTAGCCTGAGGTAAATCTAGGCTCTAACATAGTGGCGACCATACTGGGGAAGAAAGTTTATTTTCATTGTTTGGCTTTGTAGACTACAGACGAAGCCTGAAGATTAGCCAGGTAGCCTTCGAAACGCTTTTGCTTTGCATTAGCGCAAGTAGATAAAAGCTACTTCAGTCAATCTCTGGTTTAGTTTATAAGCTGAACATTTGATCTAAACGATCACCCCAGTACATGTATCAAGTTAAAATCTGATGGTTGATGGTGGAAAACGATCAGACATAAGAAGGCTGAAATCATTCACGTGGTGACTCCTGTAAAGACTCCACTGGAGGACTAACTCTTCTCTCAGAAAATGGAAGGATCTTACACAAAGTTCAGGTATCCAAAGTGGAATGGTATTCAGGATCTAGTCCGCTTTCTTGTAAATTACTTCTTTTCTGTTCTTGAAGCTATCCTGAAAGTTTTTGAAAAATTTTTGTATGATAAAGGTGATCAAAATCTTCAATCAACCTATTCAAAAAGTGTAAATACTAAATTTCCCTTTGATCCTGGCCTCCTTACTTTTCCCACATCTTATGATGACTCTCTTCAGAGTGATGAACCTAAAGAAAACAAAACTGATCCCGTCACTCTTGTATATACTCCTACACCTTTTATAATCCCAGATAGGTATAAACCTCTTGTTTTACCTTATGTTCCTCATGCTTTCCCCAAAAACTATGATCTATACTTGCCGAGGTTTGATGGTGAAAGTAAGAATGTCAACGTTGAGCAACATGTGCAGAATTTTGAGTCTTTTCTAGACCTTTTTGAGGTTGATGAAGAGGATGTCAGCATTAGGCTTTTTGCTCTTTCTTTGCAAGGTAAAGGTAAGAGTTGGTTCAAAAACCTGCCTGATGCGAGCATTTCATATTTCCAGCAATTCGTTAAAGCCTTCCTCGACAGGTGGGTGATCGAACAGAACCTTTTCTTGATTATAAAAGAGTATAACCAGCTGAAAAGAATGCCAGGGGAGACAGTACAACAGTTTTCTACCAGATTTAACCAAGTTTATTGTTCAATGCCAGTTGAGATAAGGCCTTCTCCTAAATCCACTCTCTTGCACTACCTGGGTGCCTTTGAGCCAGAAATGGAGTTTCAGTTGAGAGAAAGGAATATTGCAACACTTGAGGATATGCAGAACAATGCATTAAATGTAGAGGCTCACTTGCTGATCCGAAGGGCAAGGTTGAAGGAAGAAGAGATGAAAAACATAGATCCGAAGGAATAGACATCTCTAGAGGTAAAGCTTGACATTTTGGTAAGTGCAGTGGAAGAGATAATGCAAAGGATCACCACAAGGAACGAGTATAATGTTCAAGCCCATCGCTCGCTGATTGAAGAAGAACAAGTTGCTGATCCAAAACATCTTCTTTCTGATCCCAGTTGTCATAGATCTGGTAATGATTGTCTTATAGATCATCTTGGAGAAGAGAGATCTGTTGATATGACGATTTTCCTCAGTTTGATGAGTATGATGATGATGATTATGTTCTCCAAACAGAAGCTAATCTTGCAGACAAATCAGCAGCTAGTTTGTGGGAGGAGGAAGTTCACTTTCAGCAGCTCGAGTACAATGATTAAATGATGCATATCAGCAATGACAATGATGAGGAAAGTGCAGCAAATTTTGAAGTAAGTGAAGGATATTTGCCGTTTTGTTTTGATTCATTTTAGTTCATCAAAGACAATTTTCATGCAATCAGAAATCAGATGTCAACAAGTCTTGATCTGGACCATCATGAAGGCAATAAAAGCCTTGTTCAAGACTTCTCATATTCAGATTTCCAGCCCCCAAAAGCCATTGCTTTTCAAGTTGCAGATGAATACATGGAAGCTGGCACATATGATCAAATGATACAAGAAGATTCCCTACCTTTCTGTTTTGAATCATTTCAGTTTTTGAAGGGTAAATTGCATAGTAAATCTTCAAATGAGCAGCGTGTAGGAAATCAACAATCTCTCAGTTTTAATGTTGAGGATGAAGGTCAGATTACAGGTGAAGGTGTGGCAGTTGAAATACATGATATAATGATGCAAGATGATTTTGTACCCTTTTGTTTCGAAGCATTTCAGTTTATAAGGTAGAATCTTCGTAATATCTCTAAAGAAAAAGATAAATAGCCAGTAAGATGTCATACTATTTTAATGGATACATCGTAGCAGTCTTCTCAAATTTTTGATGATCCTATTGCTCATGTGTTGGATGATGTTTGCTGTAAAAGTTCTTCCCCATTGGCTAACCATGTGCCAGATAAGAATGTTGATAATAATCTTATTCAAAGGTAACCTTCATTGTCTTGTTTAATAGATTTTTCATTACAAAGCTCAGATCAAAATTTGCAGTCATATGAGGAGATCGATAAAGGAGACTTTTGTTCTGTTTGGAAATAGCAACAGAGTTTGGTTATTCATGAAATTCAGGATCCTTTTAACAGCTTGTTGCAATCATCAGAGAAAGACAGCACAGAGGTGAGGAAAATCTTAATATCTAGATATGAAGATTACTTGGACCAGAGCAGTAATGTGTTAATGGAAATCAATATCAATGTTTATGAAGATCCTTTCGCAGTATTCTTGAAGTCATCCAGTTAATTCATGCTTTGCAATTTTATCAGCAGTCAACTTGATCCCAAGTTTCCATGGGAGTTTCCTTTTGATTCTTCCCTTTTCCTGCGCATCGTAAAGCATTTGGGAAGAAATCAAATAGCAGTCGGAATGCTTACTTGGTTGCATTGGTTGTTCCATTTCACTTGATCATGTGGTGAAAAGAGTAATTAGAGTAGGTTTGATGAATAAGCCCAATTATGAGCATCTTTCCAGTTTGATAGTTATGTTAGTTAGGTTTGGTTTTATTGTAATTTTCAGTTTTAGCCTTGAGTCAGAGTTCGTCTACATAATGTCAGTTTTCGTGTTTTTACTCCATAGCCCAATGGACGAAGGCACGGTCTGCTCACCCAAAGATGTGTCATTCTTGGCACCTCCAAGGAGCTACCATCCCCATTGGAGCCAATGTTAGAGTCGGTCTATTCAACCCTCCATCACCGATCAAAATATCTTTTGTTGCATTTCATTTTTAGGTGTCTCATTTAGTCCAGTCATTTGCATTCCATTAGGAGCATCGATTTTCTGACAGAACGGTCTTGTCACTCATCTCCCTCATGTCATGTATCTGCTGCTCCGTGTCTATACATCAAAATCAAGTTTAAATTCATTCACAGTCCTATTTGGTCTCTTGGTCAGCAAAAGGGTCATTTTAGCCATTAGGTTTAGGGTTTTGTCTTCAAAAAGTCTAATAATGTCCACAGGCACATGAGGGAGGTTCGAAATAAGTTTTCTTTGCAAAATTTTATCGTAATAACGCTCGATCATGACTTTTCTTCAAAACTCTGTTTTGAAGAAAAATCGCCAAATTTTGTCTTTTGTAATAAATATCATGTGATTTTCAAAGTTGTTTCAGTTGTAAAGTCCTTCAGGCGCAGCCCTGGTCGCCTTTGCCAAATCCAATGAAATCCATCCCTACAGAATAGACAAAGAGATTCATCATCAGTTCAACAAATCAAAGTGGAAGCAAAAACAGAGTTATGTGAAAGTGTCAAAGTCTGCAACACTACAAAAGTGGGTTTGCCAAATGAAGAATCAAAGTCCATGCCATAGGAGATATTCTTGAGCTTCAATAGTTCATTTACATGCAAAAGAGAAAATTTGGTGAGTAAGTGTGAAGTGTGGGTGAAAAGCACACTAGGTTGCTCGGCGCGGCGCACTGGTAGGAGGCATGGCGCACCCATCAGCACGGCGTACTGGGCCTTAGTCTGCAGTGCAATTTAACACAAGTGCGGCGCATTGGGTTGAGTGCGCGGCGCATACAGCCAGGAAGCTCGAAAATTGCCAAATTCGCTCCAAAATCACCCAAAACATATGCCTTGCCATCGATACAAGTAGGTTGAACTGCTCTCATGGTTTTTCATCCAAGATTGATGGTTGTTGATGGTTTTTGATGAATGGTGAAGTGTGTTAAGGAAAGCAAACATTATCTCTTCAAAATTTGCAAAAGAGATTGCTACTAGGGTTTTGTATTTGGCTGCTTTTCTCATCACTCCCTTATTTCCTATTTTCCTTGTTCTCCTTATTCCCTAAATTCACATACCCCTAATCCCAAGTTCCCTTTCCCAAAATCCCAAATGCACCAAACCCTAGTCTCATACTTGAAATTCCCAAACCCTAATGGCTGTCCCAAGAGCTTCATGTCATCATTCGGCAGAACGTACCATCATTCAGAGGGTTTTCATCATCATGTCAACTTCCACTGGGTCATTTTATGCCTTGTTCATGCTTCAGTTGTGCCTAGGTAAAGTTCGTTTCCCTCTCCTAGGGTTTTGAAGGCAATTTCTCTTGGATGGTCAAATCATCGGCAAGACTTGTATCCTAATGTTCATACACCTTCCCCTATCCTTAATGTACCTTTTTGAACACTTCCCATTACTGAGATCCCTCAAATTCCTCATTTTTGCACAAACCCTAGTTTCTTACTACAACTTGACAATTTCCTAGGTTAGGCCTGTGTTTTTCCTTTTTGCACCCCTTCCCCTCACTCAATATTTGAAATTCCACTTTCCTCTACTTCCTAACATCCCTCCCTACTTCCCAAAATTTTCTCAAGAATTTAGAAGCCCCTTATCCCCTTCATTTCGCTTCACTTCAACAAATCCCCTGTTCCACATATTGGGGCAAGTTTTACTCAAATGATGCTTATAAGAAATGAAAGATGAATTTGGAAAAAATGAGATAGGTTTTTGTTCAAAATAGGTCAAGGAAGAAAAACCTCTTTCGCATTTTACACAGGTGTCATGGTTTTAGAGAAAAGTCAAAAATATAGTCTCTTCGGGAGAATTGATGCACCTCTGAAGTGACCTTGGGAAAATCAAGTTTTCTCCTAGCATGGTTGGCCAAATGACTTGCTTGTTGACTCAAATGATAAGTAGACACAAATATATTTTCAATGAGCTATCATGAACTCAATTTTTAGTTGAGGAAGATCTTCAAAAGTTGACTGCAATAACACTCTGCCCTGAAGCAGCCTCATTTGGCACATTTTGACCCGTCTTGGGAGATTTGATTTTTTATAGGGAAAATGAACTCCAAATTGATAAATTCTAGTTGAGTTGGAAATCAAACTCAATTATCTTTCCAACTAGCTATCCTGCACCCAATTTGGACACCGGGAAGGCCCTCAAAACTGGTCTGAAAAAAGGCGCTACGTACAGAAATTTTTAACATAGGGTTTTCCTCCCTATGTGCCGCGTCATGTGGCGCGCGCTTTTGCTAGGGAGCTCCAAATTACAAAAAAATTGCATTTATGGATTTGGCATGAAAAATTATGGTTGCTTTTTCATGGCCAAGAAATTTGGGCAGGTTTTGGGCCCTCAAAAGGTAAAAAAACACTCAAAAAATGACCTCACTGCCCCTATTTTGACACACAGGAAGTAGTCTTGGGAGATTGGACATTTTGAGGGGAAAATGGACATAAAATCTAGAAATTCCACTTGGGTTTGAAATTAGACAGGCATGGATTTCCAACGAGCTATCTTGGGCTCAATTTGGACTTCGGTAAGTGCCTCAAAATCAGCTCCAAATTGGTGCGATGCATAGAGAACTTGGGCGTGGCGCATAGAGAAATTTGACCTCATTTTCACTCTTCAGCTCAGAAATTCGCCCAGTTTTGACTAGTTTTACTTTTTTATGCTACTCTTCATCTTCAATGATGTAATTTTATGACCATGATGTAATTTTGGCACATTTTACTTGTTCTAGAGGATTCATTCACTAAAAAATGAAAATTAAATGAATGAATCAATTTCCTAGCATATAGAGGCAAGTTGTTTCATTGACTATTTTTCAGTTCCTTGTTTAGATATGGTTGAAACCGCTCCTAGAATGATGAGCTCGACCCCTAGAGGAATCGGAAGGAATTAGGCTTGTCTATATCATGTAATTTCTCAGTCATTTTCAGGGTTGGACACTTGGGATTGCTTGGCACTCCATTGTACATTTGATTTCTGCATTTTTGGAAAAGGAAAGACCAAGGTTTTGCAGCACTTGTTGGGATCCTTGTGACTCTGTGTTTTGATGGTGTTTTTCTTCATGTAATCATAAGTTCATTGATGTTTTATGTATGCCATTTTCCTTCTCTTTTCTTCTGAAATTAAACAAATTGAGTGACAATGGTAGAATTCATGAGTTTGTTGTGCTCTGCCTTAAAATTTGTTTAGTTTTATATGTTTTCATCAGTTTGTAGAGGATTCTTGCATCCTCTTGCCCTCTTAAGCTCCTCAGCGGTCTTTCCATTCATTCACTTAATCTAAAGCATCAAAACTACTGCCTACCTTGCCCCAACCGGAACTCTGCAAAAATTTGGCCTCATCCCCTGACCCAAATTTGCCTTTCCCTTTTTTCCAACAAAACCCTCAAAAATTCAAATTAAATCCTTGCACTTCATACCTAGCCTAAAATTAGTTTTTATTTCAGTCATCTCAAGCCCCATCAATTATCTTTTGCTGAAATTGACCCGGAGAGAGCCCTCTCCTGTCCTCGTAGGGCTAGCTATGAGGCTGAGCGTGGTTTGATGTGGACCTAGAATCTTAGATTTTTAGCCTGAGGTAAATCTAGGCTCTAACATGATGCATGCCCAATAACATACTATATGAACCCAATGGTAATACATTCAAATGTTTTGTTGTAGGCATAACATTTAAATCAAATGCACAAGCTTTTACCCAACGATGCACTCGATTCTTTGTACCTGAGCCAACTGCACTAATCGAGACTCTACATGAAACTCCTTATTTAAACCACACTTATCCACCCAGTCAGGACTAACATAGCTATAATTAGATCCAGGGTCAATCAAAATAGAAATATCTTGATCACAAAGCTTACTGTCCATCTCAATGATAGATGCCAGTGTTATGTCTGCCTATTGTCCATAGTTGCATCGATACGTTGAATGCTCTGACCAACATCCCCAATAGTTTGTGCCTCCTATGCACTGTATATCTGAGGCCTACCACCCTGATTCTGTGGACAATCTCTCCTACAATGATCTTTGCCACAAGTCCAACACTCTATAGGCTTCCATCCTCCCTGTCCTCTATCTGACGCATTGAACCTCTTAGGTTTTGCAACATTCTCCTTGTTATCTGTACCCTATGGCCTTGCTTCCTTTTTATCCCATTTTCCTTTGTTCTTTACATTACCTCTCCATGTTAGCTTAGTCTTAGTGTTGTGCCTCGATTATTAATAGCAATGCTTTATCTTTTGAATGGCCTCCTCCAATGATCTAGGCTCATCGAATTCAAACCTATCTTTGAATGCAACTAGTAATCCACTAATGAATCTCTTAATCTTAGCCTTCTCCTCCTTGAGATAAGGCACATACCTCAATAGTTCCAAGAACTTACCGGTGTACTCATCATTTGTCATGGATCCCATCTTTAGTTCATAGAATTATTTTGCCATGTCATCAAAGTATCTATCCGACAGATACTTTTTCTTGAATAGCCACTCAAATTCACTCTAAGCCATATCTTCCTCATTTATGTCCCTGGCATTCTTCACATCTTTCCACCAGATGTTTTCTTTACCTTTAAGACTGAAAGTATCCACTCTAGATTTCATATTCTCTGAGTAGTCATGCAACCTGAAAACTTCTTCATACTGAGCAACCAAGCCTCTGCATCCTGTGATCTCTTTACCTCTCCATCAAAATTAGGTGTCTTTTCTTTCTTAAACTCATCCGGCAAGTATCCCCTATCACTCCTCCTGTAAGGATGATAACGATGATGATCATAGTGCTTATCTGAATCAGAACTAGAGTCAGACCTATGTCTATCCCTTCTCCTTTCCGAAGTGTCCAACAATATACAATCACGGATTGTATCCTCTCTATCTAATCGATGACCACCATGAGATCTACTACCATATGCCCCATTAGTTTTTTCCTCCTGCTCATGACTGATCTGAAGTGGTCCTTGTCATTGCAAATCTGACAAGCTCTGGAGTATCACTGCATTTACCTATGTTAACTTTTCCTGTGTATGTACAATTCTATCATTATTTGCCTTACAACTCCTTATCTCTTCCTTTAAACTTCTCAGTGTTACTACCAAATTGGAAGAGTTCCCAACACCATGCTTCTCTTTGGATTCGTAGGGAGAATCTTTTTAGTCAACCATCTTGCTAGTCATTTGATATTTCTTCCTGCAAGGAATAATATGTTAGATAAACCAAATCATAATAGATCGACGTACCTTAATATAGCTCGAGGAGGATACCTTATTTGTAAGATCACCCAATCAGTTTGATACATGTATAACATAATCATAACAGCTATCGACATATGCAAGTAAATGTATCAACTCGTAAACATCACTCTAACTAGGGTCCAGGCATCAATGCAAGGCCATATCAATAATGCATGCTATGACCTCATGCATGACAACAACCAGTACACATTGCCACATGCAACCAATATTATGCATAAGCAATTCCAAATCAACTACACCTACGCATAAACGTATGTAGTCGAACATAAGCAATCAAATATTGTAATCAACCTACAAGACTGATACATGTAATACAAATAGTCAAAATGTAACCTAACATACAAGGATGTAAGTAGGTGACATGAAATCAACATGTAAGTGACAAATAACCATATCCAATCAGTCACATACTCATGTCAAATAATCTTCATGAAATCAACATCAAATTCTCCATGACAACCATACTACAACCTTAATCCAACGTCAAGCAATTGCAACAAATATATAAGTGTAAGAGACACAAATGCAACTGACATGCATGCATGAGTAACACATTCAACCCATCCAATCTGAGAGTTGAACCATGCCCTAATATCACTCTCTAACACACTTCGCTAGGCTTACCCAAAGTAACCATGCCAACTAGGGTAAACATGAGATGAGAAGCTACTATGATCAGATTCGACCTCCTATGTGACCCTAAGGAAGTGGAATTGATGGAACATCACACATAGTAATCCCATGATTGTTTTAGGTATATTAGGCCTCAGTTGATCCCATGCTATGGAAAAGGGAGTGACCAACAACCTAAAATCGCTCTCACAGGCCTACCTACCAGCAATTATGGACCAACATTGCCAGTGTTGTGCCAAGGACTCCAAGATTTAAGCCACTTTTCAGGCCCAAAGCCTAAGCCACTACCCAGAATGGAATGATAGCTTTTAATCAAGAAAATTACATGGAAATAATGACCTGAATGTTGGGAAAACTTGTTAATGCTAGCAAGCTCCCTCATCATGTTATGAAACCATCTCACAAAAAGATAGAAAAGATAGATGAACGCCATAGAAATAAGCCTCTTCTAGGGGGAAACCCCCTTTACAATACACAAATGAATAATTCTTGGATGATACAAATGAAAATACCTCCTTTCTATATATAGGAGTCTAAGGGGTCATAATATAATTAGAGACGACATAACAATAATAATGTAAGGGCATAATAATAACAATAGTGGGCTTCTATGGGGCACAATAGTAACAATATGGGGACTACATGGGTACAACAATATAATAAGGGGGTTTTACTAATAACAATAAGGGGTTACACTACTAGTATAGGGGCCTAACATGCCCTTCTCCTTCAGAAAGTGTTGTCCTCAACGCTTGAGTAGTTTTTGATGCTTCTGTATAAAATTTGTGTCCTCCCATGTGGAATCTTTAGCGGGAAAGTTCTTCCACTTGATGAGATACTCTGAAATTGATCGATTTCCTAGCTATCGGGTTCTTGTTTCTGTGACTGCTCCAGGTTCCAATATGATTTTTCCTTCCTCTTCAAGTTCTGGAAATATTGTCTGATTTGGGATATTTTGAAACTTTTGAATGAGTGGCCACACTTCTTTGTCCTTCTTCCATTCATCCCTTGCTTCGTTTATCGAATTTGATTGGATAATAAAAATAGCACAAAACAATGCTTCCACATCCTCATCCTTTCTTGAGAGTGCATCTGCAACAAAAAATTTCTTCCCTTTTCTATAGATGATGTCAAAGTCATAACCCAACATATTTGTGACCCATTTTTTACGTTCTTATAATGATAATATTTGTTCTAAAATGTATTTAAGACTATCATGATCCATCTTTACCTTGAAGTGTCTTCCCATCAGGTAAGGTCACCATTTCTTAAGTGCATGTAGCATTGCCAACATTTCCTTCTCATAAATAGCTTGCTTGAGATGTAACCGTAAAAATACCCAATCACCTACATCAAAACATTTTTCACTGCGATGTTGATCTACCTGTTTTTTCATTCGATTCTGCACCAAAGTGGAATTATCCTTTAAAAGTTGGAGAACTTGTTGTTGATGCTCAATGTGATCTTTCACTACTTGAACCTTTTTCTTCTTGATATTTCCTTCTATCTTGAGAGTTTGAGGAGTGGTAATTTCTTCCAATGCTTTACAAGATATGGTCGGATTCATTTCTTGATGCTCGATGTGATTTTTCACTTCTTGAACATTCTTCTTTTTGATATGTCCTTCTATCTTGATAGTTTGAGGAGTAGTAATTCCAGCCAATGCGTTACAAGATATGGTTGGATTCATTTCTTCTTTCTCGATGCGATCTTTCACTTCTTGAACCTTTTTCTTCTTGATATGTCCTTCTATCTTGAGAGTTTGAGTGGTAATTCTTGCCAATGCTTTACAAGATATGGTCGGATTCATTTCTTCTCTCTGGGGTTGGGTCCTTGCGTATATCCTCTTCTTTTGATGTTTCTTGATCCTTTTCTTCCTCCTCTTCATACTTTATGTAAAATAATTTCTTCTCATAACACTTATGACCTTTAGTGCATTTTCTATCACAATTGTAACAAAGCCCTTTTTCTCTTTTTTCTTCCAATTGTTGTGGCGTAAGCCTTGTAGGTTGTGGAAGGCTAGGAGAAGAAACACTTCCATAATTATAGTCATGAGTGGTGGGATTCCTTCTTTTCATAATTTCTCTTTCAATTTTTCTTGCCAACTCAAATGCCTCCTCCACTGAATCAAGTTCCCAAAAACGAACCTCATGTCGAACATTATTCTTTAAAGTCCCTATGAAGACATCAATCCTTTGCTTCTCTGGAATATAATTTACCCTTCTATTCAATTTTTGAAAGTCTTCAATGTGCTCTTCCATTGAACCCTTTTGTTTGAGATTTATCAATTGGCTAAAGAAGGAGTTTCTCTTTGTATCCTCATAATGTGCTATCATTTCCTCCGTGAAAATTGACCACGTGACAAGTGGTTTACGAGAACAAAGCCCTTTATACCATAAAAAATGATTCGGTTCTAAATAATTAGATGCAATACATACCTTTTGTAACAGTGGTACACCATGTAGATCAAAATATTTCTCCATTTGTAGTATCCAATTTATTGGATCCTTGCCATCAAACTTCCTCATCTCGCTTTTTCTTGATTTTAGGAGCTCGCTCTTGAAACGACTGTAACTCTGTAATTTCAGATCTTCCAGTTCTAAATTCGTGAGCTATAGTAGCCCTTTGTGTCCTCTTTCCAATTCCACCAGTCTTATCCAAATTGGATTCTCCAAGGAAGAGTTATGCCAAATCTCCCATGGTGACCTGATTATAGACTAGTTCAGTAGAGCGAACTTGTATGACATGACACGTGTCACTATTTCGACCTTTGGATATAAAAAACGTAAAAAAGAAACTACAGTCTATGCTCTTTCTGTAACTTCTTACGAAATTTCAATTCGATGCTCAGAGAGGAAGTTATAACGATTTTCCCCAGGTCGCCTGTTTGGAATGTAATTCGGGGGTCTGCAAAAACCCTAACTTCCTCAGACTATATCCCCGAGAATATAGTGAGACAGGATCTGAAATTTGGAGCCAAGGTTTAGACCGATTTCGTCTCAAATGGGTTTTTTCTTAGCTTTTTAAACTTCATAGCGAAATAGTTATAACGAAAATGCCACGATGACCTATTTGGAGCAGCGAAACCTAGGAATCCAAAGCTCTGATACCAAATGTTATGAAACTAGCTCACCAAAAGATAGAAAAGATAGATGAACGCCTTATAAATAAGCCTCTTCAAGGGGGAAACCTCCTTTACAATACACAAATGAATAATTCTGGGATGATACAAATGAAAATACCTCCTTTCTATATATAGGAGTCTAAGGGGTCATAATATAATCAAAGCCGACATAACAATAATAATGTAAGGGCATAATAATAACAATAGTGGGCTTCTATGGGGCACAATAGTAACAATATGGGGACTACATGGGTAAAACGATATAATAAGGGGGTTGTACTAATAACAATAAGGGGTTACACTAGTAGTATAGGGGCCTAACACATCATTACAAAAAAAACATGTGTTTAGGATCGTCTCAAATTAACCAAAATGTGAGGAATTATGTGTCAAGTATTGAGTGTCTTTTATGAGAATTTTATGAGTTTAATTAGATGTTTAAAACACATATAGATAAAGTAAATTGTAGATAAATAAAACACAAAAAAAATCATAACACAAAGCTAATAAAGGAGCTCACCCCTCCTGGGCTACATCTCCTTGGACCTGCTTCAATAGCTAGGCCCTCTTTAGATTAATGTCCAATTCTCTAATTACATCCACCTGAAGTTCTCCAATGGATTTTCAACCTACTCCATTGGATTCTAAAGACACAAAAACCCCAAAAATGACTTTCCAAGCTCTGCAATTGGACTTTAGCTGATCTAGGCTTGACCTCCTGTCCTGGTGGCCCTGGGCTTCCTTAAACTTCAACGTAGAAAAATCACATACATAAGTGCCTTTCTACCTCTGCAACCTATTCCATTGTGTTTATAGCATCAAAATCATCTAGGAATGACTCTTTTGAGCCAAAATTGGTTGAAAACAGCCAAAGATATTGCCTCTTTAGTTTCTCCTAGGAGATCTCCACTAAAACTGGAGAAACTCTAGTTAACTCTGCCAAATTTGGAGTAATGCCGAATTTATCGGACCATCCAAAATTACCACCAACCTAAATCTGAAATTAATTAGTGGATAAGCACAGTTTAATTAGCACTAATCCTTCACTTAGAGTTTAATCAATGCAATTAACACTTAATGCTAGTGGTTAAGGGGTTGTTGGTCACATGCTAGCAGTTACCATTAGCCTTACCTCCAAATACAACATCTGATCATTATATGTTAAGTAACACATAGTGTGGCATAGCAGTGGAGTGTTGGTCTTATGCGGGCGAGGTCACGGGTTCAATTCCGCTGACCTTCAAATAATTTTTCATAACCTTTGAGAGGGTTCGTGGAAGCCTCCAGGCTTGCCACGTGTCACCCTCTCATTGGTCCACCCAATGTCATCGACCAATAACGTGTCACCACTTGTCAAAATCCAGTTAAGCCACCTATGGGAATATTATGGAAAGATTCCCTGGAATATTATTTTTTGCTGATTAGGTTGTAAGAATGCCTATTCAGCATCCGAGTCACAAAAATTTGCATGTTTGACAAAACAGACAGCAGGCTCTATCTTTCTCATACGAACTCCGTTTTGAGTGAAACGAGTTGCGTTGGGATCGTATCACTGAGACGGACGTGAATGTTCAAGTTTTGAGTGATTCCAAGAACTTTTATTTTTGAGCTAATTTTTGAACCTAATCCAAATTTTTATCACTCCTTCCCACTGACAGGCTTTTGGACCCACAAAATATGGTTATCTAATGAGAGTTTAATACTCTTCTCATTCCCAAGTTCTATCCATTGATTCTACTTGGAAAGATATCCATGACAACCACTTGGGTTCATAGGCATGCCTTGCCTTGCAAATGGCTTGGCACTTCAACCAATGTTCTCCTTTTTCTGTTGACCCAATCCAACACTTGATGGTTTTTTTTTTATTAAACACCTTGTTGTACCAAAGCAATCCCTCGGTGCTTGGAAATCTGGTTGATGGCCTTCCCACTGAGAATCATGTTCCTCCTTTGCAACACATGCATTCAATGAAAGCTTCTCCTTAGAAACCACTTTTCCAAGTTAATCCCATCTGATGAACTATAACAATGAGTTCCAATATCAATAATTACAAGAAAAGAAATGACCATTCTTTTACCTCCATGATTCCAAATTCCACATATGGAAGAATGCATTCACCATCTATTTCGCCTCTTGGCGTAAACACATCAAATCGCATTGTAGACCATTTGATATTTTATAAGGGCTGCAATTGTTTTTGGAATTTTTGTCCACTTTCGCTTCTTGATTCCATCATCCTCTAGAATTGACATGCTACTCATGTCATTATTTTAGAATGAAGGCTAATCATGAGCCTCTTTATCAAGCATGGACCTTCTAAAATATTGCAACTTCTTGTCACAAGAAACACCATTAACCTTGAAAAACACTCATGCAAGAATATAACTTGATGACCTCGTCCTTTTGTTTCTTCAAAGCAAAAAATGTCACATCATGTGAACATTTCCATGTACCCTTACATCTTGGTGTATAAGCCATCTTGGTGTTTAGTCGATGGTTTACTAAACACAAGTCGACAAAACATGCTTCTTCAAAGCAACTAACTTTCAAGTCAATCAGAAACATGTACAACAACTTGACGATTTACAACAAGAATTCTATATTCTCATGAAACAATTCGTCACATCTCCCTTTCATCTTTGGAGATAAAGTCAACTCTTCCAAGTCGATATAACATACATGTAACAATCAATCGACCACACAATCTGACACTCATGCATGTGCAAATGATCAACATCCTCAAGTTGACTACATACATGTTAACAAAGCAATCAACCAACACAATTCAGTCACTCATGCATGTTCAAGCACAATGAAACTATTAAAAATTCCAGTGTTCACACACACAAACTCTCATGCATGTATAACAATTCTCAACTCTCTCACAAGTACAATCACAAGTACAAGAATCCCATTGGTCTGTACGAGCACTTAAAGAGCTGAAATGACCAAATTTGCTGCAATAAAATGAGTCAACATACTCCATTTTCGAACACCTTCCTGGCGTAAACATGCAAGTTCAAGAATGCAACATGCATGCATATTTGTAATTGCAAATTGCCATCTTTGCTGCATCTAAGTGAGTCAACACAACTCTACTTTTCCAACATCTTGCTTCATGAAATATGCAACATACTCTCAGGAGAAAAGAAATGCATCCAAATAACAAGGAAATGCATCAACAAGGCAAGATTTGCATCAATTATCAAAAGAAATGCAAGGCCTTAATTGGTTAATAAATCTAACCATCTCTTTACAAACCATTTCAATGGCGCTTCTTTCAGGTGCACTTCATCATGTGTATCATCCGGACCCACATCAATTATGGAACCCTATTTTCCATTCTTGCCAAAATCTCTCTCCACCTTCTTCAATTGTCGTGGATGACTTGTTGGATGCAAAGTCCAACACTTGTCTACAATATGACCCTGCTTATGGCAATGAGTGCAAAATAATTGCATCTTCTTTTCAACATGGATTCCATTATCCAATGGACCTTTGGCTTTTTGTCCCTTTTGTTTTGAAAGTTTCCTATGTATGGCTATCCTCTTCCAACACCTCAAAATAGTATGGTTATTCAAACCACAAAAGTAACATGTAAATTTTCTCTAAATCTTATGCGAAATTTACCATGTTTGTCATAATCAAAAGAAACTTGATTAAAGGCATATTATACCTTGCACATTCACCTCTGTCGCCTTATTGAGGAGTTGAATTTGATGAGGTAGTGGCTCTCTTCGGAATACCAACAATCGTTTCAATGGCCTTAGATCTTTCAACATCCTCTTATTTTCCATTTCCACTAGTTGCATGCTTATGAGCATCTTCTTGCAAAGTGGGTATAAAATGTTTGCATTCCTCATGAACGCAAACTTCATAAGCTTGAGGTAATGAACATGTAATGAAATTCCTTCTTGGAACACCTTCATGTGCCTCCTTGGCTTTGGATCATTCTCCATCATGTTTTCCATAACCAAGACCCAAATACCTAGGCCTTCCCTCAACAACAATTAGCTCAACTATGCCTTGTGCATGTTTTCCTAACCCTTTACCTTCATAACCCATCTTAATCAATAATTTGGACCCTATTCCTCTAGTGTGTCTTTCAAAAGCGCCAAAACATTCATTTTGAGAGGAAATTGAAGATAAACTTGAATTGAATACCTGATTTTCATACACATACTTGGCTAGGGTTTCCTTGGCATCATGGAGTTGAATCTCCATGTCATGCATCTTTTCAAGAAGCTCTTGCTTCTCCTCCTTCATGGCCATCAATTCCTCTTGAAGTATAGTGTTCTCCTTCCTATCTTCATTCAGCTCTTGCACCATATCTAATGATGATAAGCTCTTGCAACATCTCTTCATCAAAGATTCTTGCTAAGGAATATGGATTAGAAACATCACTTGTTGAAGCTGCCATCACATAAACTTGCACATAGTTAAATTCTCCTTTCAAAAACACAAAACCAATAGCTAATTTTCTAGATAACCTTGGCAAACCATCTCAGGTTTAAAATGAGATAACCTGGCTATGATACCAACCTGATCAAAATGTTGGGCAAACTTGTTAATGCTATGCAAGCTCCCTCATCAGTATAAAAGACATGTGTTTACGATCGTCTCAAATTAACCAAAATGTGAGGAATTATGTGTCAAGTATTGAGTGTTTTTTATGAGCATTTTATGAGGTTAATTAGTTTTTTAAAACACATATACAGCAAGTAAATTGTAGAGAAATAAAATACAGTAAACTCATAACAAAAAGTTGATAAAGGAGTTCACCCATCCTGGGCTACATCTCCTTGGACCTGCTTCAATGGCTAGGCCCTCTTTGGATTAATGGACAATTCTCTGATTACATGCACCTGCAGTTATCCAATGGCTTTGAAACCTACTCCATTGGATTCAGAAGACCCAGAAACCCTAAAAATGACTTCCAAGCTCTTCTATTGGACTTCCGCTGATATGGGCTTGACCTCCTCTCCTAGTGGCCCTAGGCTTCCTTAAACTTCAATGTAGAAAAAACACGTACGTAAGTGCCTTTCTACCTCTGCAACCTATTCAACTATTCCATTGTGTTTAGAGCATCAAAATAATCTAGGAATGACTCTTTCTGAGCCAAAATTGGTTGAAAATTGCTAAAGTTATGGCCTCTTCAGTTTCTCCTAGGAAATCTCCACGAAAACTGGAGAAACTCCAATTAACTCCACCCAATTTGGAGTAATGCTGAATTTATCAAACCCACCAAAATTACCGCCAACCTAAATCTGAAATTAATTAGTGGATAAGCACAATTTAATTAGCACTAATCCTCCACTTAGTGCTTAATCCACGTGGTTAGCACTTAATGATAATGGTTAAGGGGTTGTTAGTCACATGCTAGCGATTAGCCTTACCTCCAAACTTCAACGCATTAAACTTTAAATACAACATGTGATCGTTATATGTTAATTAACACATGGTGTGGCATAGCCGTGGAGCATTGTTCTTGTGCGAGTGAGGTCACGGGGTCGATTC
This sequence comes from Pinus tabuliformis, assembly GCA_031772625.1. Lineage (NCBI taxonomy): Eukaryota > Viridiplantae > Streptophyta > Pinopsida > Pinales > Pinaceae > Pinus > Pinus tabuliformis. The sequence continues at coordinate 1,356,765,474 of CM062805.1, forward strand.
CGCCAACCTGAAAATAATTTTACATGACCTTTGAGAGGGCATGTGGTGGTCTCCGAGCTTGCCACGTGTCACCCTCTCATTGGTCCACCTAGTGTCGTTGACCAATAACGTGCCACCACTTGTCAAAATCCGATTAAGCCATCTGTGGGAATATTTTGGGAATATTCCCTGGAATATTATTTTTTGCTGACTGGGTTGTACGGATGCTTAGTCAGCATCCTAGTCACAAAATTTTCCCTATTTGACAAAACGGACAACACGCTTTATCTTTCTCATACGAACTTCGTTTTGAGTGAAACGAGTTGCGTTGGGATCATATCACCGAGACAGATGCGGTCATTCAAGTTTTGAGAAATTCTGAGCACTTTGATTTTTGAGCTAACCTACAGGTGTAAACAACAAAATTAAGTGTAGGGATATCATACTTATCTGGGAATCGCTATGAACCATTTTTCCCTCATGCCATTTGCTGCATATTCATCTATTAGGTCATAGACACATTATCCATTCATATACAAGTAAAAACATGTTGATATCCATACAAATCTCCTATCATAAAATGTGCATATAACCAACATAATAGGAATATAAATACAATAAACATATCAGCCATCAAAATCGATATATACATCAGTACCATTTCACATGAAAATCAAGGGAATTAATTTCTCATTAATGAATGAAATAAACCAACCGAAGATAGGACTACCACGTTCCACCTAACCATAGAATGGCTGAGCCAAATCTCTCTTCATCCATTCACCCTCGTGCCATATTCCAAGCATGAATGTGGGATCTCATAGAACACATCAATCAAAACTCATACGGGGCTTCCAGAGGAAATCCACCTCAACCCATCAAATAGTGATTCCACCTCATGGTCAGACATCACAAAATCATCATTAGATTGGTCTCCATCCAAGCCTTCCAGGGCTTCCAGAGCATTTGTCCAACCAAGGCTTCCATAACTTGTAACTCAACCCACAACTTATACAAGGCTTCCATAGCGTTTTTCCAACCAAAGCTTCCAGGACTAGTAACTCAACCCACCAAGGGCTTCCAGAGTATTTTTCCAACTAAGGCTTCCAGGACTAGTAACTCAACCCAAGCTATTACAAGGCTTCTAGAGTGTTTTTTCAACCAGGGCTTCCAAGACTAATAATTCAACCTAAGCTAAGGAAACATGAGAACCAACCAAAAACAAATAATGAAAGTAAACCCACAACCACCATGGCTATCCAGGGAATGGAAAGGCTAGGAAATCCACTGTTGATCTAGGAAATCCTCCATGCTAATGACATATCATGACCAAAATTCCACATGCATATGCCATGCATGCCAAAACTAGTGAAGAAATCATACATGCAACTTGGTACCAGCAAGCAAATCTAATGTAGTTGTTAATCCTGATGCCTCCTTGTGCTTTCCTACTTTTCCTTTTCTTTCCTACTTAAGAATCCAAGTATGCCACACCCTCCAAGAGTGCTCTAAGAAAACTCTAAGTTTCCAAGAGTATGAGAGAGAGAGAATAATGAGAGATAGCTCCAACACTGAACTGACAAAAGGTTACCAAATTATCCTCAGAAGAATTTTTATGGATGAGGCCTCTATTTTCTTCATTTTCCATTATTTTCCTTCATTTTCCTCTTCACTTGCAATTTATGACATTTCACCTCCTTTTTCTCTTAATTTCCATTATTTTCATAAATAAATGTGCCAAAAATGCCTTTTTGCCTTTTAATGCCTTAGTCATTGCCTTTTCCAATTTCCTTAGCCATAAACAACAAAATGAACACCCCCGAGGATGTCTTTCCCAACATTCATCTTGGAATAAGTGTCCCATCGACTGTGGTCATTGTTTTTAACTTTCATTACATGGAATTTTCACCAGGGTTGTTACAGTTGATAAATTTCCAACACCATCAACATCTTGGTGATCACCTTGTATATAAAATTACATAATTTTATAAGCCTATAATCACTAGTTTCCTACACTCTCTCTCTTTTGGGGACCAAGGTGATGAAGCTGGTATCCAACACTCTTAGAATGGAACGAGACTTCCTTGAATCCTCCATTGCTCTCCACACATCCTCTCTAATCATCAACTAACATGCTTGAAAAAATTCCACTGTGAAGTCATCCGACCCAAGAGCTTTATTTTGAGGCATCACCTTTATTTTCATTTCCACCTCCTCATCGGTTATAGCTCTGAGAAGAGCCTCATTCTGTTATGCATAAATTAGGTAAGGAATGCGTTGAATTGTATGCCATATTTCTCTAGTTCTATCCATTTGTGTCTATGTCATAATGTTTTGAAAAAAATGTTGAACTCCTAATATATTTCCTAGTGGGTTTTCATCCTTCGCCCATTCATCCCTTTCATAGAGATTATTCTATTTTGATGCCTGTGTTGCAGTATTGACCTATGGAAGAAGTTAATATTATTTTCTCCCTCTTTAAGCCTTTGGATGCAGGATTTCTATTTCCACAAAATTCCCTTTTTCTTTCATCTCTCTTCCAATTCCTAGAGAACTTTTGCCTCAACTTTTATCAGCCCCTTTGATCGACCATGTAGAATTTCCTCTTATTGAATTTCTACCATTTTATTTTCCAGTTTATCCTTTTCCTATAGGATATGCCCAAACTTATCTTTTTTCCAACCCTTTAACTTCCACTTGATGTGCTTGAGATTTTTATACAGGGAGAACATAATTGTTCCCTCTCTATTTCGTGTCTCCTCCTACCATTGTTGAACATTATACTAAAACTTTGGGTGTTGAAGCCATAATTTCTCAAACATGAAAGGGTGGTTTCTTGTCTAGGTATTTAGATCTATGTTAAGGCATATACCCCAATGGTCTAACCTGTGACTAGGGAGAATGTTGGCCTTGAAAATGACAACCCAGTTCAAAATACTCTCAAACATCATAAACTAGTCCAGTTTTGAGGCAACCTATTGTAAGCCTCCCCTACGATTATTCCATGTATAAACCCCATTATTAGTCTCCACCTCTACAAGTTTGGTAGCATCAATTTCTTCTTGAAAAAATTTCACTTTGACCTCCAATCATCTAACCCCACCCCTCTTCTCATCCAAGGAATTTATAATATTGAAATCCCCCCCCACCCTGCAGTAATCCAAAGGAATGGATGGATGAGCTTACTTTCCTGGACTATCAATTTTAAGAATATAGGCTTGTCATTAGGGATATTGGGACAACATACATTTGATATAGAAATATTCCCCATAGCTAATAATGTTATAAATTAATTAATGAGGCAATGAAATATACAAAATATTTCAAAAACACAAACACATAAATACATAGAACAAGAGAGACACAGATATACATGGTTCACCCAATTTGGACTATGTCCACGAAGAAACAGTTAGTCTTTCCTTTTATATTATCCATCAAAATGAAGAGATACAAACTACAATAGATTCTTTGTAATGTCCTCTTCGCTCCCACACAATCTCCTCTCTCTTTCTCGCTTTGAATAATAATACACATCCACAATAAAATTCCCTCATATAAACCACGGGGTTGTCTTCTAGGGAGAAAACCCTAAATTAAACATAACTTATACTTTCATATCATCCACCTAATGAACGACCTAGATTGACTACGAAATTACAATATTTTATAAGGCAACAATAGTGGGGGGAAAGCCCCCCCACACCCCCTGTTGGGGATTGGGATCCAAACATGGTTGAACAAGACCTATGAATCAGGAAGATAATCAGGCTCCACATCCAACAATCTCCCACTTGGAGACTGATTATACCAACTCCATATTTGCTTTGCTTGTTGGACAATTCTTCCACTTTGGACCTGGTTGTTTCTCATCTTCATCGTCATTCTTAAAGGCCAATTGAAACTGAGCAGGACCTAAATTTTTCCCTACTTACAATCTTTGTCAACATATCTGCAGGATTCTAGCTAGTGTGTATCTTTTCCAGCTTCAATTTCCCATCATCCAAAACCAACCGTATGAAGTGATACCTGATTTGTATATCTTTAGTATTAGAATGAAAGGTCGAATTCTTTGCAATATGAATAGCACTCTGGTTTTCACTATATAGCCTGCTCATCTCCTGCTTCTTGCCCAAGTCATCCATAAACCTTTGTAACCAAATCATTTCTTTGCTTTGCTTCTGTTGTTGAAAGTGCAACAATGTTTTGCAATTTTGAAACCCAACTGCCAGATGTTACACCTACAGTAAACACATACCATGTGGTGCTCCTCCCGTTATCTCTATCACCTACCATATTTGCATCAACATATCCCTAGAGAGAAATGTTTGAACCTCCAAAACATAATGCTTGATTTGTGGTACCTCTCAAATACCTGAGAATGCACTTCACTTCCATCCAATGCTCTTTTCTCAGAGTGTTCGTATACCTACTTACAACTCCCACTACATGTGCACTATTAGGTCTTATGCAAACCATTACATACATTAAGCTTCCAACATCTGATGTATATGGAACTTTACACATATAATCCATATCTTCCTGGGTCTTGGGAAACATCTCCTTACTTAGTTTGAAATGGTTAGCCAAAGGTGTACTAACTCGTTTTTCATTCTGCTTACTACATCTTTCCAACACCTTTTCTATGTACTCACTCTGAGACAATGTTAATTTTTTATTTTTCCTATCTCTAGTTATTCTCATACCAAGGATTTTTTTGTAGCACCCAAATCCTTCATTGCAAATGAATTTGTCAATCTTCCTTTGAGCACATTTATTTCCTACATGTTAGACCTTATAACAAGCATGTCATCTACATACAATAGAAATACAATATAGATGCCATCATTTCACCTTTTAAAATAAACACAAGGGTCAGAATGACATCTAGTATAAGCTTGTTCAAGAATAAACTTGTCAAATTTTAGATACCACTTCCTTGGAGCCTGTTTTAAGCCATACAAGCTCTTCTTCAATTTACACACTAATTTATTCATCCCTTTGACCTCATACAATTGTGGTTGTTGCATATATATTTCTTCCTCCAAATCCCCATGGAGAAAGGTTGTCTTTGCATCTAATTGCTCAAGAAGCAAATCTTCTGCTGCTGCTAGACTTAAAATAGTTCTGATTGAAGTCATTTTAACAATAGGAGAAAATTTTCATCAAAGTCTAAACCTTTCTTTTGTGCATATCCCTTCACCACAAGTCTAGCCTTATATCTCTGTTTACCTCTATCTTCTTCCTTCAACCTATAAACCCATTTATTTTGTAATGTTATTTTACCAACAGGCAACTTGACTAAGTCTGAAGTGTGGTTTTGCATCAAGAATTCCATCTCTTCTTATGTGGATTTCTCCCACTTCTTCCCGGTTTATACCTGCATTGCTTCTTCATATCTTTCCAGTTCACTAGAATCAATCAACAATACATAATATAATGAAGGATAATATTGTTCAGGGGATCTACTTATCCTGATAGATCTACTAACAATAGTTTAAGGTGTTTGTTGCTATTGTAGTTGTTGTTGTTGTTGTGGTTGCTAATCATTTTGATTTTCAGGCGCCTTTACTTTTTTTGTGATCTCATCAAGCACTGTGTATTTTTTTGTTTTCCTTTTCATGTTTCTTTATCTACATTTGATCCTTATACAAGACCTTTTCATTGAATATGATATCTCTGCTCCTAATGATTTTGTGATTTCATAATCATATAAGTGATAACCAAAATCATTTACACCATATCCAATAAAGGTACATTTCTTTGATTTTGCCTCAAGCTTTGTTCTATTTTCTTTATTGATGTGGACAAAGGCTTCACAGTCGAAAGTCTTTAAGAATGATTATTTTACCTTTTTACTGTCCATGCCTCCTCTGGAATACCACCATCCAAGGAAATTGAAGGCCCTTTGTTTATTAGATAGAAAACAATATCTACAACATCTGCCCAAAATTGTAAAGGAAATCCTACATGCAATCTCATGCACCATGCATGCTCCATGATTGTCCTATTCATCCTTTCTCACACGCCATTTTCCTATGGTGTTCCTAGAACTGTCTTCTCTTTGTGAATTCCATGCTCTGACTAGTAGTTATCAAACTCTTTGTTGCAGTATTCAACTCCATTATCTGATATGAGATACTTCAACTTCTTTCCTATATCATTCTCAACAAAATATTTCCATTTCTTGAAAGTATCAAATACATCGGATTTATTTCAAATACAATAAATCCAGGTTTTCCTAGTTGCATCATCAATAAAAGTAACATAATATCAAGAGCCACCGAGAGATGATACCTGAGAATGTCCCCATACATCTATATGCACAAGCTCTAATTTTTCACTCTTATTTTCCTTCCCAACTCTGATAAATATGACTCTCTTCTATTTTCCATAAACACAATTTTCACAAAAATCCAAATCAACATGCTTCAGACCTGGCAACAAATTTCTTGAATGAAGAATCTGCATCCCCTTCTCAATCATGTGCCCAGGCCTATGATGTCAGAGTGTTGTATCTTCTCCTGTGGAGGTTAAAGAATTAAAAAAATTAGAAATATTATTGGATAAATACAATGTACCAACATTTTCTCCTTTTGCTATTACTAGAGCTCCTTTAGTGACCTCCCAGATTTTGTTTGTAAAAGTAGTTACACATCCTTCACCTCCCAACTACCCTGTTGAACTTAGATTTTTCTTCAGATCTAGAAAATTTCTTACCTCCTTCAATAGATATTGGTTTCCATTATGCTAATTTATAAAACCTTACCCATTCCAACAATTATACAAGGTTTATCATCACCCACACGAACCTGTCCAAAATCTCCTTAAACATAGTCATGAAAATGTTTCCTATTAGGTGTGGCATGGAATGAGGCCCTTGAATCTACCACTCATGCATCAATAATATTCTCTAATTAAAGATTCAAAGTATCTTGCAACACATCACCTAACACATTCACTTCATGATTGTTCTCTTGATGTCCATCTCCTTCTTTTCCCTTCTGAGATTTGCAGTCTTCCTTCAGGTGTCCTTTCTTCCCACATTTTCAGCACAGTATCCCTGATCTAGTTTTGGATCTTCCTTTTCTTGACTTACTGTGATTTCATAGGCTCCTTCATCTTTCCATTTTTCTTATCCTAGTCTCTATAGTCAAAGCATTACCTAATGTCCCACCAGAGATTTTTCATTGCATTTCCTCACTAAGGATGGCACCAACAACATCATCAAACTTTAAAGTATTAGATCCAAAGAAAGAGTTACTGATGGCCATAACTAAACCATTACAAATTTTTGGTAATGAGCAGAGAAACAATAGAGCCCTAACTTCATCATCAAAATTTACCCCTACATAAATTAACTGACTGGTAACCGTATTAAACTCATTTAAATTATAAGCAACAAATCCACCTTCTGAGATATTCATATTAAACAAACGCTTCATAAGAAATACCTTATTTGAGGTTAAGGGTTTTTCATATAGTTTCGCCAAGGCACTCATTAGACCTTCCAATGTTGTTTCCTTTGAAATATTAAAGGCTACCAAAGCCACCAGGCACAACTGTATTGTTCCTAATGTTTTTCTGTCAAGAATCTCCCATTCTTCGTTTGAAATACTCGTCGGCTTCTTTGACTTTCCGCTCAATGGTAGGTATAGATATTTTTTATACAAATAATCTTCCATCTACATATTCCACAACTGGTATTTTTGGCCATTAAATTTCTCGACCCTAAACCTACCATCTTCTGCCATTGCTCCCACTCGAACTAGGAACCCTTCTCTCCTGCGAGTTTATCAACCAAATAACCCTTTGGCTTCGATACCATTTGTTAGAAATTAATTAACTGAGCAATCAAATACACAAAATTATTGTGGAAACACAAATAAAGAAATTCATAAAATAAAAGAGACACATATATATATGTGGTTCACCCAATTGGGGATACGTCTACAGAGAAACAACCAGTCCTTCCCTTTATATTATCCAGCAAAATGAAGAGATACAACCTATTGCAGATCCGTTGTAATTTCCTCTTTGCTCTCACACAGTCTCCTCTCTCTTTCTCACTTAGAATAATAATACACATTTGCAATACAATTCCCTCATATAAACTAAAGGGTTTCCTTCTAGAGAAAATAATCTTAAATTAAGTATAACTTTTATTGTGAGATCATCTGTCTAATGAACAACCCAGATTAACCATGAAATTGCAATATTTTACAAGGAAATTTTTCACCTATTTTTAGCTTCGAGAGCACTGCCTCGAACCCCTGCCGGGGCGGCTCCAAACATGCATCTACCCCCCTTGGACCCCCCAGGATTCAATAGTGGGGGAGAAATCCCACCCACACCCCCCATCAAGGATTGGGATCCAAACGTGGCTAAAATAAGATCTCTGAATCAGGAAGATAATCAGGCTCCACGTCTAATAAATAATCTGAAACTTTATGGTTATGCTCATGAAAGAAGAAAACATGTTCATGAATCTAATATCTTCCTCGGCACATAGAATTTCTAGGCCTCTTGAGGAGCCTCGAGCGTCTAGGGCCACTGATTGACATTTACGCTTCTAGTTATTGCGTATTTTGGATAACATCTCTCCTAAAATCTTGGTTTCTTGTATTATCATAATAGACATTTATCTTCAAGCCACTTATCCTTTAGGAGCCTTTTCTTGTTTTTGCTACTTAGGCCCCTCATATTCCATGATATTGTCTTCATGATTGAGACTTTCTAAATCCATAGAGTAACTTCATGATAACCCTAACTCATCCTGAATTCACCAAATCTCCTCCAATTTCTCTCAATAGTCTCAGATTAGTCTTGCATCCCCTCTTCTTCTCCTCTTTGTATAGCTTCATAGTATCTTTCATTAAGTGCATATGTATTCCAAATGGGCATGTATTTTATGCGCCTGAACTAGAACCCACTATGGCATGTTTATACTTTTAAGTATGCTCGCCCCAAGTGGAAAACTTGATATTTGGGGAGAGTGAATGGATCTTTCCCTTTCCAAGCATTGGCTATCTCCTGCAAATTTAATGAATTTAGCTCCATATCCTCGGTTTGTTCTGGTAGTGGTTATACATTGTCTAGAGCGATGGGAAGAATTATAGTGGGGAGAGGTGGCTACCCAACAAAATCCCCATGGCACAAATTTTCAACTTAAGGGTTAACTCATTCGATAGGTTGTGTACCTAACGATGATAGTGGATTTTCCTTTGGGACATACTGGCCCAATGGTTGATTCATCTCCACACCTGTCAGTTATTCAAGTGCATTTCCCTCCTATTCCTCCTGTGTTGCTAGTGACTTGTATCCATTGGCCTCCACCTCTTTCTTTATTGGTTGGCCTTGGTGTGGAGGTGGTTCAGCATTCCACTAATTCTCACACGAGTAAACCCATCATCAGATTGGTTTTAAGGAGCCTCGATAAACACATTTTTGGCAATTATTGGGAAATTACAGTACAAATGACCATATTCATGACATCTTCTGCACTTGAATGGTATGTACTCGTAGTCTAACATCTTCTTCCAAAGCTCATCCTAGTAATAAAAATAAATTGATCCAGGGAGGGGCTCAAATATATTCACATACACGCAAATGCGTGCATAAGATGTGTAGTGTTACTATTTTTTTACTTCTAAACTTTTCGCATAATACCCTAGGGCATTACTTATCTGTGCCAAATTCTCCTTATCCCAGAACTCACATGGTAAAGAGTACATCTTAATCGTCATTGGTGCTTCCTTGAAGTCCTCATTGTTTGGGATGAACCTCTGTGTTCAAAATCTCAATTAAATCCTTGCAAAGTTAAAAAAGTAGGGTCCATCTTCGAACACTTGGTTCCAATCTCCAAAATGGCAAAAATAATTGTCAAAAAACCCTTGGCTCCCAGCTCTAACTTAATCTTGCCTTTCAACTTCCATCTGCTATAAACTTAGTGGGTTAACGCTTTCTTTGTTGGCCATATTCCCAAAAATTACCAATTAGTGCACGATCTTACATATATTGGATGTATTCTCCTATCCAATTTAACAAAATCTCCAATTTAGGGTCAATAGTTGCTTTAGGTAAGACACTTCTTGGTATTTATTTCCCTGCATGTTGCTACAAACCTTTCGGCTCTCCATATTTCTTAGGATTTGAAGAGTTGGATGATGTGTTAGAGCCTAGATTGACCTCAGGTTGAAGGGAGGCAATCCTAGGATAACCACAAACCAAGCTTAACCTAGTAGCTAGCCCTACCAGGTTGGGAGAGGGCTCTCTCCTTGTCAATCTCAGTCAAGATGACTGGATCAAATATTGATTTTAGGCTAGGTATAGTAGCCCTAGGGTTTTTGATTGATTTTCTTGGTTTTGTTGTTGGATCAAATGGAGCAAGCAGCTTTGGGTCTGAGAAATCAAGTTAGGAATGCAGGGTGTTCTATGGGGCGAGGTAGGTAGGTGTTTTGGCACTTGAAATTGAATGAGATGGTAGGTTTAAGACTGGTGAGGCACTAATGAGGGCATGAAAAGATCATGTATCCTTCTCAAACAGTAGAAAACATCAAAAACTAAATAGTTTTCCAAGGCAGAGCATTGTAACCAATGTATTCTACCTATCTATCTTGATATCATTTAGCTAGAAGAAATGAATTAGATTGTGGCACACATAACACATGTGAAAAACTACTAACAGAAGAAAAAAACTATGCAAAAACACTTTACCACAAGTATCCCAAAAAAATAGCTACAAAGCCTGGTTTATTTCCTTGCCAAACTGTTGGTAAAGATGTACAATATAGCTCAGAGCATCCATGAGAGTCCAACCTTTGCTAATGACTAAAAAAATACATAATATAGACATCAAACCACCTATGCTAGCCATCAGGGGTCGAATCCAAGAGATAAGGAACTATTACAACCATTTCCAAATAAGGAACAACAATATAGGCAGTGGAACAACTTCCCTCTAAAACCATGGAAACTGATTCATTGACCCCCAAACCACCTCAAACTGATGAATCTTCCCTCTAAGATCATTTCTCAATTATATTTACATAGAATAGCATTAATTACAATCATAAATTCATCCATGAAGAGATAAAAAGTCAACTTGCAAAGAAACTAAGCGAAAACTGGATTTTTTCAGCAAATTGGCTCTATGCGCAGCGCCACTAGCCAGGTGCGTAGCGCCACTTCACAACCACTTTTGGAGGCCTTCCCCTTGGCAAAATTGAGCCCACGATAGCTCATTTGAATGGTCTTCTTGTCTAGTTTCTGTAAAATCTTGAAGTTTTGCATTTGGATGTCATTTGCCCCCTCAAAAGTGAAATCTCCCAAGGCTACTTCTATGTGTCCAAAATGAGGCACAGAGGTCATTGTTTGGTAGTTTTTTGACCTTTAGGTGACCTAGTTTTGCTCCAAAATTGCTGAGATTTTCTAGGTTTGATGCTATCATCATGATAAATCCAGATATATAAACCATTTCTTCAAAATTTCCTCCAGTGAAAAGCGCAGCACATCGCCACCGCAATTTTCTGTGTTCAAAATTTCAAAATTTCAAAATGACAAAAATTAATCAAAACTTGCCCAGATTTGGCACAAGGCACCACCATTAGTTGCTTTGATGGGCTAGTGAGGATTCAGCCAAGATTTTCAACTTATCTTGCTCCTTTTTGGTCCTTAAGGCCTTCCTCAACCTAGCCTTAAGCTTCCTCACTCTTATGTTGCAGATCTTGTTGCGGGTCATGTAGTGGTAGGCCATGTGGCGAAGCAGCTTCTTGTCTCTGTTGGACTTCTCAATCAGCCCCTCAAGGTGTATATTAACCCTCTCTAGCCATGTTTCCCTATCATTCTCAATTTTTTGTTCAATTGAAGTAAACTTGACATTTGCCTCCTTGGCCTTTTGCCTGTTTTCTTTGATCATTTGTAGCTCCATGAGGACTTGCTTGTCGCTCAATTGTTTGTTTTCTTGCTCTAAGTATTTGATGATCCACTTAGCCCTCTCTAAGTTATCTGACAAGGATTGTATCTCATCCTCTTGTTCTTTTATGATCACGTCTTTGGAATTTTTTGGATCTTGAGTTTCTAAGTCAATGACATCAACTCCTTGATGAGTGATGTGCCATTGTGTTTCCTCATGATCAACAAGATTGAAATCTCTTTCCTGCTCATCACTAAGATCCTTCCTTTGCATCTTTTTCTTGCCCTTACTTTTTCCCTTGCTTCGCTGCTCAACCTATACCTGTTTTGCTGAAGAAGAAGGAAAAGCCCCTTCCACTCCTTGTGGAGATAGCATTTGCCTGTAGCCTGATGATGAAGGCGAGACCCCTTCCACACCTTGTGGAGATAATACTCACCTAGCAGCTGCAAAAAGTTTCCTAGTGCCCCTCTCATCATAGGCTCTAGTGCCTCCTTCCTTCTCCTATTGTGTCATATTTGTAAATCCTTCAATCCTATCCCAAGTTGTTCTTAAGGGGGATGTTAGGATATTCTGACACATAGGAAATAGTTAAATATAACTTGGTCTAGTATAGAGTTAGGTAAAGTGTGTTTCTTTACTATGTACATTTTGTAACTTACAATCCGACAGTCACGATATGTAGTGATTCGACGGTTCATTCTCTCCTCGGTATTACCGACACTTGATCCGTGGCTTAACACCCGATTGGTCCATGATCTCTATTTAAAAAGCATGGAGGGTCATTTGTAGGTTAACCCATTCATGAGAGAAGCTTATGTAAATTTTCATTCTTTTATTAATAAATTGCCTGAAGTGGCTGCGTTGGTTCAGGCCGTGGACTGTTTCCCTCTTTGAGGGTTTTAACCACGTCAAAATACTGGTGTATTGATCTGTGATCTATGTGTGAGCGGTGTCCTTTGGTGTTTTGTCTGAGGAACTTACCCTGTAAATTCCTACATGGTATCAGAGCTATTTTAGGGCCGCGTCCATTGGTGATCCAAATCTGAAGCCGGTAGAACTGCATCCGACTGTCGTTTCCTAGATATACTGTTTCTGACTACTTTCAAGCTGAGAGGACTGCTCTATTGTGTTGGGAGCATCTTTTCCAGTGAGGAACCCCTTTCGTTTCATACGAAAAGGTTTTCGGTAGCCCTAGATATGTCATTTTTAAGATCTGGAGGTATATAGTGTTTATTTGCAGTTTACAGTTATTTTCTCTCTGTTTATTTCGGTTTCGATTTATTTAGCTTTTTTTATTACCGGATCTATACCTTTCATTTCTGTGTATGCTCTTTTCCCCATGACTCTGTACGATCTGGGCAAATCAGAAACAGAAAGGAAGGATTTTTCTCATGCGTATGCTCTTTTCCGCTGCGCCTTAGTGTGATCTCGAAAAATCAGAAACATTGAGGAAAATATTTAGTTTCCGGCTAAAGCTAACTTCGAGCCGCAAGGTTCGTTTTTTTTGTATATCCGTGTTGGGTTTTGTGTTTTTTGTTTTGTAGGGAAAAAGAGCTTTCTCAAAGCAAGCACACAACCCAAAGCTTCAACCCCCCCCCCCCTCTCTCTCTCTCTCTCTCTTCTATTGGAACACTTAGTTTCAGCATCTATAGCTTCAGTTTCTGTTAAAATGGAAAGTCCATGCCAAGTTATTCTTGACAGCACCAACTACTTCCAATGGTGGTCCTACATTGTGGATTTACTTAGAATTAAAGGTCTTTACAGAATAGCCTCAGGCCAAGAGACCAAACCGAAAGATGAAGATAAGGCAGCTAAATGGGAAAATAGGAAAGACCAAGCACGTGGGTTGATAGGGATGTCTATTTCTCCAGATCTTAGATTCCATATTGTAGAACTTGATGCTCCTGATGAAGCAATGAAACAGATTACTAAATTCTTTGGAATTAAAAATGAACTTAGAGCCCATCAACTTGAAAATGAGTTGCTTACATTGGACCCCAATAATTTTTCTTGCATTGAAGATTTTTTGTCCAAGTTCAAGACCCTTAGACTTCTCTTGGAAGGTGTTAAGGTTAAGAAAGAAGATAGTAACCTCTAAGTTGGGACCAGTCTACTCTGTGTTTTTTTCCACCTTCCATTCTACAAGAGAAGCCTTCATTTCTCAAGGACAAGACTACAAGTCCCCTTCCTTTGATTCTTTTTGTGATTCTTTAATAAGAGAACAAGAAAAACTCTTACACCTTGGTCTTCTTAATCTTGGAAACTCTTCTAAGAAAGCGTTAGCCACCCAGCAACAACCAAATCCAAAGAATCCTAAGAAGTTGTATCCTAAAAAGAATGGTCCTAAACCAAACAAGGGTCCTAAGCAATTTCAGCCTCAAAATGAAAAATCATTTCAACAAAATGATAAGACAAATAAAAACAAAGGGAAGAAGACTGATAGACATTGCAACTTTTGTAATCGAGATGGCCACTTAGAATCCAAATGCTTTAAGAAGATGGAAGCCTTGGAAGCAGCAATGAAGAAGCATAACATCCATTTGGAGCACTCTTCAACTTCAACTTCATCTTCAGGAATGGCACTTTCTGCATGTGGTTGTCAAGCATCTCGGTCTGGCTATGCACTAAATGTATCTTCTTCTTCTCATTCTCATGAGTGGCTCATTGATTCTGGAGCTTCTTATCACATGGCCAAAAACAAAGCCATGTTTTCTTCTTTAAATGATTGTAACACCAAAAATATATATGTTGGTGATGATAGATCTCTTAGTGTTGTAGGGACTGGAACTGTTCATATAGACAATGGTCAATTTAATGATGTATAATGTGTTCCAACCTTATCCTGCAACCTTCTATCTGTATATCAGATAACTCATTCAGGTGAAGGTAAAATCGTTGAATTTTCACCTCACGATGTTGTAATTAAGGACCTAAGAGATCCTAGACAGATTTTAGCTACTGGCATTACTGATGATTCTACAAGGTTGTATAAGTTTCACAACTTTGGGTCAACAAATCTTCCCTCGGTATTTGTTGCTCATAATGATGAAGTGAGCAAACTTTGGCATGAGCGATTTGGTCACTTAAACTATCGCTCTCTTCAGAATCTATGTAAAGAAAATATGGTGACAGGTCTTCCAATGGTATCTTGCAGAGATGGTGTTTGTTCCGGATGTGTACTCGGAAAACATCATCGAGACAGTTTTGAAAAACGTGCCTCTTGGCACGCCTCAGCCCCTTTACAGCTCGTGCATAGTGATTTATGTGGTCCACTTCCAGTTGTTTCCTTCTCTGGCTACAAGTATTTCTTAACTTTCATTGATGATTTCTCCAGACGCACTTGGGTATACTTCTTAAAACTCAAGAGTGAAGTATTTAACATGTTCTTGGCCTTTAAGGCCTTTGTTGAAAAACAATCTGGACATCAAATTCTTAAGCTAAGATCTGATAATGGCGGAGAATATGTTAACAACAAATTCATCAACTTTTGCACTGAGAATGGAATTCAAATGCAACATATTGTTCCATATACTCCACAACAAAATGGTGTAGCTGAAAGGAAGAATCGCACCTTAAAGGAAATGGATAATTGTATGCTTCAATATAAAGGACTTAGTCTTAATTATTGGGCAGAAGCAATTAACTGTGCAAATTACATAATAAATCACACTCCTACTAAGGTTTTAAAGAATATCACTCTAGAAGAAGCATGGAACTCAATTAAACTAGATGTAAGTCACTTTCGTGTTTTTGGAAGTGAAGCATGGGCCCATATTCCAGATGAGAAACATAAAGCTTTAGAACCTAAGAGTGAAAAATATATTTTTGTTGGATATTCTGAAGATGTCAAAGGATATAGACTTATTCCACTTAAGTCCAAAAATGTTATCATTAGAAGAGATGTAAAGTTTGTTGAAAATATATCGGCCTACGAGCCTAGTTCGGCAGATGTGCCACCTCTCCCTATCTCTTCTACTTTTGAAAATATTTCTTCTTCAGATGATGAAAGCGAGGATGAAAATCCCCCCCAACCTTCTCAAGATCATCCTTCAGCTCCTTAGCCTCCAAAATGGGTCTGTGCTGCTCGGGATGCAGCAGGTGATCTTGTCGGTGATCCTACAGATCAACGACGTACACGTTCTCAGTTTGATAGAGCCTCTTCTTTACTGGCTCAAGCTTCAGTGAATTATGATCCTAACACCTTTGCAGAAGCTTCAAGCCATCCAGATTGGGAAGCAGCTATGAATGAAGAATATCATTCATTATTGGCAAATGATACATTAGATCTTGTTCCTCTACCAAGGGACGAAAACTTGTTAGATGGAAATGGGTTTACAGAACCAAGTATGGACCAGATGGGAAAGTTGATAAACATAAAGCTCGTCTTGTTGCTAAGGGTTTTTCACAAGTTGAAGGCATTGACTACACTGAAACCTTCTCCCCTGTTGCCAAAATGAACTCTATCCACCTTGTTCTTTCCCTTGCTGCCTCTTTCAAATGGGAAGTCCATCAGATGGATGTTAAATCTGCCTTCTTGCATGGGGACTTGCATGAAGAAATCTATATGGAACAACCTATTGGCTTTATACAAACAAACTCCAGCCTTGTATGTCAGCTTAAGAAATCCCTTTATGGTCTCAAGCAAGCTCCTCGAGCTTGGTATGCCAAAATGGATAACTTTCTTTTAGAAAATGGCTTTTCTAGGTGTCATTCTGACAATACTGTCTACACCAAGAAAGTGGGCAAGTCTCTTATCATTCTTGTTCTTTATGATGATGATCTTATCCTGACTTAGGACATTTACATTATTTTCTTGGTCTTCAAGTCTTGCAATCCAAGGAAGGTATTTCCCTTTCCCAATCCAAGTATGCCTGTGATATTCTACGCCATTTTCACATGGAAGACTGTAAGCCAACCCCTTCTCCCTTTCAGTCTGGAGTCAAACTTTCAGTCACTTGTACTTCTCCTGAAGTTGATGCTGCCTTATACTGTCAACTTTTAGGAAAACTTTTGTATCTAACCCATACTCGTCCTGACCTTTCCTTTGTTGTTGGCCTTGTTGCTCGATTTATGCAAAACCCACATGAAAGTCATTGGAAAGCAGCTAAAAGAATACTTCGTTATGTTCGAGGTACAGTTTAGTTTGGGATTCATTACAGTGCCGAAGCAACTCCTCTATTGGTTGATTTCACTGATTCTGATTGGGCTGGTGACCCTGATGATCGGAAGTCTACTGCAGGTTATGTGTTCACTCTTGGTTCAGGACCTATTACATGGGCTTGCAAGAAACAAGGTGCCATTTCTCTTTCTTAAGCAGAAGCAGAGTATCATGGTGCCGTAGAAGCTAGTAAGGAAGCCTTGTGGCTTCGTCAGATCCTGTCAGAGTTTGGCTTTCAGCAGCAACATCCGACTACACTTTGGTGTGATAATCAAAGTGTCATTCAACTATGCAAAGATCCAGTCCAACATCAGCGCAACAAACACATTGAACTGCACATGCACTTCATCAGAAAGCTCATTCACGACCATGTTCTTGAAGTGCAATATTGTTCAACAGATGATCAAGTTGCAGACATCTTTACAAAGGCTCTCACAGAGGCGAAGTTCACTAAACTTCGATTTATGGTTGGAGTTCAGGAAGTTGTCACTAAGGGGGGATAGGCTCTAGTGCCTCCTTCCTTCTCCTATTGTGTCATATTTGTAAATCCTTCAATCCTATCCCAAGTTGTTCTTAAGGGGGGATGTTAGGATATTCTGACACATAGGAAATAGTTAAGTATAACTTGGTCTAGTATAGAGTTAGGTAAAGTGTGTTTCTTTACTATGTACATTTTGTAACTTACAATCCGACGGTCACGATATGTAGTGATCCGACAGTTCATTCTCTCCTCGGTATTACCGACACTTGATCCGTGGCTTAACACCCGATTGGTCCATGATCTCTATTTAAAGAGCATGGAGGGTCATTTGTAGGTTAACCCGTTCATGAGAGAAGCTTATGTAAATTTTCATTCTTTTATTAATAAATTGCCTGAAGTGGACGCGTTGGCTCAGGCCGTGGACTGTTTCCCTCTTTGAGGGTTTTAACCACGTCAAAATACTGGTGTATTGATCTGTGATCTGTGTGTGAGCAGTGTCCTTTGGTGTTCTGTCTAAGGAACTTACCCTGTAAATTCCTACACTCATATGTCACAAACATTGGCACTCCAACAGTTTCAGTCTCTTTGACCTTTTCATGTCCTGAAGGTCCACCTTCTTCATGATGCACTAATGAAAAGATTTGTGGGCCTTTGAACATCTCATGAGATATGAAAGTCTCCCATGGCATGTTAAGAAGGTTCAGTTGATGTAGAACAATGATTTTAATCAAAGAGTAGTGGAAAATGCTATTTAACTGCTGGGGGTATGGTTTCTTCTTTACAATAAGTGTCATCTTCTCAATGTTTCTGAACATGAAGTAAGGGATATTCATCATTCTTACCCTTGTGAAATGCATCAGCAGTCTAATGTGGTAGGCATACAACCGGGAGAACCTATCTTCACAAGTGAAGTACTTGATAATGATCTTCATCAATGGAGCAAACTTGTCTTCCAAAAACTTGAAGGGGAATACTCTCTTGAGTTTGTCTTTGTATCTAGCCTTGATGTAAGGCTCATAGTACTCCCTGTCAATATCCTGACCTTTGTTCCATTTTTCACCCACATCTGGAATACCTGTAGCCTCTGAGATGACAGCTAGTGATAAAGTGAATGTAATTCCAGCAAGGTTTACTTCATTGTTGTCCAAATGTGTCACAAACAATCTTGCCAACTCATGATGAAATTTAACCCTTTCAACCATTTCACAAAAACCAAAACATGGCTGGTTTTTAAAACAAGAAATGGCAAGTGGGTAGGCTTGCAACTCCCTTAAACTGGTGGGCTCCTCTCTGATAACCCTTCCTCCTTTATGAGGCTTCCTATGCTGTATGTTTCTCTCCCTGGAACTGTCACTAAGGGTGTCTTCTTCAATCTCATATTCACTGTCTTTTTCCATTGTTTTTATAGTTGTGATCACTTGTGGTGAATGAAGAGATAGGGTGAATGAATGAAAGATGAGTATGAAGAGATTTTATGGATAAGTAGGTGAGAGTGAATGGGAGTGTGAATGGGATTTAGAGAGTGGGTAGGGTTTAGGGATGTATGTAGGATAAAGTGTGTAGGGTTTTGGGGATAATGTATAGGGTTTGAGAAATTTGTATGTGAGAGTGGGATTTAGGGAGAATATATGAGGGAATGGTGTTTAGGAAACAATAGCAAATGGATGAGACAGGAAAACAATAAATGAGTGAGCTTTTAAATTTTATGAGACAGTTTGGTGAACACTAGGGTTTTAAATTTATGAGTGAAAGGATCACCAAGACTTGATGCAAAACACTTTTTAACGAGAAAGATTGATGTACTTACTTGCAAAGAGGTAATTTGAAAAATTTGAGGCAAATTGGAGCGATTTGAGTGTTTTTGGGCTTGACTGGGCAAGTGCGTAGCGCCTCACCCAGGTGCACAGTGCCTCCCAGGTGCACAGCGCCTGTTCAAATTAACACTGAGGAAGTCTACCAGGTGCGTAGTGCCGGCCTCTGGTGCGCAGCGCCAGTCAAAACTTGTCCAAAAACGCAGTAACTGCACTTCTTTCACTCAATGACACTTAAAGTCGCCTTTTAGCTCTTGAACTTCAACTCAAACAATGAAATTATCAATAGAGGGATGATCTTTATATAGCTTTTCAACTTTTTTATTTTTGATGTACAAAACCCACTTTGTAATGTCTATTTGCTTTTTCAAATACTCTGTTTTTTGGATGCTTGATCTCTTTGCTTGGATAGGTGAACTGATGCTCAAATTTCTTTGACTTTTGCAGTGGCAAGTACTTGGTAATATCACCAGGTGACCAAGAGCAGCATGGGACCATTTATTACATATGAGATAAATGAAATTACATGAAGTTAAACAATTAAATACAAATGCTATGTTTTCACCTCAAACCAGTTTTGAGGTGAGAACTTTATTAAGCTTACAAATTAAGAAATTAGAACCTTCTGATCATTATTAACATCCTCATGTGTCTACTGACCATTATTAATAATAGACACTGAAATTTGACCATGGTAAAACCCTAATACCTAATGAGACTGAAACCTTGGACCTAAGAACTAATTGATGAAATGAATTGAAAATAAGCATGAATCATTGACTAAAAAATATGAAAGGAGGTCAGTAGATATATGTCATGAGGGAAAAACCTGAAATGAACCCTACCATCAGTAGATCCATGACCTAATGGAATGCAACTCATCAGAATGGGACTCCTAGTATGAAATGCAAAAGAGTAAATTTTGATCAGTGATGGTAGTGTGAAGGCACTGACACTAGCATGATGTGTGAGTATTTTGCTCAGGAATCCTTCCTTCCGAGACAACCTTACAAGATGAGAGCAATGTCAGATGGTTCAGGTTCAAGTTCGGGTTCGGCAATGATTAGGTTTGGTTTGAGTTCGAATTTTTGATGAGGCTCGCCATTAGATTCGTCTATATATATATAATGAATTATAGGGATAAATAGTAAGAAATCAACATCAGTAAACATCAAAAATGCTATCACGAACATGGAATCTGCAAGGATAAATTACAAGCTTGAGTTGTGACATGAAGTTATGAGTTTTGATCTATGGACTTGGTCAATGGCTATGAGGTTCGATGAGGTTTGCCGAACCTATATTTTTTTTTAAGATTCGCCAAAATTCGAACCTCAAAGTTAAAGTTCGTCGAACCTTGTGACATAGGATGAGAGATTAATGCTCCATCTCTTGGCACTAGCCATGAGTAGAGTGGCTAAAGGAAATAGTCACGAACAATCATTAGGGTTTTACAAACAAACAAACAAAAAAACCAGCTAAGTTTTTGCATAACTCAAAAATCAACCCACCAATATAACTCATTACTTCTACGAGATAAGTTATTTCAATTTGCAATTTATTATTTTTGTTAAGGGCATTATTCATGTTTTTTTTCATTTAATTTGTTAATGTTAAATTTAAAATTTATATGAAAAAATGAAAATAAATTGTATATCATTATTGTTATTTATTATTTTTTAGAATAATGAGTAGTATTTATTGAAATAAGTTTCAATTTATTAATATTTAAAAACTGATAACAATTTTTTTTTAATTAAAAATAGATTTTCATAAATCATAATATAAATGAGTTAGTAAATAATAAATATTTGTAGTCTCACATAGTTTAAGTTTAAAATTTAATATAAATATAAGTATGAAATAAATTAGCCTAGTTCTATCTTAACTCTAGATCTACCAAGCGTAAAGAGGGATCAAATCTCTTTTCACTTTAAAATAGGTTTGCATCTCAAGAGATTTGATTCCTCGCTTGGTAGATCCAGAGTTAAGATGGATTAAGGATGGTTTAATTTCCCCCTTAAAATAAGTTATATTCCACATGAATACCATGGTTCAATACCATGGGTTCTCATGAAAAACCACTGGTAATTTGACCAAGTCAAGTTTACCTTAACTACCCAACAAAAAATTAAAAAAAATTAATAATAATAATCACGTAGAACTTTTATTTTTTTAGTTTGAAGTTATTTTTATTTGAAGGTAGTGTTATTTATGTTTATCTATTAGGATGGTTTAATTTCCCTCTTAAAATAAGTTATATTCCACATGAATACCATGGGTCAATACCATGGGTTCTCATAAATCTGGAGCTCAAAAACCACAACTTGACCAAGTCAAGTTTATCTTAACTACCCAACAAAAAATAATAAAATAATAATAATCACGTGGAACTTTTTTTATTTTTTTTAGTTTGAAGTTACTTGACCAAGTCAAGTTTATCTTAACTACCCAACAAAAAATAATAAAATAATAATAATCACGTAGAACTTTTTTTTATTTTTTATAGTTTGAAGTTATTTTTATGGCCACTTGGCAATTCCTCCGCCTCCGTAAACGACTCCATTTATATTTATCTATTGCACTGGGATGAAAAGCGCCTCTCAACCCAATAATTTTAAATGAGTTAATAGAGAGGATGGCTAGAAGATCAATAGATGTTGGGTCCCAGCTCTCTCTTCCTAGTCACTTTCTTCCTGTCCGCCCCTCCTCCTCCCCTCCCCTCATTTTTTTTTAATTTATTTATTCATTTTTTTATTTTTTTATTTTATTTATTCATTTATTTATTTTTATTTAATTGTTGATTGATTTATTTTATTTTTTAGCATTATTTATTTATTAATGTATTGATTTATTTATTATTATTATTATTATTATTGGTATTGGTATTATTTATTTATTTGTTTTATTTTTGAGTATTACTTATTTAATTTATTTTTAAGTATTATTTATTTTTTTTTTTTAAGTATTATTTATTTATTTATTTATGTATTGATTTATTTTATTATTTATTTGTTTTTATTTATTTATTTATTTTTAAATTTTAAATTTTATTTTATTATTATTATTATTATTAAACTCTAGAATTAGTTAATCATTCGTTTTATTCCAATATTTATATTATAGTTAAGAACTCTATAAATAGTTAATTATATTTTTATTTTAATATTTATTTTCTATGGATTTATTAGTTAATCCCCTTTAACTAACTATTAAATTAATAACCAATGAAATTAAATTATTTATATATTTATTAAATTAACAACCATTTAAATTAAATTATTTAGAGGCTAGGTCCCTTATTAATTTAAATTATTTAATGTCCCTAGTCCAATTTAGTCGTTACCCTAGTTAGCCGTTGGAGGCTCTGCTCAAGCTATTTATCATGCAAAGCTGGATCTGGTTTGGTTCGAAATGTGTCGACAAATGATAGATCTTGTGATTTACGCCGAAAAATCTCTCGTAACCTAATATGGATCACAGAAGCCTCAATTCAACAAATAATAAAAATATATAAAAATTTGCAATTCCATTTATAAAATATAAACAAAATTGTAAATATTTGATAACATTCATATGGCACATGGTCTTGAGTATGTCCAAAAATTTTCCCACTCACATATGGAAATATAGTACTTATTTTTTCATCTACTAGTAAATATACATCTTGTCTTTGTCATTTTATATTACAATTACTTTTCAGTTATATTTAGGCTATATAATGTCCAATCAATTGCTATCATATTATCATCACACTTAAATGACCAAAAAAAACTATGACTTTGCATAAAAGAAGCTAGCCAGGCCCAAGGGTCAAGAAAATATTCCTAGAGTTATTTTTCTTTAGTCTCAGTGTTCTTGCATGTGCCTTGGTCCAAATCTAGTCTAATTTTGGAGAGTGTATCAACTTCCAATTTCATCTTTCTCTGTACATGATCGAAACTAATCTTAGTAATATGAGAGAGGATATGTTTAATTTTTTTGTAAGAGTAATAGAAGAGTGTAGTTTCTGAGTTGGAGCAGTTCTTGTCATCCATTTTATAACCACCTAAGAGTCCCCATATATATGCAAATTTGTGATGCCTTGTTCACAATATATCTATAGAATAATTTTGAGGGAAAATAGTTCAACATAGTTATTTTTTGCAAGCCCAGTGTTGGATGGAAAAGAAAGATAAAATTTGTGGGAGATGTGTAGTGTACTCCATGCCCCGCCCTTTGAGGGATTTCCCTGCATTTCCCTAATGAAGAAGACCCATTGGGTATCAATTTCAATGACAATCTAAAAAGTAGCAAGTAAGATCTATGGAGAGTTGCTTTTTTTGAAGATCCTGCAAGAGCTTTTTGAAGGGAAACCTTTATAGTGGAAGGGGCTTTGTCATAAAAAATAACTTTGTTTTAAAAGGAGGAAGTGGGGGGGGGGGGGGGGGGGGGGGTTATCCACTTATGTGTACACATGCCACAAAACCATTTAATGGGGTTTCTAAGAATGAAACCACACATTCTACCACTCTACTTTATCCACTTATGTGTACACATGCCACAAAACCATTTAATGGGGTTTCTAAGAATGAAACCACACATTCTACCATTATGCTTTAGGTAAAGCCCTCATGGGAATTTCCCAATGATGAAAGACATTGCTTTCCACCATTGAATCCAACACACATGGGCTAAGATTTATAATATCATGAATAGTTTAAAATTGAATTTAATATAAATATGTAAGTATTAAGTTCATATATACTTAAATTAAAATTTAATATAAATATAAATATAGTCATTGGGAGGCCATGGGGTGTAGAGGAGACGGTGACAAGGTGATTTGTTAAGGCACTCTGTGGTGTAAAGGTCATCTGTTCAAAACTCCATGAGCAAAAATTCTGCCATACTAAGGGCTAGTGTGGCCTAGTCCAGGTGCAATCCTCGGGTGATTTTGAAGGCTTAGATGCCCCTGCATCATGGCCACTCAAGCCACAGGTTAGGCATGCCAGTCATCTCAAAACACACACTAATACGTCCACACGTGCACACGCACACACACACACACACATATAAAATATTTGGGAAGTTCAATTAGTAATTGTTATGTAAATTATGAGATTTAAGATTCAAATCCCCTAATAAACTTGTGTTTACAAAAGATGTATGTTACAATAACAATGGCGAGAATTGACCCTATATTTTATTTTAATTTAATTTAATATAAGATTACCTTCAAATTTTAAATAAAAATGTTTTTCATCATGTACCTCAAAGGATCAAAATTCATAAATATCTTAATTGTTGAGAGAGGAATTTGATAATAATATTACAAAAAAAAAAAAAAAACATTAAAGTATTTGATCCAAAAATATTTTAACTTTTACAAAAGGAATTTGAAAATAAAAAAATTGTAAGTTAAATTAATATTACCTGTAATTTTCAAATTACATCCCTAATACATCAATATTTACAACGCGCCCACAAAACTAGGGCATTGGCCATTATCTAATTTACAACTCTAATCTTGGAGCCCACCATTGACCACTAGTATTTTCTAAGTTCTTTTTTTTCTTTCATACATCAATCCATTCTGAGAGCTTGTTTTGGAACCATTGTAGAGGAGACAATTGTTGCCTTTTCTTGAGACATATCTACTTTCGAAGGGTATTCCATGTTGGTTGCTTCCTTATCACCATATGAATGGTCTGATTCATGGAATCATGTGTGCCCATTCACAGGTGAGGCCAGAATTATAGTTGAGTATTTTTTATAACATATTCATCGAGAGAACCCAAATATCAGAGGAATGAGACAGGACAACCTATGGCTGCACTAAGGTTGTAGGATTTGAATCTTATGAAGGTGTTTTTGGTTGTTATTTACTACCTTGCATAGGAATAGAAGGTTTCCTAGAACGTCCCTTTGAATTTTTAGGATCTTTCCACCCTTGAGTCTTTTTCATGTCCATCAAGCATGGAGAGGGCCCTTGAGAAGAAGGGCATACATTCTAAAGATGACCAGGTTTTTGGCAAATCCTACAATAAAAGATTGCGTTCTTATAAGCCAGTGGTTTCAAGTAAACAACTCCCCTCCAATTCAAGGGGATTTTATGAGGATTTTATGAGGTAATCCTAGTTGATATTAACTTCAACACATATAAGTGCAAAGGTTACAATACCCTACACTAGCCTGTTAGTGTCGATCTTAATAATTTTCCAAGGGAATTACCAACATCATATAAAATATCTAGGTGCATCGTATGAAGGAGAAAATTAGGGAGATGAACCCACACAAGAGTAACTAAATCTGGGTGCATCATATGAAGAGGAAAATTAGGTAGTTGAACCACAAAAGAGTGGCTAAAGATGGCATAGATATGGGATTAAAATCTACAGAGGGATGAATCCAATTGCATAAATTTTCCCAAAACTAGCTTTCGCTCACGAGAAATGAAGGGAGAGCGGGCCTACACTAGATCTTTTAAGAGAGAAATCTCAGTCGCAACGACGATGCCATGACCATGAACAGAGGTCAGCTTGACAGAGATTTCAAGGGGCTTAGGATCAGTCGCAATAGCAGCAACAACAACAACAACTTGAGACCTTTGTTGTCGAATGGAGGGCAACAACGAAGCTAATTGATTGACCTTCATTAGGAATCATGATGCATTGGATGGCGACAAGCTTAGATTCTTCAACGTACTTATGAATTTTGCGACATTATTGTCGAATGGCATGGTGGAATGTGTCGAATCACGCATAGCCATGCACACAACAGTTTTCATACTTTAATTTTGAATTTTTTTAATATTATAAGGATCAATGGACATAATTTTATTTTAAATTGAAGTTAATATAAAAGAAACATTAAATTATGTTAGTAACTCATTTGTATCATTATCATATATATTGACAAAGCTAAGTTTAGGTCGGGGCTAGCCCCTGTATTGGATGGAAGAAGATCGATCTACCCATAATGGGATGTTATTCGCCAGGATTGTGCGAGGCTCAATCGAGCCTGGATGCTTCTTGGGATAGTTAATTCCCCAAATTGGCTTCCATCCTCAAACCCTCCCCATGAGGTTTGGACCCGTGATCTAGCACTAACTAAACCCCAAGAAAACCAACTGGTCTACACTTCATGGGTGGATCATTATCATATTTATTGGAACATTAACGAGATGAGCACCATTAAACCCTTTAACTAATAAAAATGAAACATGTTTATATGAAATGAAAAGATGATTTTATCTTTTAACTATCTAATATTCTATGATGGAAGATAATACCAAAACAATTAAGTTTCAAAATAAAAATATGGTTTTGTTTATAAGTTTCTAAATTTTGATAGTATAAAACATAATTTAAAGAAATAGAATTTGTTTAAGATAAATGTGATAACTAACAATAATATAAGAAAGTGTGATTTAGTGATATCAAAAATTATCATCCTTTCCATATCAACTTAAATTTTGTTTATGACATGATTATTAAATTAATTTAAATGATTAAATATTACACATTGAAATAAGATGTCTCTCAATGAAGTCCCGTGCTAAATATATACGTCCTTACTAAATTAGACATGCTATAATATACACCAAATATTTACCCTTTTACACTCGTTGACAATGTTAAAATATCTAAAGGCAAGAGATGATTAACATATGCTATAATATACACCAAATATTTACCCTTTTACACTCATTGACAATGTTAAAATATCTACCAACAAGAGATGGTTAACATATGCTATAATATACACCAAATATTTACCCTTTTACACTTATTGACAATGTTAAAATATCTACAAACAAAGATGATTAACATATCACGAAAAGCATCATAAAGAAAATTCAAAATGCAAATCCAAGGAGAGTGTGATACTTAAGTTAAGCATGTTAGGTACGAGTGTGATACTTAAGTTAAGCATGTTAGGTGTGAATTACACATTGGAAGTGCATCACAATTGTGTGTGGTGAAGGTGGTAAAAAAGATTTAAATAAATAAGTTTTAACGTCCACGAGGCTAAAGATAGTCGATGGGACAGATTACTTCACCATATAATTCATGTATTCAATCATTTTCCTGTGAAGCCTCACAATAAATGCTGCCAATTTCTCTACAAGCACCTCGCTGAATAAATTATCCCAAGAGCTAGTTTCCTGAACATCTGTATAACTTTCCCTGCTATCTTTGAAGGACTTCCATGCTAAAATGAAATGTTTTTCTGTTTCCACTTTTCTAGAAGAGAAACAAATGCATACTCTTTCTTCCCATACTTCATTTGGCCTTTTCGAGCGCCCTGTTTCACAACGAAGTTGATGAGAATTAGTCCTTAACTAAGCAATAAGAATTTTGGCTCTCCAATAAATATTGGCCCCTATGTACGCTTTTTGTTGATGATTATGAGTGGAATTAAACTCTTCAATATAGTATTTTTTCTTTCTCCCTAGATCCTTATCCCAAGTACTCTTGTGGAACTTCTCCATAAAAAAACTTTTATCTCTTTATTGTTTGTGGGACACCTGTTCAAGTAAATACCCCATTTACTAAACCATTTGTTATTTTGTTGCATCCAATTCTTCTTTCTTTTGCACAATATGTCATTAAATAAAACCTTAGGCCATCTTCCCTCTTCCATTTGCTCAATTATTTCTAAATATCTTATGACTCACACCATTATGATTGCTTCAATAGGAGCAGCCCCCGTTTCACTCAACAAGATAGCATAAGGAACTGCACTTTTAATTTTGAACTTGTTTGTAATCAAGTGCTTCTAAATTTTCTCAATTTGTTTCCACTACATGTCATATTTATTGTTGGCCCACAGTTCACAACTGTAGAGAATCGCCAAAATCACTAAAAGCCCAAAAAGAGCTTGAGTGGTATTCCAATCCCATATCTCTGCCTCTCTACACCTATTTGGAAAAGCATAAAATTCTTTCCAACCCCCCAAAGTTCTTTTCTTTCTACAACCATCCCAACTTAGATTTTTATTGAAGTCAATTCTGAGGTATTTGTAATCCACAACTTCTTCCAAAATGTTTCCTTCAAAGTAGAACTTATGTTGGTTATGTTTTCTTTTGTTAGAAAAAACCACTACTTTCATTTTTCTAATATCGACTTGCATCCCCACCCCTCTACAAAAATGCTTAAGGGAAAGTAAGTGCTCCTGCAAACGAAGGGTAGATTTCATGATCATAATAAGGTCATCGGTATACAAAATAGCCTTATAACAAACTTTCCCAAATGGATACTGTCACCCCCTTGCGAATTTAGCCACTCTTCAAGCTTGTCCTCGGAAGCCTCAATCCAACAAGAGCTCCTTCCAAGTCCTACTCAAATGATGATATCAAGGATGAATGATCACAAGACACATGGAAACAAGGGTTTCCTATGAAGTGCAGAAAGCACCAAGGACTTCAGACCTGGTCTAAAAAATCTCAGCATAATAATCTTGCTCTCTTCTCTCCCTTTGGCCTTCCCTTTGATGTCTTTTTATAGCTCTCCAAAGTAGTTTTTTAGTTAGGAGTTAGTTGGGAACTGGGCCACGGGCAATAACAGGTGATCCAGCAGGTAAAACCCGCGATCTCCGCCCGAAAAAGAGGAATTTATTATTTTTTAAGTGTTTTAATAGATACACGCGGGTTGGGTATAACAGACCTGCGTGTACACGCGTTTAACTCAGGCAATGTCGCGTATAGGGAATAAAACACTGTTTTTTAAATTTTTGGACCAGGTCTGGAAGGAGGGGTTGCCCTAGGCCATGAGTGCAGCATCACAAACATAAGAGTGAGATTTGGAGCTATAACACTATGCACAGTTGCTCTCAAATGCTAGGAACCCAAGTTCCTCCATTCTTTTCCAAAGCTTATCCCTAGGAACTGTTTCAAAGGATTTTATGAAAAAAGTAACAAATGGCTTCTTCCTTTTCTCCCAAAATTTTTCAATGATGTGCCGTTATGTTATGATCAACTATGGAATGTTTAGGTCTAAACTGCTTGCCCTTTAGCACATTTATCTCTTTCTATCACCCGCATGTTGATTCTATTTTCTAGCATGCTTTCAAATAACTTTGAAAATCAGGGTTGTATCATTATGGTCCTATAATTGGAGGGATTATTCACGTCACCACTCCTGAAAAGAGGTATTTCCAGACTAGTTGTCCAATCTGTGGAGCCCATATTGTGTGATGTTGTTGAAATTTTTTGTAATGTGAGGTGTAAGAATTTTTAAGCCCCACTTTAGATACTCTGCTTGGAGTTCAGTTAAGCCTTTTGCTTTTCCAACACCCAATGTCTTGATACCCATCTCTACCTCTTGCATTGTAAATAGTTCAATATCAGTGTTGACCAACAGAGGAGGGTCAACCTTGGGATCTTGATCATAAAGTTGTCTTTCAAAGTCAAACCATTTAGCAATTGTAATACTATTTTCTATTTTCATCCAGTTGGAGCTCCTTCCAAAATAATTTGGGGTTCTTTTTCCTAAGGAAGATTAGTTCTTCCCTTGAAACCATGAAATCAACCATTTTCTTTCTTAATATATGCTTGTAAGCTTTGAGTTTTATGTTATCCTTGTTTGACTCTTTCAGCGTTCTCCTTCCCTTTTTGTATTCCTCATCAAACCAAGCATTAACCAGAAAGCAATTTGTTTCAGACTTCTTATTTTTGCTCTTTTGCACTCTACAAGTGCGCTTTGAATTAAATGTGTTAAATCGTGACTATGAAGGCCATGAATTGGAATTTTTTCCTTCTCTAAGAGCCTCTCTAGTGTTATTTTGAAGGTATTACAATTTTCTAGAGTCAAAAGAATTATTCCCTTCAGGAGATTTTTTTGAACACACTGAGTTTTTGACCCTAACCGATTCTTTCTAGTCCAACAGAAACTTAAACAAATTGGCTTGTGGTCCAATTTTAAATCCCAAAGTTTTTCTCCAATCAAAATTCCTCCATTTTCTCACACAAACCATGCAAGCAAATTAGATGATCTACTACACTTGCTCCATTGCAAGTAGTGCAAATGAAATTACCAAACTTTGCCCATCTAGTCAAACCATTACAAATGACTAAATCGAAAGCTCCACATATAGTAAACAATTGTTCACCAAAGAGATTGTAGTCCTTGTCCTTTGAAATCCTTTACCACTAATGATTACTCTCTTATGTAAGATGGGTAGGATCATAATCTTCTTTACAACAAAGAATGCTATCTTTCTCACTTGCAATCCTAGCATTGAAATGACCCATTATAAGTACTTCACCTAGCTAAGAATATGTTGTGATATCTACTTTTAACGCTGCAAAGAGATCTTTGTTGTCAAGCCCTTTGCTTTTGTAAGTGAGCGTTATAAAGAGTGCACCAAAAGACAATAAAAAGTCAAAGGAGAATGTGTGATTTAAGTTAAACATGTTAGGTGTTAGTTATGAATGAAGAAGCATATATGATAAGTACATGATAATAAATATGCATAATACATGTAGCAAGCATAGAAAAATCAATATAATTAAAAAATAAAATAATTAATTAATTATATATATATGTGTGTGTGTGTGTGTGTGTGTGTGTGTAGTCTAACTTATAGACGAAATGACCTTTGCCACAATCATTTTTCTCATTAATTTTAAACCAAATCCAACAAATATTTTTTTAAAAAATGAGTTTAAGTTGTTGAATTTGTAGAATTCAAGTGCCCGGAGGGTTTTTCAGGGTGATGAATCACCTAAATTTTATAATTTTATAAATATTTAAATATAAAATTGTTTATATTATATATTTTATTTTGGTTATATTTATATTATATATTAAATATAATACATAAATTATTGTGTTTATTTTATTTTGGTTTTGAATTTTTTTCCCCACGGAAAAATCACAATTTTCTATTAATTATGAAAATTACATGTTGTAGATACTTGAACGGCATATGCAGTAAGTTGAGTTGTAGCCATAAAAATGAATATGTATGTACAAAATTACCCACAAGGGGTATACTATGATTGTTCATGAAAAGATATATACAAAATATATAAACCAAGTACTGATAGAAATCGCTGATAAATATTGCAGATTAGGGCCTATCAGCTCGCTGGTATAACTGATCAATATAAGGCCGATGGTAGTATTGAAAATGATCTGCATCCTTCTTCTCTTGTATTAGCCATAACCCCCTAGGCTGGACCATGGCCGCCTTGGATAACTAGTCGGCAGCCTGATTGCGCTCCCTATAAATGTGTTGACAAGAAATATAATCAAATTGAGATTTTAAAAGCATGACTTCATCCAATATATTCCTAAGAGAGTGCACATGACATGCAGATGTATTATTGAACCAGTTTATGATGATTTTAGAATCCCCAAATATCTGAATATGTCTGCAATCATGTGCTAGTGCAAAATGGAGCAAATGTCTAAGGGTGATGAGTTCAGCAAAATTATTAGTACCAATCCCCAAGCCCATCTGGATTCGGTAAACATGACTTTCATATTTGTGCAATAAAATACCCCCCCCCACACACCCTTTTTCTTGAGCAGCACCATCAAAATATGCCCAAGAATGATTACGGTTTATGACTTCAGGTGTCACAACTCGGATAGGTGGTGTGGGGTCGTCTTCTGGAATTTCATGACAGGCATTGATGATCTAGGCAATAGATAATGGCTAGCAAGCAACTCTGCCTCTAAAGATGATACCGTTTCTATTCAACCAAATGGTCCAGCATATAATCAGAGGGAGACAGTGATTTTTCTAGTTCATGGACCCCTCCCTCCAATGATTCCAAGCCTCCAATGTGTTTTGTCTGTGCCATCTGATAGTAATGGACAATGTAGAAAGTACTTGTTCCCATATATTGATCACCGTGGGGAAATGGAGAAAGAGATGATCATTAGTTTCCTCAACCTAGTGACATAAAGCACACCAAGAGGGGTCATAAAAGGATCTTTTCATTAGATTACCCCCGGTAGGTGTCTTGTTCATTAAAACATTCCACATAAACAGTTTGGTGCGGGGGGAGCTTTGAGCTTCCAAAGAGCATGCCACCAATCCATGAGCACAAGTGGCATGTGAGTGGCATGAATAATAGGATAACCTTCTTTAGGTGTGTATACTCCATGCCCAGCTGGAGCCCAAATGAGTTCGTCATCACCCTCCTTGATGCGAACATGAGATTCAGTCAGTGCAGATATATATCCTACCCATGCCTGGTGCCATTGGACTGGGATACCCAAAAGATCAGCAGATTTCCATGCTTGTACAAATATGGAAGTGTTCTCCAAATCAGCAATATTGGCAATCATATGAATACCTCTGTTCTTAAGGAAATTAATAAGATCAGGAGGAAGTCGGTACATGTTGCCACAACCAGTCCAGGGATCCATGCCAATACGCACAGATGTGCCAGCTCTAATGCACCATGCAAGGCCATTTCTGATAGTGGGAAGGGTATGTAAAACAACTCGCCAGATCGTAGATATACCTGTTCTTTTCCATGTAGGTAGGCGAATCCAATCCATATTCTATAAGGGCCATATATATTTGTAGTGTACCACTTCGGTCCAGAGACTGTGAGAGTTAAGTATAATCCAACCCATCTTGACAGCAAAAGCATGGGCTAAAGAAGGTAGGTCTTTCAAACCCTAGCCACCCCACTTCTTGGGTAGTGCAATGTTGCAGCATCCCACCCAAGTAAATGGCTTCCCTTCCTTGTATCCATTCCAAAGGAATCTACAACATATTTTTTGTATCCGTGAAAGGATTCCTTTAGGAATCCAAGCTAAAGACATCCAGTACACCAAAGTTGCCTCTAGGACCGAATTAATGAGGACCAATCATCCTACTCTAGATAAAAACCTATGGTTCCAGTTGTGTAATCTCTTTTCAACCTTGGCAACAAGCCAAATCCAGCCCGCAATTTTGTAACAGTGAGGTTTGATTCGAAAACCAAGATGTTTGAGCCTATACTCCAATTGTAGTCTCGAGAATGGAAATTCCTGTAGTGTAATCCAAATTTCCTGTGGAGTGAAAGCTGAGAGGGAGATAGTGGATCTTAGCCTGTTGGATTCCATACTGGTAGCAGTTGAGAAGAGCATCAAAATATCATAGAGTACAGAGAAATCTTGAATGCCTCCATTGAGGAAGATGAGCACATCGTCCACAAAAAGAAGGGATATAGTACAATGATCAGTTATCTTGAGACCCAGTAATTGCCCCTCCCTTCTAGCCTATAATATTGATCTACTCAGACCTTCAATAACAAGGAGAAACAGGAGTGGGGAGAGAGGGAAACCTTATCTGAGTCTGTGCTTAGCATGAAAGGAGTTGGAGGCTGAACCATTAATAAGGACACAGTAGTAATGCAACACATGATCCATTGAATGAAAGAGAGGGGGAAGCCTAAATGAGTGAGGAGCATTCTTATGTATAGCCAACTAACCTGATCAAATGCCTTGGAGAGATTGATCTTAAGGATGGCTCCTTTAAGTTGCTTCATCTTAATGGAGTGGAGGGCCTCCTGGGTAGTACCTATAGCCTCATGTATTGTCTATTATGCAAGAATGCAAATTGCTCAAGCAATATCTGGGTAGATAAGATAGGCTTAAGACGATTGGAAATGATATTGGCAATAATCTTGTAGAGGCAGTTGCAGAGGGAAATAGGCCTAAAATCATTGAATGAGAGTGGGGAGTCCACTTTAGGAATGAGGGCAATGAAAGTAGAGTTGATAGCCTCATACATGTGACCAGTTAATTTGCAATCCTCCACAACCTTGAGGAGATCTTGTTCAATGGTGTCAAAAAAGGCTATATAAAATTCAACAGACCAACCATCCAGACCAGGGCTCTTATCCTTTTTGAACCATTTAAGTGTGATTCCAGTTCCCCCATGGAAACAAGTTTAATAAGATCATCTGACTCATCTTGGTCAACAAAGCGAGGGAAAAGCCCAACAATTCGAACTATTTCTGCAAGTGTGGCCCCAGGAGGAGCCTTGAAGAGCTGTTGGAAGTGTGAGTTGCCTAGATGTGCCAGTTGGTGAAAGGAATGGGCGAATTGACCATCCTCGGTGGGAATCTTCCAAATAGTGTTGTTGGCCCTTATCCCCTTCGCATAATTATGAAAAAATTTGGTATTATCATCCCTAGCCTGTAACCAAATAACTCGACTCCTAAGGCGCCAGGTCTCCTCACGATCTTCAAAAATTTTGGATCTCTGAGTCTCTAGATCAGTGAGAATGTTTTTAGCTTCATCAGATGTGAATCCTCGACCCTGCTCATCCAAAAGATCAACCAACTTGTTTTCAATGTTCTTAAGAGTCTGTTCTTCCTGATCTCTCTTGTCCTTAGCCCATTTGATAGATAAACTCTTTACCTCATGGAGATTGTGGCAAAAACCTTTTGTTATGGATCTCTTGTGAGCAAGTGGATGTGCACGCCAGTAATCATTGACCAATTTGATGTAATCAAGGTCCATCAACCAAGTAGAATTGAATTTAAAAGGGGCCCTAGGTTTTGAGAAGGGACCCGACAGTTTTAGGAAAATAGGAGAGTGATCAGAGATGCCACCAAATCCCACCCAATGTCGATAATTTGACAAGGCTCTTACCAGGTGTTCCTTGATTAGGAATTTGTCCAATCGCCTTGCCAGAGCTGCATCTCTGGTTCTTCTGTTGCGCCTGGTAGTTTGCATCTAGTTCATGGGGATATCTATCAAATGGTGATGCTCCAGAAGTTGTGCCATGGTGTCTGATAGGGGGTCTAGTTATGCATTGCAACCCCAAGATTCCCCATATCTGATAGAAAAATTCAGATCCCCACCCAGAATAATATTGTCTAAGTTAGCCAGTGATAAATTGAGAAGATGATTCTAGAACTTAGCTCTGTTGAGATAGGGAGCGTAAACATTGATAATTATGAAGTCCATGGCTAGCTCCGAGGAATAAATGTCCATGCCAATAAATCCAACACCACCCCCAAGTTGAGCCAATCTTGATAGTGTGGGGATTGATGCCCAGTGCAATACCACCAAATCTTCCAATGACATCAAGTGCATGTAAATTCCAACCCGGCTTTAGAGATTGCATGACAGAGATAACCTGATTAGTTGTGCCTAGGGTTTCTTGTAAGTATACAATTTTGATAAGCTCAGAATCCAGTAGTCTTCTGAGAGCTAGATTTTTAGCAAGGCTAGCCAACCCTCTACAATTAAAGGAGATCCACTTCATGGGTGAGATTGGGGGAGGGTATTCGATGCTCTAAGAACCCTGTCAAGTGTAGATTGCCTGCCATGAGCCACATCCACCCCAGCCTAGATAATAGCTTTAGAAATATAGGAGTGCCGACCCCTGGGGAGCTTGGTGATTTTAGGATGGGAGATCAAACCAATCCCAACATGCTCAGGAGGGTGTGACACCTGAGAGCGAATATTGTAGGAGTGTGAGTGTCCAGAGGAGGTCGAAAGCTCTGGAGAAGGAGATGAGGTAATCAAGCCAGGTATAGAGGGCGGGGTGGTTGAGATGGATGGAAAGTGAAGTTCCAGAGGTTAGGTAATAGGGGGAGATGAGATGCATGTAATGGATGCTTATGCAACATGCAAGTGATGTGCAAACCTAGATAAAGAAATAGTAGATATAGAGCATAGGGGAGGAGGAGTACTTGATGAGCGAGTAATCATAACATCATAGGTGGGGAGGGAGGACGGGGAGAGGCCGAAGATGGCACTTGAGTAGTTCCACAATTCGTTGTCTTTGGAGCCTGTGACCGAGGAGTCTGGCCTTCAGCAGATGAAGGTGTAGCAGGAACAGCATCAACTGTGGCTTTGGGGGCCACCCAATAAGTATCAAGGAAGCAGGCTTTTAGTTACTTATTTAGGGGGAGGCTACGGAGATAACTAGAGCACTCTCTATAGAGATGACCAACCTTGTGACACCTTCTGCACCTGAATGGAACCCCCTCATAGTCCAGGATTTGGATGCAAGTGAATCTTCTCCAATGTAATGTAATATGCTCCTCCAAACCCTCTTTGGTGTCCAAGTACACCAATATGCTAGCCATCGATTTGTTGTCAGATGTAACATATGATTTGTCATAGTCCAGGAAAGTGCCCAGTGCATTCCCAATGCAGGTGAAGATATCCTCGAACTAGAAGTGAAGGGGGAGACCAGGTAGCCTGACCCAAAGCAGTCCAGTGCGCAATTGTTCCTGCTCAGGATCGAAAAACGAGTTCCATCCCTTGAGCAACATAGGGGCCATCTTGATGTGTCAGTACCATGAGAGGAACCATGAGGTGTAGTCCTCCCTCTGAAAGCTAAGTGTGAACCATCCCCGAGCCAGAGTGGTAACAGTCGGGAGCTCCTTGAGAATATTCCCCCAAATTTCCATGACCCAAAGGTGCAAACAGGCAGCAATGTACGCTCTTCCTCTAACTCTGCCCACCAAAACCTTATTTTTGTATCCACAATATCCCCCATTTGCACCCCTTCACCGAAACAAAGGGACAGATCCTTACGGGAGGCTTTGACACACTTCAATTTCTTGTCTTTGCCAGAGTGGGGTGCCATCGGGTGGTCCTGAAGGGGATCCTATGTACCCAGGTTATCCTTCAGGGATTGAGGGTTAAAGGTCTAAGGGTTCACAGTCGGAATGTCAAAACAGTTGGATGGAGAGGTTGATAGTTTGGTCTCAACATAAGTATGTGGGTAAGGGGATGAATCCGGGGGGAGTGGGAGGAAATATGTAGCAAATACAAACCCTACCAACAAGGGGAGGGCAGAGGAGGATGGAAGATGTGGCAAATCCAGAGGTAGTGAATCGAAAGATGGGGAGGGTGGGATGCAGGATGCAAGGAGGTGTAGAGTGGCCGGAGAAAGGGGAGGGAAGTCAAGTCCCGAAGATGCGATATAGAGTGCAGAGAATGGTAGACTGGCACGGAAGGGCTAGGATCGGAACGGACATGCGGAAATCCCGATTGCAACAAATAGGGCGTTCCCAGGGGCCTAGTAACTGACACCTCCAACAAAGTGCTAAGGCTAGACCAAATGGATTCATAGGGATTTGGATCCACCGAATAATCGACCACGTCCTCATCCATTGCCGACATTTTGCAGTCAATCCCGGGGACAACAAGAACGGACCATGGAACAAGGTTGACAACAATATCAGAATGGATGCCCAACAAACCGTGATGGTGAAGTTGCCAACGCAGCAGGGGAGATGGCGGTGTGCAACAACAGGGTCTGTAGTGAAGGGTCGATAGGAAAACCCTAGCCGTGCTCCTTCAGAGATTCAGAACAAAGTGTCATCTTTCCTTCATCTTATTTGATAACATTGTTGAAGTAGGATTGGTTGCTATAAAAAAATGCTTCTATGCATGGATGATCTTAAAAGAAATAATAGTAATTGATTAAAACTAATTTTTTAAAAGAAAATTTGAATTATTAGGGTGGCAAGAGTGGGAAGGGTTACTCTCAATCTTGATGAAAATATTGAAATTGAATATAGTTGGAGGTAAGGAAAATGTGAAAATAATGTGGCAGAGGCATATGAATTACTGCAAGGGATTCTTCTGGCTAAAGAAGCAAACATCAAATATTTGGTGGTGTTAGGAGATTCACGACTAGTTATCCATCACCTTGTTTGTGGATCTTTGCCTAAGGATTGCAAGTTGTGAAGCATTATTGATCGAATCAGGAATTTGAACTAGCCATCTCGAGTATTAGCTTCTTTCTACTTTGAGAACGAACAATTTTTTTGTAAATGATCTTGCTAATAAAGGTGTAAACTTGGACACAGGATTCCTAATGAGAAATGGTATTCCTTCCCTCACAACTATTCCTTAACAGTGGGTCTTATATGCAATGTAAATTTTGTTTGCATCTACAGGGCTTTTGGAGAATGTACACCTCTAAAGACCTTGTATCTTTTTAGATAGTAAAACAACTAATCGATATTAAGAATAAAGATCATCATGAGGTTAAAGGTATAAAAAAATCATTGTATTACCTATTGTAAAGGTCGCACAGATTTTGATTTAATACAATATTTTCATCATGATTTAAAAATAAATAAATGATTAATTATAAATTTTGTTTTCACTATTTTTTTTTATTTTGATTGAAAACAGAAAGCCCCCATTGTTATCTGAATGGTGGTAAAAACTTTGGAAAATTGAATACCCTTCAAATGCTTGCCTTTTTCATTGGTTTTTATTGGAAAATCGGACTCATCAGGGAATTATAATCCAAATTGGTGCCCTATATGTAAAAATGAAGTAGAATATGTAATTCATATTTTTCTTACCTCCCCTTTTGTTTCAGATGTATGGAACTCGACATGTTCTTCTTTAGGCATAAATTTTCGGTGGTAGGGTATCTCCTTCTCATCAGCTTGGGAGACCTGGTGGAACATTCTCCGACCAAAAAAGCTTTGCGCTCTTCCTCTTTCGATATCTTGGGGAATCTGGCTAGCAAGAAATGTAGTTGTTTTTCAGGATAAACAAGTTATCCCTAACATATTGGCTTTAAAATCTTTGGCAGTTTATGCTTTCACTTCAGTTGTATTCCTCGAGTTTGGCACATTATAGAAGAGTCTATTGACTTCTCTGTCCCATGGGCTTTCTTCAACGGTGCATCTTCCTCTGGGAGATCCTGTGGAGGAGGTGCTATCCTTCATTTATCTCATCGTCATAGTTTTAAGATGAAATTTGACCTGGACTCAGGGATAAACAATTATGCAAAAATCATGAGTTTGAAGCTTCTTATGTTATTTCTAGTAGAATCAGGGATCCACCACATACAATTTTTTGGTGATTCTAAGACAGACATAAATTGGTTCAATAATATTTCTAGATGTCATATATATACCTTCAACCCTATTCTGGAAGAAATCAAAATGTTAAAGCCATCATTTGATTAATTTTTTGTTGATCATATTTACAGGGAAAGGAATGGAGAAGCTTATGCTCTCTCTAGAGCAATTGTTTCACAAGATTTGGGTTCGTGGCACATAGTGGAATGTAACATGGATCATGAAAATGGTTTTTATCATAGGCCTTTCATCAAAAGGCTCCATGCAGATTAATCAACCATGTTTTTTCTTACATATTAGCATAAGTATATATCAGTCTTTTTATAGTTTTGTTTCTGTCTCGGTGGGTCTGAAGATCCACTACAAACATAATTTTTTTTTTGTTTATATGACTTTGATATACGGTTATTATGGACAATTGTCCTTGGTCCCAAGATTTTTTGGTATATATATCATCGAAATCTAGGGGATGTAATGTTTTTTAGCCTTTTAAATTAGCCTCTCCATGTTTTCACAAATTGTTTCTATTCCGATATTTTGATCTTTATAAACTATGTTAATGTCTCAACCCGTTTGGCTATATTTTATAATGC
The DNA here is from genome assembly GCA_031772625.1 of Pinus tabuliformis. Classification (NCBI taxonomy): domain Eukaryota; kingdom Viridiplantae; phylum Streptophyta; class Pinopsida; order Pinales; family Pinaceae; genus Pinus; species Pinus tabuliformis. Next base: position 1,356,805,199 of record CM062805.1, read on the forward strand.
TCTTCAACACATACATAATGTAATTTTCAGTAATAATAAAAATTATTATATTTTTTCATAGAAAAACTATTAATTTTTAAATTAATTAAAAACATATTTAATTAATTCCTATAATTTCTTTAAATATAAAAAATAAAACAATAAATTAAATTTTAAAATAATTTAATATAAATAAAACTCAACCCCTAAATCATTTAAAAAAAAAACCAACCAACTTCCATAAAAATAAAAATAATCAACTTACTTTATGAACACAACCAACCAAAAACCTACCATGGTATAGATGCAAAAACAAACCTACACTACTTGGGATGGACTCTCACTAATTTAATGGGCTCACATGAATATGTTGAAAACAACACCTTAAGCCAGCGTTTCTAGGTTGCATCGAAATATGGAAAGATTCCTTTATGATACTACTAAGTTTCCTCATTTATTGCTAACCTTCACATGGGAACTTGTACCTTAAACAATTGATTAACGAATTTTCCTAATAAGTGAGTTTCAATAATAATAAAAAATGTATAAGAGGAAAAACGTTGATTTTATTTATGTGGTAAAATTAATACATTTAGATTTATGAAGATGCAACATATACTACAAATATAAGGTATTTATGAAGATACAACATAAAAAGATACTAGAAATATAAGGTGTTGTGACACGATTTGGTTCATGTCAATATTAGAGGAAAACATAATTCAAAATAGATATAGATAGTTCTCTAATAGGTCGAGAAATCCAAGCTTAAAGAAAGCATCAATGATTTCAGGATCGGATTCATTGTCAATATTAGAGTAAAACATAATCCAAAATAAATATAAGTAGCATTCCAATAAGTCGAGAAATCCAAGCTTAAAGAAAACATTAAATATAGGTAGCTTTCCAATAAGTTGAGAAATCCAAACTTAGAGAAAGCGTCAGCAATTTCAAGATCCAGTCTATGTCGACATCAAAATAAAACATAATCCAAAACAGAAATATAAATAACCCTCCAATAAATAGAGAAGTCCAAACTTAAAGAAAGAAACAACAATTTCAATAATTATGTTAAAAGGTACATAGGGATAGGTCGAGAAATCCAAGCTTAAGGAAAGCATCAATGATTTAGGATCGGGTTCATTATCAATATCAGAGTAAAACATAATCGAAAATAAATATAAGTAGCCCTCCAATAAGTTGAGAAATCCAAGCTTAAAGAAAGCATTAAATAGAGGTAGCCTTCCAATAAGTTGAGAAATCCAAACTTAAAGAAAGCATCAACAATTTCAAGATCCAATCTATGTCAACATCAAAATAAAACAAAATCCAAAACAGAAATATAAATAACCCTCCAATAAGATCCAATCTATGTCAACATCAAAATAAAACAAAATCCAAAACAGAAATATAAATAACCCTCCAATAAGTAGAGAAGTCCAAACTTAAAGAAAGCAACAGCAATTTCAATAATTATGTTAAAAGGTACATAGAGATAGGCTAAATTATTAAGGTAGAGTTGCAAAGTTGAATTATTATGATTGAATTACATGTAAAATAAAATAATTTTTCACTTTTATACAGAAGGATGAGTATCAAAATTTTTTTTGTGAGAATTTTATTTTAAAGATAAGTGTATAGGCTAATTCATAATTTTCTGAAAAACAAATCTGGTCGATTAGCCTAGTTTAGTCCAAGAAACTTCTACGAATCTAGGAAAAAAATAAAATAGAAAAAAACAATAACAATAATATAATTTTTTATATATAATTTTAATTTGTTAAAAGATTTTTATAATTTTCTGAAAAACAAATCTGGTCGATTAGCCTAGTTTAGTCCAAGAAACTTCTACGAATCTAGGAAAAAAATAAAATAGAAAAAAACAATAACAATAATATAATTTATTATATATAATTTTAATTTGTTAAAAGATTTTTTTAGATAGTTATTTTTTATTTATATTAAATCTTATATATAGATTTACTTTTTTAATTATATAAATTTATATATTAAATATTAATTAATATTAATTTATTATATTTTTTAATATACCATTTTTAATACATTCTTTTTATTTCTTATTTCTTATTTCTTATTGATCTCTTTTAACTCTTATTCGGATGATTTAGTTATGATTGGTGCTTATCTTATTTTTATGAATAGTAATATTTTGTTGTTGGTTATTTTTCATTTTTATTATTTTTAGTTTGATATTGAGATTAATAATCTTTTTTATCTCTTATTCCAATAATTTAGGTGATATGAGTGTATAATCTCTTTTTTTTTTAATAATATATTTGGTTGTTTGTTTTTTTTTAATTATCTAATATATTTTTATTTTTTTTTTTTAATTGTTTATTTATTTTTATTTTTAATTTTAATTTTTTAATATATTTATTTTTTCCTAAATTTAGATATGTTTTTTATATTAAAATAAGTTAAAATATTATTAAATTGTTTTTATTGGTTGAGATTTAAATTTGGCATAATATAATTTATAGATGAAATAACATTTTTTATTAAAATTCATCAAAATTGGGCAATATAATTTTAAGATTTTTTGTTGTTTAAAATGCATTTTTTGAATGCTTAAATAGATTTAGCACCATGAAAAACCCCAGGGGCACTCGAATTATGTAGAGTAAACAATTTAAACTCAAGTTTTTGAAAATCTCTATCGGATTTTTATTAAAATTAACCAGAAAAAATGTCATAAAAAAGTGATTTCATCTATAAGTTAGACTAAGCCTATATATATATATATATATATATATATATATATATATATATATTTTAAATATTTTTAAAGCATGTAATACAATAAATAATTCAAATATTTTAATATTTTTTAAAACACTCCTTTATATTCATATTTTAATATTTGTATAAAATTTATATTCACATTTTAATATTATTGTTAAAATATTTATTCAATAAATAAATTACTCATAATTTAACTAATAGATAAAATGATTTTTATTAGGACATTTTATGGTCAATTTTGCCCAATATATAGTAGATATATTTAAGAATCATAACATTAAGTTGTTTAACCTCAGAAGTTTGAGTGCCTCAAAGGTTTTTCACTATGTTGAATCCTTCTATGTATTCAAAAATGCATTTTAAGCAAGAAGAAATCACAATCTTGCTCAAAATTGTATCCCTAGTTTTGAGCCGAAAAAAAGCGTATCATCTATTAGTTAGAATTAATCTAATAAATTAGAGTTGTTGTATTTATAATTATATATGTTTTCAAAATAAATATTAATAATTTTTCATTAATTAAGCCCACAAAGCGTAGAATAGACGATGATGGGTTGTATTGTTAAGACACTTTGTGATGTGAAGGTCACCAGTTTGAACTTTCTGGGCAAAAATATAACCATGTTAAGGATTGGTGTGGCTTGTTGAGATTTGTAGCTTGGGAGGTACTCCAAACCCTAGGCTAGAGGGTTGTGAAGGAATTGGCACCACAAAGTCACTGCCAAGTTAAGAACCCAAGCTTGTGGGTGTGAAACCATGGAGAGATTTGATGACATGGCACTTAGAGATGACAATGCACCATTAGAGGAGCAAGGGGCAACTTCAAGCGCCAACAGAGCCCATGTAGAATGAGAGAAAATAATTTTTGGATGTTTGTGTGGGTGAATGTATCTACAAGTTCAAGTTGACCTTCGCATAAATGACCTTCTTGATGGGTTACATGACACCCCAAGGAAATATATAAATAGGAATGAGGAGGAACCTTATTCCTCATCCAATCGTGGCACTTGTTCCTCATGAGAAGACTGAAATAGGAGGTTTAGTTTACCTTAGAGTTGCAGCCCTAGGAGACCAAGCGAAAAGGAGAATAAGGTTATTCTTGAGACCGTTTGGGGTTGTTTCGGGCAAATGCAGCCAAAAAAAGGAGAGGATACTAGGTCTAGGGTTTTGAGGAAAAAAATCTAGGCATAAATTTGAAGTAGACTCTTTGTACCATAGGCCAAAAATTTATGTGTTTGTGCAAGTGGAAGGAACCTTAGCTGGGGAGGCCAAGTAGCCTAGAAGGATACCAAAATCTAGCCACATCTTCCTAAGGCAATATCGCAGGAGTGAGGGTCTGTTAGAGTGGTTTCTAAAGATATTTGGAGGTTCTATAGGTTGCCCTAGATAGGGACAAGTACCTCCGAAAAACCCATACTCAGATCTGAAGGTTTTGGAGAGCATAAGTGGTTGTCTTCAAGGAGGAATAGTGCAGGATTGGTATCCTATTTTAGGACAGAAGTGAAAGGCATCTTAAGGTTGTTTGGGAGGGAAACAAGTAGGTGCCTTTACCACTCTAAATCAGTTGGCAAGAAGGACTTTGACAATTCTAAGAAGGGTGGAGTTGAAGGAGCCTAAGGGCTTGTCTCTTGAAGGACTAAGGGCAGCCAAGTAGGACTATGAATCATCCCTAGTTCATTGGCTAAGAAGGACATTTGCAATGAGTAGAAGGGAAACCCTCCATGCCCTAATTCTGTCTTCATTGGGCAACACAGGAAGGAACTAGTGGGAATAAAGTCTCTAAGAGTTGTTTCCTTGAAGGACTAAGGAATAGCTAGTGGGAAAGAAGTCCCAAAGGTGTTCTTGAAGGAAAAAGGAGCATCAAGTGGGCAAATGTCAAGACCCGAGGTGTTGATGCATTAATGGATGAATGGTCAGCTAGAAGATAGAATGGAGTCATATTTAGTGGCCTAAAGGAGTTCGTTCATTGATAGAGGCAAAGAGGTGTTGTTGTAGATTAGAGCCAAAGGACCGGTCAGATGTGTTAATGGTACGTGGACTGAAAGGGTTGTGTGTGGCCATCGTAAAAATGTAGGTTAGATTGTATCTTGTTCAGGGAGGATTAGTTTTTGAAGGACTAACACCAAACCCTAGTTTGTATTCTTGTATCAGTGGATGTATGAGAGTTGTTATCCTTGGTACGGGAGCCCTAAACAGTTGTATTACAGTTTGTTAATATAACAAAGTTGGGTAGTTAAAATTGTAAAAATTTATCTATATGTGTGCATGTCTTGATTTACTGTTGTTTATATTCCATTATGTAAAGTTGTTTGTTGTGGTATTTGGATTGGTAGTGTTAGTGATTCTAAGACCCTAACCTAGATTGTAGTACCATAGAAAATCAACATGGAATCAGAGCTACTTTTAAGGGTCAGTGAATTAGAGTGTGCATAGTGAAGTAGCTCAGAGGGAGCTGAGATTGTCTAGATCATGGTCAGCTGAAGACATGGAGATGTGGTCTTAACTAGCTTGGCAGCGAGATTTTCTGGGATTTCTGGTGGATTAATGGAGAACCTAGTGAACAATAGTTTGTTGTAGGGCAGGTTGATGATCATGGACTTCCTTTGACTTTCCATGGATCGTTGGGATAGCTCGAGGATTGTTTTAGCATGGACAAGATTGGTATCACTGAGATCGCTTCATGTGATGGACTGGATGTTGTCAGGCTAGTTTCTTCATTGGATCGTGACATTGCATATCCAAGACTAGAGGGATGTGCATGAATTTTGTTTGACCAAGGAGGATGAATGTTTGCAGGACTGGGTTGCGGTGAGGTGATGGCATGTGTTCGACCACAACTCAGATTGACCTTGTAGGACATGATATTAGTAGTAGGTTGAGTCAGTGGAGATCGTGAACATCCAGAGGGAGTCTAGCTTTAGAGGGAACATCCCTATGGAAGTGTTAGGGTCTTCAAGTTTAGATGTGATGAGGTAGAGGCACTACCTAGATATCATGGTTCATTCTACACAGTATGTTGCAGTGGTGGACACCAGATGAGCTAATGTCGTCGGCGATGATGATGGAGACTTCCTCGTGTTGGAAGTACCTCCCTCACTAAGAGGGAGTGTTGAGATTTGTAGCTTGGGAGGTACTCAAAACCGTAGGCTAGAGGTTTGTGGAGGAATTGGCACCACAAAGTCACTTGAGGGCTAAGAACCCAAGTGTGTGGGCTTTGCACCCAAGCTTGTGGGTGTGAAACCATGGAGAGATTTGGTGACATGGAACTTAGAGATGATAGTGCACCCTTAAAGGAGAAAGGGGCAACTTCAAGCACCAAGAGAGCCCATGCAGAATGAGAGAAAATAATTTTTGAATGTTTGTGTGGGTGAATTTATCTACAAGTTCAATTCAGCCTTAGCATAAGTGACCTTCTTAATGGGTTAGATAACACCCCAAGGAAATATATAAATAGGAATGAGGAGGAGCCTCATTCCTCATCAAATCATGGCACTTGTTCCTCATGAGAAGAAATAGGATTTCAAGTTTACCTCAAAGAGACTCAACCCTATGAGACCAAGCAAAGAGGAGAGTAAGGTTATTCTTGTGACTGTTTGGGATTGTTTTGGGCAGATGCAGCCAACAAAGGAGAGGAGACTAAGCCAAGGATTTTGAGGGAAGAATTTGGGCATAAATATAAAGTATACTCTCTGTACCATGTAGGTTTTAACCCTATACATAAATTATTTGCAAACAAATTCTTAAAACAGAAAAATATACAATGGAAAGAACATAAAACAAATATACACAGATATTTTCCCCTAGATCCCAAAACCGGACCATGAGATTGATTTGTCATTATATTCCTTTAAATTTTACAATACATATATATACATGTCGAAGCATTCATAAACCCCAATCCATTAACCTTGGATTAGAACATAACCATAGTTCCCTTAACTGGATCTACAAAATACCATGGGTAGAAAACCATCATGCCCAAAACCATGTGCAAAACCCATGCACAAAACCATGGGTAGGTCCGCACATCATTAGTGGGTCTGCCCCCCATCCTTGGGTCTGCCCAACTATTATTGGGTTTGCATACAACATACCCAACATTCTCCCACTTGTTTTCTTTCCATATAGGGGGTCACAAGAACCTTTGTCATTGGTCCAGGCCTGTAATGCCCATTGTTTCTCTACACCAAGAAAACTTCTCAGTGCTCACAGACTTCATCAATGCATCTACAACATTCTTCAAAGTGTCTACCTTTACCAGCAAAACCTTTTTGTCCTCAACCATGTCCCTCACAAAGTAATATTGAACATAAATGTGCTTTGTCTTCGAATGATAAGCAAGGTTCTTTGCCAAGAAAATTGCACTTTGGTTGTCACAGTCTATCCTTATAGCTCGCTGCACCAACCCCATACTTGAACACAATATCTGCAACCAAACTACTTCCTTTCTTGCATGAGTGGATTCCATGTATTCAACCTCTATAGTTGAAATTGCCACTATAAACTACCTCTTACTCATCCAACTGACTGCTCCTCCAAATAGGTTAAACACATACCCATTTGTAGATCTTCTCTGATCTAGATCTCTACCCCAGTCTGCATAAAAAAATCCATGAATATCCAAAACTTTGTCCAATCCTGGTCTTCCTTGGTAGCATAAACCATAATAATCACTAGTGCCACCACGCAAATACCTAAAAACCTGCTTCATTGTTGTCCAATGTTCCTTCCCTGGTTCTGACATAAACCTACTCCATACTCCAATTGCATGTGCAATGTCTAGTATGGTACAGACCATTGCACACATTAGGCTACCAACTGCACTCACATATGGAACATGGTACATGTCCTCTTCCTCTTCTTGTGTCTTGGGACACTGTTCAACATACAACTTTACACCTACAGGAATAGGAACCTTCACCGATTTACTATCCTGCTTATTAAACTTCTGCAATATTGTCTCGACATACTTCCTTTGGTTTAACCAGAGCTTCCTCTTTGCCCGATCACATTTAATTTCCATGTCCAAAATATAGTTTGCAACACCAAGATCCTCTAGGTCGAATTTGGAGGACAATTAGGTCTTCAAATCCTGGATAATTTCTTTATCATTTCCAATCAGCAACATATCATCCACATACAAGACCAAATAAATAACACGGTCATTAAAATACACATGTGGAGTCTTATCCTCCAACGTCGATGAAGGTGATCTGTTAAACAAGTAACATGTAGTATCCACTGCCTCTGCCCATAATTCTTTTCCTAATCCAACACCATTGAGCATGCTTCTTGCCTTTTCCATCAATGTCATTTTCATTCTTTCTGCAATTCCATTTTGCTTAGGTGTGTATGGAGTAGTCTTCTACTGTGTTATACCACACTTATTACAAAACTCTTCAAATTCCTTCTTGCATAACTCTCCGCCATTATCTATCCTCACCACCTTGATATACTTCTCTGTCTAATTATCCACCAGAGCCTTAAATTCTTTAAACCTGTCAAAGACTTTAGATTTCTTCCCGAGGAAATATATCCATGTATTCCTTAAGAAGTCATCTATAAATGAGACATATTACACAAACTTACCCATTGATGGAACTGAAACAGGTCCAAACACATCATTGTACACAAGCTCTAATATCCCTTTCACCCTCTTAGCACCAAAGGGGAAACTCACCGGATTTTGCTTCCCATATACACAATGTTCAAAGAAATAGAAATCTGGAGAGAAATTAGACATACCTTCTACCATACCATTACCATGTAGTATTCAGAGGCACTTCTCTCCAATATCTCCAAGTCTTTGATGCCATAGCATGGTCTTTTCTCTAGAGACCATTAGAATTTCTGCTCCACTTTTAGGAACCACAAAACTGTTGCACCCATCAATAACAGTGCTATCCAGAAGCTTGTACAAAGTTCCAATTTGAACTCCCTCCATCAATACGAGTGCTCCCCTAACCATCTTGTAGGTAACTTTCTCGAACATTGTTTTTACACCTGCCAACACATGCATCTTTATGGCCAATGCAAGAATATGCAGAACTCCACGAAGTGTTCTAATCTTTCCACCTTGGTTCTTCAACTTGACTTTTCTACATATGATGATTCTGGCCTTCCTGTCATCCCCTAAGAAGACATCACCACCATCATATTTCTCGTACTCGCAGAACCACTCCTATGGGGAGTGAAGTGAAAGGATGCACTTGAGTCAATCAACCATGCATCATGATCTACATGTGTACTTGAAGAAGAAGCCAACATCCCCACCTTCATCTAGGGTGGTTTTCACCTCTATAGAAGGAGCATCATCAGATCCCTTTCCTTTCTCAGGAGCTTTATATCTACAATCCTTTTTGTAGTGCCCTTCCTTTCCGCATTTCCATCACACCTTTACAGGTTTTCTTGGAGATTTAGATCTCCCTCTAGATTTAGGTCTCCCACTCGAGGACTTATTTTTGTTTCTGCTCTGGGACCGTCCTCATACAGACAAGGCATCTCCATTCTGGCTCTCCATATTTTTTCGTCTCATTTCCTCCATCAACAAGGATGAAACTATTTCATCAAACTTCAAGGTAGTCGTATTGCTACCTATAACAACAACCAGACTATCCCACAAATCTGGTATAGAACACAACAAATTGATGCACTTATCTCCATCTGAAATTTTTATATCTACATATAACAACTGGCTTACAAAAGTATTAAAGGTGTTCATATGCTCTGTTATCGAGTCTCCATCCTTCATCCTCAGGTTATACAACTTTTTCTGCAAGAACAGTTTGTTCACTAGAGACTTAAATTGGTACAAAGTCCCTAACTTGTCCCACAAAGCCTTTGTTGTAGCTTCCCCTTATACATTCAACACTATTGAATCTGAGATGCACAATCGTATTGTGCTCTCTGCCTTCCGATCCAACTTCGCCCAGTCTTCTACTGACATTGTCATTGCTTTAGTACTAGAACCTACTGCGATCTATTGATCTTTATCCACCAATAGATCCAGGTACATCTCGAGCTTCCACAACTCAAAACTTTGTCCATTGAATTTATCGATTTATATCTTTCCATTGTTCGCCATCTTCTTTGATCGCAAGAATCGATCCCACAGATCTCCAACTGAATAGGGTCTGCCACAGGCCTGAGCAAAACCCCTCCATTAGCAACAAAGGCATCCCCTTGAAACCGAAACAACTCTGATACGAAATGTAGGTTTTAACCATGTACAAAAATTACCTGCAAACAAATTCTTAAAACATAAAATAGACAATGGCGAGAACATAAAACAAATATACATAGAGATTTTCCCTTGGATCAGAAAATCGAGACTATCAGATTGATTTTTCATCATCAAAATTTACCCCTACATAACTTAACTTACTGGTAACCGTATTAAACTCATTTAAATTATAAGCAACAAATCCACCTTCTGAGATATTCATATTAAACAAATGCTTCATAAGAAATACCTTATTCGATGTTGAGGGTTTTTCATATAGTTTCGCCATGGCACTCATTAGACCTTCCAATGTTGTTTCCTTTGAAATATTAAAGGCTACCAAAGCCACCAGGCACAACTGTATTGTTCCTAATGTTTTTCTGTCAAGAACCTCCCATTCTTCGTTTGAAATACTCGTCGGATTCTTTGATTTTCCGCTCAATGGTAGGTATAGATATTTTTTATACAAATAATCTTCCATCTACATCTTCCACAACTGGTAGTTTTGGCCATTAAATTTCTCGACCCTAAACCTACCATCTTCTGCCATTGCTCCCACTCAAACTAGGAACCCTTCTCTCCTGCGAGTTTATCAGCCAAATAACCCTTTGGCTTCGATACCATTTGTTAGAAATTAATTAACTGAGCAATCAAATACACAAAATTATTGTGGAAACACAAATAAATAAATTCATACAACAAAAGAGACACATATATATGTGGTTCACCCAATTGGGGATACGTCTACAGAGAAACAACCAGTCCTTCCCTTTATATTATCTAGCAAAATGAAGAGATAAAACCTATTGCAGATCCGTTGTAATTTCCTCTTTGCTCTCACACAGTCTCCTCTCTCTTTCTCACTTAGAATAATAATACATATCTGCAATACAATTCCCTCATATAAACCAAAGGGTTTCCTTCTTGGGAAAATAATCCTAAATTAAACACAACTTTTACTGTCATATCATCTGTCTAATGAACAACCCAGATTAACTATGAAATTGCAATATTTTACAAGGCAATTTTTCACCTATTTTTAGCTTCGAGAGCACTGCCTCGAACCCCTGCCGAGGTGGCTCCAAACATGCATCTACCCCCCCTAGACCCCCCAGGATTCAATAGTGGGGGAGAAATCCCACCCACACCCCCCATCAAGGATGGGGTCCAAACGTGGCTGAAACAAGACCTCTGAATCAGGAAGATAATCAGGCTCCACATCTAATAAATAATCTGAAACTTTATGGTTATTCTCATGAAAGAAGAAAACATGTTCATGACTCTAATACCTTCCTCGGCCCATAGAATTTCTAGGCCTCTTGAGGAGCCCCGAGCATCTAGAGCCATTGATTGACATTTACGCTTCTAGTTACTGGGTATTTTGGATAACATCTCTCCTAAAATCTTAGTTTCTTGTATTATCATAATAGACATTTATCTTCAAGCCACTTATCCTTTAGGAGCCTTTTCTTGTTTTTGCTACTTAGGCCCCTCATATTCCATGATATTGTCTTCATGATTGAGACTTTCTAAATCCATAGAGTAACTTCATGATAACCCTAACTCATCCTGAATTCACCAAATCTCCTCCAATTTCTCTCAATAGTCTCAGATTAGTCTTGCATCCCCTCTTCTTCTCCTCTTTGTATAGCTTCATAGTATCTTTCATTAAGTGCATCTGTACTCCCAATGGGCATGTATTTTATGCGCCTGAACTAGAACCCACTATGGCATGCTTATACTTTTAAGTATGTTCGCCCCAAGTGGAAAACTTGATATTTGGGGAGAGTGAATGGATCTTTCCCTTTCCAAGCATTGGCTATCTCCTGCAAATTTAATGAATTTAGCTCCATATCCTCGGTTTGTTCTGGTAGTGGTTATACATTGTCTAGAGCGACGGGAAGAATTATAGTGGGGAGAGGTGGCTACCCAACAAAATCCCCATGGCACAACTTTTCAACTTAAGGGTTAACTCATTCGATAGGTTGTGTACCTAACGTTGATAGTGGATTTTCCTTTGGGACATACTGGCCCAATGGTTGATTCATCTCCACACCTGTCAGTTATTCAAGTGCATTTCCCTCATATTCCTCCTGTGTTGCTAGTGACTTGTATCCATTGGCCTCCACCTCTTTATTTATTGGTTGGCCTTGGTGTGGAGGTGGTTTAGCATTCCACTAATTCTCACACGAGTAAACCCATCATCAGATTAGTTTTAAGGAGCCTCAATAAACACATTTTTGGCAATTATTGGGAAATTACACTACAAATGACCATTTTCATGACATCTTCTTCACTTGAATGGTATGTACTCGTAGTCTAACATCTTCTTCCAAAGCTCATCCTAGTAATAACAATAAATTGATATAGGGAGGGGCTCAAATATATTCACATACACGCAAATGTGTGCATAAGATGTGTAGTGTTACTATTTTGTTACCTCTAAACTTTTCGCATAATACCCTAGGGCATTACCTATCTGTGCCAAATTCTCCTTATCCCAGAACTCACGTGGTAAAGAGTACATCTTGATCCTCATTGGTACTGCCTTGAATTCCTCATTGTTTGGGATAAACCTCTCTGTTCAAAATCTCAATTAAATCCTTGTAGAGTTAAAAAAGTAGGGTCCATCTTCGAACACTTGGTTCCAATATCCAAAATGGCAAAAATAATTGTCAAAAAACCCTTGGCTCCCAGCTCTAACTTAATCTGGCCTTTCAACTTCCATCTGTTATAAACTTAGTGGGTTAACGCTTTCTTTGTTGGCCATATCCCCAAAAATTACCAATTAGTGCACGATCTTACATATACTAGATGTATTCTCCTATCCAATTTCACAAAATCTCCAATTTAGGGTCAATAGTTGCTTTAGGTACACTTCTTGGTCTTTATTTCCCTGCATGTTGTTACAAACCTTTCGGCTATCCAGATTTCTTAGTATTTGAAGAGTTGGATGATGTGTTAGAGCCTAGATTGACCTCAGGCTGAAGGGAGGCAATCCTGGGATAACCACAAACCAAGCTTAACCTAGTAACTAGCCCTACCAAGTCGGGAGAGGGCTCTCTCCTTGTCAATCTCAGTCAAGATGACTGGATCAAATATTGATTTTAGGCTAGGTATAGTAGCCCTAGGGTTTTTGATTGATTTTCTTGGTTTTGTTGCTGGATCAAATGGAGCAAGCAGCTTTGGGTCTGAGAAATCAAGTTAGGAATGCAGGGTGTTCTATGGGGCGAGGTAGGTAGGTGTTTTGGCACTTGAAATTGAATGAGATGGTAGGTTTAAGACTGGTGAGGCACTAATTAGGGCATGCAAAGATCATGTATCCTTCTCAAACAGTAGAAAACATAAAAAACTAAATGGTTTCCCAAGGCAGAGCATTGGAACCAATGTATTCTACCTATCTATCTTGATATCATTTAGCTAGAAGAAATGAATTAGATTGTGGCACACATAACACATGTGAAAAACTAATAACAGAAGAAAAAACTATGCAAAAACACTTTACCACAAGTATCCCAAAAAAATAGCTACAAATCCTAGTTTATTTCCTTGCCAAACTGTTGGTAAAGATGTACAATATAGCTCAGAGCATCCATGAGAGTCCAACCTTTGCTAATGACTGAAAAAATACATAATATAGACATCAAACCACCTATGCTAGCCATCAGCAGTCGAATCCAAGAGATAAGGAACTATTACAACCATTTCCAAACAAGGAACAACAATATAGGCAGTGGAACAGCTTGCCTCTAAAACCATGGAAACTGATTCATTGACCCCCAAACCACCTCAAACTGATGAATCTTCCCTCTAAGATCATTTCTCAATTACATTTACATAGAATAGCATTAATTACAATCATAAATTCATCCATGAAGAGATAAAAAGTCAACTTGCAGAGAAACTAAGCGAAAACTGGATTTTTTCGGCAAACTGGCTCTATGCGCAGCGCCACTGGCCAGGTGCGTAACGCCGCTACACAACCACTTTTGGAGGCCTTCCCCTTGGCAAAATTGAGCCCAAGATAGCTCATTTGAATGGTCTTCTTGTCTAGGTTTTGGAAAATCTTGAATTTTTGCATTTGGATGTCATTTGCCCCCTCAAAAGTGAAATTTCCCAAGGTTGCTTCTATGTGTCGAAAATGAGGCACAAAGGTCATTTTTTGGTACTTTTTTTACCTTTAGGTGACCTAGTTTTGCTCCAAAATTGCTGAGATTTTTTGGGTTTGATGCTATCATCATGATAAATCCAGATATATAAACCATTTCTTCAAAATTTCCTCCAGTGAAAAGCACAGCACATCGCCATCGCAATTTTCTGTGTTCAAAATTTCAAAATGACAAAAATTAATCAAAACTTGCCCAGATTTTGCACAAGGCACCACCATTAGTTGCTTTGATGGGCTAGTGAGGCTTCAGCCAAGATTTAACTTATCTTGCTCCTTTTTGGTCCTTAAGGCCTTCCTCAACCTAGCCTTAAGCTTCCTCATTCTTATGTTGCAGATCTTGTTGCGGGTCATGTAGTGGTAGGCCATGTGGTGAAGCATCCTCTTGTCTCTGTTGGACTTCTCAATCAGCCCCTCAAGGTATATATTAACCCTCTCTAGCCATGTTTCCCTATCATTCTCAATTTCTTGTTCAATTGAAGTAAACTTGACATTTGCCTCCTTGGCCTTTTGCCTGTTTTCTTTGATCATTTGCAACTCCATGAGGACTTGCTTGTTGCTCAATTGTTTGTTTTCTTGCTCTAAATATTTGATGATCCACTTAGCCCTCTCTAAGTTATTTGACAAGGATTTTATCTCAACCTCTTGTTCTTTTATGATCACGTCTTTGGCAGATTTTGGATCTTGAGTTTCTAAGTCAATGACATCAACTCCTTGATGAGTGAAGTGCCGTTGTGTTTCCTCATGATCAACAAGATTGAAATCTCTTTCCTGCTCATCACTAAGATCCTTCCTTTGCATCTTTTTCTTGCCCTTACTTTTGCCCTTGCTTCGCTGCTCAACCTGTACCTGTTTTGCTGAAGAAGAAGGAAAAACCCCTTCCACTCCTTGTGGAGATAGCATTTGCCTGTAGCCCGATGATGAAGGCGAGACCCTTTCCACACCTTGTGGAGATAATACTCGCCTAGCAGCTACAAAAAGTTTCCTAGTGCCCCTCTCATATGTCACAAACACTGGCACTCCAACAGTTTCAGTCTCTTTGACCTTTTCATGTCCTGAAGGTCCACCTTCTTCATGATGCACTAATGAAAAGATTTGTGGGCCTTTGAACATCTCATGAGAAATGAAAGTCTCCCATGGCATGTTAAGAAGGTTCAGCTGATGTAGAACAATGATTTTAATCAAAGAGTAGTGGAAAATGCTATTTAACTGCTGGGTGTATCGTTTATTCTTTACAATAAGTGCCATCTTCTCAATGTTTCTGAACATGAAGTAAGGGATATTCATCATTCTTACCCTAGTGAAATGCATCAGCAGTCTAATGTGGTAGGCATACAACCGGGAGAACCTACCTTCACAAGTGAAGTAATTGATAACGATCTTCATCAATGGAGCAAACTTGTCTTCCAAAAACTTGAAGGGGAATACTCTCTTGAGTTTGTCTTTGTATCTATCCTTGATGTAAGGCTCATAGTACTCCCTGTCAATATCCTGACCTTTTGTTCCATTTTTCACCCACATCTGGAATACCTGTAGCCTCTGAGATGACAGCTAGTGATAAAGTGAATGTAATTCCAGCAAGGTTTACTTCATTGTTGTCCAAATGTGTCACAAACAATCTTGCCAAATCATGATGAAATTTAACCCTTTCAACCATTTCACAAAAACCAAAACATGGCTGGTGTTTAAAACAAGAAATGGCAAGTGGGCAGGCTTGCAACTCCCTCAAACTGGTGGGCTCCTCTCTGATAACCCTTCCTCCTTTATGAGGCTTCCTATGCTATATGTTTCTCTCCCTGGAACTGTCACTAAGGGTGTCTTCTTCAAGCTCATATTCACTGTCTTTTTCCATTGTTTTATAGTTGTGATCACTTGTGGTGAATGAAGAGATAGGGTGAATGAATGAAAGATGAGTATGAAGAGATTTTATGGATAAGTAGGTGAGAGTGAATGGGAGTGCGAATGGGATTTAGAGAGTGGGTAGGGTTTAGGGATGTATGTAGGATAAAGTGTGTAGGGTTTTGGGGAGAATGTATAGGGTTTGAGAAATTTGTATGTGAGAGTGGGATTTAGGGAGAATATATGAGGGAATGGTGTTTAGGAAACAGTAGCAAATGGATGAGACAGGAAAACAATAAATGAGTGAGATTTTAAATTTTATGAGACAATTTGGTGAACACTAGGGTTTTAACTTTATGAGTGAAAGGATCACCAAGACTTGATGTAAAACACTTTTTAATGAGAAAGATTGATGTACTTACTTGCAAAGAGGTAATTTGAAAAATTTGAGGCAAATTGGAGCGATTTGAGTGTTTTGGGGCTTGACTGGGCAAGTTCATAGCGCCTCACCTAGGTGCACAGTGCCTCCCAGGTGCGCAACGCCTGTTCAAATTAACACTGAGGAAGTCTACCAGGTGCGTAGTACCGGCCTCTGGTGCGCAACGCCAATCAAAACTTGTCCAAAAACACAGCAACTGCACTTCTTTCGCTCAATGACACCTTAAAGTCGCCTTTTAGCTCTTGAACTTCAACTCAAACAATGAAATGATCAATAGAGGGATGATATTTATATAGCTTTTCAACTTTTTTATTTTTGATGTACAAAACCCACTTTTTAATGTCTATTTGCTTTTTCAAATACTCTATTTTTTGGATGCTTGATCTCTTTGCTTGGATAGGTGAACTGAGGCTCAAATTTCTTTGACTTTTGCAGTGGCAAGTACTTGGTAATATCACCAGGTGACCAAGAGCAACATGGAACCATTTATTACATATGAGATAAATGAAATTACATGAAGTTAAACAATTAAATACAAATGCTTTGTTTTCACCTCAAAACCAGTTTTGAGGTGAGAACTTTATTAAGCTTACAAATTAAGAAATTAGAACCTTCTGATCATTATTAAAATCCTCATGTGTCTACTGACCATTATTAATAATAGACACTAAAATTTGACCATGGTAAAACCCTAATACCTAATGAGACTGAAACCCTGGACCTAAGAACTAATTGATGAAATGAACTGAAAATAAGCATGAATCATTGACTAAAAAATATGAAAGGAGGTCAGTAGATATATGTCATGAGGGAAAAACCTGAAATGAACCCTACCATCAGTAGATCCATGACCTAATGGAATGCAACTCATCAGAATGGGACTCCTAGTATAAAATGCAAAAGAGTAAATTTTGATCATTGATGGTAGTGTGAAGACACTGACACTAACATGATGTGTGAGTAGTTTGCTCAGGAATCCTTCCTTTCGAGACAACCTTATAAGATGAGAGCAATGTCACATGGTTCAGGTTCGAGTTCGGGTTCGGCAATGATTAGGTTCAGTTTGAGTTCGAATGTTTTGATGAGGTTCGCCCATATATATATATATATATATATATATATATATATAATGAACTATAGGGATAAATAATAAGAAATCAACATCAGTAAACATCAAAAATGCTATCACGAACATGGAATCTGCAAGGATAAATTACAAGCTTGAGTTGTGACATGAAGTTATGAGTTTTGATCTATGGACTTGGTCAATGGCCAGGAGGTTCGATGAGGTTTGCCGAACCTATATTTTTCTTTTAAGATTTGCCAAAATTCGATCCTCAAAGTTAAAGTTCGTCGAACCTTGTGACATAGGATGAGAGATTAATGCTCCATCTCTTGGCACTAGCCATGAGTAGAGTGGCTAAAGGAAATAGTCACGAACAACCATTAGGGTTTTACAAACAAAAAAACCAGCTAAGTTTTTGCATAACTCAAAAATCAACCCACCAATATAACTCATTACTTCTACGAGATAAGTTATTTCAATTTGCGATTTATTATTTTTGTTAAGGGCATTATTCATGTTTTTTTCATTTAATTTGTTAATGTTAAATTTAAAATTTATATGAAAAAATGAAAATAAATTGTATATCATTATTGTTATTTATTATTTTTTAGAATAATGAGTAGTATTTATTGAAATAAGTTTCAATTTATTAATATTTAAAAAGTGATAACAATTTTTTTTTAATTAAAAATAGATTTTCATAAATCATAATATAAATGAGTTAGTAAATAATAAATATTTGTAGTCTCACATAGTTTAAGTTTGAAATTTAATATAAATATAAGTATGAAATAAATTAGCCTAGTTATATCTTAACTCTGGATCTACCAAGCATCAAGAGGGATCAAATCTCTTTTCACTCTAAAATAGGTTTGCATCTCAAGAGATTTGATCCCTCGCTTGGTAGATCAGAGTTAAGATGGATTCAGGATGGTCTAATTTCCTCCTTAAAATAAGTTATATTCCACATGAATACCATGGGTTCTCATGAAAAACCACTGCTAATTTGACCAAGTCAAGTTTAACTTAACTACCCAACAAAAAATTAAAAAAAATTAATAATAATAATCACGTAGAACTTTTATTTTTTTAGTTTGAAGTTATTTTTATTTGTAGGTAGTGTTATTTATTTTTATCTATTAGGATGGTTTAATTTCCCTCTTAAAATAAGTTATATTCTACATGAATACCATGGCTTCCCATAAATCTGGAGCTCAAAAACCACAACTTAACCAAGTCAAGTTTATCTTAACTACCCAACAAAAAATAATAAAATAATAATAATCACGTGGAACTTTTTTTATTTTTTTTAGTTTGAAGTTACTTGACCAAGTCAAGTTTATCTTAACTACCCAACAAAAAATAATAAAATAATAATAATCACGTAGAACTTTTTTTATTTTTTTTAGTTTGAAGTTATTTCTATTTTAACGTAGTGTTATTTATATTGTCGTAGTCTAACAATTATGCTTTTTTGCCTGAAAGTTATGGAAATTCCAGCTATATTTTGAAAAAATCCTAACGGGATTTTTGTAAATCCAAGTAAAAGTTGTCTAAATTCATAATTTTAGGTGTTTTAGACGTTTTTTATGGTGAATCCATTTCCACCATTAAAAACATGATTCAAACACTGCTTCTACAAGATTTTTTGAAATTATTCATAATTTTAGGTGCTTTAGATGTTTTTTATGGTGAATCCATTTCCACCATTAAAAACACTATTCAAACACTACTTCTACAAGATTTGTTGAAATTTTGCCCGGATTCGGCCACTTGGCAATTCCTCCACCTCCTTAAACGACTCCATTTATATATATCTATTGCACTGGGATGAAAAGCGCCTCTCAACCCAATAATTTTAAATGAGTTAATAGAGAGGATGGCTGGAAGATCAGTAGATATTGGGTCCCAGCTCTCTCTTCCTAATTGCTTTCTTCCTGTCCTCCCGTCCTCCTCCCCTCCCCTCATTTTTTTTAATTTATTTATTCATTTATTTATTTTTTATTTTATTTATTCATTTATTTATTTTTATTTAATTGTTGATTGATTTATTTTATTTTTTAGCATTATTTATTTATTAATGTATTTATTTATTATTATTATTATTATTATTATTTATTTATTTATTTTTGAGTATTACTTATTTAATTTATTTTTAAGTATTATTTATTTATTTATTTTTTAAGTATTATTTATTTATGTATTGATTTATTTTATTATTTATTTGTTTTTATTTATTTATTTATTTTTAAATTTTAAATTTTATTTTATTATTATTATTTTTAAACTCTAGAATTAGTTAATCATTCGTTTTATTTCAATATTTATATGTATAGTTAAGAACTCTATAAATAGTTAATTATACTTTTATTTTAATATTTATTTTCTATGGATTTATTAGTTAATCCCCTTTAACTAACTATTAAATTAATAACCAATGAAATTAAATTATTTATATATGTATTAAAATAACAACCATTTAAATTAAATTATTTAGAGGCTAGGTCCCTTATTAATTTAAATTATTTAATGTCCCTAGTCCAATTTAGTCGTTACCCTAGTTAGCCGTTGGAGGCTCTGCAAATGATAGATCTTGTGATTTACGCCAAAAATCTCTCGTAACCTAATATGGATCGCAGAAGCCTCAATTCAACAAATAATAAAAATATATAAAAATTTGCAATTCCATTTATAAAATATAAACAAAATTGTAAATATTTGATAACATTCATATGGTGCATGGTCTTGAGTATGTCCAAAAATTTTCCCACTCACATATGGAAATATAGTACTTATTTTTTCATCTACTAGTAAATATACATCTTGTCTTTGTCATTTTATATTACAATTACTTTTCAGTTATATTTAGGCTATATAATGTCTAATCAATTGCTATCATATTATCATCACACTTAAATGACCAAAAAAACTATGACTTTGCATAAAACAAGCTAGCCAGGCCCAAGGGTCAAGAAAATATTCCTAGAGTTATTTTTCTTTAGTCTCAGTGTTCTTGCATGTGCCTTGGTCCAAATCTAGTCTAATTTTGGAGAGTGTATCAACTTATGATTTCATCTTTCTCTGTACATGATCGAAACTAATCTTAGTAATATGAGAGAGGATATGTTTAATTTTTTTGTAAGAGTAATAGAAGAGTGTAGTTTCTGAGTTGGAGCAGTTCTTGTCATCCATTTTATAACCACCTAAGAGTCCCCATATATATGCAAATTTGTGATGCTTTGTTCACAATATATCTATAGAATAATTTTGAGGGCAAATAGTTCAACATAGTTATTTTTTGCAAGCCCAGTGTCGGATGGAAAAGAAAGAGAAAATTTGTGGGAGATGTGTAGTGTACTCCATGCCCCACCCTTTGAGGGATTTCCCTGCATTTCCCTAATGAAGAAGACCCATTGGGTATCAATTTCAATGACAATCTCAAAAGTAGCAAGTAAGATCTATGGAGAGTTGCTTTTTTTGAAGATCCTGCAAGAGCTTTTTGAAGGGAAACCTTTATAGTGGAAGGGGCTTTGTCATAAAAAATAGCTTTGTTTTAAAAGGAGGAAGGGGGGGGGGGGGGGGGGGGGGGGGGGGGCAGGGTTATCCACTTATGTGTACGGGGGGGGGGGGGCGGGGCGGGGTTATCCACTTATGTGTACACATGCCACAAAACCATTTAATGGGGTTTCTAAGAATGAAACCACACATTCTACCACTCTGCTTTATCCACTTATATGTACACATGCCACAAAACCATTTAATGAGGTTTCTAAGAATGAAACCACACATTCTACCACTTGCTTTATCCACTTATGTGTACACATGCCACAAAACCATTTAATGGGGTTTCTAAGAATGAAACCACACATTCTACCACTCTACTTTATCCACTTATGTGTACACATGCCACAAAACCATTTAATGGGGTTTCTAAGAATGAAACCACACATTCTACCACTATGCTTTAGGTAAAGCCCTCATGGGAATTTCCCAATGATGAAAGACATTGCTTTCCACCATTGAATCCAACACCCATGGGCTAAGATTTATAATATCATGAATAGTTTAAAATTGAATTTAATATAAATACATAAGTATGAAGTTCATATATACTTAAATTAAAATTTAATATAAATATAAATATAGTCATTGGGAGGCCATGGGGTGTAGAGGAGACGGTGACAGGGTGATTTGTTAAGGCACTTTGTGCTGTAAAGGTCATCTGTTCAAAACTCCATGAGCAAAAATTTGGCCATACTAAGGGCTAGTGTGGCCTAGTCCAGGTGCAATCCTCGGGTGATTTTGAAGGCTTAGATGCCCCTGCATCATGGCCACTCAAGCCATAGGTTAGGCATGCCAGTCATCTCAAAACACACACACATACGTGCACACGCGCACACGTACACACACACATATAAAATATTTGGGAAGTTCAATTAGTAATTGTTATGTAAATTATGAGATTTAAGATTCAAATCCCCTAATAAACTTGTGTTTACAAAAGATGTATGTTACAATAACAATGGCGAGAATTGACCCTATATTTTATTTTATTTTAATTTAATATAAGATAACCTTCAAATTTTAAATAAAAATGTTTTTCATCATGTACCTCAAAGGATCAAAATTCATAAATATCTTAATTGTTGAGAGAGGAATTTGATAATAATATTACAAAAAAAAAACATTAAAGTATTTGATCCAAAAATATTTTAACTTTTACAATAGCAATTTGAAAAATAAAAAAACTGTAAGTTAAATTAATATTACCTGTAATTTTCAAATTACATCCCTAATACATCAATATTTACAACACGCCCACAAAACTAGGGCATTGGCCATTATCTAATTTACAACTCTAATCTTGGAGCCCACCATTGGCCACTAGTATTTTCTAAGTTCTTTTTTTTCTTTCATACATCAATCCATTCTGAGAGCTTGTTTTGGAACCATTGTAGAGGAGACAATTGTTGCCTTTTCTTGAGACATATCTACTTTCGAAGGGTATTCCATGTTGGTTGCTTCCTTATCACCATATGAATGGTCTGATTCATGGAATCATGTGTGCCCATTCATAGGTGAGGCCAGAATTATAGTTGAGTATTTTTTATAACATATTCATCGAGAGAACCCCAATATCAGAGGAATGAGACAGGACAACCTATGGCTGCACTAAGGTTGTAGGATTTGAATCTTATGAAGGTGTTTTTGGTTGTTATTTACTACCTTGCATAGGAATAGAAGGTTTCCTAGAACGTCCCTTTGAATTTTTAGGATCTTTCCACCCTTGAGTCTTTTTCATGTCCATCAAGCGTGGAGAGGGCCCTTGAGAAGAAGGGCATACATTCTAAAGATGACCAGGTTGTTGGCAAATCCTACAATAAAAGATTGTGTTCTTATAAGCCAGTGGTTTCAAGTAAACAACTCCCCTCCAATTCAAGGGGATTTTATGAGGATTTTATGAGGTACTCCTAGTTGATATTGACTTCAACATATATAAGTGCAAAGGTTACAATACCCTACACTAGCTTGTTAGTGTCGATCTTAATAATTTTCCCAGGGAATTACCAACATCATATAAAATATCTAGGTGCATCGTATGAAGAGGAAAATTAGGGAGATGAACCCACACAAGAGTAGCTAAATCTGGGTGCATCATATGAAGAGGAAAATTAGGGAGTTGAACCACAAAAGAGTGGCTAAATATGGCATAGATATGGGATTAAAATCTACAGAGGGATGAATCCAATTGCATAAATTTTCCCAAAACTAGCTTTCGCTCACGAGAAATGAAGGGAGAGCGGGCCTACACTAGATCTTTTAAGAGAGAAATCTCAGTCGCAACGACGATGCCATGACCATGAACAGAGGTCAGCTTGACAAAGATTTCAAGGGGCTTAGGATCAATCGCAATAGCAACAACAACAACAACAACTTGAGACCTTTGTTGTCGAATGGAGGGCAACAACGAAGCTAATTGATTGACCTTCATTAGGAATCATGATGCATTGGATGGCGACAAGCTTAGATTCTTCAACGGACTTATGGATTTTGCGACATTATTGTCGAATGGCATGGTGGAATGTGTCGAATCACGCATAGCCATGCACACAATAGTTTTCATACTTTAATTTTGAATTTTTTTTAATATTATAAGGATCAATGGACATAATTTTATTTTAAATTGAAGTTAATATAAAAGAAACATTAAATTATGTTAGTAACTCATTTGTATCATTATCATATATATTGACAAAGCTAAGTTTAGGTCGGGGCTAGCCCCTGTATTGGATGGAAGAAGATCGATCTACCCATAATGGGATGTTATTCGCCAGGATTGTGCGAGGCTCAATCGAGCCTGGATGCTTCTTGGGATAGTTAATTCCCCCAAATTGGCTTCCATCCTCAAACCCTCCCCATGAGGTTTGGACCTGTGATCTAGCACTAACTAAACCCCAAGAAAACCAACTGGTCTACACTTCATGGGTGGATCATTATCATATTTATTGGAACATTAACAAGATGAGCACCATTAAACTCTTTCACTAATAAAAATGAAACATGTCTATATGAAATGAAAAGATGATTTTATCTTTTAACTATCTAATATTTTATGATGGAAGATAATACCAAAACAATTAAGTTTCAAAATAAAAATATGGTTTTGTTTATAAGTTTCTAAATTTTGATAATATAAAACATAATTTAAAGAAATAGAATTTGTTTAAGATAAATGTGATAACTAAAAATAATATAAGAAAGTGTGATTTAGTGATATCAAAAATTATCATCCTTTCCGTATCAACTTAAATTTTGTTTATGACATGATTATTAAATTAATTTAAATGATTAAATATTACACATTGAAATAAGTGTCTCTCAATGAAGTCCCGTGCTAAATATATACGTCCTTACTAAATTAGACATGCTATAATATACACCAAATATTTACCCTTTTACACTCGTTGACAATGTTAAAATATCTAAAGGCAAGGGATGATTAACATATGCTATAATATACACCAAATATTTACCCTTTTACAGTCATTGACAATGTTAAAATATCTACCAACAAGAGATGGTTAACATATGCTATAATATACACCAAATATTTACCCTTTTACACTTATTGACAATGTTAAAATATCTACAAACAAAGATGATTAACATATCACGAAAAGCATCATAAAGAAAATTCAAAATGCAAATCCAAGGAGAGTGTGATACTTAAGTTAAGCATGTTAGGTACGAGTGTGATACTTAAGTTAAGCATGTTAGGTGTGAATTACATATTGGAAGTGCATCACAATTGTGTGTGGTGAAGGTGGTAAGAAAGATTTAAATAAATAAATTTTAACGTCCACGAGGCTAAAGATAGTCGATGGGACAGATTACTTCACCATATAATTCATGTATTCAATCATTTTCCTATGAAGCCTCACAATAAATGCTCCCAATTTCTCGACAAACGCCTCGCTGAATAAATTATCCCAAGAGCTAGTTTCCTGAACATCTGTATAACTTTCCCTGCTATCTTTGAAGGACTTGCATTCTAAAATGAAATGTTTTTCTGTTTCCACTTTTCTAGAAGAGAAACAAATGCATACTCTTTCTTCCCATACTTCATTTGGCCTTTGCGAGCGCCCTGTTTCACAACGAAGTTGATGAGAATTAGTCCTTAACTAAGCAATAAGAATTTTGGCTCTCCAATAAATATTGGCCCCTATGTACGCTTTTTGTTGATGATTATGAGTGGAATTAAACTCTTCAATATAGAATTTTTTCTTTCTCCCTAGATCTTATCCCAAGTACTCTTGTGGAACTTCTCCATAAAAAAAACTTTTATCTCTTTATTGTTTGTGGGACACATGTTCAAGTAAATACCCCATTTACTAAACCATTTGTTATTTTGTTGCATCCAATTCTTCTTTCTTTTACACAATATGTCATTAAATAAAACCTTAGGTCATCTTCCCTCTTCCATTTGCTCAATTATTTTTAAATATCTTATGACTCACACCATTATGATTGCTTCAATAGGAGCAGCCCCCGTTTCACTCAACAAGATAGCATAAGGTACTGCACTTTTAATTTTGAACTTGTTTGTAATCAAGTGCTTCTAAATTTTCTCAATTTGTTTCCACTACATGTCATATTTATTGTTGGCCCACAGTTCACAACTGTAGAGAATCGCCAAAATCACTAAAAGCCCAAAAAGAGCTTGAGTGGTATTCCAATCCCATAACTCTGCCTCTCTACACCTATTTGGAAAAGCATAAACTTCTTTCCAACCCCCCAAAGTTCTTTTCTTTCTACAACCATCCCAACTTAGATTTTTATTGAAGTCAATTTTGAGGTATTTGTAATCCACAACTTCTTCCAAAATGTTTCCTTCAAAGTAGAACTTATGTTGGTTATGTTTTCTTTTGTTAGAAAAAATCACTACTTTCATTTTTCTAATATCGACTTGCATCCCCACCCCTCTACAAAAATGCTTAAGGGAAAGTAAGTGCTCCTGCAAACGAAGGGTAGATTTCGTGATCAGAATAAGGTCATCGGTATACAAAATAGCCTTATAACAAACTTTCCCAAATGGATACTGTCACCCCCTTGCGAATTTAGCCACTCTTCAAGCTTGTCAATACATAAACCAAAAATGGTAGGAGATAATGGGAAACTTTGCTTGACCTCGGTATCAATTCTCAAACTCTCAAAAATTCTTGCTAAAGTTCTAATTTTAACTTTCACCTCTTCATATAGCCTATGCACAGTTGCTCTCAAATGCCTAGGAACCCCAAGTTCCTCCATTCTTTTCCAAAGCTTATCCCTAGGAACTGTTTCAAAGGATTTTATGAAAACAAAGTAACAAATGGCTTCTTCCTTTTCATCCCAAAATTTTTCAATGATGTGCCTCAAAGTTATGTTATGATCAACTATGGAATGTTTAGGTCTAAATCCTGCTTGCCCTTTAGCACATTTATCTCTTTCTATCACCCGCTTGCTGATTTTATTTTCTAGCATGCTTTCAATTAACTTTGCAAATCAGGGTTGTATCATTATGGTCCTATAATTGGAGGGATTATTCACGTCACCACTCCTAAAAAGAGGTATTTCCAGACTAGTTGTCCAATCTGTGGGGAGCCCATATTGTGTGATGTTGTTGAAATTTTTTGTAATGTGAGGTGTAAGAATTTTTAAGCCCCACTTTAGATACTCTCCTTGGAGTTCAGTTAAGCCTTTTGCTTTTCCAACACCCAATGTCTTGATACCCATCTCTACCTCTTGCATTGTAAAGAGTTCAATATCAGTGTTGACCAACAGAGGAGGATCAACCTTGGGATCTTGATCATAAAGTTGTCTTTCAAAGTCAAACCATTTAGCAGTTGTAATACTATTTTCTATTTTCATCTTTTTTCAGTTGGAGCTCCTTCCAAAATAATTTGGGGTTCTTTTTCCTAAGGAAGATTAGTTCTTCCCTTCTTGAAACCATGAAATCAACCATTTTCTTTCTTAATATATGCTTGTAAGCTTTGAGTTTTATATTATCTTTGTTTGACTCTTTCAACGTTCTCCTTCCCTTTTTGTATTCCTCATCAAACCAAGCATTAACCAGAAAGCAATTTGTTTCAGACTTCTTAATTTTTGCTCTTTTGCACTCTACAAGTGCGCTTTGAATTAAATGTGTTAAATCGTGACTATGAAGGCCATGAATTGGAATTTTTTCCTTCTCTAAGAGCCTCTCTAGTGTTATTTTGAAGGTATTACAATTTTCTAGAGTCAAAAGAATTATTCCCTTTAGGAGATTTTTTTGAACAAACTAAGTTTTTGACCCTAACCGATTCTTTCTAGTCCAACAGAAACTTAAATAAATTGGCTTGTGGTCCAATTTTAAATCCCAAAGTTTTTCTCCAATCAAAATTCCTCCATTTTCTCACACAAACCCTGTAAGCAAATTAGATAATCTACTACACTTGCTCCATTGCAAGTAGTGCAAATGAAATTACCAAACTTTGCCCATCTAGTCAAACCATTACAAATGACTAAATCGAAAACCCCACATATAGTAAACAATTGTTCACCAAAGAGATTGTAGTCCTTGTCCTTTGAAATCCTTTACCACTAATGATTACTCTCTTATGTAAGATGGGTAGGATCACAATCTTCTTTACAACAAAGAATGCTATCTTTCTCACTTGCAATCCTAGCATTGAAATGACCCATTATAAGTACTTCACCTAGCTAAGAATATGTTGTGATATCTACTTTTAACGCTGCAAAGAGATCTTTGTTGTCAAGCCCTTTGCTTTTGTAAGTGAGCGTTATAAAGAGTGCACCAAAAGAAAATAAAAAGACAAAGGAGAATGTGTGATTTAAGTTAAACATGTTAGGTGTTAGTTATGAATGAAGAAGCATATATGATAAGTACATGATAATAAATATGCATAATACATGTAGCAAGCATAGAAAAATCAATATAATTAAAAAATAAAATAATTAATTAATTATGTGTGTGTGTGTGTGTGTAGTCTAACTTATAGACAAAATGACCTTTGCCACAATCATTTTGCTCATTAATTTTAAACCAAATCCAACAAATATTTTTAAAAAAATGAGTTTAAGTTGTTTAATTTGTAGAATTCAAGTGCCCGAAGGGTTTTTCAGGGTGATGAATCACCTAAATTTTATAATTTTATAAATATTTAAATATAAAATTGTTTATATTATATATTTTATTTTGGTTATATTTATATTATATATTAAATATAATACATAAATTATTGTGTTTATTTTATTTTGGTTTTGAATTTTTTTCCCCGGGGAAAAATCACAATTTTCTATTAATTAAGAAAATTACATGTTGTAGATGCTTGAACGGCATATGCAGTAAGTTGGGTTGTAGCCATAAAAATGAATATGTTTGTACAAAGTTACCCACAAGGACTATGATTGTTCATGAAAAGATATATATAAAATATATAAACCAAGTACTGATAGAAATCGCTGAATAATATTGTAGATTAGGGCCTATCAGCTCGCTAGTATAACTGATCAATATAAGGCCGATGGTAGTATTGAAAATGATCTGCATCCTACTTCTCTTGTATTAGCCATAACCCCCTAGGATGGACCATGGCCGCCTTGGATAACTAGCCGGCAGCCTGATTGCGCTCCCTATAAATGTGTTGACAAGAAATATAATCAAATTGAGATTTTAAAAGCATGACTTCATCCAATATATTCCTGAGAGAGTGCACATGACATGCAGGTGTATTATTGAACCAATTTATGATGATTTTAGAATCCCCAAATATTTGAATATGTCTGCAATCATGTGCTAGTGCAAAATGGAGCAAATGTCTAAGGGTGATGAGTTCAACAAAATTATTAGTACCAATCCCCAAGCCCATCTGGATTCGGTGAACATGACTTTCATATTTGTGCAATAAAATACCCCCCCCCCACACCCTTTTTCTTGAGCAGCACCATCAAAATATGCCCAAGAATGATTACGGTTTATGACTTCAGGTGTCACAACTCAGGTAGGTGGTGTGGGGTCATCTTCTGGAATTTCATGATAGGCATTGATGATCTAGGCAATAGATAATGGCCAACAAGCAACTCTGTCTCTAAAGATGATACCATTTCTATTCAACCAGATGGTCCAACATATAATCAGAGGGAGACAATGATTTTTCTGGTTCGTGGACCCCTCCCTCCAATGATTCCAAGCCTCCAATGTATTTTGTCTGTGCCATCTGATAGTAATGGACAATGTAGAAAGTACTTGCTCCCATATATTGATCATCGTGGGGCAATGGAGAAAGAGATGATCATTGGTTTCCTCAGCCTGGTGACATAGAGCACACCAAGAGGGGCCATAAAAGGATCTTTTCATCAGATTACCCCCGGTAGGTGTCTTGTTCATTAAAACATTCCACATAAACAGTTTGGTGCGGGGGGAGCTTTGAGCTTCCAAAGAGCATGCCACCAATCCATGAGCACATGTGACATGTGAATGGCGTGAATTATAGGATAACCTTCTTTAGGTGTGTATACTCCATGCCCAGCCGGAATCCAAATGAGTTCGTCATCACCATCCTTGATGCGAACATGAGATTCAGTCAGTGCAGATATACATCCTACCCATGCCTGGTGCCATTAGACTGGGATACCCAAAATATCAGTAGATTTCCATGCTTGTACAAATATGGAAGTGTTATCCAAATCAGTAATATTGGCAATCATATGAATACCTCTGTTCTTAAGGAAATTAATAAGATCAAGAGGAAATTGGTACATGTTGTCACAACCAGTCCAGGGATCCATGCCAATACGCACAGATGTGCTAGCTCTAATGCGCCATGCAAGACCATTTCTGATAGTGGGTAGGGTATTTAAAGTAGCTCGCCAGATCGTATATATACCTATTCTTTGCCATGTAGGTAGGCGAATCCAATCCATATTCTATAAGGGCCATATATATTTGTAGTGTACCACTTCGGTCCAGAGACTGTGAGAGTTAAGTATAAGCCATCCCATCTTGGCAGCAAGAGCATGGGCGAAAGAAGGTAGGTCTTTCAAACCCCAGCCACCCCACTTCTTGGGTAGTGCAATGTGGCTCCATCCCACCCAAGCAAAAGGCTTCCCTTCCTTGTATCCATTCCAAAGGAATCTACAACATATTTTTTGTATCCGTGAAAGGATTCCTTTGGGTATCCAAGCCAAAGACATCCAATACACCAGAGTTGCCTCCAGGACCGATTTAATGAGGACTAATCATCCTACTCTAGATAAAAACCTATGGTTCCAGTTGTGTAATCTCTTTTCAACCTTGGCCACAAGCCAAATCCAGTCCGCAATTTTGTAACAGTGAGGTTTGATTCGAAAACCAAGATATTTGAGCCCATCTTCCAATTGTAGTCTCAAGAATGGAAATTTCTGTAGTGCAATCCAAATTTCCTGTGGAGTGCAAGCTGAGAAGGAGATAGTGGATTTTAGCCTGTTAGATTCCATACCGGTAGCAGTTGAGAAGAGCATCAAAATATCATAGAATACAAAGGAATCCTAAATACCTCCATTGAGGAAAATGAGCACATCGTCAACAAAAAGGAGGTGGGAGATAGTGCAATGATCAGTTATCTTGAGACCTTGTAATCGCCCCTCCCTTCTAGCCTGTAATATTAATCTACTAAGACCTTCCATAACAAGGAGAAATAGGAGTGGGGAGAGAGGGCAGCCTTGTCTGAGGCCGTGCTCAGCATGAAAGAAGTTGGAGGCTAAACCATTAATAAGGACACAGTAGTAATGCAACACATGATCCATTGAATGAAAGAGAGGGGGAAGCCTAAATGAGTGAGGAGCATTCTTATGTATAGCCAACTAACCTGATCAAATGCCCTGGAGAGATTGATCTTAAGGATGGCTCCTTTAAGTTTCTTCATCTTAATGGAGTGGAGGGCCTCCTGGGTAGTTCCTATAGCCTTATGTATTGTCTATTATGCAAGAATGCAAACTGCTCAAGCAATATTTGGGTAGATAAGATAGGCTTAAGACAATTGGAAATGATATTTGCAATAATCTTGTAGAGGCAGTTGCAGAGTGAAATAGGGATAAAATCATTGAATGTGAGTGGGGAGTCCACTTTAGGAATGAGGGCAATGACAGTAGAGTTGATAGCCTCATACATGTGACCAGTTAACTTGCAATCCTCCACAACTAAAAGGAGATCTTGTCCGATAGTGTCAAAAAAGGCTATCTAAAATTCAACAGACCAACCATCCAGACCAGGATTCTTATCCTTTTTGAACCATTTAAGTGTGATTTCCAGTTCCCCCATGGAAACAAGTTTAATAAGATCATCTGACTCATCTTGGTCAACAAAGCAAGGGAAAAGCCCAAAAATTCGAACTATTTCTGCAAGTGTGGCCCCACGAGGAGCCTTGAATAGCTGTTGGAGGTGTGAGTTGCCAAGATGTGCCAGTTGGTGGGCATTTTCCAAATAGTGTTGTTGGCCCTTATCCCCTTTGCATAATTATGAAAAAAATTGGTATTATCATCCCTAGCCTGTAACCAAATAGCCCGACTCCTAAGGCGCCAGGTCTCCTCACGATCTTTGAGGATTTTGGATCTCTGAGTCTCTAGATCAGTGAGAATGTTTTTAGCTTCATCAGATGTGAATCCTCATCCCTGCTCATCCAAGAGATCAACCAACTTGTTTTCAATGTTCCTAAGAGTTTGTTCTTCCTGATCTCTCTTATCCTTTGCCCATTTGATAGATAAACTCTTTATCTCAAGGAGATTGTGGCAAAAACCTTCTGCTATGGATCTCCCCTGAGAAGGTGGATGTGCACGCCAGTAATCATTGACCAATTTGATGTAATCAGGGTCCATCAACCAAGTAGAATTGAATTTAAAAGGGGCTCTAGGCTTTGAGAAGGGACCCAACAGTTCTAGGAAAATAGGAGAGTGATCAGAGATGCCACCAGATCCCACCCACTGTCGATAATTTGACAAGGCTCTTACCAGGTGTTCCTTGATTAAGAATTAGTCCAATCGCCTTGCCAGAGATGCATCTCCTGTTCTTCTGTTGCGCCAGGTAGGTTGCATCTTGTTCATGGGGATATCTATCAATTGGTGATGCTCCAGAAGTTGTTCCATGGTGTCTGATAGGGGGTCCAGCTGTGCATTGCATCCCCAAGATTCCCCATATCTGATAGAGAAATTCAGGTCCCCACCCAGAATAAGATTGTCTGAATTAGCCAGAGATAAATTAAGAAGATGATTCCAAAATTCAGCTCTATTAAGACAGGGAGTGTAAACATTGATAATTCTGAAGTCCATGCCTAGCTCCGAGGAATAAATGTCCATGCCAATAAATCCAACCCCCCCCAAGTTGAGCTAATCTTGATAGTGCGGGGATTGATGCCTAATGCAATGCCACCAGATCTTCCAATGACATCAAGTGCGTGGAAAGTCCAACCCGGCTTCAGAGATTGCATGACAGAGATAACCTGATTAGCCATGCCTAGGGTTTCTTGTAAGTATATAATGTCGATAAGCTCAGAATCCAATAGTCTTATGAGGGCTAGTTTTTTAGCAAGGCTAGCCAGCCCTCTACAATTAAAGGAGATCCACTTCATGGGTGAGACTGGGGGAGGGTATTCGATGCTCTAAGAACCCTGTCAAGTGTAGATTTCCTGCCATGAGTCACATCCACCCCAGCTTGGATAATAGCTTTTGAAATGAAGGAGTGCCGACCCCTGGAGATCTTAGTGATTTTAGGATGGGAGATCAACCCAATCCCAACATGCTCAGGAGGGTGTGACACCCGAGAGCGAAGATTGTAGGAGTGTGAATGTCCAGAGGTGGTCGAAAGCTCTGGAGAAGGAGATGAGGTAGTCAAACCAGGTATAGAGGGCGGGGTGGTCGAGATGGATGGAGAGTGAAGTTCCAGAGGGCAGGTAATAGGGGAAGATGAGATGCATGGAATGGATGCAAATGCAACATGCAAGTGATGTGCAAAACTAGATAAAGAAATAGTAGATACAGAGCAGAGGGGAGGAGGAGTACTTGATGAGCGAGTAATCATAACATCATAGGTGGGGAGGGAGGACGGGAAGAGGCCGAAGATGGCACTTGAGTAGTTCCACAGTCCGTTGTCTTTGGACCCTCTGACCGAGGAGTCTGGCCTTCAGCAGATGAAGGTGCAGCAGGAACAGCATCAACCATGGCTTTGGAGGGGGAGGCGACGAAGATAACTAGAGGGCACTCTTTATAGAGATGACCAACCTTGTGACACCTTCTGCATCTGAATGGAACCCCCTCATAGTCCAAGATTTGGATGTGAGTGAATCTTCTCCAATGTAATGTAATCTACTCCTCTAAACCCTCTTTGATGTCCAAGTACACCAATACGCTAACCATCGATTTGTTTTCAATGTAACATATGACTTGTCATAGTCCAGGAAAGTGCCCAGTGCATTCCCAATGTGGGTGAAGATATCCTCGAACTAGAAGTGAAGGGGGAGACCAGGTAGCCTGACCCAAAGCAGTCCAGCGCCCAATTTTTCTTGCTCAGGATCGAATAACAAGTTCCATCTCTTGAGCAACACAGGGGCCAGCTCGATGTGCCAGTACCATGAGAGAACCCATGAGGTGTAGTCCTCCCTTTGAAATCTAAGTGAGAACCATCCCCGAGCTAGGGTGGTAATAGTCGGGAGCTCCTTGAGAATATTTCCCCAAATTTCCATGACCCAAAGGTGCAGACAGGCAACAATGTACACTCTTCCTCTAACTCTGCCCACCAAAACCTTATTTGTTGTATCCACAACATCCCCCATTTGCACCCCTTCACTGAAGCAAAGGGACAGATCCTTACGGGAGGCTTTGACACACTTCAATTTCTTGTCTTTGCTAGAGTGGGGTGCCATCAAGTGGTCTTGAAGGGGATCCTGTGTACCCAGGTTATCCTTCAGGGATTGAGGGTTATGGGTCTAAGGGTTCACAGTCGGAATGTCAAAACAGTTGGACGGAGAGGTTGATAGTTTGGTCTCAACATAAGTATGCGGGTAAGGGGACGAATCCGGGGGGAGTGGGAGGAAATCTGTAGCAAATACAAACCCTACCGACAAGGGGAGGGCAGAGGAGAATGGAAGACGTGGCGAATCCAGAGGTAGTGAATCGAAATATGGGGAGGGTGGGATGAGGATGCAAGTAGGTGTAGAGTGGCCGAAGAAAGGGGAGGGAAGGCAAGTCCCGAAGATGCGATATAGAGAGCAGAGAATGGTAGACTGGCACGGAAGGGCTAGGATCGGAACGGACATGCGGAAATCCCGATTGCAACAAATAGGGCGTTCCCAGGGGCCTAGTAACTGACACCTCCAACAAAGTGCTAAGGTTAGACCAGATGGATTCATAGGGATTTGGATCCACCGAATAATCGACCACGTCCTCATCCATTGCCGACATTTTGCAGTCAATCCCGGGGACAACAAGAACGGACCATGGAAAAAGGTCGACAACAATATCAGAATGGATGCCCAGCAAACCGTGATGGTGAAGTTGCCAACGCAGCAGGGGAGATGGCGGTGTGCAACAACAGAGTCTGTAGTGAAGGGTCGATAGGAAAACCCTAGCCGTGCTCCTTCAGAGATTCAGAACAGAGTGTCATCTTTCCTTCATCCTATTTGATAACATTGTTGAAGTAGGATGGGTTGCTATAAAAAAATGTTTCTATGCATGGATGATCTTAAAAGAAATAATAATAATTGATGAAAACTAATTTTTTAAAAGAAAATTTGAATTATTAGGGTGGCAAGAGTGGGAAGGGTTACTCTCAATCTTGATGAAAATATTGAAATTGAATATAGTTGGAGGCAAGGAAAATGTGAAAATAATGTGGCAGAGGCATATGAATTACTGCAAGGGATTCTTCTGGCTAAAGAAGCAAACATCAAATATTTGGTGGTGTTAGGAGATTCACGACTAGTTATCCATCACCTTGTTTGTGGATCTTTGCCTAAGGATTGCAAGTTGTGAAGCATTATTGATCGAATCAGGAATTTGAAACTAGCCATCTCGAGTATTAGCTTCTTTCTACTTTGAGAACGAACAATTTTTTTGTAAATTATCTTGCTAATAAAGGTGTAAACTTGGACGCAGGATTCCTAATGAGAAATGGTATTCCTTCCCTCACAACTATTCCTTAACAGTGGGTCTTATATGCAATGTAAATTTTTTTTGCATCTACAGGGCTTTTGGAGAATGTACACCTCCAAAGACCTTGTACCTTTTGATAGTAAAACAACTAATCGATATTAAGAATAAAGATCATCGTGAGGTTAAAGGTATAAAAAAAATCATTGTATTACCTGTTGTAAAGGTCGCACAGATTTTGATTTAATACAATATTTTCATCATGATTTAAAAATAAATAAATGATTAATTATAAATTTTGTTTTCACTATTTTTTTTTTTGATTGAAAACAGAAAGCCCCCATTGTTATCTGAATGGTGGTAAAAACTTTGGAATATTGAATACCCTTCAAATGCTTGCCTTTTTCATTGGTTTTTATTGGAAAATCGGACTCATCAGGGAATTATAGATCCAAATTGGTGCCCTCTATGTAAAAATGAAGTAGAATATGTAATTCATATTTTTCTTACCTCCCCTTTTGTTTCAGATGTATGGAACTCGACATGTTCTTCTTTAGGCATAAATTTTCAATGGTAGGGTATCTCCTTCTCATCAGCTTGGGAGACCTGGTGGAACTTTCTCCGACCAAAAAAGCTTTGCGCTCTTCCTCTTTCGATATCTTGGGGAATCTAGCTAGCAAGAAATGTAGTTGTTTTTCAGGATAAACAAGTTATCCCTGACATATTGGCTTTAAAATCTTTGGCAGTTTATGCTTTCACTTCAGTTGTATTCCTCGAGTTTGGCACATTGTAGAATAGTCTATTAACTTCTTTGTCGCATGGGCTTTCTTCAACGGTGCATCTTCCTTTGGGAGCTCCTGTGGAAGAGGCGCTATCCTTCATTTATCTCATCGTCATAGTTTTAAGATGAAATTTGACCTGGACTCAAAGATAAACAATTATGCAAAAATCATGAGTTTGAAGCTTCTTATGTTATTTGTAGTAGAATCAGGGATCCACCACATACAATTTTTTGGTGATTCTAAGACAGACATAAATTGGTTCAATAATATTTCTAGATGTCATATATATACCTTCAACCCTATTCTGGAAGAAATCAAAATGTTAAAGCCATCATTTGATCAATTTTTTGTTGATCATATTTACAGGGAAAGGAATGGAGAAGCCTATGCTCTCTCTAAAGAAATTGTTTCACAAGATTTGGGTTCGTGGCACATAGTGGAATGTAACATGGATCACGAAAATGGTTTTTATCACAGGCCTTTCATCAAAAGGCTCCATGCAGATTAATCAACCATGTTTTTTCTTGCATATCAGCATAAGTATATATCAGTCTTTTTATGGTTTTGTTTCTGTCTCGGTGGGCCTGAAGATCCACTACAGACATTTTTTTGTTTTTTGTTTATATGACTTTGATATATGGTTATTATGGACAATTGTCCTTGGTCCCAAGATTTTTTGGTATATATATCATCGAAATCTAGGGGATGTAATGTTTTTTAGCCTTTTAGATTAGCCTCTCCATGTTTTCACAAATTGTTTCTATTTCGATATTTTGATCTTTATAGACTATGTTAATGTCTCACCCCGTTTGGCTATATTTTATAATGCTCTTCAACACATACATAATGTAATTTTCAGTAATAATAAAAATTATGATATTTTGTCATAAAAAAACTATTAATTTTTAAATTAATTAAAAACATATTTAATTAATTCCTATAATTTCTTTAAATATAAAACAATAAATTAAAATTTAAAATAATTTAATATAAATAAATCTCAACCCCCTAAATCATTTAAAAAAAAAAACCAACCAACCAGCTTCCATAAAAATAAAAATGATCAACTTTATGAAAACAATCAACCAAAAAGCTACCTAAACTACTTGGGATGGACTCTTGGGATGGACTCTCACTAATTTAATGGGCTCACATGAATATGTTGAAAACAACACCTTAAGCCAGCGTTTCTAGGTTGCATCGAAATATGGAAAGATTCCTTTATGATACTACTAAGTTTCCTCATTTATTGCTAACCTTCACATGGGAACTTGTACCTTAAACAATTGATTAACGATTTTTCCTAATAAGTGAGTTTCATTAATAATAAACTAGCAATTGTCCCAAAAGTTGGGACAAAGAGAGGTCGATAGGATTATTAAATCGGAATTGTTGAATTTTTCTAGAAAAATTAAGGTGATTAATAACAAATAAAATAACCTTATTAATTTTTCTAAAAGAGTTAAAGTGATTAGTAACAAATAAAATAACTTTACTAATCACCAAACTAATCTAACTTCATTTCTATGCGTCCATCTCATTCCCAAATATTCCAAAACATTTCTAAAAATGGAAATTCGAATTAAATTCAATTGGAATGATTATTTCTTTACATTTAAATACACTGCTCCCAAATTCATAAATATGGCATGTCAGAAGGAGATAAAACTAATATTATATAAACATGTACATGGACTCAATTTTTTTAATATAACTAAAATCAATCATGTTATAATTTCATTTTAAATTAAAAATTATATAAATTTTAATCTAAATTGATGATACCCTAATTTTAACGCTAATTATGATTTATCAGCAAAGAGGGTTATAGGTTTTGTACTTACCTGGAAAAATTCGATGAATGCCTCTGACAACTGCACATACAAGTAAACACGTACGAATAAGACATCTCGGAATACTTATTGCCTATTCAATGCTCTCTCCGCTGTAAAAATAAAACACTAATTGCATGTCACAATCGCTTTTATTATGATTTTCATAGGAGCGTTCAATAGACAACCCCGAAAACTGTCGGGAAATGAGAATGTGAAGTGAATTTTCCTGAGAAAAGGAATTGAAGCATAAACGGGAGTTAACAAACATTTATAAAGGGTTTCTAGGCTACCTCAATTATTCTCTGCATCAGAATCAATCATAAAAAGCTTCCATTATTATCGTGGAAATTCTCAGCGAGAATTGGAGCATGAGCGGGAGCCACCAAATACTTAAAGAGGTTTTCTCAGCTACCTCTACTCTGCATTACAAATCAATCACGAAAACCTTCAATATTACTCTGGAAAATTCTGATTACATGTTAAAAATTTTAACAGATCAAACCAGAATGAAAAGTATCCAGCCAAAAAGGACAGATCTGATGCTGCTTGAAAAATGGCCATTGATTTGAGGTTCAAAGGCGAGACAAAGTGTAAAGCCCGCGTGTTGAACACTTTCCACGATAATGAGCTCTATTGCTGTTTATCTGAGTCATCTCACAGAATATGCAGTGAGCAGAGTGGGACTACTCCACTTCAAACCCTTTGGTTCGGTTCTGGGAATGGTTTGTTGGTCACCTGCCAGGCCACTCTAAACCTATCAAGATAGTGGTCACGAGAAACGAGAATCTCACAAAAATGAATAAGAAGAAGATTAGGAATACGTGAGAATGACGATAAGAATGGGATTGATTGATATCGATCAATCCACTTGGAAATTCAAGCAGATTTGATTAAAAAACAAAAATGCTAGAGACCAAAAAGGCGTAAAAATGAAGATCCCAGAGACCAAGACCAGGGAAAATGATATGCAATCCATGTTAATGAGAAAGGGCATGTCAAAATATGCAATCCATGTTAATGAGAAAGGGCATGTCAATGCGCCCTTTAATGCTTGGAGGTGGAGTAAACACTGCTCATAACCCAGGATTCGAGGTTAACCGTAAACGTCGAGGATCCTAGATCTGATGACCTCAAGCTTTCTAATAATGGTTGCCAGCTTGACTTCAAGATTCTCAATTTTGGTTCCGAGCTTCCAAAATGCTTCAAGAAGAAGCCTGAATTGAAGGAAATTGATGAAGATGCTATTCTTCATGACGACGAGGCTAAAAATGCCTCAGTACAAGTGCACAAACCTGCAACAACCTTTTCATTTCTATTATGGAAGCAATTTCATTCCTATTAGGGAAAGCAAGACAGTTAATCAATATGGCTAATAGAAAATAAAAAATGTTAAACAGTCGGCCTAATTAACGATAAGCTAGTGCTTGCCAAAAGCCAGCGAAGATAGAAAAAACAGTGAAAATATCTTGCCATGTCAAGAAGACAATTTAACTGATATTTGGAAAAAGCAGTAAAAATATCTTGACAAGGCAACTCAAGTGATATTTGGAAAAAGCAGTCACACTTCAAATCAATGGTTGAAAGTGTCTCACTTGATCCAACGGAGGAGGATGAAAGTGTTGACAATTGTTGATGCATAGGAAAGGCCTATCGGCCTAAAAATGTATAAGAGAAAAAACGTTGATTTTATTTATGTAGTAAAATTAATACATTTAGATTTATGAAGATGCAACATAAAAAGATATTAGAAATATAAGGTATTGTGACACGATTTGGTGTCATTATTAGAGGAAAACATAATTCAAAATAGATATAGATAGCTCTCTAATAGGTCGAGAAGTCCAAGCTTAAAGAAAGCATCAATGATTTCAGGATCGGGTTCATTGTCAATATTAGAGTAAAATATAATCCAAAATAAATATAAGTAGCATTCCAATAAGTCGAGAAATCCAAGCTTAAAGAAAACATTAAATATAGGTAGCTTTCCAATAAGTTGAGAAATCCAAACTTAGAGAAAGCGTAAGCAATTTCAAGATCCAGTCTATGTCGACATCAAAATAAAACATAATCCAAAACAGAAATATAAATAACCCTCCAATAAATAGAGAAGTCCAAACTTAAAGAAAGCAACAGCAATTTCAATAATTATGTTAAAAGGTACATAGGGATAGATCGAGAAATCCAAGCTTAAGGAAAGCATCAATGATTTAGGATCAGGTTCATCGTCAATATCACAGTAAAACATAATCCAAAATAAATATAAGTAGCCCTCCAATAAGTTGAGAAATCCAAGCTTAAAGAAAGCATTAAATAGAGGTAGCCTTCCAATAAGTTGAGAAATCCAAACTTAAAGAAAGCATCAACAATTTCAAGATCCAATCTATGTCAACATCAAAATAAAACAAAATCCAAAACAGAAATATAAATGACCCTCCAATAAGATCCAATCTATGTCAACATCAAAATAAAACAAAATCGAAAACAGAAATATAAATAACCCTCCAATAAGTAGAGAAGTCCAAACTTAAAAAAAGCAACAGCAATTTCAATAATTATGTTAAAAGGTACACAGGGATAGGCTAAATTATTAAGGTAGAGTTGCAAAGTTGAATTATTATGATCGAATTATATGTAAAATAAAATAACTTTTCACTTTTATACAAAAGGATGAGTATCAATTTTTTTATAGCCTAATAGTGTATAGCCTAATTCATAATTTTCTGAAAAACAAATCTGGTCGATTAGCCTAATTTAGTCCAAGAAACTTCTACGAATCTAGGAAAAAATAAAATAGAAAAAAACCATAACAATAAAATAATTTTTTATATATAATTTTAATTTGTTAAAAGAATTTTTTAGATAGTTATTTTTTTTTATTTATATATAGATTTACTTTTTGAATTATATAAATTTATATATTAAATATTAATTCATATTAATTTATTATATTTTTTAATATATTCTGATACCATTTTTAATACATTCTTCTCTTTTAACTCTTATTTGGATGATTTAGTTATGATTGGTGCTTATCTTATTTTTATGAATAGTAATATTTTGTTGAATAGTAATATTTTGTTGTTGGTTATTTTTCATTTTTATTATTTTTAGTTTGATATTGAGATTAATAATCTTTTTTATCTCTTATTCCAATAATTTAGGTGCTATGAGTGTATATCTCCTTTTTTAATAATATATTTGGTTGTTTGTTTTTTTTTAATTATCTAATATATTTTTATTTATTTTTTTCTTAACTTTTTTTTTATTTTTATTGTTATTATTTTATTTTTTAATTTTAATTTTTCAATATATTTATTTTTTCATAAATATATATTTTTTTTCATAAATTCAGATATGTTTTTTATATTAAAATAAGTTAAAATATTATTAAATTGTTTTTATTGATTGAGATTTAAATTTGGCATAATATAATTTATAGATGAAATAACATTTTTTATTAAAATTCATCAAAATTGGGCAATATAATTTTAAGAATTTTTGTTGTTTAAAATGCATTTTTTGAATGCATAAATAGATTCAGCACCATGAAAAACCCCTGGGGCACTCGAATTATGTAGATTAAACAATTTAAACTCAAGTTTTTTAAAATCTCTATCGGATTTTTATTAAAATTAACCAGAAAAAATGTCATGAAAAAAGTCATTTCGTCTATAAGTTAGACTAAGCCTATATAT
The DNA here is from genome assembly GCA_031772625.1 of Pinus tabuliformis. Classification (NCBI taxonomy): domain Eukaryota; kingdom Viridiplantae; phylum Streptophyta; class Pinopsida; order Pinales; family Pinaceae; genus Pinus; species Pinus tabuliformis. The sequence goes on from CM062805.1 coordinate 1,356,846,639, forward strand.
ATATATATATATATATGTATGTATGTATGTATATATTTTTTAATATTTTTAAAACATGTAATACAATAAATAATTCAAATATTTTAATATTTTTTAAAACACTCCTTTATATTCATATTTTAATATTTGTATAAAATTTATATTCACATTTTAATATTATTGTTAAAATATTTATTTAATAAATAAATTACTCATAATTTAACTAATAGATAAAATGATTTTTATTAGGACATTTTATGGTCAATTTTGCCCAATATATAGTAGATATATTTAAGAATCATAACATTAAGTTATTTAACCTGAGAAGTTTGAGTGCCTCAGAGGTTTTTCACTATGTTGAATCCTTCTATGTATTCAAAAAAGCATTTTAAGCAAGAAGAAATCACAATCTTGCTCAAAATTGTATCCCTAGTTTTGGGCCGAAAAAAAGTGTATCATCTACTAGTTAGAATTAATCTAATAGATTAGAGTTGTTGTATTTATAATTATATATGTTTTCAAAATAAATATTAATAATTTTTCATTAATTAAGCCCACAAAGTGTAGAATAGATGATGATGGGTTGTATTGTTAAGACACTTTGTGATGTGAAGGTCACCAGTTTGAACTTTCTGGGCAAAAATATAACCATGTTAAGGACTGGTGTGGCTTGTTGAGATTTGTAGCTTGGGAGGTACTCCAAACCCTAGGCTAGAGGGTTGTGGAGGAATTGGCACCACAAAGTCACTGCCAAGTTAAGAGCCCAAGCTTGTGGGTGTGAAACCATGGAGAGATTTGATGACATGGCACTTAGAGATGACAATGCACCATTAGAGGAGCAAGGGGCAACTTCAAGCGCCAACAGAGCCCATGTAGAATGAGAGAAAATAATTTTTGGATGTTTGTGTGGGTGAATATATCTACAAGTTCAAGTTGACCTTCGCATAAATGACCTTCTTGATAGGTTAGATGACACCCCAAGGAAATATATAAATAGGAATAAGGAGGAGCCTTATTCCTCATCCAATCGTGGCACTTGTTCCTCATGAGAAAACTGAAATAGGAGGTTGAGTTTACCTTAGAGAGTTGCAGCCCTAGGAGACCAAGCGAAAAGGAGAATAAGGTTATTCTTGAGACCGTTTGGGGTTGTTTTGGGCAAATGCAGCCAAAAAAAGGAGAGGATACTAGGTCTGGGGTTTTGAGGAAAAAAATCTAGGCATAAATTTGAAGTAGACTCTTTGTACCACAGGCCAAAAATTTATGTGTTTGTGCAAGTGGAAGGAACCTTAGCTGGGGAGGCCAAGTAGCCTAGAAGGATACCAAAATCTAGCCACATCTTCCTAAGGCAATATCGCAAGAGTGAGGGTCTGTTAGAGTGGTTTCTAAAGATATTTGGAGCTTCTATAGGTTGCCCTAGATAGGGACAAGTACCTCAGAAAAACCCTTACTCAGATCTGAAAGTTTTGGAGAGCATAAGTGGTTGTCTTCAAGGAGGAATAGTGCAGGATTGGTATCCTATTTTAGGACAGAAGTGAAAGGCATCTTAAGGTTGTTTGGGAGGGAAACAAGTAGGTGTCTTTACAGCTCTAGATCAGTTGGCAAGAAGGACTTTGACAATTCTAAGAAGGGTGGAGTTGAAGGAGCCTAAGGGCTTGTCTCTTGAAGGACTAAGGGCAGCCAAGTAGGACTATGAATCATCCCTAGTTCATTGGCTAAGAAGGACATTTGCAATGAGTAGAAGGGAAACCCTCCATGCCCTAATTGTGTCTTCATTGGGCAACATAGGAAGGAACTAGTGGGAAGAAAGTCTCTAAGAGTTGTTTCCTTGAAGGACTAAGGAATAGCTAGTGGGAAAGAAGTCCCAAAGGTGTTCTTGAAGGACAAAGGAGCATCAAGTGGGTAGATGTGAAGACCTGAGGTGTTGATGCATTAATGGATGAATGGTCAACTAGAAGATAGAATGGAGCCATATTTAGTGGCCTAAAGGAGTTCGTTCATTGATATAGGCAAAGAGGTGTTGTTGTAGATTAGAGCCAAAGGACCGGTCAGATGTGTTGATGGTACGTGGACTGAAAGGGTTGTGTGTGGCCATCGTAAAAATGTAGGTTAGATTGTATCTTGTTAAGGGAGGATTAGTTATTGAAGGACTAACACCAAATCCTAGTTTGTATTCTTGTATCAGTGGATGTATGAGAGTTCTTATCCTTGGTACGGGAGCCCTAAATAGTTGTATTACGGTTTGTCAATATAACAAAGTTGGGTAGTTAAAATTGTAAAAAGTTGTCTATATTTGTGCATGTCTTGATTTACTGTTGTTTAAATTCCATTATGTAAAGTTGTTTGTTGTGGTATTTGGATTGGTAGTGTTAGTGATTCTAAGACCCTAACCTAGATTGTAGTACCGTAGAAAATCAGCATGGAATCAGAGCTACTTTTAAGGGTCAGTGAATTAGAGTGTGCATAGTGAAGTAGCTCAGAGGGAGCTGAGATTATCTAGATCATGGAGCAGAGAATTCAGCTGAAGACATGGAGATGTGGTCTTAACTAGCTTGGCAGCGAGATTTGCTGGGATTTCTGGTGGATTAGTGGAGAACCTGGTGAACAATAGTTTGTTGTAGGGCAGGTTGATGATCATGGACTTCCTTTGACTTTCCATGGATCATTGGGATAGCTCGAGGATTGTTTTAGCATGGAAAAGATTGGTATCACTGAGATGGCTTCATGTGATGGACTGGATGTTGTCAGGCTAGTTTCTTCATTGGATCGTGACATTGCATATCCAAGACTAGAGGGATGTGCATGAATTTTGTTTGACCAAGGAGGATGAGTGTTTGCAAGACTGGGTTGCGGTGAGGTGATGGCATGTGTTCGACCACAACTCAGACTGACCTTGTAGGACAAGATATTAGTAGTAGGTTGAGTCAGTGGAGATCGTGAACATCCAAAGGGAGTCTAGCTTTAGAGGGAACATCCCTATGGAAGTGTTGAGGTCTTCAGGTTCAAATGTGATGAGGTAGAGGAACTACCTAGATATCATGGTTCATTATACACAATATGTTGCAGTGGTGGACACCAGATGGGCTAATGTCGTCGGCGATGATGATGGAGACTTCCTCGTGTTGGAAGTACTTCCCTCACTAAGAGGGAGTGTTGAGATTTGTAGCTTGGGAGGTACTCAAAACCCTAGGCTAGAGGTTTGTGGAGGAATTGGCACCACAAAGTCACTTGAGGGCTAAGAACCCAAGTGTGTGGGCTTTGCACCCAAGCTTGTGGGTGTGAAACCATGGAGAGATTTGATGACATGGCACTTAGAGATGATAGTGCACCCTTAAAGGAGAAATGGGCAACTTCAAGCACCAATAGAGCCCATGCAGAATGAGAGAAAATAATTTTTGATGTTTGTGTGGGTGAATTTATCTACAAGTTCAAGTCATCCTTAGCATAAGTGACCTTCTTAATGGGTTACATAACACCCCAAGGAAATATATAAATAGGAATGAGGAGGAGCCTCATTCCTCATCAAATCATGGCACTTGTTCCTCATGAGAAGAAATAGGAGTTCAAGTTTACCTCAAAGAGACACAACCCTACGAGACCAAGCAAAGAGGAGAGTAATGTTATTCTTGTGACTGTTTGGGATTGTTTTGGGCAGATGCAGCCAACAAAGGAGAGGAGGCTAAGCCAAGGATTTTGAGGGAAGAATTTGGGCATAAATATAAAGTATACTCTCTGTACCATGTAGGTTTTAACCCTATACAGAAATTACTTGCAAACAAATTCTTAAAACAAAAAAATATACAATGGCAAGAACATAAAACAAATATACACAGAAATTTTCCCCTAGATCCCAAAACCGGACCATGAGATTGATTTGTCATTATATTCCTTTAAATTTTACAATACATATATATACATGTCGAAGCATTCATAAACCCCAATCCATTAACCCTGGATTAGAACATAACCATAGTTCCCTTGACTGGATCTACAAAATACCATGGGCAGAAAACCATTATGCCCAAAACCATGTGCAAAACCCATGCACAAAACCATGGGTAGGTTCGCCCATCATTAGTGGGTCTGCCCCCCATCCTTGTGTCTTCCCAACTATTATTGGGTTTGCATACAACGTACCCAACATTCTCCCACTTGTTTTATTTCCATATAGGGGGTCACAAGAACCTTTGTCATTGGTCCACGCCTGTAATGCCCATAGTTTCTCTACACCAAGAAAACTTCTCAGTGCTCACAGACTTCATCAATGCATCTACAACATTCTTCATAGTGTCCACCTTTACGAGCAACACCTTTTGTCCTCAGCCATGTCCCTCACAAAGTAATATTGAACATAAATGTGCTTTGTCTTCGAATGATAAGCAAGGTTCTTTACCAAGAAAATTGCACTTTGGTTGTCACAGTCTATCCTTATAGCTCGTTGCACCAACCCCATACTTGAACACAATATCTCCAACCAAACTACTTCCTTTCTTGCATGAGTGGATTCCACGTATTCAGCCTCTGTAGTTGAAATTGCCACTATAAACTGCCTCTTACTCATCCAACTGACTACTCCTCCAAATAGGTTAAACACATACCCATTTGTAGATCTTCTCTAATCTAGATCTCTACCCCAGTCTGCATAAAAAAATCCATGAATATCCAAAACTTTGTCCAATCCTGGTCTTCCTTGGTAGCATAAACCATAATCACTAGTGCCACCACGCAAATACCTAAAAACCTGCTTCATTGTTGTCCAATGTTCCTTCCTTGGTTCTGAAATAAACCTACTCCATACCCCCATTGCATGTGCAATGTCTAGTATGGTACAGACCATTGCACACATTAGGCTACCAACTGCACTCACATATGGAACATGGTACATGTCCTCTTCCTCTTCTTCTGTCTTGGGACATTGTTCAACATACAAATTTACGCCTACAGGAATAGGAACCTTCATCGGTTTACTATCCTGCTTATTAAACTTCTGCAATATTGTGTCGACATACTTCCTTTGGTTTAACCAAAGCTTCCTCTTTGCCCGCTCTCATTTAATTTCCATGTCCAAAATATAGTTTGCAACACCAAGATCCTCTAGGTCGAATTTGGAGGACAATTAGGTCTTCAAATCCTGGATAATTCCTTTGTCATTTCCAATCAACAACATATCATCCACATACAAGACCAAATAAATAACACGGTCATTAAAATACACATGTGGAGTCTTATCCTCCAACGTTGATGAAGGTGATATGTTAAACAAGTAACATGTAGTATCCACTGCCTCTGCCCATAATTCTTTTCCTAATCCAACACCATTGAGCATGCTTCTTGCCTTTTCCATCAATGTCATTTTCATTCTTTCTGCAATTCCATTTTGCTTAGGTGTGTATGGAGTAGTCTTCTATTGTGTTATACCACACTTATTACAAAACTCTTCAAATTCCTTCTTGCATAACTGTCCGCCATTTTCTATCCTCACCACCTTGATATACTTCTCTGTCTAATTATCCACCAGAGCCTTAAATTCTTTAAACCTGTCAAAGACTTCAGATTTCTTCCTGAGGAAATATATCCATGTATTCCTTAAGAAGTCATCTATAAATGAGACATATTACACAAACTTACCCATTGATGGAACTGAAACAGGTCCAAACACATCGTTATACACAAGCTCTAATATCCCTTTCACCCTCTTAGCACCAAAGGGGAAACTCACCCGATTATGCTTCCCATATACACAATGTTCAAAGAAATAGAAATCCGGAGAGAAATTAGACATACCTTCTACCATACCATTACCATGTAGTATTCATAGGCACTTCTCTCCAATATCTCCAAGTCTTTGATGCCATAGCATGGTCTTTTCTCCAGAGACCATTAGAATTTCTGCTCCACTTTTAGGAACCACAAAACTGTTGCACCCATCAATAACAGTGCTATCCAGAAGCTTGTACAAAGTTCCAATTTGAACTCCCTCCATCAATACGAGTGCTCCCCTAACCATCTTGTAGGTAACTTTCTCGAACATTATTTTTACACATGCCAACACAGGCATCTTTATGGCCAATGCAAGAATATGCAGAACTCCACGAAGTGTTCTAATCCTTCCACCTTGGTTCTTCAACTTGACTTTTCTACATATGATGATTCTGGCCTTCCTTTCATCCCCTAAGAAGACATCACCACCATCATATTTCTCGTACTCGCAGAACCACTCCTATGGGGAGTGAAGTGAAAGGATGCACTTGAGTCAATCAACCATGCCTCATGATCTACATGTGTACTTGAAGAAGAAGCCAACATCCCCACCTTCATCTAAGGTGGTTTTCACCTCTATAGAAGGAGCATCATCAAATCCCTTTCCCTTCTCAGGAGCTTTATATCTACAAGCCTTTTTGTAGTGCCCTTCCTTTCTGCATTTCCATCACACCTTTACAGGTTTTCTTGGAGATTTAGATCTCCCTCTAGATTTAGGTCTCCCACTCGAGGACTTATTTTTGTTTCTGCTCTGGGACCGTCCTCATACAGACAAGGCATCTCTATTCTGGCTCTCCATATTTTTTCGTCTTATCTCCTCCATCAACAAGGATGAAACTATTTCATCAAACTTCAAGGTAGTTGTATTGCTACCTATAACAACAACCAGACTATCCCACAAATCTGGTATAGAACACAATAAACTGATGCACTTATCTTCATCTGAAATTTTTATATCTACATATAACAACTGGCTTACAAAAGTATTAAAGGTGTTCATATGCTCTGTTACTGAGTCTCCATCCTTCATCCTTAGGTTATACAACTTTTTCCGCAAGAACAGTTTGTTCACTAGAGACTTAAATTGGTACAAAGTCCCTAACTTGTCCGACAAAGCCTTCGTTGTAGCTTCCCCTTATACATTCAACAATATTGAATTTGAGATACACAATCGTATTGTGCTCTCTGCCTTCCAATCCAACTTCGCCTAGTCTTCTACTGACATTGTCATTGCTTTAGTACTTGAATCTAGTACGATCCGTTGATCTTTATCCACCAATAGATCCAGGTACATCTTGAGCTTCCACAACTCAAAACTTTGTCCATTGAATTTATCGGTTTCTATCTTTCCATTGTTCACCATCTTCTTTGATCGCAAGAATCGATCCCGCAAGATCTCCCACTGAACAGGGTCTGCCACAGGCCTGAGCAAAACCCCTCCATTAGCAACAAAGGCATCCCCTTGAAACCGAAACAACTTTGATACGAAATGTAGGTTTTAACCATGTATAGAAATTACCTGCAAACAAATTCTTAAAACATAAAATAGACAATGGCGAGAACATAAAACAAATATACATAGAGATTTTCCCCTGGATCAGAAAATCGAGACTATAAGATGATTTTTCATTATATTCCTTTCAACGTTACAGTACATATATACATGTTGAAGCATTCATAAAACCCAATCCATTAACCTTGGATTAAAACATAATTGTAGTTCCCTTGACTGGATCTACAATATGCCATGGGAAGAAAATCATCATGCCCAAACCATGTGCAAAACCCATGCACAAAACCATGGGTAGGTCTTCCCACCATTTGTGGGTTTTCTCCCCATCCTTGGGTCTGCATAAAAAAATTCCTCAGGGCGATGCCCCGGACACCATGCACTAGTCGTGGAAAGAATATAACACATACCCAACATACCACAAGATAAATATTTATGTGTTTGTGTAGGTGGAAGGAACCTTAGTTGGGGAGGTTGAGTAGCCTAGAAGGCTACCGGAATCTGGTCGCATCTTCCTATGGCAGAAGCACAAAAGTTAGGGTTTGTTGGAGTGGGTTTTGAAGATGTTTGGAGCTACTACAGGTTGCCCTAGATAGGGTCGAATACCTCAGAAAAACCCTTGTTGATGTTTGAAGGTTTTGGATAGTAGAAGTGGTTGTCTTTAAGGAGGGATAGTGCACGATTGGTATCCTAGTCTAGCATAGAAGTGAAGGGCATCTTAAGGTTGTTTGGAAGGGAAACAAGTAGGTGTATTTGCAACCCTAAATCAGTGGGAAAGAAAGAATTTGACAGTATAAGGGTGGAGTTGAAGGAGCCTAAGGGCTTGTCTCTTAAAGGACTAAGGGTAGCCAAGTAGGCCTATGAACTAGCCCTAGTTCACTGGCTAAGAAGGACATTTGCAGTGAGTAAATGAGCAACCCTCCATGCCCTAAGTGTGTCTTCATTAGGAAACATAGGAAGGCACTAGTGGGAATAAAGTCCCTAAGGGTTGTGTCCTTGAAGGACTAAGGAGTAGCTAATGGGCAATAAGTCCCAAAGGTGTTGGCTTCTTGAAGGACAAATGAGCAACAAGTTGGCAGATGTGAAGACCTGAGGTGTTGATGGATTGATGGACGAATGGTTAGTTAGAGGGAAGATTGGAGCCATGTTTAGTGGCCTAAAGGAGCTAGTTCATGGATAAAGGCAAAGAGGTGTTACTGCATATTGAAGCCAAAGGACTGGGCATATGTGTTCAAGGTACACAGAGTAAAAGGGTTGTGTGTGGCCACCATCAACAAGTAGGTCAGTTTGTATCTTGTTCATGGTAAATTGGTTGTCGAAGGACTGACACCAAACCCTGGTTTGTATTCTTGTATCATTGGATGTATGAGGGCCATTATCCTTGGTACGAGAGCCCCAGATAGTTATATTACAATTTGTTTTTTTTTGACAATAACGGTTAATTTTATTTAGGGCGGCAAACAAGCTGCCGCATGCTCTTACAATACAGCGGAGTCAGAGAAAGAATCTCGAGGAAAGCTGTTTGGATTTGGATTTGTTCGCCTCTCTTTCGGAATATTACCAGTCCGCCAGGTGATCAGAATCAGGGGATTGAACGCTTCGCCTACTTTGACATGAAGTCCCTCAGAGCTGATTGATGTGCTGTAGGACAGGGTGGAGCATCGCACAAGGGCTAGAGGACTTCCCTGGGCAATTCCTGATCGTGCAATACATAAGAGCAGCGGTGCTATTGATTGGTGGAAGATACTGGTTATCCACGTCTACTTTGGAGAGGCTACTACTGTAACGGAGGAGCTCCATCGTAGGGCCCAATTTTTGCATCGCACAGAGATTGCAGCCTTTCGGAGATGAGAAGCTCTGGTAATGCTGAAAACGACCTTCAGATTTGAGAGCAAAGTAAAGGTCAAAACTGGAACTGAGATGCCATCTTGAAGGTCCTTTGTGGGCTCTTGAAAAGCAGGTCATCGACAGGAAACAAAGGCCATTGAAAGGAAGACTAACAGAGAATGAGAACAGGCCTGAGACCACCGTTTTAAATAGTTTGAATATACATTGAGGTGAGATCCCGTAGAGCAGGGAATTGAGGAGAAAAGAGATAGCCCTAAGATCAATTAGGATAGGAAGTCCGGTCAGCAGATACATTAAGGAATGGAGCAGGAGGATTCAATCGAGTTGACCACCAGAGATCTCTGATTACAGAGGGAGCCAAGATTGGCCTCCATATCAGCTTGAGAGTTGAGATTCCTTAAAATGTGGAAGAAGGAGATTTTACTGAACTTGGGCAATAATAGCCGGATTTTTTTTATAATAGTGGCTAAATGAACCTGATGGGAGGTCTTAGGATAGATCAACGCCTGGATGATAAGTCTAGAATCTCCAAAGACAGAGAGAGAGAGAGGATATTTATATTAATCGCCAGATTCAGCCCTTGCCACAGTGCAAGAGCCTCCGCTCTGTTGTTGGTTTCGATTCCCAGACCCCAATGGAACCGCAATTCCGGAGAACCTCCAGGATGCAGTAGAACCCCACCACTGCCAGCAACCCCAGGGTTTCCTTTAGAGGCCCCGTCGAAGAATAAACAATGATCATCCAGGACCGATCTCCACTTAATAAACTCCAGTTCCTCCAGCCTAATCTCCCAGTTGGCATGGGCGAATGCAGGAGGAATGGACCTTTCCTTCAGATTTGGAACCAGATCTTTAAGCCATTGCTCCTCCTCTTTGACCAGACTCATTTCATTCCTTGGGGAAGTATTGGCTTCCAAAGCCTCACCCAACAAAGCTTTGATTTTAGAAATAACTCTTATAGAAGTGCAGCTTTCTCCTCGGAAAATTCTATTATTCCTTTCCAACCACAGCTTCCAGCAGATGAATTTAGGGATCCACATCCAACTTGTTTTAAGAAGACTTTTTTTTGTAAGGCAGAAGGGAGATAAACTGGCCCAAGTTCGGAGCAGAGAAGGAATGCTATCTGGGAGATCAAGTTTAGCTGGACCTAACATCAGTACTCCCCTCCAGACTACTTGAGCAAAGGGACAAAGTAGCAGCAGGTGATTGACAGTTTCTTCATCAGATAAGCAAAGGGGACATCTGGAAGGCCCTTCCATCCCTCGTCTACGCAAATTATCTCTGGTAAGAATGCTTTGGTGTGCAACAGTCCAACATAAGAAGTCAATTTTGGGGAGAGAGGGGAAATCCCATATAAATTTCCATTGAGCTGGGTTAGGAGGAGCATATGGGACAACCATAATTCTTTTATAACCTTCGGAAGCAGTGTAAGAGCCGGAGAGGGAGCCCCAACCTCTTTTGTCTTTAGTAGTGGCCTTTGATGGAGATTTGCCTTGAAGCAGATCTAACAGTAAAGAAGCTTCCCCCTGCAGCATAAGGGGGACCTCCCCCAGATTCCAACAATCCCAGGTTCTATCAGGAGCATCCTTCCAGTTCGAAATATCCCACAGAGTGTGCAAATTGCAGGACTGAAGCCAATCTTTGATGTTTGCAAGACCTTCCACTTGGTTCAATGGTTGATCACCCAGAATCGAGTCTTCCCAGATTTTGATTTTTCTCCCATTACCAGGGATCCAGTAAAGATAATGGCTGAATTGCTCCCTAGCAGAACTGCAAAGATTGAAGATCGGGGATCCTTTTAAAGATCTTGGGGGCTTATCCAAGCATCTCAAGCGTTGCCCTTGGAAGTATTTCTTCCAAATGACTCTTTTACTCCATCTAGAGTTTCCAGAGACTAAATTCCACAGGATCTTGGATCCCAAAGCAAGGTTTTGAGCAGCCAAGTTACGCAGATGGAGGCCTCCTTCCAGAAATGGTCTCTTGAGAGTTTCCCAATTCACTAAATGGATCCTTCTATCGTTGTTATTCCCACCTTCCCACAGGAATCTTCTCAACAGACTGTCCATTTTACTGAGAAAGGTTTTGGGGGCAAGGAGAACAGAGTTTTGATATAGAGGCATACTTATAAGGACCGATTTCATAAGGATGACTTTCCCTGCATTATTCAGCCAAGAGGCACCCCAAGCTTGGATTCTATTCTTTATCTTATCGAGCAGTGGCAGCCAATGAGCAACTTTAGGCTTAGATTTGAAGATTGGGATCCCGAGGTATTTAAATGACTCCCAATTTCGAATTCCATCCATTTCTAAAAGCCTTGCAATATCTGACAGCTCCTTGATCGAGCAGTTCCAGCCATTAATAGAGCATTTTCGATAGTTAATTTTGCTGCCCGAGAACAACCTGTAAATGTCCAGCTCCTTCTTGAAGGATCTGGCAGAGATTATGCTGGCTCCTCCAAGCAACAAGGTGTCATCGGCGAACTGGGCATGGTTAATGTCTTTCACCTTGTGAATAGTTCTGAGGCCAGGCAGGGTTTGATTCTGCTGATTATGATCGAGTTGGAAACTAAGCACCGAGGCCTGAACAACATAGAGGAGTGGAGACAAAGGAAATCCTTGTCTAAGGCTCCTAGAGGCTTGGAAGAAGTCAGTAGAACGGCCATTGACCAGTGGCGCGATCCATGGTGAGGCAATACAGGCTTTCACCCAGTTTATGAAGTCTGTTGAAAAGCCTAACTTCTTCATCACAATGAACAAAAATTCATGTCTCACCCTATCAAATGCGTTAGCCAGATCGAGCTTAATCACCATACCTTTCTCGTTTCTTTGGCAGCTAGAGTGAACTGCTTCTTGCACCAACACAATGTTGTCCAATATCTTTCTTCCTTTTATGAATCCGCCTTGATTTTCAGGGATGATGTCTGGCAGTATGTTTTTAAGCCTGTTGGCAATTATTTTGGAGACCAGCTTATAACTGGAATTGCACAGGGATATGGGCCTAAATCTGCTGAAGTCTGAGGCGCCTTTCTCTTTTGGGATCAAGGCGAGAAAGGCCGAGTTGATGCCACCGCCCAGCTTTGCACAGTTCTGGGACTTTCTGACCATTCTCAATAGATCTTTTTTTATTTTTGACCAGCAAGTCAATAGAAACCTGACAGAGAACCCATCTGGGCCTGGGGCTTTATCAGGCTCCATGCTGTCCAGAACTTTCTTAAGCTCGTCCATACTGATCGGAGCTGTCAACATGGCATTATCCGATTCCTGAACGCACTTGGGAATTAATTCAATCGAGTAGGCATGAGGATCAATAGCTGGTTCTTCAGGAGCCGAATAAAGATCTTGGAAGAAGGAGTAAGCAGCTCTCTTAATGCCATCGAAATCCTTAACCACAATGTTTTGGTAATGTATCTCAGAAACTGATTTAAATTCTTTCGGGCTTCGGCTTGCTTATGAAAGAAGCTGGTGTTTTTATCTCCGGACTACAACCATAGATTCCTAGACTTCTGTCGCCAAAATTCTTCCTCCTCCCCGCTAGATCTATGAACCTCTTTTTGAAGCTCGACTTCTTTTTGGAGAAGACTTTGAGATACCGGACTATGCTCCATATCTAATTGGTGAGCAGCAAGACTGTTTAGAGTTTCTTTTCTTTTGGCAGTAGGGGTTTTCAATCTTTTAGCCCACTCTTTAAGGTTTCTTTTTAGGCCCCTGATTTTCTCTTCCCACACAAAGAATGGAGAACTGTGGACAGGCCTATTCCAGGATTTAGAAACCACCTCTTGGAATCCTTCTTGCTGAGTCCACAGAGGGCTGAAACGAAAAGGAATGGGGCCTAGATTACCATCCAGGGAAAGCTCGAGGAGGATGGGCTTATGATCAGAAGTGAGATTTGGAAGAATTTTAGAGGTGGCCATAAGACCGCATGTCAGGAAAGTAGAGTGGACAAGGAATCTATCCAAACGGGCAGCAATGTGATTGGGGGCTAATCTTTTGTTGGACCAGGTGTATTTACCTGAAGATGGTTTAATATCCTCCAGATCCCAGCCCAACATTATATCTTCAACCCATTCTCTGGCAGGGTCCCTGACAATGGAGCCTCCCTTTTTCTCATTAAGAGCAAGGGTGACATTCAGGTCACCTGCAATAATGATATTTCCAGGATTTTGCTCTGAAAGAAATGAATGAAGCGAGTTCCAACAAATTTTTTTCTCACCTGGCAATACAGGAGCATAAACGTTAAACATACTTACTTGTTGACCAAAATCTTTGTGGAGGAGCTGAGTGAAAAGCCAGTGGGGGCTACTTTTTTCTTGAATAAGATCATATATGGCACTGTTCCAAAAGGTGGCTATTCCACCAGAAGCGCCTCTTGCACTAACCACTCTTCCATGACCTTTTTTCCAAAAAGCTTTACTAGATTGGAGGAGAAGAAGATCCCCCAGCTTTGTCTCCTGGATGAGGAGGATTTCAGGCGAGTATATTCTCACTATATCTTTCAAGGCTTCCTCTTTCAACCTGCTACCTAAACCTCTGCAGTTCCAGGAGACGTATTTCATTATTTACTGACTTGGGGGGATGAAGCTCCTATTGGAGCCCTGTTACTCTTGCGCCCAGATCTGGTATTCATCATTCCTTTGAGGGTTTTTTGGGAACCTTGGAGGACATCTATATAAGTTTTTTCCTCTCTCTGTTTCTTCTTGGATTTCCGCCCCCTAGTCGTCTTGATAGGAGTGACTAGCGAGTTGTCAGTTTCAGAATCTCTCTCTTCTGATTCTCCCTCAGAGTCTGAGGCTAGACTGATGTGCTCTTCATTGCCTTCATTTCCCCTCTGACAATCATCAACTGGTGGAACAGTTGATTCGACTTCATTTTCTTTCGCTTGCTTCACCTTATTTTATGTTTCCTCTTGGGTCTCCATGACATCCACCTTTTCTCCTGAGGAGGAGCCATCTTTAGAAGCAGCAGCGGCTTTTGAATTAATTTGAGGCTTCCCCAATGGAACGGAATTGTTCTGCCCCGGGGGCTTTGGAACAGCCTTTCCCTTTTTGATTTCTTTCCATCCTTCTTCTTCAACCGTGTTCCCTGTTGGAGCTTTTGGGCAGTTTCGCTGGAAGTGTCCATGCTCATGATAGGTTCGGCATTTGAAAGGCAACTGCTCGTAGTCCAGCTTCTGGTAATGCTGCCATTCTCCAACTGTAAGTTTGACCGCTTCTGGCAGACCGGCTTCCAGATCGACTTCCACGCAGATTCTAGCGCATGTATATTGGCCCAGCCCAGCCCATTACCAATCTTCTGCAGGGATTGATAGCTCTAGCAGTGTATCGGGAGATTAGGTAGTCGTACCCAGACCGGCGCCTCCTTAGGGACATCGACAGAGGGATCGAAGTAAGGGCTCCATTTATTAAGATACAGTCCTTGATTTCCCATAAAATACGGCCCGTTTCTGAACACCAGATCACGATCTTCTTTGGTGGTAAATTCAAAAATGAAATAGCCTCGTCCCACAGCATAACAAATCATGTTGTTTTTCAGCTGAGGTCTCCAGTTTCGCTGAATCCAATCGTCCGTGGTTTTAGTGGAAGGCCAACGGCCCATAAACTGCCCTACCAGGCCTCTGTCAGTCAGAGCAAGAGCGATTTTAATCGGTTGTTCCTTTGGGAGTGCAATCCCTGGTATTTCTTCGAGCTTTTTTATGAATTTCGGCACATCAGAAGTCTGGCGTTTCTTCCCTTTCTGCGTTAAGAGTCTATGGAATGCTTCTTCAGAGGATGATGGAGGGGTGGGAGCGGACTCCCCACCCCCAGGCCCGCTCATGGCACCGTCCAAGCTTGACGGCGGCTGCAGACCTAATCCCAACTCTGCAGTTCAGAGCAGAGCGCGCGCCTATGTCGGTATTTTCCTATTACAATTTGTTAATATAACAAAGTTGGGTAGTTAAAATTGTAAAAAATTTATATATTTGTGCACGTGTTGATTTAATGTTGTTTATATTCCACTATGAAAAGTAATTTTTTATGGTATTTGGATGAGTAATTTTAGTGATTCTAAGACCCTAACCTAGATTCCAGTACCGTGGAAAATCAACACTAGGCCAGGTGCGATCCCAGGTGATTTTGATGACTTAGATTCCCCTGGGTCACAACTTCTCAAGCCAAAGGTTAAATTTGCAATCATCTCAAGACTCACACAACTTAGCAAACAAAAAAAAACATTAATTAAAAATAGTGAAGTTGAAGCTTATGTTTAAAGGATAGAAAAAGGTTTGGCCATCATAATGGGATGATTCAAAAAATTCATTATTTTTTTTAAACAATGCTAGTAACCAAACCTATATGAAACTAAAGACATTTTTTTTTTTGTGACTAGAAGAATCGACAACTAGACCAGGCTCGTACTCGTGTGACAGGGGTTGGTTCCAACTACTACCACTATAAACTCTAGGTGCGTATGTAGGCCCCTTTCTGCATACACAATATGAATTGGGGGGATTTGAACATCGTACCTCCTCGCACATAATACTTCATTTACAGGACCATCACCAGTTGAGTTGCCCTGGAGGGATATATGAAACTAAATACATTGTCTAAAAAGAAGTTGCTCTAAAAGCATTAGTAGAAAGGAAAGTATACAAACTAAATTAGCTAAACTAAACATGACATGTATGCTAATAGTTTATGGGTGATTATTTGCTTCTAATTTTATGTGGCCTCCATCGGTATGATTCTTGGTACCAAATGGATTAGAAGTGTTTTTCTGCTAATCGCCAACCTAGGTAATGAGAGCTAATTGTAGTTGGATCCAATACAATCTCGTTAAGGATGAGATTGAAGGCAATTCTTCATGTTGTCTTGGTATTTACTCAACTGCTAAACCACAAATTCAAGAGCATCCAATTGCCTCTTTTGGTGCGACAATATTCCCATTATAATGTCAATTTTGAAATTAAAGTTATGAACTTGTTTGCTTAAGGCATCCTTACAAGATTAATATGAAAATGCTTGTTCATTGAGATTAGTCTCATGTCACTAAAGAGAAAAACAAGTCTCACGAAACTCACGGTAGTCCACTACCTTTGATTTGAGGGAGGAAGATTCTAGCCAACTAAGATGAAGAGGTGGAACTGCAAACTATAGAAGTCAAACAAAAGATCATGTGTTGATCTCGCCCTCAAAGGGCTTGCAACTATGTGTGAATTAAGCATTATCACTTTATGATGCATGATAACTAACTCGAAGAATTCATTATGAGTGGACATGAATGAAACATGCAATAAGGACAAGTTAGTTTTATTTGCCCTATCCTTGCTATGCAGGAGATATGTGACATGTGTTGTGCCATCCACTAGATTGATTCAAGAACATGCGAGATGAGATGAGATTTAAATAATTAATCTCAAATTGATTCATACTATTGACTATTAGTAACTAAAATCCCCCCTGTTTGCCTTGAGGCATTGTTAGCTTTGGAAGTGGCTATTGAGTAGTGGTCACATAGTATGTGTAACCATTTCAATGGTTTAGACTTGCCATAACTATGTTGTATCCTTTCTAAGATGGAGGCGAGGTGAATGTCTGAAAAGAAAATGTCAAAAATCATAGTCATCTAGCATTATTAACTTTCTGGTAACTAATTGAAAACCTAATAAGCATGTATAAGCTTATACTATATTATAGAACATAATTCCAAAACTCCATTTGAAAGTGTTAATTATTTTTCCTTTAAAACTATAAATAACCCCTCTTAATAATTATATAACATTCCAATTATAATATAATTTAAATATTTTTTTTTATTATAATATAATTTAAATTAATTATAAATAATTTTTATTATAATTATTTAATTATTCAAATTTTGAATATAGTAATTTTATTATTATTATTATTTTTAATTTTATCATAAAATTAGATAATAAAATACTTTAAAATTATAAATATTTTATATCATTTAAAATATTATAAATAATATTAAATAATAAAATACTTTAAAATTATAAATATTTTATATCATTTAATAAATAATATTATAAAATATTATAAAGACAGGTCACCAACTTTCAATGCTTCCATTTCAATCCCCATCCAATCTAAAATATTACTCACACCCCAAATCACTTTAACTTCAATCTCAATCCACTCTAAAATTTTACTCATAACACAAATCAAAAATCCATGAACCCATCTAACCTCAATTGCAACTATAGTTAGTCTTCACCTACCTTTTATTTTTCAGCTTCAATTTCAACTTAACTTAAACTTTACTCATAAACTATATTATTTTTCAAAAATATAGAACAGAATTAAAAATCCATCAATAATAAAAACATAAAAATCCATCAATCCACCATATGCAGTAAATACATTATTTTCATAATTAAATATTATAAATCTATCACTATTGCTATAAATCATATTTAATTATAAAACATTAATTGCTAAATTTAGAGTTCACACTGAACCAATATCAAAACGTAAAGCTTTAAATGCCATCTTTTATATCCTGTCATTATTAGATGGCCCTATTCACAGGTTGTTTGTCTCGAGAACATGGACTTGGATTAGCCTTTGTGTGGAAACGTGTAATCTTGTGAAGGGTGTTCCTGAACTTTGCAGTGTTTTTGGCACTTCCCAGAGATAATATTTTAAAAGAAGTTATGTTTGGAAGTTAATAGGATTTTCTACGGACACAATGGGTAAAATTAATGCTAGTTTGTCCACATTTGAAGCCATAAAATCTGGATATTCTGAATGGTCCGCCATGTTATCACGCTTTAAAAGCTCACGGGATCTGCAAAAAAAATGCAACTGTACAACCCAAGGGGCCGAGGTTGCTGAAACTTCAGAGGAAGCAACATATGTTGCATAATGAATAGTTCAAGGGCGACTATAGGTTCCAAGCTGAAATCACAGGGCATGATGGTGATGAATAAGAGAATTCAATCCAAGGCATTTGCCCTATCCACCACCATCTTGGCCATTGGATTCGTAGTTTTGATGAGTCAACAAGCTTCTCTGCATTGGAGATCTGAGTGTAAGTGGGTCTTTCCTTTTTCAGGTTTGCGTGTTTTTGTATTGGATTTAGACATTAAATGACGTAGCTTCAGAAGTCTAGCAACTGCCTTGTTGCAGTAATGCAATTTTGGGCCTCCTAATGGTAAAGGAAAATGAGTTTTTTGCCTTCTGAAATTACCAAGTTGGTTCCTTTATCCAAAAAGGAAAATGTGTTTTTGCCTTCTGAAAACTACCAAGTTGATTCCTTTGCGGTCTGTGGGTTTGGTGTTAGGCGTGTTTCCAAAATACCAAATTGATTTTGATAATCAGCCGTAAATTTTAGGAACTATGTTTTGTTCCCTTAGTTTTTAACAAAATGTTTTAGGCTATGCAGATAGATTTGTTCTTAAACTCAGGAAGGCCTAATGGGTATACGGAGGAGAGTCTTTCCTTATTTAATTTGACTATTTTCTTTAGATTTTTCCAGACTGAGATGAGGGAAACGAAAAGTATGCTTTTTGGATTTTGGCTAGTGAATCTCGAGGCTGGATTGTAATAACTCCATATTTAATAGGAATAGTCATCCAGGTTCTCACTGTGGCTTTGAAGGTCCCCATCTTTTGCTTAAAAGAGCTGCCTATGATTTCGGTCATAGCAGCCTTAGTGACTTAGGTTATTTTCCAAGTCACTCTTCCAGAAAGGATCCGATAAGTCATTCACCAAATCACCCTTCCAGAAAGGATCCAATAAGTCACCTAGAACGAGGAGGTTATTGTAAAAACTCATTGGTCTGCCTCTATGTAACCTGATGAGAGGACGCACACTATACTTTTGGGTCAACTCTATTTTGTCAAAGCTACCTGATTAATGGGGGATCATCCAAAATCCAGCCCTCACAAAGGATGAGATGTTATTTCTATCTTTACTAATATCTCTAACTTGTTCTCTGTATAGAAATACTATGGTCTAGGATATCTGTTGTATATTGTCCTAGTTCATTAAGTTTCTCTGTCATCGTTGCTAAAGAGAGTTGTTTTCAGCTTTTAGGTTTAGAGCATATATCATTCTATAATGGGTATTGTCCATCCTTGGGCCCATTTTATTTCCATGATTTGCATTTTTTTTATCTTCCCAGGGCTTTTTTAAGGATTTGTTCGCTTTCTTTTGTGGTCTAGGGTGGTGTAAGCCAGTTCTTGTTTCAATCATGCCTATTTTATTTTTCTAGTTGATCACTTTATTCAGGTAGTCCATTTACTTTCATTTAAATGTAGCTTGTAATGATTAACCAGCCATGGAGGTCACAATAGCTAACCTGATTTTATTTTCAGTCCCCTCTAACAACATAGAGATGGGAACAGAACTTTCATTTCTGAATTTGAACAACTTTCCATTTGGTGATGGGCCATGTATAAGCCACAATGGTTGGCAGTCTTTTGAGTTAATAAAACAGTTTGTTGTTTCATCCATTCAAGTTTCTGTAAATATACTGATATTAGGCTATTATTAGGTGGGATATGGATGATCTTTTAGAGAACTTTTTTCAATTGTTAAGTTTAATTTTTAGGCAATTTGTCAAAAGTAGGCTAATATCCATTTTTTAACTTTATTGTAGGGTACAAAGGAGCCGCAGATACTGTTAAGTTTCCAGGATCATACAAGGAAGGTGAAGGAATAGTCTGTGACAGATCCCATTTCCGTACAGACTTGTGCACTGCTTTTGGACATGTTCAGATGCATGCAAATTTGAGTTCGATCCTGCTTCATGCGCAAGATAAAAGTAACTTTGGCATAGAGGAGAAGGTCCGGCCTTACACTCGGAAGTGGGAAAAGGATGTCATGGCCATTGTGCATGAGGTGACTCTGAAGAGTGTAACGCTTACAAGTTCTTCCAATCTGAATTGTGATGTTGTACACAATGTGCCTGCTATCGTCTATAGTACTTCAGGATACACTGGGAATTTGTATCATGAGTTCAATGATGGGATTATTCCTATGTATATAACAACTCAGCATTTGGAAAAGGAGGTTGTCTTTATTATTGTTGACTGCCATAACTGGTGGTTAACCAAGTATGATGAAATTTTGAAGCAACTGACAAAATACAGGGTCATCAATTTTGAAAATGAAACTATGGTTCACTGCTTTCCAGAGGTCACAGTTGGCTTGTTTATTCACGGTGATCTGATGATTGATCCCTCTTTAATGGTCCACAATAAAAGCATACTTGACTTCAGAGCTTTGGTCAATCGTGCTTACACACCTCACTGGTTTGTCCCTGAACCAAATTCAGATCAGCCTCGCCTTGTAATACTTGTTCGTGAAGGTAACAGGGTAATCTTGAACCTGAAAGAGGTGGTTGGATTGGCTGAGCAACTAGGGTTTAATGTTACAGTATGGAAGCCATTGCGAACCACTGAATTGAAGACAACTTATGCGCTTCTGAATTCCAGCCATGTACTGCTTGGTGTTCACGGTGCAGCATTGACTCATTTTCTGTTCATGCGTCCTGGATCTGTGTTCATTCAGGTCATTCCTCTTGGGACTGAGTGGGCTTCTGACACTTATTTTGGTGAACCAGCAGAAAGGATGGGCTTTCAGTACATAGGTTATAAGATAGGGCTAGAAGAAAGTACTTTAAGTCATAAATATAGCAAAAATGACATTGTCTTGAGAAATCCACGTGCTGTTGTCCAGCAAGGGTGGGCAGTAACTAAACAAATCTACTTGGAATCTCAAGATGTTATTATTAATTTATCTCGAATGAAGAGAGTACTAATTAGAGCTAAGAGAAAAGCAAATAAGTTCATGAGCCTATAATGCGGGAAGGTTACCCTGGTAGATCATGCCTTTGGATGGAAGTGTACATCCCTGGAGAAGTGAGCAAGCCGCTAAAAATTGAAGTTTTGTAGGGCAGAGATCATTGCAATGGTAAGCATTTGGGTTTTTGCTGTTTATAGCCCATACTGTGCTGTTTATATCCCATATTGACCCCTAAGCTGTCATTAAGTACTCAAGGGACATGAGCTGGCATGTCGAAATGAACAAATAAATTATGGAAAGAAGTTTGAATTGTGATTTTGAAATTGCAAATTGAGAAAAATCCAGCATCTTCTGATGTCAGATTTACATTGTATGGAACTTTATTTAAGTTCATTCATTTTCATGGTCTTGAGAGGACAAGTTGTCATCAGGCCAACCAGTATGTGTCATCAACCTGCATACATGGTCAACCAGTAGTTGTGTAACAGTTTGTAACGGTAGAGTCAAGGACACACACACACGTATATATGATAGAGGAGAAATTTAGACCTAACTCCTTAGATATCACTTGTGCTTTACATATGATTTACAATAAATAATCCATTTAGCAGATTTTGGAATCTGCACTTGCCTTTTAATGGTTTCCATAGCTAGACTAGCAATAACTCTGGTTGTTAACCTAGATATCATGCCTTGTCAATTGTCAAACGTGTATAAAAAGGCTAAACTTTTTCTTTGGAATTTAGCTATCTGAAAATTTCAAACATTAAGATTTACCTCAATCTAGAGGATATCCCAAAACTTTATACTGCAGTGTGAGGTGGATAAATAACGGTCTGCAATTGTCAAATAGTGAAAAAAATTCCTTAAGAAATTCAGACACATTTTGACTTAATTGGGGAATCAGCTAGGCTGAAACTTACTACAGCATATTTGGAAATGTGTCTTGTTTGGCAAGGGGTAGCATCCAAACTCTCAAATACATCATACACTGAAGATTCTGATTGATTTTGAGTTTGAGTTGGCAATGCTCAGGACTCTAATCTAACTGGCATCAACATTCTCAATGTAATTTGGAAGATACACTGGCCTCAGAAGGTTTCTTCTAATAGCTTACCTATTGCAGTGTGCTGTTTGAGCTCACAATTATGTCTCAATAGGCTAGGTTAAATGCTTTAGTTGGAACTTATTTAACATCACTCTATTTGTATCATATAGCAGGGTGTACAATTTCATTACTGGTTTTCTCTTGAACCCTCTCTCTCTGGGTTCAAAATACTATATAACGAATTTATGAATTAGTAAGGACTGTCTTGACTTTTATGTGATGAGCATTGGCATCAATCGGGATGATAGATATTCTGAATGTTTGATTTTGGTTCTAAGATGAACACTGTTCAGATTTTCGATTCAGATTTTCTCGAGAGGCTTCATATTTCTTTCAGGATGTCCACTGAGACCAAGGTCTCTTGGACTGTAGTAGTGTTTGAAGCCTGGTTTTCTTTTCAGGATTAACAATACATAAAAATGAGTCTTTCACTATGCTTGACTAAAATGGAAAGAAACCTTTAAAATCTTTAGTAGTTGACAAACTAGTAATATACTTGGTCAAGAAGTGCTTACATAAGTGTTTTGCATACAAGCAAGACTCTTTGTAACTTTGCTAGTACTCCCGAGTTTACTCCACCCTGGGAGCTTAATTGAATTTCCATTAGAACTCTTGGTCAAAATCAACGACTTTGTTTTGGTCAATAAGTTTTGCATTCCTCTGCGCCTTCTCTGAGTGCTGCAGAAACCCTTGATTGCTTTCGTAATGACATCCTCGGAGGGGGTCCCTCCCCCTCCTCCCCTTCCTCATGACGAGGCTGCAGCCTTTCAGGCTTTGGTGGCTGCCATCTCATCAAAGCCCAGGAACAAAAGCGCACAATCGAAGTTTGTGAAGAAATCCGAAGAAATCCCCTTAGTGACTCTCCCCTCGAGCGTTCAAAGAACAACACTGGCTTTTTCACATCAAGCCCTTGTGGGAAAATTTACGGGGATGTGGCCTTCTCCTTGATTTATGGATGTGGGGATAGATAAGACTTGGAAATCAATGATGAAGGGCAACATCAACTTGTATTCTTGTGGTAGTGACTTCTTTCCTTTTTTGTTCGAGCTTAAGGAAGATGGAGATGTGATCCTCAAGAACAGATCCTACTTCTTCGGATTTAGGTGAATGTATTTGAATAAGTGGTCCCTAGATTTCATCCCAGATGAAGATATTTTGAATGCAATCCCTGTTTGGGTTAAGCTTCCATGATTCCACTCTCCTGTCAGAGTGACGATTGCATGAGGGCAATTGGAAACAAAGTTGGGCGAATCTCGGAGAGGGTTGAACCCAAAGGATGTCAATTTGCTTAAGCCAAGATCTTTGTGGAGGTTGATCTAGAAAAGGGTTTTCCTTCAAGAATCAATCTCACTCTAGGGGGATGAACTCATTGCCGGACCTTGGATTATGAGCAAATCCCGTTCAAATGTCGATTTTGTCACGAATATGGCCACTTCATTGGGGATTGTAAAAAGGCCCCTATAAGCAAGGGGGTCAGATTTATCAACAGGTCTAGAGGAACAATGGTAGACTCAAAGGTGTGGAGGGAATTGAGGCAGATCAAGAACAATGAAGAATCAAAACCCCTAAAATAGTAATGGGGCCTCAACCTCGGCCAATCCGTTTGAAGCCTTGCAGAACCAAGATGAGAAGGAACAAGAGGATCCAGACCCTACTCTAAATAAGGGGGTTTTTGGCGAGAATGTCGTAACGTCGGAGCACGAAGATGGGGGGATCAACGAAATAGAGGAGGTTCCAGCTCAAGTGAACAACACAAATCTGCATCTATCAGAATTGATCCCAGTGAGTCCTCAAAATGCTCCAATTGCCAGTAATGTAACTTCTCCTCCGAAGTCTAGAAATGTTGTGGGTGGTCCTACAACAGTAGGGGTTATCACTCAAAATATGGCGCAAACCTTAGTATGGGTAGACGAAGGTAGCAACCATGAAACAAAGAGTAGCAAGAAGAAACAAGGAAGGCCTCCTAAGAAAATAGTTAGAGAAAAAGAAGCAAAACAAAACAAGAAAATGGGCAACCAACCACTGATCACTGAAATTTTAAAGCCACAAGTAAATGAAGGAGCGGAATCAACAAAAGACGGAGGAGGTTTCCATCAAAACCCTTCGAAGAAATGATGAAAGTATTATTGTGGAATATAAGGGGGTTTGGGAAGCCCCATAAAATCCTTATTTGTTAGAGATATGGTTAAGCAGGAGAAGCCTTGGATCCTATTCCTTCAGGGAATCAAGCTTGAGGAAAAGGAAATTATAAATGCCGCTAAGTCCTTTTGGAAGGATAACAATGGCATAGTGCAAGATTCCAGAGGTGAGTCAGGAGGAATATGTATTTTTTGGTGTGAATCTCATTTTAAGTTAATAGATAGTATGCAATCGCAATTTTGAATCGCTGCTCTATTGGAAAGACAAGATACGGGTGACCAAATCCCGTTTATCAATATATATGCTCTTGTTCTATATGGGACCCCCTTATTTCTATAAGGGAGTGGGTCTGTCAAATCAAATGCATATTGGGAGGAGATTTTAACACAATTCTCATATTTGAAGGGAAGAGAGGGGGTGTCCAGTTAGGGGTCCCTTTAAAGAGCGCATGGAATACCTGATCAATGATTGGGATTTAGTGGACATACACCCTAAAGTTGGAAAATTTACATGGTCAAATAGAAGGAGTAGTGACAATCATATTGCAGCGTAATTGGATCGTTTTTTAATTTAAAGCAATTGGCTTTTAAAAGGGATCGATTCCTCCTCTTCAATCTAGGAACAAGGAGTTTCAGACCATCGTCCTATCACATTGACGTTGGACCATATGGAAGATTTAGGGCTAATCCCATTTAGATTTAATGTAGCATGGTTGAAGGAGGGAGTGTTGGAACTGATTAGGCAAGCTTGGAGGATCCCAGTTTTAGGACCACCCACCTTTGTTTTGGAATCAAAATTAAAGAATGTGAAGCAAGCGCTAAGGAAATGGCTAAGGGAAGAATACCAACCCCTAGCCAGAAGTGGAAGGAGTTGTTGGAGAGGTTAGAATCTCCTCAAAATCTGATTGAAAACAGTCAGGTGGATCCATGGCATTTTTAAAATGAAAAAGAGCTAACAAGGAAAATATTTGCCACGAGTAGACAAGAAGAATTGTGGAGACTAAAATCTAGAAGTTTGTGGCTTCAAGTGGGAGGTCAGAATACCTCTTTCTTCCACAAGCAAGCCAAAGCTCGTGAATTAAGAAATTGAGTCAAGGAAATCGCTCTTGAAGGCCGACCAAGGTTAACCTATTTTAAAGATATTAAGCAGGAACCCTTTCATCACGTTCAAGCCCTCTATCAAGAGGATAGAGTGGTCGACATGTCCCAAGCTTAGGGATTTCTTCGATGCATTCCATTAGTTGTTTCAGACTCTACCAATTGTCTCTAGTCAAAGAGATAGAGGACGCAGAAGTACTAGAAGCAATATGGGATTTGGACCCAAATAAAGCCTCGAGCCCTAATGGCTTCTCCATAAATTTCTATGGAAACTTTTGGATTATGGTTAAAAATGATCTAATGCGGATGTTGAACAGTAGAAGTAAGGACAAGATTGGGCAAAGCACTTACTTGTCCTTTTTGTCTTATTCCCAAAGATTCGAATTCGGTAAATTTCACCCAATTTTGCCCAATTTCTCTTTGCAATTCGGCTTATAAAATTTTAACAAAGATTAGCGTAGGAAGATTAAAAGTTATTGCCAGAATTCATATGAAAGAACCAGGGTGGATTCATGCCAAAGGCAAAGATTGGATAATATCAACCTAGTCCAGGAGGCAATTCATTCAAGCAAGGAATTAGACAAGCCATGAATGGTGATAAAGTTGGATATGGCCTTTGACTGAGTAAGGCGCTCTTTTCTTTTCTTGATGTTAGAAAAATTGGGGTTTTGCATGGAATTTATAAGGTGGATAAAGGTGTGTATTGGCTCCCAATGGATAGTGCCATTGGTTAATAGCTGACCCACCCCTCATTTCATTGCCTCTTGGGGGTTAAGACAGGGTTGCCCTCTGTTTTTACTCCTTTACATCATTATGGTTGAAAGTCTCAATAGGAATCTAGAAATAGCCAGGTAGGAAGGTAAGCTGGTAAGGCTAAGTATAGAGCGAAATGTCAATGGTAAATCACTCTCAGTTCGTAGATGACACTCTTCTTTTGGGAGGTGCCTCCAAAATAATAGTCCTTCGCTTTAAAAATATTATGAACACTTATCTTGATCTTTCAGGTGGTATGGTCAATAAAAAAAATGTCAATCATACAACTGGAATTGTGTTGAATTGGTGTTGAATGAGACGTCAAGGATATTGGAATTTTCATCTGTTGCAAAATGGAAATCATTGAAATATTTAGGAATCCAAATTTCACTAGGAGCATATAATGCAAATGAATGGGGGGAAATCTTGTATAAAATAAAAAAGAGAATACAAGCTTGGGGGGCACAATGGTTAAATGTGGCAGGAAAGGTCATCTTAATAAAATAGTGTTGTCATCCCTACATGTTTACATGGGCTCATGATTAATTCCCCCAAGTGAGTAATCCATCAAATTAGAGTCCTATTGTGGAAGTTTCTTTAGAAATGAGGAAAGAACAATAACATAAATTTCATTTAGTGAATTGGAATACCATGTGCCTTTCAAAAAAACTTTGGTGGATTAGCGATAAAAGATCCTGAGATCATGAATCAAGCTTTGGGTGCGAAGATTGTGTGGCGCCTTCTTTCAGATTCCCAAGAATGATGGAAGTTGGCATTTGTGCGCAATTATTTCCACAAGAACAGGGTAATTAGACCTGAAAACGAAGCGTGGCCAGAGCAGGGTTCTAAAATTTGGAAATTATGTAAAGCGATGGCTCTGATTATCATGGACCATTTGGGTTGGCAAGTTGGAAATGGCATGCACATTAGTCTTTGGAAGGATCAAATTCCTTTAGTAGATCTAGTGAGTGAGAATGAAGGAGTAATGAAATTAGCTAAATAGATGGAGGCAAAGGGTTTCGCCAAGATCATTGACATATCACGATGGGATTCTAATGGCCACGGGGTTGGCTGGCATTATCCCGATATCACCCCCAAGATGTCAGAGATGTCCTCCTTTTCCTTCTCACACATAACCAAGGATTGCCAAAAATTAATCTCTTATGTTGGGAGTTGGTCCATAGAAAAATATTGATGGAAAAAAATATTAAGAAAAGAAACATTTAGGGCCCCTCTTGTTGTGTTATGTGTGAGAAGGAAAAGGAGGACATCTCTCACATCTTTCGATAGTGCTCCTTCTCTTTGGAGGTTTGGAAAATCGCTTTGGACAAGGCCAAAGATATCTCATCCATACCAAACAATTGGATAGAATTTTTTGTGCAATGGAAACCCCAAATCCCATGGAATTGAAAATATGATTCAGTAACCATGACTCGATGTTGGATGGTTTTTCCAAAGTTTTTGTGTTATGCAGTTTGGATTACCCGGAACCAAGTTATCTTTAAGGATGTTTGTCCAAACCCGATTACAACAGCCTCCAAAGCCACTAAGTTACTCTTTGAGTTAATCTCCACTAAAGGTTATGATCCAGGGGATCTGGATGATTTGTCCCCAAGCGAGAAAGCTTGGCTCAATCTTGGGCATTTACCAAATCAGGTTGGCAGCTTCATGCATAAGCATCCCATTGAAACTCCATTCATTCTTAGAATGGACTTAGAGGAATTCCAAAATTGGAGTAGAAAGGGATATTTCTCATTTTTTGCGGAGCTTCGAAAGGTAACCTCGGGGAGGCAAGAGTGGGAGGGGTTATTTATTACCCTGACGAAGAAATAGAGATAAAATATTCTTGGGGTCTGGGGCGCTCCTATAACGATTAGGTTGAATTCTTAGCACATGGTAAGGGCTCATTTTGGCAAATTTTAAAAAGCATCCTACAACTATTGGTTTTCGGTGACTCTATGATAGTTATTCAACAAGTGTACAAGATCAAATATACCTAGGTGCGAAATCCCTCTCCTATTTTGCATAGAATAAGTCTGCAAATTCTGAAGTTTGAGGTCATTAACTTCTTCCACGTCAAGAGGCACCTCACCGCAATGGTGGATTCTCTCACTATCAAAGGATTAAGTCTAGATCAAGGATTTATGACTGATGATGATAACATCATAGTCATTAAACCTATTCCATGAAAATGTCATTTATAAATTTGATAATTCGTGTCTAGAGCACACTAAGTAGCATTAAAGGGAAAAGATTGGGTTGAAATTTTGACATCCTACCATTTCCCAGACGATTTTGTCGTCCTTTCATTCTCTCACCCTTTGGCTATGGTGGCTTCACTGCATGGCCGAATGTTGAGTTTGGGCGTACAAATGGACAACTCACAGGGTTCTGGAAGTAATAAAGGACATGTGGAAGGTCTGTTCTCATGAGATTAAGCCTAGATAGATGCATGGTTTTAGTATTTCCATTTTTGGAGTTTAGAGAACACACTTGAGGATCCTAGGTTTAATGAGGCAGGATTTTAATTGCACAGGGATTAATTTTTTGGTTGTGCTTTGGGGACAAAGTACGTGTGAGGTAGTTGGATGCTTCAATGCAATGGTGAGAGGTTTTGGGTTGGTTGACACAACCTCGCAAGTATATAAAGATTGGTGGTGCACTTTGGATTTACTAGGAAATAGAGTTTGGTTGCTCCAAATTTCAACGGAGAGGGTAGATTTCAGAGGAACAAATATAATGGAGCGCTCGAACAATGCTAAGATGGAGGATTTTAATCTAAAATTGGGCTATTTGATAGCTTTGATAGAGTATATTCTGACTTTGTTATCTAGGCAGGGGGAGATGGGAAAGGTTGATTCTCAAGCCCAATCTGTTCTCTTGCATAATAAAATCGACTCGTCGTAGACTAAGGTAAAGAGGCTTCAAGTGGCTTATGACACCCTGAGTCTGAAGATGGACAAAGTGATTTCACTACTCGAAGGAGGGATTAGCGGGGTGGAAAAGGAATTGAATGTTGAGGTACATGAGAAGTAAGGAGAAGTTCCTATTCTTCTAGCGGTGGAAACTCCTGAGGACAATTTGGACTTGGCTTTTGTTCCCTCTCAACCTTGAATTTCCAATTTTGAAGATGATATCTTCGTTGGGCTGAATGTTGAAGGATAGTTTTCTCTAGTTTTAAATTATGCTTTGTAAGTTTGTTTACGTACTTAGAGTTTCTTGGAGGTAGTAATAAGCTCTGTCAGATTAGAATAGTAGTATGCAGATAGAGGGCCAAATGTGTCAATCTTTTTTGGCCATGTAGGTGCACAATGGCTGATGTTTCTAAAGCATATGTAAATGGTTATGACCTCCAAACCAGTTGAATTAATAGAAAAATCCCATGCCTGTTTCGTTTAAAAATAATAATAAGATTTGCGTTCCTTAATTATTTTAGTGCAAGGTCCATGGTGTTTTATTTTTTATTTTGCTAAGTTTCCAAATTGACTCTCCACTTTTGGTTTGTTAGGTCATGATTGAGTCCAAACCTTGTGACTTTGGTATGTTGACAATTTCTATGAGAGCACGAAACAATACAAGGATAATCAAACAAATAAGAAAAAATTTAATATGGATGCAAAGATGAGTGCAATTATTCTCAAGTCTAATTGGAATGCAATGACTAAATCTTTTGTTCTTGGTCAAGTAACCCTACAACATCATTAGAGATATGAGAGGTGTTAATAACTCAAACCTCCCATAGGATGAGCATAGTTGGCACTCTCTATAGTCAATGCCTTTAATGGCCATGGGCAACCTCATAAGGGAAATCAATCACTTCATGCTTCCATGACATAATGTTCTTAGATGTGTGGGAACTCCACTTTGCACCCATGGAATTGCCATGCAAGTGGATGGGGTGGAGGAGCTTGGGTCGACTCACACTAACTAGCATCCACTCTTTAGAAAGGAAATTATGCAACTTCCCTTAATTGGAATTTTCCTTCATGCCCAATTTATGGAAAACATTTGTAGGGCCCACAATATCATGGAGGGACCTCGTAGGAACCTCTAGGGTGAATAACCAAGTCAACACCTCCAATTCATCGACACAAAATAATACCTCTTATTAGCTTCACAATGAAGTTATAGATGCAAGTGGGGTACAAGGAATTTGTTAGTTGAGACTAACATAAGCATCTAAGCCTTGTGTTGCAAAGAGCATTGGACCTCCCTTCGTACCCAAGCCCAAATCCTTTGGGGGGTGGATATGCCTCTTAAATGTGGCCAAATGTTTAGGGTAGTGTTTCACATCTTGGAAACCCTATTTAAAATGCACAAGTGCTTTTTGGGCTTAAACCTATTTGTTTCCCTATGTAACTTTCACAATTTTTGGTTTAGAAAACCCAATAAATGAAATTAAACCTTTTTAAATGATAAAATAATAGTCCAAAAGCATTCCCAAATTGATATTGATCAATTTTTTATTGAATAAAAAAGATGACCCATATGCAAATCCAAAGTCCCCTTCATTCCCTTTAAAAAGGTTGTTGTAGATCTCCTATAATAATAACAAGGGTTTCTTTGATTTTGGGG
This sequence comes from Pinus tabuliformis, assembly GCA_031772625.1. NCBI lineage: Eukaryota > Viridiplantae > Streptophyta > Pinopsida > Pinales > Pinaceae > Pinus > Pinus tabuliformis. The sequence goes on from CM062805.1 coordinate 1,356,877,150, forward strand.
GCATTGGGAGAAATCTTTGGAGTGATTTTGGTAAGAAAACAATTGTGGAGCATGAGAAAAATCATTGTGTTTCTTTTTTGCTTTTTGCAACATCCATGGCCCTCTAGAAGTAGTGTTTTTCCTACTCTTAGCCATTCTAAAACAATGAAACAAAATGATTCTTCTCCTCTTTGGAGGCATGTGAAAAATAATCACATATTCTAGTAGGGCGCTCTTGGGAATGGGAGTGCACTCTTTGTCACAACACCTACAATGGCTGTTACACAATAGTGAAGTCACATCTCCCACGTGAAGTGGAAAATGGTGTTGATCTTTGTCTAGCGAAAATAAACCAAAAAGAAAGGGAAAATTTTGATAAGAAGCATAATAATTCTTAATTTAGTTTATCAAGGAATGAAGAATTATTCAAGATGCTAGGAGGAAGAGAGACAGAGGAGGGAAAAAGATCAAACAATAATGGCAAGGGTTATTTATGCATGTGGAATCCCATTTAATATGGTTTAGTCTCCTTGGAAAGACTTGGCAAAGATGATTAACACTACCCCTAAAAGATTTCAAGGGGCTAAACTATGAAAAAGTCTACATTGAACTGCTTAGAAATGAAATTCTACTTTGTGCAAATTTCTTAGCACCAATGCATTTTTATAGAATGGATTAGGAATCTATATTATATTAAATGGATGGACAAATACAAGACATAGGCCATTGTTCAATGACATTCCTCTTTACCAAAAAGATTAATGTTTCTAAAGGTCAAAGATTTTCTAGGTGAGGTAAAAGATAATCATTTCATAGTTAATATTTTAATTAGTCATTGAGAAAGTAGGTCCCTCAAATGTGGTGCAAATTATCACGGGTGATGTGCCTATTTGTGAAGTTGCATGGTTGATTGTTAAGAGTCAACACAATCACATATATTGGACACTTTGCATAGACCATACTTTAAACTTGATTTTGGTTAGGTTCAAGGCTAAAATACCATGGATTAAGCAACCCACCATGAGGGTGAGAGAATTTAAAAAATTCTTCACTAATCACCATTCTTTTAAAGTAACTTTTCAAGTACTCCAAGTTGGAGTTGTTGAGACAATATGTGCCTCAAACATAATATGTCAAGTTGCATTGTAGATGCAAATATAGTCTCTATGTTGGTGAGTGAGATTTTCTTTATTGTGAGACAATTAAATTGAAATAAGGAGCTATAGTGTGTATACTCTTGATTGATTAGGATTTCATAAGCAGATTGACATCTTGCTCAAGTTCACAACATTAGTGCTTAAGATTTTTCAAAATGCAAACATTGACAAGCCTTGCTTGGGAGATGTTTACGATTGCATGGATACCATGGATGAGAAAATTGTGGAAATCATTTTGTAAAAGGAATTCATGCTTTTAATTGTTAATGGAAGTTTTGATCTATAATCACTTAGCCTATGATCAAGACAATTAACCAGTAAATACCTCTATTCAATGATCTTAATGTAGGAATAACAACAATAATAATTCTATTATGTCTTAAATTATTTATTGTGCACATTTCATCTCTTTGTATTAGTTTGTTGTGCATACGTCTATCACTATAAATTTCATGTAAATAATCAATTGCAATGAAAACACCATTAACATAATAACACAAGATATTTACATTGGAGAACCCAACATGGGAAAACTCTAGCAATGAAATGGCAATATGCTATGCTTCCAATTTATGTGAGGAATAAATACACATATAAAGGCACATATCAGGGTTTTGCTTAATGCGAGTCTCATAAACATTGATGTCATTTACCTTCCTTTGCTTTGTACAATGTTATTTCCATGAACCACTATTCTCTTGGTATTTATATATAACAATCTCTCTGTTTGCACTTCTTTACTATTATGGGTGTTGGAACAATGAGGGGATGGATTATTTCCTCCATAAGAAAACAAGTGAATCCCCTGTTTCTCTTCTTCCTTGCCTTTTATTCTTCTTTTGTCAACAAGAAAGCCAATCAACCCTCAAGAATCACTTATTGACTCCCTTATGTCTACGAGGCTTCCTTCCTTGATTTTACATTCTCACTTGATAAATGAGCACAAAAACGTTGTCTAAAAGACTATGGATATTGAATATGTATGTGCAAGACACAATTCCTTTGCGTATTTCCCCATTTGTCACATGTCCACTTTCTATTGCCTATGGAGTCATTTGAACGCCCCTCACTTATTACCTCTAATGCCCTTTCTTTTGTACCATGTGTCGCATGGTCATTGGTGGTTCAATGCTCCCTTTTATTCATCTTTTGTCAATGCGAAGGTCCATCAGCCCCCAAGAATCACTTATTGACTCCTTTATGTCTACGAGTCTTTCTTCCTTGTTTTCATGTTATCAAAATTGTCAAATGAGAAAAGAAATGTTGTACAAAAGACTTTATGGATATTGAATGTCTATGTGCAAGACACAACCCCTTTGGCTCTTTCCCCATTTGTCACATGTCAAATTGTTTTGGTTATGGAATCATTTGAATGTTGGGCTCCTCTTATTCCTTCTAATGCCCTTTCTTTTGTGCCTTGTGTCACATGATCATTGGTAGCTCAATGCTCCCTTCAATCCTTGTGAAGGTCTTTGTCTTAATGGTGTGTCTTCTATTGGAGATTTCACATCAATCAGATGGGGTAATCCCTATGTTTTCCTTGTACGAGGAAGATAGTGCCACTAGCCTTGGGACGAGTTACCTAGATTTTTTGTTCAACATCTTAAGGTGTTACCTTATCCTTTATCATCGAGCCTTTTTAGGTGGTCACACCAGCGTTTTTGTGATGTTCCTTCTTTAAGTTCATGCCAACATTTATCATTGAGCCTTTTTTTCGAGTCATGCAAGCCTTCAATTTGGAGTTGTCCCTAAAAATCCCTGGGGTAAAGAGGTCTAAAGCACACCTTCAAAATACTAAGGAAAAAAAGTTTCAAAGCTAAAATTTAACACAAGCTTCAAAGTAAAATTTTTCCTTGTAGAGAGAACATAGTCTTGAGTACTTATCCATTTCATTCTTAATTGGATCCATTATGATCACACTTAAGGAGAGATTAGGAAATAATTATATAGTCTTGTTTCTTTTATGCCAGTTGGGTTTCCTTGATATTTTCCCACTGGGTCGAATCTACCATAATAATAATTGTTCTCTCAAAGAATTTTGAACCTCTATTTTTAATATTGTGTCCTCTAGCTCCTCATGTGCATTTGGTGCAAAATCCTCAATAATATGCATAGCTTATTCTTCTTCTTCTCCATCCAGAAAGGATGGTTGGAACAAGTGTAAATTCACCATATGAAAATACATTTTTCATATATGGAGGAAGTTTCAATTTAGATGCATTATCATTGATCTACTCAATGATTTCAAAATCTTTATATTTCTAAGGCTTCAATTTATTTCCTAGCCCTTGCATCCGCTCTTTATGGGTAAGTTTGTGCTTCACTTGGATCCTCTCAAGTTGTTCTTACACTTCAAGGGAAATTCTTGTGATATTGTTTATAAATTTTCCTACCCTATTTGCATCCATGTGTGTTTCTTTTGTATTCTCCTTATGTTGTCCATAAAAAAATGAAAAGGTGAAGGTGGCAAATAATCATAACAAGCATCAAAAGGATATTTTTGGGTGGAATAATATACAACACTATTCAATAAGCTAACCATTCATCCTAAGTCTTTGGATGTTTTATGTTATAGCCTCCTAACAACAACACCACAGTTAAGTCGAAAACTTTGCTATACAATTGCTTTGGGGATGAAACATAGTTTAATGCTTCAATATAATGTCCATTCTTTCACATAAAATAGTACAAAACTTTGCAAAAATCTATCATGTTGATTATACACAATTAAATATGGGAATCCAAACTTGTACCCATATATTTGAGAAGAACAACTCATTTGCTTCATGAACCTTCATGGTCTTCTTACAAGGAATAACCAAACACATCTGCACAACCATGAACAACTATTCATGCCCTCATTCATCTTTAGAAAACCTTGAACACAATCCATAAAGATGCTTTTCCAAGGTTTTTTTGAACTAGGAATGGCATATATAACCCAAGTTTCCAGTTTACAATATCTACAAATAACACATACTTGAATATATTTTGAAACTTATCCTTGCATCTTAGGCTAGTATACATACCTTTGAAAATTTGTCACTTTCTTAACAACATCGAAATGTCCAACCATATGTGAAATATGGGCTTCTTTGATTAGTAGAGTTCCATTTTCCTATGGTATTCACAACTTGCCAATTTATAGAGTTTCACATCTTAAAGATGATACTTGTTCTCCTCTAAATCAATGTGTGATGTATCCTTTGGTAGTCAAAAGGCCTCCAAAATCAACATATTTTGTATAATCGTCACTCATAATTTCATGGGTAAATGGATCAAGCTATCTAATAAATCCCATAACTATGATTGGGTGGTCTAGACAACATATTACATGGTCATATTTTGTCCTTCTCTTGTGTTTCATAACTAGATGAAATTGCTAAAAAGCCCCTATCCATTTGAAATGCATTGTCCATTGCAACTTGGTCTGGCTCTATGAAACTTATAGTGGTTGATTATTGGTGTGAATTATGGTCTCCTCAAACAGATAAGGTTTCCACTTTATCATTCCTTGTACAAGGGTATATAGTCCCTAATTGTATGTTTGGTAATTCAACATTGCTTCGTGAAACGATTCCAAATGGGTATAAACAAGTATTTTTTCTCAGGTAAGCACTACTCCTATGATGTATCCAATCACATTAGTATCAATTTCAAATCATAGGTGGTTGAATTTGTCAATAATACATCGATGTAGTGATGGAGTGAGCATCCTTTAACAAATTTTATCCCTTTAATCTCCCTCTGCAATCTATGATACACATAATGTTGTAAGTTGACCAAAGTTTTGTTAAGTCATTATCCAACATTGGAGCCAACTCCTTCCTCCTCCAATGAATTGCATATCTTATACATATATATGGTTCTCTTTGCATTCTCTCCCTCGGGTTTTTTCCCCTAATGATTGATCCTCTTTCATATCCAAAACATAAACATTCAACAGTGAACACTATGGAAAATCCGATCTCTCACTCTGCCAATTTTGAACACAGAAGTTTTAAAATTGTAAACATTGAAGTTGTGAACTTCTTGGATCAACTTGATCATTAGTAGCCCCAAGGGTTAGCTCAGTTGGTCAAAATTAGTGCCTCGCCATCAGGAGGTCACAGGGTCCAATCTCCCTGAAGCCCTTGGGGTCAGGCCTTGCTAGTGGGCGGCGGGGCTAGATTCCCTTCGGGGTCAATCGGTCCAGATTTTTCTATGGACGTAGTGCCACCCATTGACCAGGGTGTTCGTGAACCACATCCTAAAAAAAAAACCTTGATCATTAGCCACTTTCAAAACACAAATTTCATCAAGATTTAAAAGAAATCCTTCAAGACCATATTCATTGAGATCTTCCATCTTTAGGATCCTTGCAATGTATTTTGATTGGATAAAATCTACTACATATAGTTCCTCATACTCATTGTATACACACAATTTAGCTTCATTGTTGTATTTAATGTGGATATCAAAGGCATTAAGAGAAAATGTGGGATGTGGTTTTGTGTACCCTTCTTGTAATTGACCACCAAGTTAAATTGTTGGAGAAACACTCTCCAATTAAAGTGCCCTACTCAGCATGCTTTAATGGTCCTTGAATACTCTAGATGCAATATCATCCAAATGGAACACTGACTAAAGTTGGTTATTATTATCTTGTTGTTTGGAAACATTTATTATCTTCATCAAGACAATGCCTTTTGGATATTACTTGGTGGTTTGTGCAATCATGTCCCTCACAATTTTTTACTATGATTGTGAGGATTTTCTACTTTCATTATGGGATTTGGTATGTCTTGTAGATTGGTTGGGATGTGACAATGCTATGTGTATCCATATACAAGGGTGTGCCTTCTTCCACTCAAGGTTTTATGGTGCATAAAACAATAAGCATTCAATTTATGTTGATTAAAACAAAGGGTTTGGGTGAGTTGTTGAGAAAAGTGTTCAGCGCATAAATGCTAAAATCATTTTGACAATTGTCCATAATATGTTATTTCATTAATAAATAGAGAGATGTCAATGAGATTTGGGGTTGATGGTAGAGATGGTGGCATGTCAGGTCACCCACCAATATTCACTTGTTGTAAAACATGAATATATGTTTAAGATCAGTGCAATCTTAGCTAACTTTTATAGAATAGTCCTCCCATATCACAATAGCATTGTCAAACAAAATATATTATGTTAATGACTATCCCTCGAGGGTTGTTTCACTTGTAGAAGCAAGCATGTGGTGGTAATTGACCCCTTTGGGTTAATGGTAATGCTTCTAATTAGTTTAAAAGAGGCACTTAATATAATAAAATAAAACAAAATAAGCTATTTTTGGAGATGGACTCAAGGTTTTGAACTTAAGGTGCATGTGCTTCCTTGTTGCCACTATCCTTTATCATTTCCGCATTTACTATGTATCCCTTATGATTAGTTGGCTTTTGTTGGCCATCACTGGTTGTACTCCCAACCATGGTGCCTTTGAGAGCCCTCACTAGTTTAGTGAGTGCCCATGACACATGGATGATTAAATCTAAATTCTAATATAATATCCATAACTATTTATCTTTAATGATCAAGCGAGCAATGGATACCCAAAAATCTTGTCTCCAAAGCATATTGTGAGGTAAAGATAACAAGTCTAAGGAAATCAATTTTTCTATTTTATTTCAAAATATGAAGTTATATGTCATGTGTCATGTGTATAAACAAAAAGCACTCTCGGGGTGCTTTTTTGGTTGTATTACTCTAGAAGCCATGATTTGCACTTAGATAAAGAAGGTTTTGGGGTTACATCTATGCATTGATAGAGTAATAGTATCTTGATTAGAGGTCATTATTTTTCCTATTTTATTTTCTTAAAGAATCTACATTTAAAGTGCATATCTTTGGTGTCTGGTATGTGTAGAGCCCCTTGGTTTTCATATGCAATTTTGGTCATTCCTCAAATACATTTCTAGGACTTTATGCAACTTTATTTTTCATGATTGTGAGGTTCTTCAACTTTCCCCTTCATAAAACAATTTTCCCCATAGTTGATTTATTTAAAGATTGAAATGTGTGGGATAAGATGTTCAAACACCCCATCCTCAACATCAATATTTTGAATATGATTTTTCTAGGTGTTAAATCCTAGATCATAAGATTCAATATTGTTCATGAATGGCCAAGTCAAACCTCCTCTACCTTCCATCTAACCAAACACCTTAAATCCTCAATCAACACTTCAAGTTAATAACAATAATGGGATGGGATCAAATGTTTCAAAAGAATTCTTAGGAAGAAGAGGCTAGAATCACCTAAAAGGGTCAAGACAATATGTTATTTCTCTTTGCAATACCAACTTCGAACAGACCTATGACCTTTACCTTTGTGAAGGACCTAGTGTGACACTCCCAAAACACTTCCTCTCAAAGTAGTAACAACAGCCTATGCTCTCCACTCCTCTTTGGAACTCCTAAGAGACTTTAGACCCCAAGGAGGCCCAAAATTGAACCCAAAATTAGTACTATGAACTATTATTTAGATCGTGTATTATTTTTGTTGAATTTAATGGTAATAATGTTTTGGATAACATGGTTTCCATCACTATCCTTACCCAATGAAGGTAATAACATGGAATATGAAGGGGAAACATTACATATAAAAATTGGATTTGTGAAGTTCTTGGATCAACTTGATCATTAGCTCCTTTCAAAACAAAATTTTCATCAATATTTTAAAGCAATTCTTCAAGAATATAGTCATTAAGTGCTTCCATCTTTAGGATCCTTGCAAGGTATTTTGATTGGATAAAATCTACCGCATAGACTTCCTCATACTCATTGTATACATGTTGTTGGCCAATGTGTTGTCATTGATGACAACTGATGTCATTTATGTCGAAGGAAGGATGAAAGCTTAAGGATGCTTTGGTTAAAGGGATTGCGTATTTGCTCCTACTTCTAGCCATTCTAAAACAATGAAACAAAATGATTCTCCTCCACTTTGGAGGCATGTGAAAAATAATCGCATATTCTAGCAGGGCGCTCTTGGGAATGGGGGTGCACTCTTTGTCACAACACCTACAATGGCTCTTACACAATAGTGAAGTCACATTTCCCACGTGAAGTGGAAAATGGTGTTGATCTTTGTCTAGGAAAAATAAACCAAAAGGGAAGGGAAAATTTTGAAAACAAGCATAATAATTCTTACTTTAATTTACCAAGGAATGAAGAATTATTCAAGATTCTAGGAGGAAGAGAGATAGAGGAGGGAAAAAGATCAAAGAATAATGACAAGGGTTATTTATGCATGTGCAATCCCATTAAATATGGTTTAGTCTCCTTGGCAATACTTGGCAAAGGTGATTAACACTACCCCTCAAAGCTTTCAAGGGGCTAAACTATGAAAAAGTCTACATTGAACTGCTTAGAAATGAAATTCTACTTAGTGCAAATTTCTTATCACCAATGCATTTTTATAGAATGGCTTAGGAATTTATAGTATATTAAATGGATGGACAAATACAAGACAAAGGTCATTGTTTAATGACATTCCTCTTTACCAAAAAGATTAATGTTTCTAAAGGTCAAGGATTTTCTAGGTGAGGTAAAAGATAATCATTTCATAGTTAATACTTTAATTAGTCATTGAGAAAGTAGGTCCCTCAAATGTGGTGCAAATTATCACAGGGGATGTGCCTATTTGTGAAGTTGCATGGTTGATTGTTAAGAGTCAACACAATCACATATATTGGACTCTTTGCATAGACCATACTTTAAACTTGATTTTGGTAAGGTTCAAGGCTAAAATACCATGGATTAAGAAACCCACCAGGGAGGTGAGAGAATTTATAAAATTCTTCACCAATCACCATCCTTTTAAAGTAACTTTTCAAGTACTCCAAGTTGGATTTGTTGAGACAACATATGCCTCAAACATAATCATGTCACGTTGCATTGTAGATGCAAATATAGTCTCTATGTTGGTGAGTGAGATTTTCTTTACTGTGAGACAATTAAATTGAAATAAGGAGCTATAGTGTGTATACTCTTGATTGATTAGGATTTCATAAGCATATTGACTTCTTGCTGAAGTTCACAACATTAGTGCTTAATATTTTTCAAAATGCAAACATCGACAAGCCTTGCTTGGGAGATGTTTACGATTGCATGGCTACCATGGATGAGAAAATCATGGAAATCATTTTGTAAAAGGAATTCATGCTTTTAATTCTAAATGGAAGTTTTGATCTATAATCACTTAGCCTATGATCAAGACAATTAACCAGTAAATACCTCTATTCAATGATTTTAATGTAGGAATAACAACAATAATAATTATATTATGTCTTAAATTATTTATTGTACACATTTCATCTCTTTGTATTAGTTTGTTGCGCATACCTCTATCACTATAAATTTCATGTAAATAATAAATTGCAATGAAAACACCATTAACATACTTAATAACACAATATATTTACATTGGAGAACCCAACATGGGAAAACTCTAGCAATGAAATGGCAATGTGTTGTGCTTCCAATTTATGTGAGGAATAAATACACATATAAAGGCACATATCAGGGTTTTTCTTAATGCGAGTCTCATATACATTGATGTCATTTACCTTCCTTTGCTTTGTACAATGTTATTTCCATGAACCACTCTTCTCTTGGTATTTTATCTATAACAATCTCTTTGTTTGCACTTCTTTACTATTATGGGTGTTGGAACAATGAGGGAATGGATTATGTCCTCCCTAAGAAAACAAGTGAATCCCCTGTTTCTCTTCTTCCTTGCCTTTTATTCTTCTTTTATCAACAAGAAAGCCAATCAACCCTCAAGAATCACTTATTGACTCCCTTATGTCTACGAGGTTTCCTTCCTTGATTTTACATTCTCACTTGTTGGATGAACACATAAACATTTTCTAAAAGACTATGGATATTGAATATGTATGTGCAAGACACAATTCCTTTGGGTATTTCCCCATTTGTCACATGTCCACTTGCTATTGCCTATGGAGTCATTTGAACGCCCCTCACTTATTACCTCTAATGACCTTTCTTTTGTGCCATGTGTCACATGGTCATTGGTGGTTCAATGCTCCCTTTTATTCATGTTTTGTCAATGCAAAGGCCAATCAACCCCCAAAAATTACTTATTGACTCCCTTATGTCTATGAGTCTTTCTTCCTTGTTTTCATGTTCTCAAAATTTCCAAATGAGAAAAGAAATGTTGTACAAAAGACTTTATGGATATTGAATGTTTATGTGCAAGATACAACCCCTTTGGCTCTTTCCCCATTTGTCACATGTCAACTTGTTTTTGGCTATGGAGTCATTTGAACGTTGGGCTCCTCTTATTCCTTCTGATGCCCTTTCTTTTGTGCCTTGTGTCACATGGTCATTGGTAGCTCAATGCTCCCTTTAATCCTTGTGAAGGTCTTTGTCTTAATGGTGTGTCTTCTATTGGAGATTTCACATCAATCATATGGGGTAATCCCTATGTTTTCCTTGTATGAGGAAGATAGTGCCACCTAGCCTTGGGATGAGTTACCTAGATTTTTTGTTTAACATCTTAAGTTGTTACCTTATCCTTTATCATCGAGCCTTTTTATGTGGTCACACCAACTTTTTTGTGATGTGCCTTCTTTAAGGTCATGCCAACATTTATCATTGAGCCTTTTTTCGAGTCATGCAAGGCTTCAATTTGGATTTGTCCCTAAAAATCCCAGGGTAAAGAGGCCTCAAGCACACCTTCAAAATACTAAGCAAACAAAGTTTCAAAGCTAAAAATTAACACAAGATTCAAAGTAAAAAAATTCCTTGTAGAGAGAACATAGTCTTGAGTACTTATCCATTTCATTCTTAATTGGATCCATTAGGATCAAACTTAAGGAGAGATTAGGAAATAATTATATATTCTTGTTTCTTTCATGCCAGTTGGGTTTCCTTGATGTTTTCCCACTGGGTCGAATCTATCATAATAATAATTGTTCTCTCAAAGAATTGATGTGTATGAATGATGAAACTATGAATTACGAGGTTATGATGTGGGAAATATAATATGGGAATTGTGTTCTCAAGGTTAAATGTTCAAATATTGGATGTGATAGCTATAGGGCTAAGAACTGAGACTTTACTTGATATTTATCCTTCTTATTCTGGAGGCAAAGTATTATGCAAGACAAATGGTAGATCTTGTATTTGAAGGTTGATGGTAGACTTATACTTGTTCATAATCTGAGTTATATCTTTCATACAAGTCAAGTATGTGTTATGAATGTTATTGTAATAGGGCCAAGTGCTATTTTCATTTTGTAATTTGGGTCTTCTTAAAGAACACATCGAAATGAATGTCGCTTATAAAGTCTAGTTTGTTGTCATGTTTGAGCAATGAATAGTGTTGTATTTTTGAGTTATAAAGTCTACTTTTTAATTTTGAGTATTGAAGTAATGCATACCTGGAACTTGCTACCTCATTTATAATGTTGAGATCATGCCAATCAAGTATGTTGTCCATGATGGTTAAGCATATGAAATATACTATTGTCCATGATCATGAATTTTATTATGAAGTCTGAATGTGAAGTCTGCTAAAAATAAAAGTTTGTTGTATTGAAGTATGAGTAATGAACTTTTGTTGAGTATGAAGTATGGTGTTGGGTCAATTGTTGATTTGAATTGGGGTGTTTCTGAGCAAAGAGGAAATTATGATATGAAGTTAATGCTTGTGGATCCAATGTGAAAATGTTATGAAAGGGAGGTCTAGTGAGATTTGGGGGTCGGTGCCTCCAACAGGTTGGTGCCTACAAATTGATTGAGGAGGTTGGTGCTTCCTTTAGGTTGGAGCATGTAAAATAGCAGGGAGTTGGTGCTTCCTTCAAGTTGGAGCCTATAAAACATTAGGGAATTGGTGCTTCCTTCAGGTTAAAACCTGTAAAATATCAAGGAGTTGGTGCTTCCTTCATGTTGAATCCTATAAATATCAACAAGTTGATTCTTGCATATTTCTGACGTTGGTGCCTCAATCAAGTTGTATCCTAAACCAGGTTGGTGCCTACAATTTAGTTAAATGGGATCAGTGTCTCCTTTTGGTTGGTGCAAGTAAACTATTGTAATAAAAGATTTAAGAAGAAGATAAGAATATTTTTGGTTTTCTGCTACAAGGGTTTCCACGTATATCTGTTGTCCTTGTGTATTCATGTGATGATTGATTCTATTGATTTATTGTTACGTTTTTAGTTATGATGAATTGTTTATTTTATTTTAATTGATTATTACACTGATTCACTGCCCCCTCTCAGTGTAATCATAATTCCAACACATGAAATTTATCTCCATTGTCATAGTTAACATAGATATCAAAGGTCTTAATTGAAAATGTGTGATGTGGTTTTTTGTATCCTTATTATAATTGATCACCAAGTTAAATTGTTGTAGAAACACCCTCCAATTAAAGTGCCACATTCATCATTCTTCAGTGGTCCTTGAATATTGTGGATGTGATATCATCCAAATAGGACCAATGAATAAAGTTGGTTATTATTGATTTCTTTTTGGAAAAAAATATTATCTTTATTGATACAATGGCCTTTGGATATTACTTGGTGGCTTCTACAATCATGTCACTCACATTTTTTTACTATGATTATGAGATTTTTCTACTTTCATTATGGGATTTGATATGTCCTATAGACTGGTGGGGATGTGACAATGTTATGTGTATCCATATGCAAGGGTGTGTCTTCTTCCACTCAATAACAAGTGTTAAATTTATGTTGATTCAAACAAAGGGGTTCGGTGAGTTGTTGCAAAAAATGTTGAATTTATGTTGACTCGTGTAAAGTTGTATAGTGCATAATGCTCAAATCATTTTTACAATTGTACATAACATGTTATTTCATTAATAAATAGAGTAATGTCAATGGGATTTGGGGTTGATGGTGGAGATGGTGGCATGAAAGGTTACCCACAAATATTCACTTGCTACAAAACACAAATATATAATTAAGATTGGTGCAATTCTTAGGTGACAATAATAGAATAGTCCACCCATATTGTAGTAGTGTAGTCAAACAAAATGTTAATGGCTAATCCCTTGAGGGTTTTTTCAATTGTAGAAGCAAGCTTGTTGTGGTTATCTACCTCTTTAAGTCAATGGTAATGCTTATAATTAGTTTAAAGGAGGCACTTAATAAAATAAAATAAAATAACCTATTTTTTGTGATGGGCTATAGGTTTTAAACTTAAGGTGCATGTGCTTCCTTGTTGTTACGACTCTTTCCACATTTACTATGTATCCCTTGTGATTAGTTGGATTTTTTTTGGACATTATTGGTTGTACCCCCGGACATGGGGCCTTTGAGAGCCCTCAATGGTTTAGTCATATCCCATGAAACATGAATAATTAGATCTGAATTCTAGTCTAATATCTGTAGCAATTTATCTTTAGCGATCGAGTGAGTAATGACTACCCCAAAAACTTGTCTCCAAAGCATATCATGAGCTAAAGATAACAACTCTAGGAAAATTATTTTTGATATTTTATTTCAAATTATGAAGTTATATGTCACGTATAAACGAAAAACACTCTTTGGGTACTTTTTTCGTCATATTATTGTAGAAGCCATGGTTTGTAATTGGATGAAGAAGGTTTTGGGGTTACATCTATGGCATTGATAAACTAATAGAACCTTGACCAAAGGATTTTTTTATTTTTATATTTTATTTTCATAAAGACTCCACATGTAAATTCATTACTTCTTGTGACTCCTATGTTTGTACAAATTCCCTTGTTGTGTTCTTCTATTGGTTCAAGGATTTCTTGGTTGAGAAAAATGCACATATTTGGTGCCTTGTATGTGTAGAGTCCCTTGATTTTCCTATGCAGTTTTGGTCATTCCTCAAATTCATTTCTAGGACTCTATGCAGCTTTATTTTACATGACTATGAAAGGCTCTTCAACTTTCTCCTTCATAAAACATTTTTCCTAAAACAATAGTTGATTTATTTAAAGAATGAAATAATTTTCATATATATATATATATATATATATATATATATATATATATATATATATATATATAGATATATATATATATATATATATACACATATACGGGATATGAAGTTCAAACACCCCATCCTCCACATTAATATTTTCAATATGATTTTTTCTAGGTGTCAAATCCTAGACCACAAGATTCAATGTTTTGCTTGAATGACCAAGTCCAACCTACTCTAGCCTCCATCTGACCAAGCACCTCAAGTGACTCAATCTTAATCAATCCTTCAAGTTAATAACAATAATGAGGGATAGGATCAACTGGTTCAAAAGATCTCTTAGGAAAAAAAGTCTACAACCTAGAAGGATCAATACAATACGCTGTTTCTCTTTTCCATTATAACTTCAAACAAACCTATAGCCTTAATCTTTGTGAAGGACCTAGTGCGACACTCCCAAAACACTTTCTCTGAAGGTAGTAACAAGAGTGCATGCTCTCCATTCCCCTTTGAAACTCCTAATATTCTTTAGACACTAAGGAGGCCCAAAATTGAACCCAAAATTAGTACTATCCACAATCATTTAGATCATGTATTATTTTTGTTGAATTGAATGGTACTATTGTTTGGATAACATGGTTTCCATCACTATCCTTTCCAATTGAAGGCAATTACATGGAATATCAAGGGGATTAATGACCCTTGTAGAAAAATTATGGTATGAAAGATTAGGATTATGTTTGAAATCTTAATGAAGTTAAGGTTTTGTTTTTCTTTCGAAGATCTCTTTGAATTACTTCAGGAGAAACACAATTCTTTTTTTCTTGTACACGTGAAGGAAGGGGAGGTGTAGGGACCCATGTTTCTTCCCAACTAGTTGTTGTTGCTATGGATTGGGGAATTGAATCCATGTAGAGTACTAGAATTTAATGATAGGCTCCATGATCAACCTAATAATTATCCATGAACAAAAGAAACAAGGGTTGTGGGTAGCTTAGTCTATGTCATTTAGATAACTTGAAAAATAAAGTAGTACACTTTTCCTTTAGCTTGTAGTTGAATAAAAAAAATGAACTATGCAATACTTAATAGTACTAGATGAAATTCACGTATGCATCATACATCATAAGGTCACAATGACTTTAGATTGAGAAAATTTTCAGGAATCACAAAGTAGTTATGTGTGGAGACAATCTCAACTTATGATAATGTTTATACATAGTGAGATAACTACATTATACATATATACAAATGGAATTAACGAGAACACAAAGGTGCATCACTGCTCTAAGAATTAGTCCATCTTCACCAAAAAATCTTTGAATAGATCCAACACTACCATACACTAGGTTATGAATAAATTTTATTGTTTAATCTTGGATCAACTCCTTAATATATAAAACAGAGAACAAAACCCAAATATGGAAATGACTTCTTAGGTATATATTTTGTAATAGATAAGATAAATGAAATTAGTTGCAATATGAATACAATCACTTCGAAAGATATAAACCCTAATCATAATTTATGTAGGTACCACGTATAGTTAATTGTTGCAAATATATTCTTTATAATACATAAAAGATGCAATGGCATACACACATTAACATAGAAATTTTACCTTGGAAACCCAAACTAGGAAAACCAGAAAGATTTTTAAATATATTCTTTTTTACAATATTATAATACAACACACACACACATACATATGTATAGTTGCATCCATAAATCACTAATCCATTTACCCTAGATTTGAATACAACATTAGTTCCTTAACTAGAATTACAAAACCATGGGATAAACCATCATGCACCACAAAACCACTAAAAGTGAACATTGTGCGTTAAA
This sequence comes from Pinus tabuliformis, assembly GCA_031772625.1. Lineage (NCBI taxonomy): Eukaryota > Viridiplantae > Streptophyta > Pinopsida > Pinales > Pinaceae > Pinus > Pinus tabuliformis. Next base: position 1,356,893,108 of record CM062805.1, read on the forward strand.
AATGGCCAAAAAAACCTCCCAGTTTTTTTTTTCAAGGTGTTTCCTTCAAGATTTGTTGCAACCAACGCAATGTACTATGTGTGGGAATAACCATGCAAATATTATAACACATACCAAATATTCTCCCACTTGTTATTTTCTTTGCATACATGGGGTCACAAGAGTAACACATTATCAACAATCCAAGGCAATAATATATTTTTTTTTCTCTACACCAAGAGAGCTTCTCAATGTTCATAGATTTTTTTAATGAATCTGAAACATTCTTCAAAGTGTCCAGCTTTTCTAGTAGAATTTTCTTGTCTTCAATCATATCTCTCACAAAGTCGTTATGAACATTGATATTCATTATCTTCAAATGATACGTTAGTTTCTTCACCAGAAAGATTGCACTCTAACCATCACAACCTATCCTTACAACTTGTCGTACCAACCCAATACCTTAACACAATCTCTCTAACCATACTACTTCCTTGCTTGAATAAGTGGCTGCGATGTATTCAACTTTTGTGATTGAGAGTGCCACTATAGACTTTCTCTTTCTTATCCAACTAATTTCTCCTCCAAATATATTAAACACATCCACGTGTAGATCTTCTATGATCTAGCTCTCAAACCTAGTATGCATCAACAAATCCATGTGTGTTCAACACTCTATACAATCTTGATATTCCTTGGTAGTACAATCCATAACAATTTGTGCCATGAAAATACCTAAAAACCCTCTTTACTGTTGTCCAATTCTCCTTTCTTGGTTTTGACATACACCCGCTCAATATTCTCACTACATGTGCAATGTATAGTCTATTATGTTCCATTGCATACATTAAACTTCCCACTGCATTGGCATATGGAACATGCGACATTTCCTCTTCCTCTTCTTGTGTCTTGGGACATTGATATATAAATAATTTTACAACTACATGAATAGGGACCTTTACCAGTTTACATTCCTATATATTAAACCTCTATAATATTATCTTGACATACTTCCTCCAATTTAACTGATCTGAAAATGAGATCTTAAACCAATATTAAGGTATTACAAACTCATGTGCGGGAATGCCTATATTACTTAATATAGATCGAAAAGATTGCGAATAATATAGACAATGCACAGTTATAAAACATAATAAACACACACATCAACACAAAAAATAATCAAGGAGTTCACCAGACTTCCTGGCTACGTCTCCTGGTCCAACTTTCAGTGTCGACCTCTATATTATGTCTTCAAGAGTAGATTATTACAAATGTGAGCTCAAACCGAGTCTCAACACAACAATGACAAAACAAGGATTTACTTGAAATCCTCAAGTCTGCAAGAGTACACAGACTCTCCCTCTTGCTATTTGTCTTCTTCTTTCTCTTGCTCTCTGTCTCTGAGCAACTGCCTCTTCTGTCTCTCCAATTGAATGGCTTTTTAAGCCTATTGGCACTGTCGGTTTTCATCCCTTTCTCGGGCTTTCTGGCTCCCGGCCCCTGTCCGTTCATCTCCCTTTTGAGCGTTAAACAATCATTGTAAAACGCTGAAGGTATGGTGGCCACCTGTTTGTAACAGAAAGGACCACTAGGGCGGGTGAAATCCCAAAAAGTCGTTTCTCTATTTACACAGAGAAATACATAGAAAACATAGAAAAATCTGTTAAAACACTTTCTATCGGACTTCAAATAATATCCAATTGCGTCCATAATCCCTATCGGGTTCGTGTTATATCGTTGTCGCAGGCCCCTTTGTATTTCACACCATTGATCTGCCTGATCTCTGATCCAATGGCTGACATCCATTTCAGGTGGCTAATGTGCACAGAGATTACCCGCCCGAAAAGGTGGTTTTCTCTCTCCTGCGGGGTGCTACGTGTTGGCCGGTGTATGGAATCGGGTGGAGCCCGTCCAATACCACTTACCACCTGAGGCCCACTCGAAATCCCGCTTACCACGGAACTCAAATAACATAAAGCCGCATCTATAAATCTTTCAGGTCCGACTTTATCGCTTCGGGTCATTTCCTTTTGTATTTCGGTTTTATAACGGAAATGCGCTAATACACAGAAAAAGCTCGACAAACACTTTTATATTGGAACTCAAAATTTATAGGGCTACTTTTATAAACCCCGTTGGGTCCGCCTTTATCGCTATCGCAAGTCACATGTTGCATAGGCCCCGCTCCTTTGTATTGCTTCAATGCGATATCGCAATCAGCGATCACATATCGCAATGTCTTCAGTCCCCGGTAAGTCCTTCCCTTGTGTTATAGTGATGTGATATTGCGAGTTGATCTGGGTCGTTGATTTGCGCGCTCGATCAACGGTCCTTGTTAAATCGCGCTAATCACTATCGCGATTTCCATAGGGCTGCCTACGATACACTCCACCGACTGTGATATCGTTGATCTGATCTGGACCGTTGATCGGTCCGATCCGACGGTTCCTGTGCAGCGTTATTTCCACCTTCACTTAGCTCTGTTTTTTGCCATTCTTTCACTGTTTTCCCTTGCGATAGTGTTTCTGATAGTTAATATACATGAAGACTTAGAGGTTTTAAGATCCATTTTGGGTCACGCCTTCCCAATGAAAAGCTTTTGGACCACCAAAAGTTGGTTTTTAGGCATCGATCAAGTGAGGATACAGTTCCCTCACCTATCCAGTTTCTATCCATCGTGCCTTGGTTGGATTTGAACGATTGAGCCCTACTCTTAGGTACTCAACATCTCCTCGACGCGTAATTCTCACCTTCCTGTCTAGAACTGTGTCTTCCTGTAACTCATTGAGATATTCAGGCAATAGATCCTCAATAGAAGGCAACTGAATTTGCTCTTCAGGATCTTCAATCAATGAAGGTTCATACAATCTCAAGTTTTCTGCATTAACGACTGAATAGATCTGCATATAAGCTAGTAAATCAAGGCAAAAATCATTTTCACCAATTTTATCAAGTATCTTGAAAGGTCCATACCTTATTGGTTTTAGCTTCTTACCTTCACCTTGCATTCTGTCTTTGCTGATGTACAACCAGACTTGATCACCAACTTGGAAACTATGCTCAACCCGATGCTTGTCATGTCTTGCCTTGTACTTGGCTTGACTTCTTTCCAGCTGTTCTTGTACTGCCTAGTGAATTTCTTGGATTTGTTCAATGAACTTGGTTGCTTTGTCCACATCACTGTGTCCATCAACTACTATGTCTTTACCAAAGACAAAATCCAAGGGAGACTTTGGTATAAAACGAAAACAAGTCTCAAAAGGAGATCTCTGAGTAGAAGAGTGCTTGGCACAGTTGTAAGCATGTTGCACATAACACAAATGCTCATCCCAAAGCTTGGGATGCTTGCTACAATAGCCTCTGAGCAACTGGATCACTATCCTGTTTACCACTTCTGTTTGACCATATGTTTGTGGATGAAATGCTGTGCTCTTCTTCAACCTGGTGTCCATCAACTCCCATAAACTTGACCAAAACTTCCCAACAAATCGAGAATCTTGATCAGATACAATAGAAGTGGGTAAACCAAAATGAACCCATACATTTTGAAAGAACAAATTTGCTGTTTGTTCAATTGTAACCTACTTGTTACAAGGTATCAAAATACACATTTTACTGAACCTATCCACAACAACATACAAATAATCATGACCTTTTCTAGATTTTGGCAATCCCCCAACAAAGTCCATGGAAACACTTTCCCAAGGATGAGAAGGAATTGGAAGTGGAGTGTACAAGCCTAATTTTCTATTACTGGGCTTGCTTGTAGCACACATAGCACACCCTTTGATATATCTAGAAACTGTCTCATGCATTCTGGGCCAATAACAGAACCTCTGCAATTGTGCAACTGTTTTACTTACACCAAAATGACCTGATATTAGAGAAGTATGTGCTTCTCGAATTATGTTAACTCTTTTAGTTTGTGGAATGCATAACTTTCCCAAATGATATAAGAGTTGGTCCTTTACATAATAATCCAATTCTTCTACTTGCTTGCCATGACTTAAAGTTGCATATACATCTTTAAAATCTACATCTTGAGCATATTGTTCAATGTAGCTTTCATGCATTACTGAGTTATGCTTAAGTATAGTAGATGCATTTATGATTGGTCTTGATAACATGTCTGCAACCTTATTGTGTATGCCCTTCCTATATCTGATGACAAGATGAAATTGCTGTAGAAAACCCATCCACCTATAATGTCTTGATTGCTGCAATTTAGTTTGTGAGTGTAAATATTGAAGTGGTTAATGATATGTGTGTATGATTGTTTCCTTACCCATTAGGTAAATTTTCCACTTTTTCACACTTTGTACTAATGCATACAATTCTTTATCATATGTGGGATAATTAACTACTGTAGAAGTAAATTTCTCAGAATGATAACATATGGGTTTTTAGTGTTGCATCAACACTGCTCCCATGGCATAGTCACTGGCATCTGTCTCAATCTCAAATGGATGTTGAAGATCTAACAGTGCTAGTACTGGTGCTGTACTGATTTTCTCTTTTAAGGTGTCGAAGGCTTTCTGCTGTTTGCCCCTCCGCTGAAACACTTGTTTCAATCCTGTTAAAGCATGTAATGGAGCTGCAATCAAAGAAAAGTTAGCAATAAACTTTCTCCAATATTGTGCTGCCCCTAGGAAACTTCTAACCTCTGTAGCAGATTTGGGTTTAGGCCAGTTTACAATGACTTAAACCTTAGAGGGATCTATCTTCAATTCACCACCCCCTACAATATGACCCAAATAATTTAAGGATGTTCTGCCAAATTCACATTTTGAAAGTTTTACATAGAGATTTTCTCTTTTTAAAACATCTAAAGTCTGCTTTACATGCTTTACATGGTCTTCCCATGTCTTACTGAAAACAAGAATGTCATCTAAATAAACAATTACAAAATCATCAATAAAAGGTCTGAGTACATCATTCATAACTCTCATAAATGTAGCAGTAGCATTAGTTAATCCAAAAGGCATAACCAACCATTCATACAGTCCTTTCTTTGTCTTGAAAGCAGTCTTCCATGCATCCTGTTCTGCAACTCTGACCTGATGATAGCCATTTCACAAGTCTAACTTAGAAAAGTAAACTGCTTCTTTAAATTGATCTAATAGATCATCAATACAAGGAAGAGGATAACGATTCTTGATCGTTATTTTATTCAGCGCTCTATAATCAATGCACATTCTCGACGATCCATGTTTCTTTCTCACTAGCACGATTGGAGATCCACATGGTGATGTGCTTGGTCATATAAACCCTTTTTCGAACAACTCCTGTACCTGCTTCTTTATCTCTGCATTCTCTAAAGCTGACAACCTACACATTCCAATGTTAGGTAATGGAGCATCTTGATGCAAACAAATATCATGTACTATTTCTTGCTTCGGTGGCAGAACTTTAGGTTCTTGAAATAGAACATCATACTCTGAAACAAATTTAACTAAATCAACTTTCTGTTTAGAATCATAGCCTTCAAATGCATTGGATTTTTCAAGATCCTTTGCCTTCACAACCATTAGTAAAAACTGCTTACTTGAATTCACAATTCTTTTCATCTATCCTGAGTTTATGAGAGAATAGTTATTTTTGAGTTTATGAGCTCTTACAATATATTCCATTCCATCTTTAGTGAGTTGATACTTATTTTCAGCGCTATAGAAAATAGCTTTCCTATCATACAAGTATGGACTTCCCAAAAAAATACCACATATATCTAATGGAACTATATCTAACTCAACCTCATCTACACATGTTGATCCAATAGCAAACCTAAGTTTACATTGTCTCGTTACTTGTATCTTTGTTTTATCACACACCCAACCTAATGGATATGGCTTCTCATGAGGTTTTGTTTGTAATCCCAACTTCTTTACAATTGTTTCAGAAATCAAATTTACTTGTGATCCACTATCAAATAAAGTATCAATCTTATTATGCTTGGAAATTACTCTAATATGAAAAAGCTCATTTCTTTCCCTCTCATTACTTTCATTAGCAACAGATTGTGCAAAATTACTTGTGGATGCTTTAGAATCCTTACCTTTAATACCTGTGGCTATAATTGTTGTTTCATCGCCTGAATCTGATCCCAAGTCCTTCTGAATAGCTGCAACATTCTTTCTCTCCTTACCACCGAACTTCTTAGGTCTCCGTTCAGGATGCAAAGACCAGCAGTGTGCCTCATCATGTCCTTCTTTCTTGTAATGAGTGCATGTAGGTTTATCCTTCTTTATAGTCTTTGCTTTCCTCTCCTTCCATTTCAGTTTCTTCTTTTCCTTGTTCTTGCTTACATAATATTTAGATGTTCCCCCAATCTCTCGGTTTACATTCTTACCTCTAGCTTCTAGATGTGTGGCTTGAACTGATACATCATCTAAGCTAGTGGGATTAAACATGAGAATAGTATGCTTTAAATAACTATGAAGACCACCTATATACTTCAATAAAGTCTCAGGTGAGTCCAAGGATATTCCTAGAGTTAAAGCTCTTTTCCTGAATTCCTGAGTATAACTTTGTACACTCTTAACCTTCAACTGGTGAAGAGTTTGCCAACTCATCATTTCCTACTACATGTAAGCTAAAGGATAGAATTGCTTTTTGATAGCAGAAACAAATTCATTCCAGGTAGAAATGATTTTACCATGTTTTTGCAGATCAGCTTGTGTCTTGCCTTCCCACCGTACTAGTGCAGTTCCTCCAAGTCGAAGGCTAGCCAGCTGAATCTTCTTCCTTTCTGAATCGATATTCTGCACCCTGCAATATACATCAATATGTCTTATCCAATTATCTAGCTTCTCTGCATTTAGTTCTCCATCATAAATTGGAAAATCAAACTTCACATCTAATTTAATCAAAGAAGTTTTCTTCTTTTTCTTATCAGGGCTAGTTTTATGCGAAGAAGATGATGAGGATGATGAAGGTGATGATGGAGGAGATGGTGGAGGAGGAATTTCCCCTTTCCTTTTGCCTTCTGGAGGGGCAATTAGAAAAGGTTCCTCTGCTCCTTTGTCTAGTTTAGGTGTTGAAATGCTTTCACCTTGACCTTTCTTAAATTCCAGATACATCTCTTCCACCATGGCTTGCATGGCCTTAAAACTTTCTATAAATTGAGATTCTGATCCCAGTGGAGTTTCTTCTGCCATTCTCCTCTGAGAATAGACTCTTCCAATCTCTGGATTAGCCTCAACAAGTTCTCCTTATCCTAGTCTGAGCTTTAATCTAGTTAGCATTCAAAATCTAGCACAAGCTTGTCTAACCTTGACAAAACCTTAAGCTTTGATACCACTTGATCTGAAAATGAGATCTTAAATCATTATTAAGGTATTACAGACTCATGTGTAGGAATGCCTATATTACTTAGTGAAACGGATCGAAAAGATTGCGCATAATATAGACAATGAGCAGTTATAAAACATAATAAACACACACATCAACACAACAAATAATCAAGGAGTTCACTAGACTTCCTGGCTACGTCTCCTAGTCTAGCTTTCAGTGTCGACCTCTATATTATGTCTTCAAGAGCAGATTATTACAAGTGTGAGCTCAAACCGAGTCTCAACACAACAGTGACAAAACAACAGGGATTTACTTGAAATCCTCAAGTTTACAAGAGTACACAGACTCTCCCTCTTGCTCTCTGTCTTTTGTTTTCTCTTGCTCTCTATCTCTGAGCAACTGCCTCTTCTATCTCTGCCATTGAATGGCTTTTAAGCCTATTGGCACTGTCAGTTTGCATTCCTTTCTCGAGCTTTCTGGCTCCCGGCCCCTGTCCGTTCATCTCCCTTTCGAGCATTAAACAATCATTGTAAAACGCTGAAGGTATGGTGGCCACCTATTTGTAACGGAAAGGACCACTGGCGCGGGTGAAATCCCAAAAAGTCGTTTCTCTGTTTACACAGAGAAATACACAGAAAACATAGAAAAATCTGTCAAAACACTTTCTATCGGACTTCAAATAATATCCAATCGCGTCCATAATCCCTATCGGGTCCGTGTTATATCGCTGTCACAAGCCCCTTTGTATTTCACACCGTTGATCTGCCTGATCTTCGATCCAACGACTGACATCCATTTCGGGTGGCTTATGTGCATGGGGATTACCCGCTCGAAAAGGCAGTTTTCTCTCTCTTGTGGGGTGCTACGTGTTGGCCGGTGCATGAAATCGGGTGAAGCTCGTCCAATACCACTTACCACCTGAGGCCCACTCAAAATCCTGCTTACCACGGAACTCAAATAACATAAAGCCGCATCTATAAATCTTTCGGGTCTGGCTTTATCGCTTGGGGTCATTTCCTTTTGTATTTCGGTTTTATAACGGAAATGTGTTAATACACAGAAAAATCCCGAAAAACACCTTTATTTCGGAACTCAAAATTTATAGGGTTGCTTTTATAAACCATGCTGGGTCTGCCTTTAACGCTATCACAAGTTGCATGTTGCATAGGCCCCGCTCCTTTGTATTTCTCCGATGCGATATCGTGATCGACGATCGCATATCACAATGTCTTGAGTCCCTGATAAATCCTTCCCTTGTGTTATAGCGATGTGATATTGTGAGTTGATCTGGGCCGTTGATCTGCGCACTTGATCAACGGTCCTCGTTAAATCGCGCTAATTGCTATCATGATTTCCATAGGGTCGCCTCCGATACACTTCGCTGACTGCGATATCACTGATCTAATCTAGACCGTTGATTAGTCTGATCCAACGACTCCTGTGCAATGTTACTTCCACCTTTGCTTAGCTCTGTTTTCCGCCATTCTTTCACTGTTTTCCCTTGCGATAGTGTTTCCGATAGTTAATATACATGAAGACTTAGAGGTTTTAGGATCCATTTTGGATCATTAACCAAAGTTTCCTCTTTAACGGATCTCTTTTAATTTCCATGCCCAAAATGAAACTTGCAGCACTAAGATAATTTATGTAAAATTTAGAGGACAACAAAGTTTTCATTTCATGGATGATTTCCTTGCAATTTCCAATTAACAACATATCATCCACATATAAGACCAAATAGATAATATGATCACCAACTAATTTTAAATATGCACAAGGATCTGCTTTGTTCCTTGGGTAGCCAAGTTCCAATATATAAGTACTAATTTTTTATACCACATCCTCGGTGATTACTTTAAACTATATAGAGAGTTTTCCATCCTACATATTAACTCTTTATTTCCGTCCATCATAAAGCCTTCTCGTTGCTTCATATAGATTTCTTCTTACAGATATCCATGTAGGAATGTTGTCTTCACTTCCATATGCTCTATGTCAAAATAAAAAACAACAATGATATATATAATAAAAGTTCATTGTAACGACCAAAAGTCGTATACATAGCAGAAATATTAAAATACTTCATAGACAAAGACATCCATCGTAGGATAGTAATTGTAAATTGTATGTTGTATAAATAATTGATGTAGGATGATACAAATGAGAATGAGGGTCGTGTATATATAGCCAGGTAAGTACCCTTTCACTAATGGTTTTTTTTTTTGTATGTAAGGTAGTTCCATTCTTTCTATTCACATTAAACATAAAGGCCAGATACACAGTTATGGTGGCCTCAACCTGCCCCTAGGGGAAACCAGGTATGTTGGCCACCTCAGTGTACTGTAGGCATTCCAAAACCAAAATTTGATAATTCAGTCCATATTGGCAATATATACATAACATCTAAAATTACTTAATAAGCTTCTATTCAACATAAAGCAGTAGTCGTAAAGAAACAAAAAACCTCCAATGTATCGTCCTCCGCATCAGGCATTTCTGGTTCCAGTATCTTTGTCTGTTTCCATGGAGAAATTCGCATGATCTTCCTGGCTTGGGAACACCCTTGCTATCCTGGACAGGGTTTGAGATATCTCCGCCAGCTTATTGTTCTGGTTGATCATAATGGTTTGGAAATTTTTCATTTCCTTCTGTACGTTTGGTATTCCATTGGCAATTTCAGCCATTTCTTTAGCAACTTGTTCCAGGGCCTTTGCCAAAAGACTCTTCAAAACCCAATAGATGTGCAGGGACCTTCGATATAGCGTCTGTCTACCCCTTGTATTGCCAGGGTCACTTACTATAGCAGCCCATTCTTCAGTTTCCGAGCCCGACTGTTCTTCTAGGACTCTTTCCTCCAGATTTTGAATTATACGACGAATGCCTTCGTCCGTTTCTTCTTGGTAAGCACGGGCTGCTTCTTGGCCAACAGTCTGGGCAGACCGCCTCCCTCTGCGTTGGTTCTCGGGTTCTTCCACAGGCCTGTCACCCTGGTTACTTTGTCTCGGACGACCCCTTCCTCCTCGACCATGCCTTCGACCCTGTCGAGCCATCCTGGCTTCTACCTCCTCCTGTTCACATGCATCAATCACAGGTGTTAGATTTACAACAATTTCATTCTCCTCATCATTAACCACATGAATTTTTGGTATTTCCCTTCTCCTACTACACTCCCCTTCCATTTTTATGCTCTGCTCTTGATAACCCTTTCCCGAGTTCAAGGGATGAAGCATTCCCTCTGTCATGCGGATCAGGTACAGCTTTAAGGGGTCCATCGGCAAATCACCGGTGTCTATCTCTCCCTTAATCTCAGCCATGGGTATCATATTCTGGTTTTCCCCATTATTTCTCAACCTCTGCCTCTGACTGTAGTTTCTCCCTCCACCCTGGGACCTCTCCAGGTGGTCTTCATACTGCGAAACATGGGGCCTTTCCAGTTTTCTCCGACTCTTTTCACCTCCCAGCTCCTCCCACAACTGACTGTTATTCATTCTACTGATAAAAATGAGAACAAGTAAGGTGGAGAAAGCAGTTTGCACGTACCCAAGCTTGCAGATTACCCTGGTAATGTTTTCCTCTTGCTCCTCAAGCCGTTCCTCCTCCCCTCTGTCCACGTTATCGTTATCTTTGCCTCATGTCACCTTCCTGTTATGCTTCCTCGCCGTCCTTCTCTCCCTGCCATAACCACCGCCATTTTTCCTAATCATCTGTACTCCTCCTTTCCTACTCCTGCCACTTGAAGTTTGATCTGACAGAGTACTCATTTCGCTTGTTGGGAGGGTGGCCTGATACCTGCGGTCACCATCTACTGTCCTGTCCTGATAATGAATGTCCTTGCCATTACCACCTCCACGTTTCCTCATCCCGATCGGGGGCCTACTGTCTCTACTGCCTTTAGGTCGTGTCTACATTGTTATCTTGATTGAGAATCAAACAGATCTGTTCAAAACCAGAATCTTTTGAAAAGCTCATCCATATATTATCCACTTTTCTTCCTTGTTCTTGGCATCCCCAATTCACAAGGAAGTCTGCTGCTTTGTTTGCCTCTCTTTTAGCATGTTTGATAATCTTATATTCAAATCTACTTAGAATGATTGCCAGTTCTTGTATTAGGCTGGCAGTCCTCCAGATTTGAGTGACTTTGTCCCAGGAGGTACCATTATTGAGTTTTTTAAGTACATGTATAACCAGTTGAGAGTCGCCCTCCACTTCCAGGTTATTATACCCATTCCTGATAACTATCATTAAACCTTGGCGTGTTGCCATAAGCTCTGCCTCATTGTTGCTCATGATACCCCCGCCATCTGAATCAATCCATTTCGTCCTTCCTTGATCGTCCCTGAAAAGACCTCTGAATCCAACTGGGCCTGGGTTCCCTTTGGAGGCCCCATCAAAATTTAGCTTTATAAATCCTTCTGGGGGTCTAGTATAGTGCATTGTTTCATTGATTACCAGCCTGGGATCTTTCCATAGCTGGGGAGCAACCATCCTTTGATCCAGGTTGAGTTTCTTAAGGATTTGCTCTTCTTCCTGCGTTACCTCCCAATCTTCTCCATTCCAGTTATCTGCTAATATAGCTTCTCGTATATGGTTCACTGTCTTTTCCCATAGCTGGTTCTTTGTCATATCTCTGTTTTGGAAAATTCTTCTATTTCTCTCCTTCCAGATCATCCACATGTTCATCCCAACTGCTAAGATCCAAGCTCTTTTCACCACTTGGCTCGTGAATTGACCTTTTCCCCAAATTTTAATGGTGTTTTTAATGCTCTGCTGATCTCTGTTAGTTTTGCCGAAGAGTCTCCTAACCTCTTCCCATTGATATTGGGCTTCTGAACACAAGTTTAGGAGGTGTTCTTGTGTCTCCTTATCTTTCTTACATAGAGGGAACCTTGAGGGGCCATGAATACATTTTTTTTGAAGTTGGTCCCAAGTTAAAATGCGGCCTTTGACTACCAGCCATAAGAAATGGGCCACTTTTGGCCACCAGTTACTGTTCCATAGTTGCTTCCAGATGTCTGACATATCCTCTGGAGCACCAGAGTTTAAAAGATGGTATGCTTCCTTAATTGAAAAATTCCCTTTAGTTGTGTTTCCCCATCTTAAGATGTCTGGTCTAGATCTTATGGGGATCCTCCTTGTCTGCATTTCCTTTTGATATCTCTCTTTTTGTTCTCCTGTGAGCTGGTCCATCCATTCCTCCGGGCTTTTCCAAGTTCTCCATACTTCATCTTGGCTTTCCCTCTTCCAGAAGTCCTTTACTACGATCATACCTTGCTCTGTTGCTTTTTGGTTTACTTCCATAAGGTCTTGTATTCCATTCATTCTTTCCCTTTGTTTCCAGGCCTCTTCCCAAAATTTCGCTGAGCTGCCTTCCCTTATTTCCCAGAACGCATGCCTAGCAATTAACTCTTTATTGAAACTGGCAAGGTTCCATATTGTCGACCCTTTCGGGATATCCCTCATCCTCAGTATTTCCTCTGGTTTCGTGGGCATGTTATATTTTTTTGTCCATATTCTTTTCCACAGGTCATTTCCCCCGTTTAGCCACCGCCACCATATCTTAGCCCCCAAAGCCTGGTTCAGAATATGAGGATCCTTAAGTCCTAATCCTCCTTCCATCTTACTTTTTACTATGTCCTTCCAAGATACCAGGGACCATTTCTTTTTCTCTTTCTGACCACTCCATATAAAATTTTTGAATATCTCTGTCATCTTATCACACGCTCCTTTAGGAGCTACCATAGCTGAGAGTTGGTATATTGGAATGGACTGGAGAACCGCTTTCACTAGGACAATTATGCCTGCAAAATTCAAGGATCGAAAGGACCAATTTGCAAGTTTCTTTACTATTTTCTCAAGAATTTGCTGCCACTTGGACATCCTTAGTGGAGTTAAAGCCAACGGAGTTCCTAGATACCTGGTTGGGAGTTCCCCTAATTGGAATCCCAGGGTTCTAGACAGGAAATTCCTGATGTTCCCTGCTGTATTAAAAAAATAAGTGCATGATTTTTCATTGTTGATTTGAGTGCCAGAGGCTGACATGAACAAATCTAAAATCGTCTTGATTCTTCTGGCTTGTCTCAGAGATGCCTTTCCAAACAGCATGATGTCGTCGACAAATTGCTGATGGGATATTGGAAGATTATTTCCCCACAATTGAATTCCTTTAAGCTTCTTCTCTCTTACTTCTTTTTTGATGTACCTTCCTAACCCTTCTACAGCTATAATAAACAAGAAAGGGGGCAGAGGGTCTCCCTGCCGAAGACCTCTAGTCGATTTGAAAGGTTGGGAGGGTGTTTTGTTCACCAGAATAGAGAAATTTGTTGAAGATATTGCAGGTGTTATCCACTCAATCCATCTATTACAAAAACCATAAGCTCTTAAGATTTCTTTCAGATAATTCCAGTTTAAACGATCATAGGCTTTTGAAAGATCTAATTTAATCATCATACCTGCTTCCTTTTTAATTTTTAGAGAGTGTATTACTTCTTGGGAGACCACCAAACCATCCAAGATTTGCCTCCCTTCAACGAAACCTGTTTGTTTTGGGGAGATAATGATAGGTAGGAGGGGCTTGAGTCTTTTAGCCATTAGAGTCACTATGATCTTGTATATCACATTACGGAGGGCAATAGGTTTGAAGCCTTGAGGGGTTTCAGACTTTGCTTCCTTAGGGAATAGAGACAAAAAAGTTGCATTAAGATTTGTACTTACCTTTTGGTTTCTTCGTGATTCTTCCACCACATCCAGGATATCTTGTCCGAGGAAGTCCCATCCTGCTTGATAGAATTCCGCTGTGAACCCGTAAGGACCTGGGGCTTTATTTTTTTTCATGCCTTTTACAATTTCCTCAACTTCTTCCAGGGTAGCTGCCCGCATCAGAGCTAGATTTTGCTCTCTGGTGATCCTACTCGGGATTTCTTTACATATTTCCTCTATCGCTTCTCTTCGGTCTACATTTGGTTCCGTGAGTATCTCCTTGAAGTGCTTAGACAAAACTTTCTCTATATCCTCATGCTGTGTGACCCTTGTTTCTGATTCATTTTTAATGGAAAAAATTCTATTTCTGTGCCTTCTCTGGACCATTGCTTGATGGAAAAACTTTGTGTTTCGTTCCCCTTCTCTCAGCCAATTCACCCTGGATTTTTGCCTCCACAAGATTTCTTCTTGTTTCCGCCTCTCTTCAAGTTTCCCTATCAAAATCCCTTCCTCCTTGGCAAGATTCTCACTTCTGCCTGTATTTATTATTTCTTGTTGTATTTGTTTCATCTTTTGTTCTAACATCTTCTGGTCCTTGAGTATATTCCCAAATTCTTCCTCATTCCATTTTCTAATGTGCCTTTTGAGCTCTTTTAATTTCATCTGGAATGTCTCCATCTTGTTTCTTCCTCTCTGACTGCTTTGTTTCCACCATTTCTCTACTTTCTTTATGAAGTTCTTGTCTCTAAGCCAAAAGGCTTCAAATCTGAAGGGTTTTCTCTTAGGGCTGGCTTTAATATCCATTTCCACTTTAACCGGCCAATGATCTGATCCCATGCCAGGGAGGATTACAGCTTCTATGTAAATATCCCAGTTCATAATCTGTTCTGATAGGAGAAATTGATCTAGTCTGGATGCAATCTGGTTTCTGCCTCCCCTCCTGTTATTCCAGGTGTGTACTCCATTTGTAGTCTGAATATCTACCAGTCTTTGTTCTGCTATCCAATCACCAAATGCTTCCATATCTGGCTCCCTTCTTCTGAGTCCACCCTTTTTTTCATTCAGATCTTTTATCATATTGTAGTCTCCTCCAACTATCCAAGGGGAATCGCTATAGATGGAGCGTATTACTGCCAGGTTCTGAAGAAAGACCCTACGTTCATTCTGTTTATGAGGCCCGTATAAATTTGTTAAAAGGATCCATTCTTTAGAGCCCGGAATCCTAAATCTCCCTGAGAGGATACGAGGAATGCTGATCCAGTATTCAAATTGGACTTCCTCTGGATTCCACAAAATTGCAACTCCCCCTGCACTGCCTATTGCATCTTGTCCCATAATCTCATAGTATGGCCTAAAATTTTTCATCACTTCTTTTAGTTTGTTCTCCTTTAGTTTAGTTTCTTGGATTAACATAATATTTGGTTTATCTCTTTTAAGTTTCTCCTTCAAATATCTCTGTTTACCCTTGCTGTTCAGCCCTCTGATATTCCAAGTTGTAATTATCATTTTAAAAGTTTTGAGGGTTGTTGGAATACCTCCGATAATGGCACAACTTTTCCGGAATTCACTAGCGTTTCTCCCACCATTTGAATGGTCTCACTCAAAGGTCTCCTTCCTCTTTTCCGTCCTCCTTTTCCTGTGGTTCCCATTTCTGTATTCTGATCTTCTTGTGTTCCAAGTTGCTCTGGTTGCTTTGCCATCCCTCGTCCTCATTTTTCCTTGTATCTTTCGAACATGTCCTTGTAGAGTTGTTTTTGATCCTCTGGTATGAACCGTTCATCCAAATGCTTCCATTCCTGTAGCAGTTTCCTCAGTATCTGTTCTTCCTCTCCTCCTTGTTCCTGCTGCGGGTCTATTTCCATTTGAATCTGTTCCTGGGTTTGCTCTTATTCCCTATCCTCCTTTTCTCCCTCTTTTACCACCTCTTTATTCTTCATTTCTTCGTTGTTCTTCCTATAATCTTTCTGGACTTCTATTAATATCTCTTCCTCTTCTTCTCTTTCTACCTCCATTTCCAGATCTCGCAAGATCTCAAACTGATTCATATTTCTCTGGCTTTCTTCTGGGTTTGGAGGATCTATTTTGTTCTTTCCTTTGTGAGACCTCTTTCTTCTCTGAATTTCCATGAACCCTTCTTTGTTCCCTTCATTCCTCTGTCTCTCCTGCTCTGCCCTTTTCTTTTCCTCTCCTTGATCTGGTGGGTTATTTCCTTCAATTAGCGGGCAATGTTTGAACAGATGGCCATATTCATGGCACCGTCTGCATCGAAATGGGATGTGCTCGTAATCAAGTGGCTATTGCCATATTTCATCATGGTACTCTACTTCGATGTGATCTGGCAGAGGTTCAGTAATGTTCATGTAGACGCAGATCCTTGCATATGATGTATATCTTCCTCTCCTGGTGGTTTCTGCAATCTTTACAAAGGTCCCAATCGAGTTCCCGATTCCTTCTAGGATTTCAGGGTCCCAAAACTCAATCGGAAGTCCAAACAGTCGAACCCAAACTGGTGCTGCCAACATCTTTTCTTTCTCTGGATTGTAGCACTCCTCCCATTGCCGCATGAATAGACCTGCATTATTGAAGAAGTATGGCCCTTCCTCAAATACCCTCTCCTTATCCTCCAGGTTTGTAAAAATTACTGTAAAAAACCCTTTTGCTCCTAGTTTAAGATCTATGTGTCCTTTAGGTTTCCACTTTAGGTGTATCCATTTCATCAACTCTTTTTCAGATGGCCATGTTCCTACAAACTTACATATGAGAGCATGATCTTTCATATGGCTTCTATACTCCTCCAATTTGTTATTTGGAACAACGAACTTGGGTTTTTAAGAAGCCCTCGGGAGGCATTTGCTCGTTGTTCTCGCTTGCTAAGCAGCTCCCATCACCGATGTTGACTTGCCTCGGTTTCCTAGTCCTCCATTTGCCCCTGCTCGGCTTGTTTCTCCTGTCGTTACCTCCTTATAGGAGGGGATCTCTCCCCCCCGGTTACTTCCGTCATGTCCTCGTAGTTAGACTTAGATCTGTGACTACTCCCCTGATGTTATTTTGCCTCTGTTTTTTTTTTTATATGGTTTCTCAGACGGCCACGATTATCCTATACTAGATCTATCCCCGATTTTCCTGGGCACCTATTCCATCCCCCAAACCCTAGTTCGCCATCGCGCCTCTCCATCTTGCAGAGCTCCCAACATCGTTGAGTCAGATTCCTGATGATTCCATTTCACTAATGGTTATGTCCTTAGGGACATACCTTTTCATTAATTGCTAACTAATTAATCATTAATCTTGTTTGTTGTCTTTTACATTATTTGTGTTTATTTCTTATATAAACTTTGTTCGTTACATTACCTTCCCCTTCAAAAAGCTTTATCCTAAAAGCTTACTAATGAAGGATCAAATCTCTTATTTCATTCGAAATATCTTCTTGTGTATGAGCTTTCGATGTCGTGAGCGATAGACATAATTGTCATACTGAAAACGGATCAGACCATCCTAGATTAATCTTCTGGGGAATCTTCTGATCTTTAGAAATATGTGGTGAATATTTATCATATGACTGGATTGAGCTCACTTCAGTATTATTCGGAACATAAGTTTGTTTTTTATGTTCTATGTGATATAGACTTGTAGATTGATTAAGGTGTCTACTCTTGTGATTCAGATGTAGATAAGGAATATTTCTTGTAGGCATTGTTGTTGTTGTTGTTGACTTGGCTACTAAACCCTCATTTGGGGTGTCTGTCATTTGAACCAACCTTTGAGTACGTCTTTACTTTAGTAGGATTGGGATTTTCTTGAACTATGAGATTAGTGGGGTCGATCTTTGTTCCTTCTTCCCCAACTTGGATTACTACATCTAGAGATTTTGATGCTTCTTTTGCAACCATTTTTCGAACCTATTCATCAATGGTTTCTTATCGTCCTTAAGTTTTTTAATCTGTTTGAGTAGATTTTGGTTATGATTTTTGAGACGTAAGCATTCCTCATTCTCTAAGTCAACTTTATTTTGGCCTTCAGGCTTCTCGTCTTGAGTTGTAATATTGATTGGATCAATATTAGTTCTCTTATTTTCAACCTAGACTGTTACGTCTAAAGACTTTGATACTTCTTGAGTAAGTTGCTCTAACTTGTCTTTTAATGACTTCTTTTCATGCTTAATCTTTTTAATTTGGGTTATTAATTTTTTTGCTATGATTCTTAAGTCGCAAGACTTCTTCATTTCTAGCAGGAGTGATTTTGTCAATTTCATTTTTCATATTTTGTAATACTTTTTTCTCTTCTTGAAATATTATTTTTGAAATATCTTGGATGTCTTTTGGTGTTACTGAATTTCGCTGCATGGTAACATCCTGTAGTGTTATTTTTTTCTTTTTTTGTAAGAAAATGTCAAAAACTTATTTTTCGTATTCAGAATGAAGGAACCTAGGGTTTCCATCTAGGGTGCACCTAAAATAATGTCACCTTGATCGCTCCATAGGGTTTGAACTGAGAATTGTGATATAAATGTATAATCCTCAAATCTTCACTGTAGATTGGTTATGTCATATCTTTTGTTGCCAAAACAGTCTAATTTTTCGATTATATTTGACTTTGGAATCCCTAACTGGTTTGCGATTTTATGTGTTATATAATTTTTATCTTTAGCAGGGGAGATAGCAATAGTGACATCTTTTCCCGAAATAGACCCTATAATTATAAATAGTACTGAAGCATAATTACGTGAAGTTTCCGGGAATATTCCCACCTTCATTTCCATATTAGGTTCCATTTCTTTTTATTTTTGCTAAAATACTAGGATATTTTCCACTTGGTAATTTTTTTTTTTGAAATAATATATATATATGTTTTAAATTAATTTAATTATATAGTTATATAATTTTGTTTTATACTTATAACTATTATGCCGTAAAACTGCTTCTGCTTGGCTAAGAGCTCGTCTTCCTCGGACGTAAGGAAACAGGTTAACGGCCCAAGACCCAGAGGCATCTGGCAGGAGTGAAAGCCTGCTCCCTTACGGACCACCAGCGGGTTATTACAGGTGGCGTGGTTTTCCTTGATAACGGTGATGAGTCAAATCGACATTCGCGGATAGCAGCCAGAGATGGTTGTCCTCACTGTTGGTTTGACACCTGAGTTTGATAGGTTTTGCCACCTTCGAAAAAAAAAAAAAAAAAAAAAAAAAAAAAAAAAAAAAAAAAAAACTATATAATATGGTTATACCCCTTATGTACTACTTAATTATATAATTAATGCCCATGACAAAAAATTGTGGAAGGTTCGTGGATTTGGAATAATACGAATTTTTGAAACAACCTATGGGCCACATGAAAAACAAGCAAGGGATATCAATTGGAGAAGACAACAACACAACACAAGAGAAAGGCGAGGGTTGGTCGAGGACAGAGGACACAATGAGGATAATGGTGGATGCACAGGGTAGGACCAACAATGTAGAGTGGTGTTATGGATGCATGGTGGAGCAAGGTTTGACAACTTCAGCAGTGGACGCTGAGAAACAGGGTTTCGATGACTTCAACAACGACTATATGTGCTAGTGGGACGAAAAACTAGCCACGACAACGAAAAAAAAAAGATGGCTTGGTTGGTGTTGTGACTTTGCTAGCGAGAGATTCTCGATGGCAGCGAAGTAAGTTTGTTTTTAATTTTTAATTTTTTTTATATGATTTTTTTTTGTGATATTTTTTTGTGGTAGTTTTATTTTAATATTTATTTAAATATTTTTTTTTATTTTTTTGATTTTGATTTTTGATTTTTATATTGTTATTGTTATTATTATTATTTTTTAATATCTATTTTTTTCTATATAATTTTTTATTTTTGTTTTCCTTTTATTATTATTCTTATTATTATTTTAAATGGCCAAAGGCTAATTGGCGAATTGGAGAACCTCCCACTTCGTAGCGAAATGCTTGAGTCTTGACGGAAACAATGTTGACAGAGTTTGATGGCTAAAAGCCGAGATTAGACGTGGCTCTGATACCAATGTAATGACCAAAAGTTGTATATGCAGCAGATATTAAAATACTTCGTAGACAAAGACATCCATCGTAGGATAGTAATTGTAAATTGTATAAAGAATTGATGTAGGATGATACAAATGAGAATGAGGGTTTTGTATATATAGTCAGGTAAGTACCCTTTCACTAATGGTTATGTCCTTAGGGACATACCTTTTCATTAATTTCTAACTAATAATCATTAATCTTATTTGTTGTCTTTTACTTTATTTGCATTTATTATATAAATTTAGTTCGTTACATTCACTCAAAAACATGAGAAAAAAATCTCACCAAAGTCAATTCCCTCTACCTAGTAATAACCTTTTTCTACTCATCAAACTTTGTAATTCTCCATTTTTCCTTCTGCATTCAATTTTTTTAAACACCCACTTGTTGCCATTGAGATTTCTTCTAGCCAGTAATTCCACTAGATCCCAGCCTCATTCTTGTCTAATGCTATTGTTGGAGGGGCTATTCGACTCAATCAAGTCGACACACTAGAGAATATATTGTAAGTCGGTTGACTCCCTAGTCGAATAGGCCAACCAAGTAAGTCTGGTAAAGTTGGTTCAAGCAGTTAATTTGTTGGCTCTCCACTACTTTGTGTCTCTTTACTCTTCCATGTATTGCATATGATTATGTAGTTTACTTGTTGTTCCTTCCTATTGGTAACCAATGCATACTTTTTGCTAGAGTATGACATTGGTTCCATTGTCGGTGGTGTTGAACCCAAGTATACACAATATTCATGAATAAATGTTAACTTTGGAAGAGATACAAGAGTAGTAGTAGACGAATATCAATAACTACTTGAGGAATTATGAAAGGAGAAATAGACTATCGATTGCATAAGCTAAAGTGCACTTCTTCACAAAAGAGAATGAAAAAATCATTGAAGCAGCTCCTACTAAAATAAAGAAATGCGTTGACCACGCCATAATGCAATAGATAGAACTTGACAACCAACTAACTCCAAAATTAACAAATGGAGGAAGAAAAAACTTGCATGAGTGGGTCGAGAATATGTTAGATGACTTCTGCGAGGAACAAGTGATAGAAGAATGTACTTCTATTGAAACAATTAAAGCATTATTTTTTGATGATTTCCATGAAATTTTATTTTGCACTATACATGCTTTATTACATAAAATTCTCGACCATTATCGAGAAGATATAAAGGGACAAAAGAAAAAATAAGTGACAAGAAATAAGGCATGAGAAATTTTACCAGAGATTAAGAACTGAATTTTGAGAGCATGAGAGCAATGATGCACAATAATCCTCTGAAGGTAGTAGACAACACCCAAAATTGAGAGGCGTAGAGCCACCCGCTTCGATAAGAAGTGACAATCTACAATTAATCCCTGGGAGACATGTACGCCATATGGAAGTTGATAACAATGGGCCAACAATGCTACGTTCCTTGGTCGCAAGAATATCAAGTCCTGTTATCGAAGAATTCATCGGAAAAATACTTCATATTAACTCAGATCCATCAATAATTTGGTATAGAAGAGATGAGATGAGAAACTTGAGAAATCGGCTTGAAATCGAAATTTCTACAGTAAATCAAACTTGGACAGAAAATAAAAAAAATGAAAATATACTTCTCCATATTTGAAATCTCACAAACATACCCCCTACCACAATTTTTATTTGTTGAACAAGAAAGAGATACAAGTCGAGACGACGAACCAATGCAACCTTGTATGAACTAGTTCATCAAATATATAGATAAGGGGTGTCAAATTGATGGCAGTTTGAAAATTTCCATAGCATTTGAAGTCCATGAAGAAAAAAGTACCCCACTTATAACTCAATAATCAGTTGTTGAGTCTAACAAGTTGGACCAGTCGACCATCCCTAAGAAAACAGGAAAAAGTCCACCTCCTCCAATTTTTTTTTATGTCAAATCATATCCCCCTCTATGAAGGTGAGAGGATCCAAAGAAGAATTTGTTTGTCTATGAATAATTCTGGACTACCAACGCTATTATCAATGAATATAAACAAATGGCACCATTTGTAGTAGCTCTCTGAAATAAATCCCTTACATAATTCATGAATTTCACAAAGAAAAAACCTAAAAATAAAAGTGATATTAAGAGAAGTTTCTTCTCCTTCTTTAAAGCTAATATTTCAAACATCTTGCGGCCCAAAAATTATAATAAGTTAAACAAAAACTGGATGAAAAGGTTAGGGAGTATGATAAAAGGTTTAAATATTTGATAATTCAAATCACTTACAATATTGATGAAGCCCTACTAGTTCAATGGTACTTTATTGGGTCACTATAGAAAATCTGAGGGTCTTTTATAAATCACGATGTATAGTCATGTAACGAAGCCTTAAAAATGGCTCAGCGAATTGAGACAGAAAATGAAGGGTAGTCAAGTTCCTCAGTGACTGACAAGAGCTTAGAAGAAAAAAATGAGAAATTACAATGATCCTTGCTAACGTTATCCTTGCAGAAAAACAACCTTTAGTGCACTAACTGTAGAAATAAAGAGTACACGAAAGATAATTGCAAATTCGCTGATTGTTTTGATCAGGATGTACTAGACATACACATATTGTGATATATGTAAGGTCACATCAGGTCATAACACCATAGAATGTTATGCAACCAACTCACAAAATAGAAGAAGAGATAGATAAACGACTTCAAAATAAGCCTCTTCGAGTGGGAAACCTCCTTTATATTACACAAATGAATAATTCTTGGATAATTCAAATGACAAAACCTCCTTTCTATATATAGGAGTCAAAGGGGTCACAATATACTCATTGCCGACATAACAATAATAATGTAGGGGCATGTTGAAGGCTTGGAATGTCGTTGCCTCAACATCAGGGATAACCACCTGGTCAGGAACTTGAAAACCATTCTGTATCCGTTTGGAATAGTGGCTCCAACTGGGGATCAAGGGACTAGTTTCCCTTTAAGTATATATGATGGGATTTGGAGTGTAATCATGAGTAAAAGGGATGTGGTGGATGGAGATGAAAGTAATACAAACATATATATATATATATATATATATATATATATATATATATATATATATATATTCCTGGGATTAAACTTATCCTTATCCTGCGATTTAAAGATTCTTTAATATGCTAAACAATATAGATCATATAGCATTTCAAGAAATAAATACAAGAAAGATAATTAATTTGATTAAATAGTTAATCAAATTAATTGTTTTAAAACATATCACATATAAGATTTTGTTGTTTCTATAATGCATTCAAGAATATCAACTTCATACTCTTCAATAGTGAATAAGTATTCAACAATATATAAGATCATACACAACAAAAAAAATAAATAAAATATGTGACTATCATCAAATTTAAACACAATGATAAAATGTTGATAATAGTATCCAATAGATTAATGCTATTCTCATGGAAAGAAAATAGTCTTGGTTCCTCCTTCCTATTGAGATACTTCAAAGATACAATAATACGAGTCTCTTAAGTTTCCTTACAACAATTCATAACCCCTTTCTAAATACATCAAAGGGGTATTTATAAAAATATAAATTACAAAAACAGCGAATACCTAAAACACTGAGGAGGTTCAAACAACCTTCCTTAATATAAATTAAAAGACAACAATAGAGTTTTTTGGAACCATTCATCTAGAATGAGAAGCCTATTGCTTTGATTTGCTGCCCGATTTCATAAATATCTATTATGGGCTTTAATTCTGGAGGATGAGCTAGGTTGAGTCGCATCTGGCCCGCATAAATTACATCGGAGAGTGCTGGCAGCATGTGTACAATACTATTTGTCACACATCGTAACATAAGCCATTGGTTGTGGGGTTTAACCAAGTGTTGCCAATAGTGTTCAAGGTTTAACTTATATAACTTGTTCATGTTATTTGCCTTTGTCTTGGACCAATCCCGCCAATGCTTCATTAGTATCTTGACATCTGGCAATGTATCTATGGGGAATTCTTAAATCAAGATGGAATTGAAAAGGTTTTTGTGAATGGTCTCCATGAAATTATTTGTAACATCCCTTGCACTGAAGATGGTTGCCTCTGCCTGTTTCATTCTCATGTCCCAATCCCGAAAAATGATTTCCTTTTGTGTATCCTGAGTCCTTGGAGGATTAGTTGCTCTGCCTTTTACATTGTCTTTCCAGGCAATATAATCAGATATCTTCTCTTCTATGTCATCGAAATATGTTCTTAGGCAAGACAAATGATTTATCAGTGAATCACTTGTCTTACATAGATCATTGCCTATTGCCATATTTTGACAAAATTCAACCTGTTGTTGAGCCAGGAGAGTGTCAAGTTCTGTTGCTTCCTTCTTGAATTATTCAAGATTAGGATTATCTTTGAGTTTATAAATCCTTAGTTGAAGTTGTTGCAGTTGTGTTCAGAAATTTACTGCATAAAATAAATAATTACTGAGAGGAATAAATATAAAAATAACCAGCAACAACCATAAACACATAAACACAAATGTTTATCCGAGAAAACCCCAAATCTGGGGAAAAATCCAACCTAATAAGATCTCATTAGCATTGGCCAAAACCCTAGCCAATTCGACCAAGTGAGCCTTCACCGCTCACCTCCAAGTCTTGCATTACAATGAAGTCCTTCCAGCATTTTATAAGCTCCATTACATATAATACCATGGGCAGAATACTATGGGTGCACAATACCATGTGCCCCAAAACCATCACTATTTAACCTGGTCAACTTTTACTCTATCCTGAGTCAAGTTTACCTCACAATTCCCCCCTTAAACTTGACTTGGGGTTCCTTGACTAACTCCAGCCAAACCTGCTAAGTGAGACAATCCCGCTCACTCTAGCTCTTACCCCACTCAGAGTTTTTACCCGGGGTATTGTTAACCCGACATCCCCCTTATCACCTAGGTCTAACCCAGACTTTATCGGTGATCACCGAGGGGTACACATGTCTTACCAGGTCTTACAATAGTATGCCCATTTACATGAAATAATTTGATTCACTAATTATTTTTTGTTTATTGCTGCTGCGATTCTGATCCATCTTCTCTCAATTTGATTTGCTCAAAAACTTCCTCAAACCACTCCAACTGCGAGCTCGAGAACCTCATAGATTCCAGCACCGGTGGCCTCACGTAGTAGAAAATGAACAATTTTTGAAGCCACATGAACAATTTTCTTCTGCTGACCTGCATGCAACCCACACCTAATCCATATTTCAACACGACATAGAACACACATGAAATATCCCTTATCGATTCCCTACGAAAAAAGCTCCAAACAAAATCAGCATGTTCCAAACCAGTGAATATCGCAAATGCACTATGATCCCTGGTAGTTACGGCACTATCTTCCACACATTTTCCTCGAGGTTCTTCTGCGTACGATTGTTCCACCATTATTTTCCAAACCCAGATCTGGAAAAAGGCTGCATTGATCTCATCAGGCACTATAAACCCCTAGCATCAAAGAATCCCTTTGAAGCCAATATCTGGCTCTGATACCAGTTGTTAAGAAATTTACTGCATAACATAAATAATTACTGAGAGGAATAAATATAAAAATAACCATAAACACATAAACACAAATGTCTATCCGGGAAAACCCAAATCCGGGGAAAAACCCAACCTAATAAGATCTCATTAGCATTGGCCAAAACCCTAGCCAATTCGACCAAGTGAGCCTTCACCGCTCACCTCCAGGTATTGCATTACAATGAAGTCCTTCCAGCATTTTATAAGCTCCATTACATATAATACCACTGGCAGAATACTATGGGTGCACAATACCATGTGCCCCAAAACCATCACTGTTTAACTTGGTCAATTTTGACTCTATCCTGAGTAAAGTTTACCTAACAATTTCCCCCTTAAACTTAACTTGGGGTTCCTTGACTAACTCCAGCCAAACCTGCTAAGTGAGACAATCTTGCTCACTCTACCTCTTACCCCCCTCAGAGTTTTTACCCGGGGTATTGTTAACCTGACAACCCCCCTATCACCTAGGTCTAACCCAGACTTTACTGGTGATCACCGAGGGGTACACATGCCTTACCAGGTCTTACAGGAGTATGCCCATTTACATGAAATAATTTGATTCATTAATTTTTTTTTTTTTGTTTATTGCTGTTGCGATTTTGATCCATCCTCTCTCTATTTGATTTGCTCAAAAACTTCTATCAAACCGCTCCAACTGCGAGCCCGAGAACCTCGTAGATTCCAGCACTGGTGGCCTCACATAGCAGAAAATGAACAATTTTCGAAGCTGCATGAACAATTTTCTTCTGCTGACCTGCATGCAGCCCATGCCTACTCCATCTTTCAACACGGCATAGAACACACATGAAATATCCCTTATCGATTCCCTACAAAAAAAGCTCTGAACAAAATCAGCCTGTTCCAAACCAGTAAATATCGAAAATGCACTGTGATCCTTGGCAGTTACGGCACTATCTTGTGCACATTCTCCTCGAGGTTCTTCTGCGTATGATTGTTCCACCATTATTTTCTAGAGCCAGATCTAGAAAAAGGCTGCATTGATCTCATCAGGCACTATAAACCCCTGGCATCAAATAATCCCTTTGAAGCCAATATCTGGCTCTGATGCCAGTTGTTAAGAAATTTACTGCATAACATAAATAATTACTGAGAGGAATAAATATAAAAATAACCAGCAACAACCATAAAAACATAAACACAAATGTTTATCCGGGAAAACCCCAAATTTGGGGAAAAACCCAACCTAATAAGATCTCATTAGCATTGGCCAAAACCCCAGCCAATTCGACCAAGTGAGCCTTCACCGCTCACCTCCAGGTCTTGCATTACACTGAAGTCCTTCTAGCATTTTATAAGCTCCATTACATATAATACCATGGGCAGAATACTATGGGTGCACAATACCATGTGCCCCAAAACCATCACTGTTTAACCTGGTCAACTTTGACTCTATCCTGAGTCAAGTTTACCTAACAAGTTGTTCATCCTTGCTTCTGATGTTTGCTCCATCTTGAAGCTTCATTTCATCAAATCTCTTCTATAGTTGTGTCATCTATATATGCCATTCTTCTCCAACGCTCTGCCTTGCATTCGATAATGCCTGTTCTAATTGCAGGATCTTATCATCCTTTTCCCTTAGCAGAAGTTGTACTTCTGAGGCTTTGTCAATTGTAGCTGTAGGATATGCCCTTGCAAATTGAGACAGTCTTGTGAGATCATTGCTAGGGTTGATTTGAGAATCCTTCCATAGAACATCCAAAGGTATATTTCGAGGAATTAAGGCTTGGGATTGCTCTATCCTCTTCCTCCTTTTTTTCCTTGTCATAACAACTTTATGTTTTGGGCTATTGAATACATCCAAGGGGGGTATTTCTTCAATCTTGAGTACAAATTTAGATGTAGGGTGTTCCAGGATGACTTCCAAGTCATCAGTGCTAACTGCCTTGTTAGAATATTCAATAGTGAGAAAAATCTTCTTAGTAACCTATTGACGAGTTGGAATTCTTCGACAACAGCAAAGGGGATCTCCCCGGTGTAGGTTCCCAACTAGACCCTGCACCGTTTTCTTTAGGGATCCCATCCAGTATGTAGGCCCAACTTCCATTCAGGTGTGTTGAGCTTGCTTTAGACGAAAGTGGGATGTAGGCTCAATTGAAAGCATGAACTTCAATAAACACAAGGAAATAATTGACAAATATCTTATAACGTGCATACCATGAATAGCCAGACTATTAACAACATAAACCTTATGTAAAGTAACTGTCAGCAGACTTCAAATAAGACTCATGTTTTATAAGATAAAGTGCTTAACAATTGTAAAGTAGTTCATAGAAATCAAACATCTATAAGCATAAGTAAACATACAGTCAAGAATAGATTATACCAATACCAACGAAATAATTCATCAGTACAAGCATAGAGTTAGCGAATCATATACCATCCATGCGTAGCAACACAAAGTTTGTAGTATGAGACAACACATGAAAAGACCGCACATCAAAGAACTCTCAGGAACATTTGATCCATCAAGAAAAAAATACTCATGGAATTATGACATAAAAGATTTGAGGAATCCAATAGTGGAATATTACAATCACTCCTTGCATCAATTAGAAGAGCATAAGTTCTCTTAAGAAATATGTCTCAAAAATGTCCTCAGCCAAAAGTCCCTACAAATGTGTCATGAGGGTGTATTTATAGAGTGAGGGTGACTCTTGGCCTACCCTTGACTCTTGAACTTCCTCATGACTCTTCATCTACCCGATGACTCTTGGACTTCCTCATGACCTTTCATATTCCAAAATGTCTTATTCTATCAAATTACACACATCACAAAATAAGCTACTAATCTAATCCATCAATTTAACAATAGCAAGTTCAGGGATGTCCAGATTGAGCTACTCTATCAAGTAGGTGCGCCATAGGTTGTACTCAGCTGTGATGGGGGTGATCTGCGACTGATCTTCATCATGGTTGTGTAGGAATTAGAGTGCATCTATGATGAGGGTGGTTTGTTTAGCATTCACCTAGTTATTCAAGGTTACTAGTTTGGTGTAAATCCTTACTGGTTCTACCACATAACGTGTAATATTTTCTTTGGTGACTGGCATGTCCTCTGCATGGGATGCCTGTTTATATGTATCAACAAAAGCCTGCACCTCCCTTGAGATATCCTCTTGCTTCCTCACTTTCCTGACTTCTCCGATAGAAGGAACTCCATGAAGTTGGATCATAGACTCTAGGCCACTGAAAAGGTGTCTGTAGGAAGCTAATACCTTATCCACATCCTTGGTTAATTTGTCCTTTGATTGAATCTTGATGCGGAGCTGAACCTTGGCGTTTTGCATGGTGATCCAATCCTTCTTAGGGACTACCGTTGGTGCTCCTGGGTATTTAACGAACCACTCATGTATTTTGTCTAGAGTGATTACAACCTCCTTTAGCATTGTGACTCTTTCCTTTGTGTGAGCTTGTATCACCAAGATTGGGGCCATTGTGTGATGCAGCTTAGACATCTCTTCGTAAACCATCACCATGGCTTCCTCGAGGGTCTTTGCCTCTCCTTTGATTGCTGCCTGAAATTCTGTTGTGCTTGAGTGAACTAAACGGAGGGTTGCATTCTCTTCTTCTTCTCTCCTTCTCTCTTGCTCTGCATTGATGACCCTTTGTTCACATGCGTAAATCCTATTTTGAAGGTCTATGATATTTTTTCTCATCCGGGCCACATTGTGTTCCGTGGCGGCAACGAAAGTTGTCCCGGCTGAGGCGATCATTTCTGGGTTCATAGTGATGTTGGGCACAATCTCCTTGGTCGTGGTGACCAATAAGGGCTCAGCTGGATTCCTGGCACAATACTTTTTCCTTTCTTGCACAATTTTGAGGCTAACTTCGTCGAAGGTGAGCTTTGTGAGGTCTAGGACCTCCTCCTCTTGTCCTTCTGAGAAACCTAGTTCTTGCAAGGGAAGGTGCCCACCAGTGAGGGGAGTAGAAGGAGGCACATCCAATGGGGGTAGCTCACTTTGTTATGTATCCAGCTTAGATGTTTTATTGGTCTCTCCTCGCTCGACTCCCTTGGTTTCCTTTTCTTTGCTCCTCCTTAGTTCTTCCTCCTACTGCTTTCTTTCTTGCTATGCTAACGATTGTTGCCTCTTAATCTCGTCTTCCTGCTTAAGCTTTTCTTCTTTCTCTTTTAGCTCCTGCTCCATCCTCTTTTTCTCCTCTTCCTCCTTAGCCTTGCGCTCTTCTTCCTGTCTTTTCTTCTCCATTTCTTCCCTATCTTCTTCTCTATTTCTTCCTGATCTTTTATTTCCTCCTGTAGCTTTTATTGTCGTTGTTTCTCCTTTTCCTCCTCTTCTTGTCGCCTTCTCTTTTCGAGCTAGCCTTGGTTGCTGGAATCTTGAAATTATTTTAGCTCTTTCTCTCTTTTCCTCTTGAGCTCTTTCTTTTTCCTTGCCAGGGTGGCGTTTCTTTGTTCCAGTGTTTCATTAATGTCTTCCTCTTCGAGGTCGCACAAAATATCTTCGACCTCTTTCCCCTTTTGCTTCTCGAATTCCCTGGTGACTTTCTGTGTCTCCCACTGTTTCTTCTTGATGGTGGAGGCTCTCTCTTGAAGATTAACATTTTCCTGGGAATGCTCGAGGAGCTCCTCATCTCTGGCCTGCTGCTCACTAGGACTGAGTTCCCTAGTGGCGTTATACCAATTCTTTACCCCATCTTCATGATCTTGTCTGGTGTGTGAATATGACCAGCTAAACTTTGCTTTCTTGCAGTGGGCAACCACGACCTTCTCAAGATCATACGTCTGATAGTTGAGACTTACAAAATGGCTACCTTTCAATGCTTCAGCCTCTGCCTCCACTTGTTTGAAGTTCTCCACTATATATGCTCTGATGGTGAGAGGGAAGGCATGCCATGGTTTCTTCTTTCCTTTGTTTAGTACCTTTGAAAAACCATGTTTCATTTGGTAGCAGACTTCCTGTAGGAGCGTTTTGTCTGTGACAAACCTGGGTAGGGCATGGGGGGCCTTATGGGTACCAAACACTCTAATGAATGTGCCCTCTTAGATGGGAAACCAATGCACTACCTTGACCACTGTTTCCATAGCCCTCTTTGACATGCATGGTGGTTCCTCACCAAATAGCTACTGGTATAGCGGGGCGATAAAAGATTTAGAAATCACATCTATCATACCTTTATAGGAAGTGTCCTAGAAAACCTTGTAGTGGTGATGCATGGGGTCATTTGATAACATATCCTAGTTATAGCTCCAGTTCTCAAATTGGCATCTTGCGCAGACATCGTCTAGGAGGTATGAAGCCATGTATAATTCTGGTGGTTGTTCTGGCTCTGGATGCTTGGCTGCAACTATGTTTTTCTTTAAAGATGATGCCAGAATGTTTTCCCAATTGAAAATAGTTCCTCGGGTGGCAACAACATGCATGAGAGTAACCCAGGTGCTGTAGAATACGTCACAGTCTACCTTACCATACAAGTAGCACATCATAGTGACAATTAGTTTATATACTTTTCGTAAGCCCTTTGTCCTGTATGCCTGATATGATCTAACCTGGAACTTTGATGGGTCCTGCCACCATTCCCTCAGGATATCTTTAACCGAGAGTACAAAACCGAAGAGCCACTGGGTATTGAAAGTCTCCTGTCTCTCAGGGATTCTATAATAGGCAGAAATATATGGAGGAGAGATTGCAGCTAAGGATGCTCCAGTGTGGTCCCTGACCGTCCACGAATTTGTATTTGTATTTTGCAGGATCTAGTCAATAGTTTCCGCACATGGAAAGATCATAGGGTGTGATGCTATCTTGTGTAGCTTCGACCTCTTGGCATTCCAGTTTATCGGGAAATACTCTTGGGTTTTTGGTATGTACGATTTTGCGAACTCTTCGTAGATGTTATACCAAGATATTTTTGTGGTTTTATTAATATTGCAAGTTGTGTCCCCATAGATGGGTGGCTCCTTGTCCTGGTAGATCTCCAATGAACTGCTTCCTGAGCTTCTGCGAGCGGCCTTAGTAGTTGGGGGTGCCATCTCATCTTCGAAGGAGGAGATGGAGATGCACTCAAGGTCCACGTCACCTGGCATGTCGAACAGACAATCCCACAATGAGAGCGATGACATGAAAATTAAACAAAAATTGCCTAAATGAAATCAATTTCAAAAGCTGTCAGGAGGTCTTTATGGTAGGTTGCATAGGGAGATAGGTCGCATGGTCGCAAGGAAAAGAGTGTAACTTAGTGACTTGGTGTATGGGTCGCAGGTTGCAAAGTCGCGAGGTCACAAAGTCGCTAGGTCACAAGTCGCTAGGTAGCGGGGGTCGCTAGGTCATGGAGTCGCGAGGTCTCTAAGTCACGAAGTCGCAGAGTTGCGGAGTCTCTAGGTCACTAGGTCACTATAGTCATGGAAAAATGGTATCGTGGCTATGTGCTGTGTGACTTAGGTTTTGGGCGAGCTAAGGAGGAAGATTTGAGGCTTAGGGGAGGTTTGGAATTCTTCATGGAAAGATGGTTAGGCTTACTAGTGAAAACATGGATGGTTAAGGGCGAGGAATGGCTATGAGGGGGGCAAGAAAGATCGAACAGGGCCAAAGTAATTGCTTCTTTTGTCTGAGGTGAAAAACCTAAGAAAAAGGAGATAAAAATCCCCCTAGGGTGGAATGTGGAGGGTCGGAAGGGCAAGGAATGACACTTGGTAAAAAAAAAAGATTATCGGGAAGGTGAAAGGTCGCCGACCTAGAGAAAACGTGCGTGTGCCCAAGTCACAAGCCTTCTTTGTCTCTTGTGCAACCAAAGGAGTCGTTATAAATGAATAGGGGCGACCTCCCTATTATAATTTTGGTCGCACGTGCAAAGGTCGCATGGGTTGAAAGTGCGACCTATGCAACCTGTTGGTCGCGAGGTCGCAAGGGTCGCATGGTCGCAATGAATGTCAAATGCGACCTATGTGGCCTATGCGACCTTGTGACCTATTGGTCGCGAGGTCACAAGGGTCACATGGTCGCAACGGGTATTACTCGCAACCTTTGCGACTTAGCGACTTGTGGGTCACACAGGTCGCAATAGTCGAAAGGGTCGCGATTGTTTGAAAGAGTCGTGTTTTAAAGCTATGACTGACTTTCTTAAACTGGATTTGAGACTTAGATTGACTTAGCAGGAAAACTTAGGTTCTTACGAGGCTTTTCTAGTATGGCATGATTTTTAGCAGATCCTTAAGATGTGGGAACTCTCGCGCAATACAGGGGCTTCAAACATTTTAAGGATTTCAAAATTTTTGGAGGGGTTGTTGCAGCAGATACAACATAGCCTCAGGAGTTTTGATAATTCTTTATGATTTGTGGTATGATTTTCTTGCGAAGTTGTATTGACAATGTTATTAAACTGTTCCCATACTTTATCCAAATCGCCAGTAGACAGCGATTTGTCGATTTGTTGTGTTGATGATGTACTTCGAGTGTTCCCCTTCTTGACTTGAGATTCCTTTGGGACTTGAATTGTAACCATTTCTTTATGTAGAACTAGTTGTGAAATATCTAATATGTTAAGGGGGGTATTCTACAACTTGTTATTCATGTATTCTTTGAATTTATCTAGATCAACTGGGCTCAGATGAACTCTAGCCAATCTCTCCCATTACTGATAATATGCAACTGTCTCGAAAAGGTCATCGAAGTCATCTGGTTCATGTTGGAATTGCCTCACTTTGACCTACGTGGTGACATTTTGAGATTTCTTGTCCAGGCCATATTACCTAGGTCGAATAGTGGGAAACTTCATGCATATAATTTTCTCGATTTCAAGCATTTCATGCCTAAAATTCTCTAGAGTAAAAACTCCACAGTGAATAGGAAAAGGTGGCCAAACAGATTTCTTGGCTTCCTTAAGAGATTTAGTCAGTCCATTGCCCACAGTCTGATATGCTACTTCTTTGGCTAGAAGTTTGTCTGGGACATAGAGAGGGAGGACATGAGGGGCAGCTAGGCTTCCATAGATCCTGACATAAGTGAAACATTCTTCCCCAAACCATTTGCCTATGGCTGTAAGGTCATCTAGAGCTTCTCTAGAAAACCTAGGAGGTTTTTCATCAAAGATGGTCTGGTACAATGGTAACATTACCCCATGGAAGATTTTATAAAAATGGGTCTGATAGTTGCTTTCCCATAGGATATTATGGTATATATGGATGTGTTGAGAAATGGAAACAAGAGATTCCAATTTAATTTATCCTTGAATTAAACTAGAAATTAAATTCGAATTCTATTCTCATAGCAACTTAAAATAGTTAAATTAAATTTATTAAACTTACTTAACTTAGGAAATTCGAGTTGGAAGTCTATGTCGTCATGTGTATGTTCTCCCTACTTTGTAGGAGTCCAGTATGAGTTAATTATGAGTTGTAAAATAGAAGACTCAGTTTTATGAGTTAGTTCAGTTAAATTAGTTCTCAAACTGATTGAGAGAACTAATAGTGAGGTAAGAGTCAATGGCGACACTAATGAAATCCACTAGTGCTACTCTAGTTAACTGAATTCTTACTCATCAGAAACTCATGCATGTCGATTCTGAGAAAGACCCAGTTGAGAATAGAGTGCAGGGATAGTGTGTTATTTGTTTTAGATTTTTCTGAGTTGCACTGATAGTGCATGCAACTAGGAACCAATCCTTAAGGGATTGCGCAGTCTTTAGAGGCTTTATTTCCCTTTAAATACAAGCTATCCTCCATAGGAATTACACAATGGAATAGAGACTTGGAGAGCTTGTGAAGAGGCTAAGATTTGGCCTTGAGATTTCTTATGAGTTTAAGATAGAATTTTCTGAGTGCTAGGATTGTTCTAGAGAGAACAAGCATTGTAATTTCATCTTGATTTTCCGGATTAATACAAAACAGATAGTGGGGTTTTGAGTTGTGGCTTTCCCCGGACATTTATTGTGTTATGTGCCTTTGATTCTCTTCCTCTATTGATTATTTTTTTCTCAATTTTATGGTCTTTCACTGAAAAGAGTAGAAGTAGATTCTTGCGTCTTGTTTTAGTAAATTACATGAGCTTGTGAATCTACAGGATTTTCTACATGGTATCGGAACAAGATTGTTTTTTGGGCCGAGAGTTTGCAGAGAATATATGAAAAATTATGTGCAAAATTTTCAGAAAAAAATTGCAGATTTGGATTCCTTTGGAAAATATATCTAAAAATAAAAAAAATAAAAAAATTGGCTGAATTGGAGTTCAGATGAGGGAGATATCGCTGATTTAAAATCATCTCTCTAGAGGAGATTTCGAAGTTTGAGTTTCTGGGTTACAAGTGTGGTGATAAGAAAAGATTTATTAGCTTGCCTCCAACCCTGTGTACTGGGGGAAGGCCCCCAAACCCCCCGACCATTAGGGAGCTTATTATATAAGTAAGGTTACTCGTCTTTCTCTTCTTTAGGTCATTTATTTTGATTATTCAAGGGATTCTATAAGAAAGGTAAAGTCGAATTTGCATACATACTTTAGGATCGACAGATGGTGTTCCATGAGTTGAGGCTTGAGTATGCCTTGGAAGGTAGCTCGAATTTCATAGCCTGGAGGGACAGGATGGAGGCTATGCTAGAGGACAATGGCTTGAAGGAATTTGTTGAACAAGCGATTCCTAAGCCAGCAACTACTGATGCACAAAACTTGGTCGAGTGGAAGAAGTGTGTGGAGAAGGCAAGGTGGATAATCCTTGAGGGAGTTCGATATCATATTTTCTCGAGTCTCCATGGAAAGGAAACTTCACATGCTATGTGGAAAACATTGACGGAATTGTATCAGAATAGCAGTGATCAAAGGAAGTTGGCACTGAAGGATAAACTTTGTAAAATCAAGATGAAGAAAGGTGAGATGATTCAAAAGTAATTAACCAATTTCACTCAATGTCAGGATGAACTTGGAAGTGTTGGAATCATGGTTTCCAAGGAGGATGTGGTGAGTCTTTCTCTTCTTTGACTCCCAAAGAGTTGGCATATTTATCAGGACTCTGTCAATGGTCGAGAGAAGTTGCGAGATTGGGAACGACTATGGTCAGATTTGATGTAGGATGAGACCAGGAGGAACACCAGGGATGGCTCTTCATCAAAGACTGATGATGAAGAGAACTGTGCCTTAGTGATTAAGGCGAGGAAGGGGAAAGGTAAAATTTCTTGTTCCAAATCATATTCTTATCATGGAAGTAAGAAGAAGGACATGAAAAAAGCTAAATTCTTTCATTGTCACAAGATGGGACACTTTGCTACAAATTGTCCATTGAAGAAATCCAAGGAGAAGTCCTCAGGAGGAGCGGCGAGTGAGGCTTTGGCCTTCCAATTCGAATTGGAATTTTCCCTCATTGAATGCATGATGTCTTCAATGATGGGAAGTGTTTGGTACTTAGACAATGGAGCTTATTTCCACATGATTGGCGACAAAGAGTTATTCAGTGAACTGGAGGAGAAAGATCTCAAGATGCATATTGAGATGGGAGATGACAGTAAGTATAGTGTTACTAGTGTGGGAATTATTACTTTTTAGAGGGAGCATGCGGCTCCAATCACCTTGAAGAATTTTATGCATGTACACATACCGACGAAGAACTTGGTATTTGTTTTCGTACTTGAGGATAGAGGATATGATGTGATCTTTTCGAAAGGAAAGGCATTCCTTCGACACATAGCCACGGGTCAAGTAAAGAAGATAGGGATTCAACTTCATAATCTATATAAGATAGAGGTAGAGGATTGTGCTACTTTGAGTTCAAAAGTGAAAAATATGTTGAGCTGAGACATCAGTGAGCTGTGGCACAGGCGATTGGGCCACTTGCATCATGGGGCTTTGAATATATTGCAGCAAATCTCTATCGGCCTGAGAAAGTTGATACATGCAAGGGTTGTACTTTGGGAAAATACACCGAGTATTCCTTTGGAGACAGAGAAAGTCGAGCAAAGTTTATTCTGGAGAGATTCCATTCAGATGTGTGTGGACCATTCTCAACAGCATCCACGGCCAAACATAGGTATTATGTTATTTTTTTTATGACCATTCTCATAAATTCTGGGAATTTTTATGCAGAAAAAGGATCAAACTTTCAGAAAGTTTTGTGAGTTCAAAGAATTGGTAGAGAAAGATTCTAGCAAGAAGGTTAAAGCTCTATGGAGTGATAATGGTGGTGAGTATGTCGCCAATGAGTTTAAGAACTTCTATGTAGATGAAGGGATTAAACGAGATTTGACGACACCCCATAACCCCCAACAGAATGGGGTTGCCAAGAGGAAGAACAAGAGCATAGTATAGGAAGCAAGGACGATGTTGCATGAACAGGGCCTACCAATACACTTGTGGGCTAAGGCATGAAACAAAGTGATTTATGTTCAGAACTGTAGACCACATCGGATACTTGAGATGAAGACACTAGAGGAGGCGTATTCCGATAAGAGGCCAAATGTTGGTCACTTCAGGATTTTTGGGTCATCGGATTATTTCCATGTGACCAAAGATGCACACAAGAATCTTGAGTCAACAAGAGAGATGGGGATCTTTGTACAATGATATACCCCACAACTATCAGGTGGTTTCAGGGATATCATGTTCGATGAGGAGAAAGCCATGCGAGTATCCCTCGAGAGGGAGCTTGAGCTACATGTGGATGAGGAGCTTTTAGCTCCTAAGGTTGAGGGCCTCATATTGATGTCGAATAGCCACATGTAAAGGTTTAGAGAGTGGATAAATCCACTCAGGTAGAGTGTTCAAGAGAGGGAAGAAAGTGCACTAGAGAGGCTGACAGATTGTTGGATGATGCATGGAAGAATGTGGGAGCACCCTCTTCTCAGCACAGGTAGAGGAGGTCACCAAAGAGGTACACTAGATACATGGCACTTATTGGTGCATGTGTTGTGACAAAGCCATCTTCCTTTTAGGAAGCAGTGCAACAACCAGTTTGGGTTGATGTGATGGTGGAGGAGTATGACTCCATAGTTCAAAACAATGTTTGGGATGTGGTCTCGAGATTGGAGAACAAATTAGTTGTGAGCTCCCGTTGGCTTTACAAGGTAAAGAAAGTTGCAGATGGTAGTGTGGAGAAGCATAAGGCCATATTTGTGGACGTGGCTTTTCATAGGTAGAGGGGATTGACTATGATGAGACCTTTGCTTCTATTGCAAGGTACTCGTCAATCAGATCTATTTTGGCACTATCAACATGTTGGGTTGTGTTATATTATTTCCACGCTAGCCCACGTAGTTAACGGGGGGGTGGAGCCCCCCCTTCGTTGCGCCGATTGCGTAGCAGGGGGAGTCACAGGGGGTTTGAGGGGTGCAGGTAACCCACTTTATGGGGTCCGGGGCAACGCCTTGGAAAATTTTGGTTTTGGACCCTATATTAGGTTGTGCGGACCTACCTATGGTTTTGTGCATGTTTTTCGGTCCATGGATTTGGACGTGATGGTTTCGGTCCATGGTATTGGATTCTTCGGCATGTATAAATATGTATTGTAACATTGAAAGGAAAAAAATGAAAAATCAAGCTGGTAGTCTCGGTTTTGGGATCCAGAGGAAAATATCTGTGTATATGTGTTTTATGTGTTATGCTCTCGCATTGTTTATTTTCTGTGTTTTAGAATTCGAATGCAGGTAATTTATGTGCAGGGTTAAAACCTACATTTGGTATCAGAGTTGTTTTAGCTTCAAGGGGCCGCCTTTGTTGCTGAGGGGTTTCGCTCGGGCCTGTGGTAGACCCCATTCAGTGGGAGATCTATGGGATCGATTCTTGTGGTGAAAGAAGATGGTGAGCCGTGGAAACATAGAGATCGAGAAATTTAATGGTCAGAGTTTTGAGTTGTGGAAACTCAAGATGGAGGATCTGTTGGTGGATAGAGATCAGTGGATCGCGGTAGATCTGGGTACTAAACCAACAGGAGTGTTTGATGAAGAATGGAAGAAGTTGGATTGGAAGGAAAAGAGCACAATACAATTGTGTGTCTCAGATTTAGTATTGCTGAATGTATCAGGGGAAGGTACGACGAAGGCTTTGTGGGACAAGTTAGGGACTTTGTACCAATCTAAGTCTCTGGTGAATAAACCGTTCCTACGGAAAAAGCTGTATAACCTGAGGATGAAAGATGGAGACTCGGTGACAGAGCATCTGAATGCGTTTAATACTGTGGTAAGTCAGTTATCATCTGTTGATATCAAAATTCCAGATGAAAATAAGTGCATTAGTTTGTTGTGTTCTCTACCAGATTCATGGGATAGTCTGGTTATTGCAATAGGTAGCAATGCAACTGCCTTGCAGTTTGATGAAATAGTCTCATCCTTGGTGACGGAGGAGATGAGATGGAAAAATATGGAGAGCCAGAATGGTGATGCCTTGTTTGTATGAGGACGGTCCCAAAATAGAAACAAAAATAAGTCATCGAGTGGGAGATCTAAATCTAGAGGGAGATCTAAGTCTCTAGGAAAACCTGTAAAGGTGGTGTGCTGGAAATGCGGAAAGGAAGGGCAATACAAAAGGGACTGTAAATCTAAAGATCCTAACAAAGGAAAGGGATCTGATGATGCTCCTTCTGCAGAGGCGAAAACCACCTCAGATGAAGGTGGGGATGTGTACTTGGCTTCTTCAAGTACACATGTAGATCATGAGGCATGGTTGATTAACTCAGGTGCATCCTTTCACTTCACTCCCCATAGAGAGTGGTTCTGCGAGTATGAGAAATATGATGGTGGTGATGCCTTCTTAGGGGATGATATGAAGGCTAGAATAGTTGGTCGTAGAAAAGTAAAGTTGAAGTTGCAAGGTGGAAGGGTTAGAACACTTCTGGGTGTTCTACATATTCCTGCATTGGCTATAAATCTTATTTCTGTAAGCAAGCTGGATGATGCAGGTGTAAAAAAAGTGTTTGAGAAGAATACCTGCAAGATGGTTTGGGGAGCACTGGTATTGATGCGAGGAGTTCAGATTGGAACTCTGTACAAGATGCAAGGTAGCACTGTTGTTGATGGGTGCAACAATTTCGTGGTTCCTAAAAGTGGAGCAAAAAATCTAGTGGTCTCTGGAGAGAAGACCATGTTGTGGCATCAAAGGCTTGGACATATTGGAGGGAAGGGCTTTCAAATACTTCATGGTAAAGGTATGGTAGAAGATATGATTAATAGCTCTTTGGATTTTGATTTCTGTGAAAATTGTGTATATGGGAAGCAGAATAGAGTGAGTTTCCCCTCTGGTGGTAAGAGGGCGAAAAAGATATTAGAGCCTATGCACAGTGATGTGTTTGGACTTGTGAAGGTTCCATCACTAGGTAAGTCTATGTACTATGTATCTTTTATAGATGACTTCTCAAGGAATACATGGATATATTTCCTTAAGAAGAAATCTGAAGTCTTTGATAGGTTTAAAGAATTTAAGGCTCTGGTGGAAAACCAGACAGAGAAGAAGATAAAGGTGTTGAGGACAGATAATGGTGGAGAGTTTTGCAGTAAGGAATTTGAAGAATTCTGTAAAAAGTGTGGTATAGCACAATAGAAGACTACTCCATACACACCTGAGCAAAATGGAGTTGCAGAAAGAATGAACAAGACATTGATGGAAAGGGAAAGAAGCATGCTCAATGGTGCCAGGTTAGGACAAGAATTCTGGGCAGAGGTTGTGGAGATAGCATGTTACCTGGTCAACAGATCACCTTCATCATCATTGGAGGATAAGACTCCACAAGAGGTATGGATTGGTAAGAAATCCTCTCTTTCACATCTGAGGGTATTTGGATGTGATGCATATGTACATGTTCCAAAGGACAAAAGAACCAAGTTGGATAGTAAATCTGAAAAGTGCATCTTTATTGGGTATAAGGATGGTTTAAAGGTTATAAGCTTTGGAACCCAGTAACAAGGAAGGTTGTGTACAACCGAGATGTGGTGTTCAGAGAGGTAAAAGATGTTATTAAACATGAATTCCAACCAAAGGAACCTGAGAAGATAGAGTTTGAGCTAAAGGAGGAAGAATCAGACTCTACAGCAGAGGAGGAATCAGAAGATGAAGAGCCACAAACTCCGAGTGTGAGAAGATCAGTTCAAGAAAGAAGGCAGCCAGAAAGGTATAGTCCATCTGCTTTCTGTTCAAATTTTTCTTTATCTATTACTGATGATGATCCCAGAACTGTGAAGGAAGTAGTATATTCACAGGATGGAAAACTATGGAAAGAGGCTATGGTTGATGAAATGGCATCTTTGCACAAAAATGAGGCTTGGGATCTGGTGGAGTTGCTGGCTGGAAGGAAACCCATTGGAAGCAAATGGGTGTTCAAGAAGAAGAAAAATGCAGAAGGAAAGGTGGAGAAATACAAAGCTCGGTTGGTAGCAAAAGGTTATTCCAGGTGCTGGGAATTGATTTTGGTGATATTTGTTCTCCTGTTTCCAGGGTAACTTCTATTAGATTACTTTTATCTGTTGCTGCTGCTTTTGATTTTGAGGTAGAACAGATGGATGTGAAGACAAAATTTCTTGATGGGGATCTAGAAGAGGAGATCTACATGAAGCAACCTGAAGGCTTTGTAGTGAAGGGTAAGAAAGAACTGGTATGCAAGTTAAAGAAGTCTTTGTATGGGTTAAAACAGTCACCAAGGATGTGGTATCAGAAATTTGATACATTTATACGAGGACTTGGCTTCACCAGAAGCAAAACAGATCACTGTGTGTATTTTAAATTAATTGGTGACCGTGTTATTTATCTGGTCTTGTATGTGGATGACATGTTGCTGGTTGGAAATGACAAAGAAATTATCTAGGAGTTGAAGACCCATTTGTCCTCCAAATTCGACATGGAAGATCTTGGTACTGCAAACTATATTTTGGGCATGGAAATTAAAAGAGATCGGACAAAGAGGAATCTCTGGTTAAACCAGAGGAAGTATGTTGAGACAATATTGCAGAGGTTTAATATGCAGGATAGTAAACCAGTGAAGGTTCCTATTCCTGTAGGTGTAAATTTATCTATTGAACAATGTCCCAAGACACAAGAAGAGGAAGAGGACATGTCTCATGTTCCATATGAAAGTGCAATCAGTAGCTTGATGTATGCGATGGTCTATACTATACCAGACATTGCGCATGCAGTGGGAGTATTGAGAAGGTTTATGTCAAAACCAGGGAAGGAGCACTGGACAACAGTGAAGTGGGTTTTTAGGTATTTGCGTGTCACTAGTGATTATGGTTTGTGCTACCAAGGAAGACCAGGATTGGACAGAGTGTTGGATATTCATGGCTTTGTTGATGCAGACTGGGTTGGCGATCTGGATCAGAGAAGATCTACAAGTGGGTATGTGTTTAACCTATTTGGAGGTGCAGTCAGTTAGATGAGTAAGAAACAATCTGTAGTGGCACTATCAACTACAGAGGCAGAATACATGGCAGCCACTCATGCAAGCAAGGAAGCAGTTTGGTTAGAGATTGTGTTCAAGTATGGGGTTAGTACAGGGAGCTATAAGGATAGACTGTGACAGCCAAAGTGCAATTTT
This sequence comes from Pinus tabuliformis, assembly GCA_031772625.1. Lineage (NCBI taxonomy): Eukaryota > Viridiplantae > Streptophyta > Pinopsida > Pinales > Pinaceae > Pinus > Pinus tabuliformis. Next base: position 1,356,935,102 of record CM062805.1, read on the forward strand.
CTTGGCAAAGAACCCTGCATATCATTCAAAGACAAAGCAAATTGATGTTCAGTATCACTTTGTGAGGGATATCATAGAAGACAAAAAGGTGTTGTTGGTAAAGGTGGACACTTTGAAGAATATTGCAGATGCATTGAAAAAATCTGTGAGCTCTGAGAAGTTCTCTTGGTGTAGAGAAACAATGGGCATTACAGCGTTGGATAAATGACTAAGCTTTCTTGTGTCTCCCTGTGGAAAGAAAACAACAAGTGGGAGAATGTTGGGTTGTGTTATATTCTTTCCATGACTAGCCCACGTAGTTAACCAGGGGGTTAGAAGGGGGCAGAGCCCCCCCTTCGTTGCGCCAATTCCATAGCAGGGGGAGTCACAGGGGGTTTGAGGGGTGCAGGTAACCCCACTCTATGGGGTCCGAGGTAGCGCCCCGGAAAATTTTGGTTTTGGACCCTATATTAGGTTGGGCGGACCTACCTATGGTTTTGTGCATGTTTTTTAGTCCATGGTTTTGGACGCGATGGTTTTCGGTCCATGGTTTTGGACGCGATGGTTTTCGGTCCATGGTATTGGATGCTTCAACATGTATAAATATGTATTGTAACATTGAAAGGAACAAAATGAAAAATCAAGTTGGTAGTCTCGGTTTTGGGACCCAAGGGAAAATCTTTGTGTATATGTATTTTCTGTGTTATGCTCTCGCATTATTTATTTTCTGTGTTTTAGAATTCGTATGCAGGTAATTTCTGTACGGGGTTAAAACCTACACATCACAGATGGGTTGGAATATCCATCAGATGGATGTGAAGATTGCCTTCCTCAATAACATGATTGAGGAAGAGGTGTACATAGAGTGACCCAAAGGTTTTGAAACCTTGGACCATGAGTCACATGTGTGCCGACTCAAGAGAGCGTTGTATGGGCTGAAGCAAGCACCCCGTGCTTGGTACACTGAGATAGATAGTTACTTCACTGGGTTGGGCTTCACGAAGAGTGAAGCGGATGCGAACTTGTATCACATAGTGGTGGAAGGTAAGATATTGATCAGTGTACTTTATGTAGATGATCTCATATTGACACTTGAGGAGAAGCTCATCAAATCTTGCAAGGAGGACCTTGCAAGAGAGTTTGAGATGAGGGACATGGGGATCATGCATTAATTTCTTGGCTTGGAGGTATGGCAGGGAGATGCGGAGTTGTTTGTATCTCAGGGAAAGTATGCCAACGAGATACTCAGGAGATTCCGCATGGAGAGAAATAAACCCATGGAGACTCCTCTAGCTAGTAACTGGAGGAAGGAGGATGCTACTTCAGGGGAAGTAGTGGAAACTATTGTTTATAGGCAGCTTGTGGGTTCACTCATGCACTGGGTGAACACACGACCGAATATGTGCTATGAAGTTAACTAGCTTAGTCAAGGGATGGTTAGGCCTACCAAGATGTATTGGAAGGCGGAAAAGCATGTATTGAGATACCTCAGAGGACTACTCAGTTTGGGTTATGGTACAAATAGACAAAGGGAGTGAAAATTCAAGGCTTCACCGATGCAAATTGGGTAGGGAGTCCATCCGATAGGAAGAGCACATCAGGAGGGATCTTTAATATTGGGTCAACAACAATTTCTTGGTACAACAGGAAACAGAGATCGATTGCACTCAGTTTTTCAGAGGCAGAGTACATGTTGCAAGTCAAGTAGCATATGAGGTTATCTGGATGAGGAAGATCCTGGTTCATTTGTTTGGTCAGCAAATGGATTTGACAATGATTTACTGTGATAATCAGAGTTGTATCAAACTCTTTGAAAATCTAGTTTTTCATGATCGATCCAAGCATATTGATATCTGGTATCATCATCTCAGATCCCACAGAGGAGCAAGATGTTGACATCTTGACAAAGGCATTTTCAAGATGTAAAATCAAGTTTCATAGAGACACGATCGGGATAGTTGATAATCCCCTTCTTGTTGAGAGGGAGTGTTGAGAAATGAAAACAAGAGAGTCCAATTTAATTTGTCCTTGAATTAAACTGGAAATTAAATTCGAATTCTATTCTCATAGAAACTTAAAATAGTTAAATTAACTTTATTAAACTTACTTAACTTAGGAAATTCGAGTTGGAAGTCTTTCAGTCACCATGTGTATGTTCTCCCTACTTTGTAGGAGTCTAGTATGGATTTGTTGTGAGTTGTAAAATAGAAGACTCAGTTTCATGAGTCAGTTTAGTTAAATTAGTTCTCAAACTGATAGAGTGAACTGACAGTGAGTTAACTGTCAGTGGTGACACTAATGAACTCCACCAGTGCTACTCTAGTTAACTAAATATTTACTCATTAGAAACTCATGCATGTTGATTCTGAGAAAGACCCACTTGAGACTATAATGCAGGGAAAGTGTGCTATTTGTTTTAGATTTTTCTGAGTTGCACTGATAGTGCATGGAATCAGGAACTGAGCCTTAAGGGATTACGCAGTTTTTAGAGGCTTTATTTCCCTTTAAATACAAGCTATCCTCCATAGGAATTACACATTGGAATAAAGACTTGGATATCTTGTGAAGAGGCTAAGGTTTGGCCTTGAGCTTGCTTATGAGTTGGAGATTGAATTTGCTAAGTTTTGGGATTGTTCTAGAGAGAACAAGCATTGTAATTTCATCTTGATTTTCTGGATTAATGCAAAACAAATAGTGGGCTTTTGAGCTGGGGCTTTCCCCAATTATTTATTGTGTTATGTGCCTTTTATTCTCTTCCTCTACTGATTATTGTTTTCTCGATGTTTATGGGCTTCCGTTGTAAAGAGTAGAAGTAGATTCTTGTCTCTTGTTTTAGTAGATTACATGAGCTTGTGAATCATACACGATTTTCTACAAGATGGGGTAAGGTATTCTAAAGTCCATTTCCATCCCATGGATGGAAAATCAGAGGTAAATCACAACGCATCCATAGTACAAGCGCTCATAAAAATGGGGAGAATTTCCCTGGTAGACATATTATATTTACTTCTATATGCCGGAATCTGAGTGGCCAAATAGTTTGACAAAATGGTAACCCAATCCATAATGTAGGCATCTGAGGCGGCTTCTATTAGGGGAACCGATTCTATAGTGAACTTTGTGCAATAGGATTTCCAAATAACCTACCCATCATGGTTCTGATATGACAATAAGGACCAGTGAGAGAAGCTAGGGAATACATACCCTTATCGTCATGTTTGTGCTTGCTTGGCTCATTCTGCCACTGCCTGATTGGGTCTGACTAAACTAGATGCTCATCTACAAAATTCTGAATAAATTGGGAATTATATATCTTCTGGGGTTCCGGTAGGTGGTACATCTTTCAGAGGTCTTCGACTCTTAACGATCCCATATTCTTCTGTGGCATCAAGGTTATGAAAGTCCAGTTGGCGATATTTAATTCGTCAATTACCCATTTGACTAAGTCTGTATATGGCATTATCTTTTCCCGAGCAGCTATTCGATGGAGATGAGAGTTGGCAACATCTTCCCAAGTGGTTTCATATGTTGTTGTAGTATCATCCACTGTAACCTATCTGACAACTACCCTGGGTTCTTTTTCCTCGAATAATCTGTATATCGCTTCCCAGGAAGAAATTTCGATGTCTGTAGTACATGTAGTGTCTGAGAATAATGGAGGAATTTCAATTACCTCTGTAGTAGTTGTATCCGGTGGTGGTGGAACCACATTCTTCTTATTCTTTTTTTGAGTTCTCGACATTTCGTCTAAGCTCTGCTTCTCGGGACTAGCCTGTGATAGAGAAGATATGATAAGAACAGGGAGCAACACTTAGCGTTTAAGACTTATGGAAAGAATGGTAAAATAACGTGAAAATAGGCATTTAACACAAAAATCTTGAAATGCTCAATGAAATCAACTGAATCATTCACACAACCGAGGTCCATTAATACCATTATAACTAATAATAAATGAAGAAATGTGGGTTTCACATGTCTTTTCGACAGGTCAGCATCCCGTTGGATTTATATCACATCGCGAGTTATTTGATATGATCATCAATGGTTTTGCAAAGTGAATATTTGCGATATGAAAATGGCAAAATTCGCTAGGAGATATGGTGTGGAAGTTGTTGCGTGATTTATCACAATCGACATTTCTTGAGGGAAGGTCGCTTTAACCCTTTGTGATGAGAATATGCCAATAAGGTTCTGCGATATCATGTGGCGCTTTATCGAGGTTTTAAGTTTACAATAACGCTGGGGGAATGCGATATTTCCCTTTGCGATTTGACATGGCTATCCATAGGACTTGACATATCATTTAGATGTGAAGGGGTGTTGTCTTCATTTAAACTCAATTAGGAGTTTTATCGCAGTGGGTTAGGTCGAGTACTTTCGCATCACGCTTTGACTTAGTATAACACTTTTACTCACTTGCAATTAGCGATATGCGAAATTCTTGAGACCTATTCAACTTTAAGTCCTTTTTAAATATTAATGGAGTTAAGACCTAAGGTTAGGATGGTTCTTTATTTTAATTTTTTGAGACTCTATCTTTTATCTACTTTATTTAAAATTCAAAAGGGTCCCCATTATTCAACTAAGTTACTTATTCTAATAATGGGTTGTTGAGTGACACAACAATTGGCGATTCACTGGAAGAACCAGTTATCTCTGAGAAAAATGATGAAGTTTAAACTTGATCAGAAACAAAAATAATTAGGAAAGAAAAATATCTTGAAATATTAGGTAAATAAGATTTCTCTGAATAAAAAAAACTCATTTCATTGTAACTTTCTAGCAACCTTTTATAGATGAAAATCTTCAATATCTATATCATTCATTAATCAATTATAAAGATAAAGTAGGTGGTTATTGAAGCTTTTATTTTTAGATGAACTTGCTTTGTCACAGGTAGAGCCATTGTTGCCAGCATGCATCCATAGCCTCGATAGGGTTACCTTTTAACCGAGAATGAACTAGGATCCCATCCACTTTAGTTGTAATATTTAGAGGTAATATTTTAATTTTTATTTATTTATTTTATTAAAAGCCACTGTCTTGGTTTGGTAGCCATATGATGACAATGCCATTCACGGGTTGTAATAGGATTGAATAATCTAGCTCGTGATGAGACTCCTTGTCTTATAATTATATAATCATAAGCCATTATCCTGGTTTGGTGTTAGGTCCCTATAATACTAGTGATTCCCCCATTACTATTGTCATTGTAGCCCTTATTGTTATTATTGTGCCCCTATTGTCTCCATATTGTTATTAGTGTGCCCCATAGAAACCCACTATTGTTATTGTTGTGCCCATATGCTATTATTATTATGTCGGATTGATTATATTGTGACCCTTTAGACTCCTATATATATAAGGGAGGTTTAGTCATTTGTATCATCCAATAATTATTCATTTGTGTAATGTAAAGGAGGTTTCCCCCTTGTTGTGGCCACAACTACCACCCTATTAAAACATGCTCTGATAGCAAATTTTGAATGGGTCCCCTATAAGTCTGATCTATCATCTCTCTGAATGACCCTTTTCATCCCAGTGATTTTAACTCTATGAAGAGCCAAATCTTCCATTCACAAATGGTGAAAGCCCCTTAATAGATCCCTCACATATAACCTTGTTAAGCCCTTAACTCATATGCTCATCGGGGTTTTTTTAGCTTCCAAAACCCTTCATCGCATCATTGTTCCGTTATAATCCCTTTACAAAGGAAACCCTTCGCAAATACATATATCCTCCCTTTTTCGGTTATTGCATTCAATCTAGGCACATAATGCATGCCATAAGGCACAGGACCTGATGGTGTTATGAACCACAATGCATATATTTTCAGGTCCGAAGCTATATCATGCATCGTTATCGGCCTTGTCCCAAAGCTCATGTACATATAGCGCACTCCCATCTGCCGGACCCGATGGTTTTATCAACCACGATATATATATATATCTATATATATATATATATATGGGGTTTGGAAGCCCCATCGCATATCGCATATCGGCAGAGCCCAGGGGTCATGCAGTTAGCGGAGAGGCAAGAGCCGGACCTGGCGATGATTATATGCCTGATTATATAAAGTTTGAGGTCTGGCCTAAGTGATTGGGGCGGAATTTTCTGTGTTTTCCCATGTTTTTCAAACTTCACAATTTAACGAAGGAACGGGGTCTTAGTGCAAAAGGCGGGCCTATGGAGTCTCAATAGTGTAATTGCACATCGGGGCGGGGGAAGGCATGGGTCCTGTGACCTGCGGAGGGGCCAATACCCGATTGCGATTAAAGGAAGCCCTCGAAAACCTTGTCAAGCCTATGGATTGAGCGGGATATTGTGTGTTTCTTGTGTTTTATGTGTTCATCCTTTTCGCCCTTGGTCCCGTAGTTTTATAAAATTTAATGAAGGCAGCGTTATGTTCTGTGTGAATATTTCTGTTATATTGTTCACAATCATGAAGCTAATGATAGCTATCCTTGCAGGTGAGAAGTGAAGGATGCAGGAGTGCATTCGAAAATCCATATACACAGAAGCATTGTGTTTGAAGGTCTAGCCTCAAGCGTTCCGGGTCGGGATCCCACGCGTGGCCTGTACATTCTGAAAGAAAGGTTGTCCCAGTCTTCATTATGGGAAGGCAACATACAGTCACCCTTTTACCAACATCTGTTCACTTCCTCAGGAAATGAATCAATCTGACCGTTATGCTTTCTGTTAGTGTCATTCTTTCCAGCCTTCCTCCAGTGATCAAATATGCTCTTACAAAGTGGTCTCAGAGTGTCAAGGTCAAATTTTGTCATTTCAAAGAGTCTTCAAGCAAAATTTGGTCATTAGGCATTAGGTCTAGGGTTTGCTTTCACTCCTTCTAAAGTTGTCCAAATGTCGGTCCATGTCATCATTCTGCTGAGTCTATCATCATTCATAGGGTTGTCATTATCATGTCAGTGTCTAATGAGTCATTTTACACCTTGTTCATGCTTCAGTTGCGCCTAGGCAAGGTCATTTCCCTCTCCTAGGGTTTTGAAAGCTAATTTCTCTTGGATGGTAAAATCATTAGCAAAACTTGTATCCAGATGTTCATACACCTTCCCCTATCTTTCATGTACCTTATCAAACACTTCCCATCACTGAGATTCCCCAAATTCCTCATTTTTTCACAAACCCTAGTTTCTTGCTACAACCTGGCAATTTTCTAGGTTGGGCCTGTGTTTTGCCCTTTTGGACCCCTTCCCCTCACTCGATCTCCACGATTCCACTTTCCCCTACTTCCTAACATCCCTCCCTACTTCCAAAAATTTCCCCAAGAATTTAGAAGCCTCTTATCCCCTTCATTTCGCTTCATTTCGACAAAATCCCTTGTTTCACACATCGGGATAGGTTTTACTCACATGATGTTTCTGAGCAATCAAAGATGAATTTGGGAAAACTGAGAGAGGTTTTTGTCCAAAACATGCCAAGGAAGAAAAACCTCCTTCACTTTTTACACAGGTGTCATGGTTTTAGAGAAATGTCAAAAATACAATCGCCAGATCCAAGGAGGTTGAGCAAAGCACTAAAACGGAGAAAAAGGCCCGATCCACTCCAAATTTTGGCCGAAGCCTCTTTGAAGGAGCATGGTACTTGATGAGACACCCCCAGCTCAAATTTCAAAAAATTTGGAGAAGTTTTTGTCAATTTTGAAATTTTTGTACTAAAAACAGGTTTTTGCCCTCAACGCGTAGCGCGCCGCGCGCTACCCTGAAGATGGGGAGGTCCATTTCACAAAAACTCTGCATTTTTGGATTTTTCATGACAAAATACACCTTCTCAGCAATTTCCAAGACATTTCATCAGGTTTTGAGCCCTCAGAAGGTCAAAAAACATGCAAAAAATGACTTTCTGCCACTTTTTGGACACACAGGAAGCAGTCTTGGGAGATTGCAATTTTGGAGGGGCAAATGGACACCAAATTGAGAAATTCCACTTGGGTTGGAAAGTAGACATCCAGAAATTTCCAACAAGCCTACTTTTTCCTCATTTGGATGCCGGGAAGTGCCTCAAAAGTTGGCTCAAAGGCGCGCTACGCGTAGAGAATTGGGGCGCTACGCATCAGGGAAATTTGCCAGATTTTCACCTACAGCTCAGCAAAACGCAGATTTGACTAGTTTTGACTTTTTGGAGTGATTTTTCATCCTCCTTGATGTAATTGATGTAATTTTATGATTTCATGGCACTTATTTATCTCTTCTAGAAGATTCATTCATAAAAAGTCAAAAATTTAATGAATGAATTGGTTTCCTAGCTTATAGAGGCAAGTTGTTTTGACTGCCTAGATTTTAGTGCTCAGTTTAGAATTGGTTGAAACAGCTCCTAGAAGGATGAGCTCAACCCCTAGAGGCAAGGAAAGGTGTTAGCTTGCCTATATTATGTATTTTCTTAGTCATTTTCATGGTTGGATTCTTGAGGGATAAGCTTCTATTGTATTACACTTTGTATCTCTGCAATTTTGGCAAAGGAAAGACCAGGGTTTTACAGCACTATTTGGGATTCCTGTGGTTATTTGTGTTGATGGTGTGCTTCTCTCATGTACTTGTAAGATTTGTTATGTGTATCAATTTCCTATTTCTCTTTTCTGCACATTAAGTAAATGAAGTGTTAAGGTAGAATTCATAATTTATATGCTCTGCCTTTAAGTTTGCTTAATATCTATGTTTTCCTCTGTCTAAAGAGAACTCTCGATGGTTTCTTGCTCTCTTTAGCTCCTCACCGGTCATTCCTATCCATTCACTTAAATCAAAGGCATCAAGACAATCTCCTACCTTGCCCCAAAAAGACCTCTGCAAAAGTTGTGTCTCATCCCCGCACCCAAAATTGCTCTCCCCCTATTTTCCACCAAAACCCTAAAAATCTGAAATCAAACCTTCTCAATCAGTTTACTAGCCTAAAATCAATGTTCTTTATTGGTCATCTCCGCCCTTTGAAGACCTTTTGCCGAGATAGACCCAGAGAGAGCCCTCTCCTGCCCCGTAGGGCTAGCTACGAGGCTAAGTGGTTTGATGTTGCCTTGGATTTTGTCTTTTTCAGCCTGAGGCCAAATTCAAGCGCTAACACTTTCTACGTGTCAGCGGTCACGCTGATGATCCTATCTCTGTGTACTCGATTTTCATATTGGAAACAGTGGGAAGATGAAGAGGCATGGTAGACCTAGAGTCAGGGGGCGTTTGCATAAGTATTACCTCCGAAGAGGAGAAAGGGCTTTTGATTTTCGAGAAGAACAGTTTCGCTTTATTGTGAATAAGGAGGACTGTTTTGGGGGAAGAAGGAGCCTTTAGTTTAAGACTTATTTGATTGTTCTTTTATATGTTTTGGATCAGAGTGTTGTTGTTGGCATGAATTTAAATGTGATTTGTATTTATGCATATTGATGACTTACAGTTCACTATTAGTCTTGTTAAATTGAATGTGATTCAGTTTCATGGTTAACTTGTGAATGGTCTCTGATTTGAAACTAAGTTAAACATCAGTTGCAAGTTTAATTCCATAAAAGAATGTGGATTCCTATATGAGTGGTTGGATTGCAATTTAGCTTTAATATAGTCTTGTCCAGCTGTGAATTCAGTGATTGATTCATTTGGACTTGAATCTATATGTGATGTTTAATCTTCTTTATCATGCTCCTGCCAAACATATATATGATGTTTAATCCTCTGTATTATGCTTCTGCAGGATAGACTAGGATAGCTAAGACTAGATTAGAGTAGTTAGAAGTAGTATAGATAGGATTTAATACATAGAGGTTAGCTGTTTTATTTTGTTGATTTAATTGAAGTCTTCCTCCCGGAAGCAATCTTTCGACATGTTCAAATAGTTTACGAGATCCCTTAAAACCTATCGGAGCTAGCCATTCCAAACGAAAGCAGGTCTAATTGGGGCTTGCGATCAGGTTAGTTCCCCTTGTTGACATAGCACACATCATCCATGTCAACAAATTGGCGCTACAAGGAAGGAATGAACCTCCGTCCCCAGCTTTTCAAGATTTCATCTATAAGTGCCATGCATGGATTCAAAATAATTAATGTATGGATCGTAGAGGCCGAAAATTCCACTCCACCCATTTGAAAGAGCCTCATTTCGAAGAAACAGAGACCCCTCTAAGTCTTGTTTTCGGGTCACCCAAGGAAGAGAGACCGTGGGAGTATCCTATCACTCAGGAACAACCAGTCAGAACGCTTACTCGGGCTTATGCTCGTTCCCTCTCTTAGCTTCTCATATTTCACTCTTTACCTTTGACAACTAAGAGAAAGCCAAGGATCTTTACCCTGAATGAAGATACATCTGTAGCCACTTCTCTCGAAGATATTGTGCTAGAATCCTTGCAAAGTATCGATACCCCTTGGGAAGAAATTCCTGAGGACTCCCCTTCTAAAGGTAAATCCTCGCTTGATTTTGAGAATCCTAACGAAGAAGCCTCCAACCAAAAATTCCCTGTCCATAATATGGCCAACGTTCCTCCTCCAGGTGGGAATCAACCTCCACCTCCTCCTCAAGGTGGGAATCAACCTCCACCTCCTCCTCTAGGTGGGAATCAACCCCCACCTCCTCTGGGAGCTCTCCCTCCCTGGCTTGCACAGGACGCTATAGTATTACCTGGGCAGCAACATCCCTTACCCAAAAATGTAGAAAGAGTGTTACCTAATTTCGCCCCTGAGTGGGGAGATACTGCTGATAACCATATTTGCTCTTTCTTCCTAGCCTTGCATAGGTTGGGGGTCACTGATGAAGATGTGGTGTGCCGCCTATTCTCTTTTACTTTGACTGGTGCAACCTCCACATGGTATTTCAATTTGAGAATAGGGTCGATTACCTCTTGGGATGCTTTTCAGCAGGCCTTTTTAGACAAGTTTGGTGATGACAAAACACCTACAGCCTTAGTTTTAGAACTATCCCATCTAAAAATGGAAACCAACGAGAAAGTCAAGGATTTTAACATCCGATTCAATAGAATCCCAGCTAATGCTAGACCCACTGATGAAGTTCTCATGGAGTTCTATGTCTCTACTCTCCCTGTCCCTACAACGATGTGGGTTAAAAGGAGTAATGTGCAAACCTTACAAGGTGCTATTGATGAAGCGGTGAAAGTTGAAAATGAAATGATTAGCCTCACAGCATGTCATTATACAACTGAAGTGAAGAAAGCCTCCCAATCATCCAAGAAGAGCAGTGGGAGTGGCAACAAAGTGGCTGAGACCAAAGAAAAGGATGCCACAGATGTGGAAGGTTTGCATCAGATCATTAAGAAACTTAAAAACATAGTCATTGATATGAAAAGAAATGTTGGAGAGAGTACAAGTGGGAAGGGAGGAGATTATAATAATAAAAAACCCTTCAAACCTTTCTATCGGAAGAAAATGGAAGGTGGTCATGGTCAACTTGCATTGCCTGCTCCACCTAATGAAGGGGATTTAAACATAGAAGAGTTAGCTCTTATTGGATCGCTCCTTAACAAAGAAGAACCTATACTGCAACTTGAACTAGAACAAGGAGACGAGGAGGAATACCAAGTAGAAGAACCATTGGATGAGGAAACCCAAATTAATGTGTTGTGGGATTTCCATAGTGATGAGAATGATGACGAAGGAGATAACACTGCAGAAATCAACGCTAATGAAATCCACACGCGAAGTAAAGGTTCGTTTCCAGGTGCGACGAAGCCCTTAGACCAAACAAAGCAAGATGTTCATCCTGTGAAAGCATCCACTCCCAGAGTTCCTGTCGAGAAGAGTAGGCCTGGCGGTCAATCCAAGAATACCCCTGTTGCAAGTCACCCAAAGAAATAAAATGCATCTCCCACTGCAATGAAGGCTACTCAAGATGGTAAACACCCACCTAAGAATGGCAAAACAGGTATCTTTACTCTACCCTATCCTGTTTATAACATTGATTACAATATTGTGGATGATCTCAAGAAGTCTAGGGCTAATATCACATATTTTGATTTGTTAAAAATTAACGCATCAAGAGATTTGCTGCTGAAAGCTATGAATGAGCGGAACTGTAAAACCCCCACCACCTCAAGCACCCAAACCAAGAAGCCAATGTCCAAACCCATTAGTACCACTAGTACAACCCAAATAACATCAGCTATGGAGGCCACGTTACCTAAAATGAATAAAAAATCCCAAGATGTCAGCGCAGCCATGATAGGGAGAAAATCGAAATCTATGACTCCATTGTTCCTCATCACGTTTGGAATTTTCAACATGAACTTCCACAATTGCTTGGTAGATTCCGGTGCCTCATCCACTGTTATGCCTTATGCTGTTTCTAAAAGACTTCAGGCCATACCTGAAAAAACTGGAACTCAAATCATGCAATTAGATAGGACAAATGTGAAAGTAATTGGAGAATTGAAAGATGTGTTGATTCGGATGGCTGCTAAACCACAGTACACACAAGTCATTGATATAGTGGTAGTCGATATACCAGAGGCTTATGGAATGCTACTTAGCAGGGACTGGTCAGCGAAATTGAACGGATACTTCTCGACTGATTGGTCCCATCTCTTGTTGCCTCAGAAGGGAAAAGGTGATATGCTGAGAGTTGATAGGGAAAGATACATGAAGTATGTGGTAACGGAACTAAATGGTCCCAATGAACCTGTAATGTTTACCAACTCCATCCTTGGGAACTATAGTTTCAATGTTTATGCTACAGAAACTTGTTTTGGAGAGTTTCATGCAGAAACCGTTGAAGAAACTTTGACACACACACAGTTGGAAATTCCCTCCCATAATCCAACTGATGAGCTATCTTGTATTATAGTAGATGATAGGACTAATTTCTTAGATAGTAGTTCAATTGATGTAACATTAGATGCTATATTCTGGACACTCTATTTTGATGGCTCTAACTACCTTGAAGGTGCAGGTGCTGGAAGTATTCTCATTGACCTGCAAGGGAACCAACATCTAATGGCTAGCCGGTTGGAGTTCGCATGCACCAACAACATAGCGGAATATGAAGGCCTGCTGCAAGGCCTGAAGAAAGCCATTGGTATGAATGTGAAAAATCTTAAAGTTTTTGGTGACTCACAGATAATCGTAGATCAGGTAAGGAAAAGGATACATTGCAATTCTCCACACCTAGTGAGGTACCAACATGAGGTATGGGACTTAATTGACAATTTTGATTCCTTTAATATTACATACATACCTCGAGGCCAAAACCAAGATGTTGATCTGATGGCTAATATGGCTGCTAAAATTTTGCCTGATTTTAGATTGAAGAAAAATAAATGTTCGGTTGAATTGATTTTCAGACCATCTGTGCCTGATAACATCTCGAATTGGCAGGTGTTCGAAGATGATGAGCAAATCCTTGAGTTCTTGCACTACGAGAAGACATTCAAGAATACAGTCATTGACGAAAAGGAGCATGGCAAGCTTATGAATGAGAGGGAAGATGAAGAAAAGGATCAACCTAATGCGATGCCAAAATCAGTTGTTAAGATGGAACACTTGTATGACTTGCATGATAAATTCAAGAAACTGACTAACTGTAAAACACACAGTTCGTCCATGAAGTATGAAATGGTCAACCTTGGGACCAAATAAGACCCAAAAAAATGTCAATTTGGGCCTTGGGTGCTCTCCTCAAGAAAAGTCTGCATTCGTCAAGCTATTCAAAGACTATAAGGATGTCTTTGCATGGACATATGAAGACCTAAAGACTTTTGATATCAGCATGTGATCCCTTTGGAAAGGGAGGCCAAGCCCTACCAACAAAAACTGCGTAAGATGCATCCAAGCCTCGAACCATTGGTGAAGAAAGAACTGAACAAGATGCTAGATGCTAAAATCATATTTCCGGTCAGACACACCCGCTGGGTAGCTAATCTCGTGCCTGTGAGAAAGAAAAATGGAGACATCAGGCTATGTATTGACTTTAGAAACCCGAACAAAGCCTCTCAAAAGGATAACTATCCTATCCCTTCTATGGAACGCGTCCTTCAACGCATCTCTGGGTCTAAAATGTTGTCCCTATTAGATGGTTTCTCAGGATATAATCAAGTACTGGTATCTCATGGAGATCAGCTCAAGACAACCTTCAACACCAAATGGGGCACCTACGCATATTGTAAAATGCCTTTTGGGCTCATTAACGTGGGTGCCACATTCCAGAGACCTATGGACATAGCTTTCCAAGGGTTGATGTACAGATCAGTAGTGGTGTACATGGATGACATCACTGTGTATTCATATCGCAGAAGGGATCATATTTATCACCTGAGGTAGATTTTCGAAAGATGCCGAAGGTATGGAATTTCTTTGAATCCCAAGAAGAGCATCTTTGCAGTCACAGAGGGGAAACTATTGGGTCATATCCTTTCTAAAGATGGGATTGTGATTGATCCTGAAAGAATACAAACCATCATGAGAATACAACCCCCTACCAATAAAAAAACCATGCAATCTTTCTTCGGGAGGATTAATTTCGTTAGAAAATTTGTCTCAGGCTTCGCAGAAATAGTACGCCTGTTGCACCTGATGATGAAGAAAGACGTTGTGTATAAATGGAGCGATGAAGCCAAGGAAGCGTTTTGGCGAATCAAGGAAGCCATTGTTGAAGCTCCTGCATTGGTCAGCCCTGATTTCGGCAAAGGATTCTTCTTATACACCTTTGCTTCCGACCTTTCATATGCCGCAATTCTCACTCAAAAAAATGATGATGGCAATGAAGTCCCCATTTCCTACATGAGTTCAAATCTCCAAGGAGCGGAACTGAATTACCTAGACGTGGAGAAACAGGGCTATGCAGTTTTCAAGGCCGTTAAACATTTCCGCCCTTATTTACTAAAGGCCAAGACCAAATTCATCATGCCCCATCCTGCTGTAAGAGCCCTCTTCATGCAGAAAGAAATGGGTGAATGAAGAGGGAACTGGATAACCGCCCTTCAAGAGTTCGACCTGGAGATAAAGTCGACACAGATAGTTCGAGGGCAGGGACTTTGCAGGCTAGCGGCAGAAGCCTTAGCGGACCAAAAGGAGGCATCTGAAGAATCAGGAATGCCGAGCATGCAATATGCACAAATGGAGCTCAGGGAAGAGCCCTTATGGAGTAACGAAGTGCTGATGTATGAGCGAGAAGCATCAGAAGCCCTTTTGGACCCTGAGTCATGGTACTATGACATACGCTTCTATCTAGTGCGGGGATCATGTCCTGAACACCTGGATGCATCACAGAGGAGAGCACTCAGATTGAAGTCTAATCTGTATCATTTGGCCAACAACGTCTTATACAGAAAAAATCATGATGGAATCTGGCTGCGGTGTTTGGAGAAAGATGATGCCAACCATGTATTGAAAGAAATGCACAACGGCCCAGCAGGTTGTCACTATGGTGGAGAGACCAGTACTCATAAAATATTGAGAGCCGGATATTATTGGCCCATAGTGTTCAGAGACTTGCATGCCTATGCTCGCAAATGCAAGGCGTGCCAAACCGCCGCAGGACGAGAAAGAAAGCCCGCTGTTCCCCTCAGGCCTGTTATGATTTATCGACCGTTCCAGCAATGGGGCCTAGACGTCATAGGTGAGATCACTCCAAACTCCTCACAACAACACAAGTATATACTCACAGCGACTGATTACTTCACCAGATGGACCAAAGCCATCCCGCTCCAGAAGGTGAACGAAGATGAGGTAATATCATTCGTTGAGAAATTCATTATCAACAGGTGTGGCATCCCTGATGCTCTCATTCTTTATAACGCTTCTTAATTTTCATCTCTGACACTGACTGAGTTTTCCATTGATAATTCGATCCACATAAAGTATGAAGCAAACTATTACCCCTAGGGAAACAGAGTTGCAGAGTCTTCCAATAAAAACCTTATCCACATAGTCTGCAAGTCAGTCGTTGATAACCAGAAGAACTGGCACAACACCTTGACAAATGCCCTTTGGGCCGATAGGGTCACCCTTAAAGTGGCCTTAGGAAACTCCCCATACTTCCTCGTCTATGGACAGGAAGCCATCTTGCGCCCAAATGTTTCCCTTCCCTCCTTATAGCTCTCCCAAGCTTCAAGAGGAACCCCTTCAACCCTACTTCAAGGAAGGATCGACCAACTGATGAAGCTAGAGGAATTAAGGGATAGAGCCAGAATTAAATTCAAAAATCACCAAATGATTGTAAACAAATGGTTTGATCATCATCTGGCGGGAGATAAAGATTTCAAAATAGGGGAGCTAGTCCTGAAATGGGACAAGCTGAGTGAGCCAAAGGGTAAACACACAAAATTCCAACACCTATGGTTGGGCCCATTCCAAGTTGTTGAAAAAATTGGTCAAGGGACTTACAGGTTGAAAACGTTACAGGGAGAGACTGAAAAGCTCCTTGTTAATGGCCAGCATCTGAAGAGATACTTCTAGTAGCCACCACATTGGTGGTTGCCTCCTGAGTAGGTTAGAGTTCATTTCATTTTGCTGTTAGTTTAGTTGTATTTCTGTCCTTTCTTTTGTTTTCTGCCAAGTCTATTTTCCTACTGTTTTGAATTACATTCCTTTTTAACCAACTAATTGTAGTCCTCCAGTCTCGTTCTACCTTTCAGATCTGCCCTCATTCACTACTCTCGGCCTTTCCCTTCCTCATTAACTTGCTGATGATTCTGCTGTTCTTGAATCCATCATTTCCCCACAAATCAAACAAACTTTCTATCAGCCCATGAGCACTTGAGGATCAACAGTGGAAGGCAAACCGAAACCCCTCATGGTCATTTGTTGGGAACTATGTGAGATCTGTTGATAACTTGGATATCTGAAGCATGTATGGGCATCTTTATAAAACAAAAAAATGTGTAACTACAACTGGACTGGCATGGAGGAACGCTGCATTTAAATAAATCCCACTCAAACCTAACCTATACTTGCTTGTAAGGTTTACAGTCATTCTCCATTGGTCCCATCCACCACACTAAATGGTCCAATACCTGTTACTCACAAGTAAACCTCCTTTCATGGGCTAAGCTCACTGTCTCATACCCAGTGGCAAATCTAATTGTGCTCTAGTCCTTGTCCCTAAAACTGGAGGGAATTATCTAAAAAGAAATGAAATGTCAAGTCCTTGTGCCAATCTGGAAGGACAGGTTGTTTGGGAAGCCGGTTAGAGTAAGGACTGTTGCTGGGCTCAGAGTACCAGTTGACACAGCAAGCCCAACCTTGCTTAAGCGGTTTAAAAATATGGCATGATCCATGACTGTGCCCCATTCAATCAATGAAAATATAGCACTGAAATTCTCATATAAAGTGCAAGATAAACATGTCTACATCAAGCTTGATGAGCAATAAAGAGTTGAGGTACACACCTAAACAGGTATGGATAGACTAGTGACGGCCCCAAAGGGATTTTTGAAAGTGGGAAACAGGTAAAGGAAGGTCAATAAACCCCATAATACTACCATTGGAGAATGCCTGTCAAAATCATATCAGTAAGTAGAAGCTATTTGTCTCTATCCCTCCTGAAGCAGTTAATGTTTAAGTGGAACCCATGCTTGTCCATCTATATAGTTTGCATTTCAAGTTTATCTTAACATCCTGATGTTTTATTGATCTGAAGGTTATTTGGAAACAAAGATAACTGGTTCGCCCAGCGGTTCGCCATTTGTTGTGGCCACAACTACCACCCTATTAAAACATGCTCTGATAGCAAATTTTGAATGGGTCCCCTATAAGTTTGATCTATCATCTCTCTGAATGATCCTTTTCATCCCAGTGATTTTAACTCTATGAAGAGCCAAATCTTCCATTCACAAATGGTGAAAGCCCCTTAACAAATCCCTCACATATAACCTTGTTAAGCCCTTCATTCATATGCTCATCGGGGTTTGTTTAGCTTCCAAAACCCTTCATCACATCATTGTCCTGTTATAATCCCTTTACAAAGGAAACCCTTCGCAAATACATATATCCTCCCTCTTTCACTTATCGCATTCAATCTGGGCGCATAATGCATGCCATAAGGCACCGGAACTGACGGTGTTATGAACCACAATGCATATATTTTCGGGTCCGAAGCTATATCGCGCATTGCTATCGGCCTTGTCCCAAAGTTTATATATACAACACGCCTTTGTCTGCCAGACCTGCCGACCCTATTAAGAATATCATATATATATGTCAGGTCCAATGTTAATCACGCATCGCTATCGGCCTTGTCCCAAATCTCATGTACATATAGCGTGCTCCCATCTGCCAGACCCGATGGTTTTATCAACCACAATATATATATATATATATATATATATATATATATATATATATAGATATATATATATATATATATATATATATATATATATATATATATATATATATATATATATATATATCTCAGATCCAGAAGCCCCATCGCATATCACGTATCGGCGGAGCCCGGGGGTCATGCAGTTAGCGGAGAGGCGAGAGCCGGACTCGGTAATGATTATATGCCCGATTATATAAAGTTTGAGGTCTGGCCTAAGTGATCAGGGTGGAATTTTCTGTGTTTTCCCATGTTTTTCAAAATTCATGATTTAACAAAGGAACGGGGTCTTAGTGCAAAAGGCGGGCCTATGGAGTCTTGATAGTGTAATTGCACATCAGGGCGGGGGAAGGCATGGGTCCTGTGACCCGTGGAGGGGGTGATACCTGATTACGATTAAAGGAAGCCCTCGAAAACTATGTCAAGCCTATGGATTGAGCAGGAGATTATGTGTTGCATGTGTTTTATGTGTTCATCCTTTTCGCCCTTGCTCCCGTAGTTTTATAAAAGTTAATGAAGGTAGCGTTATGTTTTGTGTGAATATTTTTGTTATATTGTTCGCAATCATGAAGCTAATGATAGCTATCCTTGCAGGTGAGAAGTGAAGGATGCAGGAGTGGATTTGAAAAGCCATATACACGGAAGCATTGTGTTTGAAGGTTCGGCCTCAAGTGTTCCGGGTCAGGATCCCACACATGGCCTATACATTCCGAAAGCAAGGTTGTCCCGGTCTTCATTATGGGAAGGCAACATACAGTCACCCTTTTACCAACATCTGTTCACTTCCTCAGGAAATGAATCGATCCGACCGTTATGCTTTCTACGTGTCAGCGATCACACTGACGGTCCTATCTCTGTGTACTCGATTTTCATATCGGAAACAGTGGGAAGATGAAGAGGCATAGTAGACCTAGAGTCGAGGCACGTTTGCATAAGTATTACCTCCAAAGAGGAGAAAGGGCTTTTGATTTTCGAGAAGAACAATTTCTCTTTATTGTGAATAAGGAGGACTGTTTTGGGGGACGAAGGAGCCTTTAGTTTAAGACTTATTTGATTGTTCTTTTATATGTTTTGGATCAGAGTGTTGTTGATGGCATGAATTTAAATGTGATTTGTATTTATGCATATTGATGACTTACAGTTCACTATTAGTCTTGTTAAATTGAATGTGATTTAGTTTCATGGTTAACTTGTGAATGGTCTCTGATTTGAAACTAAGTTAAACATCAGTTGCAAGTTTAATTCCATAAAAGAATGTGGATTCCTATATGAGTGATTGGATTGCAATTTAGCTTTAATACAGTCTTGTCCAGCTGTGAATTTAGTGATTGATTCATTTGGACTTGAATCTATACATGATGTTTAATCTTCTTTATCATGCTCTTGCCGAACATATATATGATGTTTAAACCTCTGTATTATGCTTCTGCAGGATAGACTAGGATAGATAAGACTATATTAGAGTAGTTAGAAGTAGTATAGATAGGATTTAATACATAGAGGTTAGTTGTTTTATTTTGTTGATTTAATTGAATTCTTCCTCCCGGAAGCAATCTTTCGACATGTTCAAACAGTTTACGGGGTCCCTTAAAACCCGTCGGAGCTAGCCATTCCAAACAAAAGCAGGTCTAATTGGGGCTTGCGATTGGGTTAGTTCCCCTTGTTGATATAGCGCACATTAGCCATGTCAACACACCTCGAAGAGGCTTAATTCTAAGGCGTTGATCTATCTTTTCTATCTTTTTGTGAGCTGGTTTCATAACATTTGCTATTAGAGCTTTGGATTTTAGGGTTTTGCTGCTCCAAACAGGTCATCGTGGAATTTTCGCTATAAATTTTTTTCTACGACATTTCAGAAGCTAAAAAAAAAAAACCATTTGAGCCAAAATCGTTCTGCACTTCTGGTTCGAATTTCAGAGCTTGTCCCTCTATATTTTCAGAGATATGATCTGAGGAAGTTAGGGTTTTTGCAGACTCCCGAATTACATTAAAAACAGGTGACTTGGGGAAAATCGTCATAACTTTTGTTCTGAGCATCATATTGAAATTTCGTAAGAAGTTTCAGAAAGAGGATGGCCTATAGTTTTCTGTATATCAGTTTCAGGTACTAAGGTTGAAACAGTGACACATGGCACTTCGTACAAATTCACTCTACTGAACTAGTCTATAATCAGGTCACCGTGGGAGATTTGGCATAACTCTTCCTTGGAGAATCCAATCTTGATCAGACTTACTGGGTTAGAAAGACGACTCAAAGGGATACTACAGGAATCGATTTCAGATATTTGAAATCCTCAGTTACAGAGATACAACAAATTCAATATCAAGCTCTTACAAAGTGAAAAAAAGGTGTGTAGTTTTTTTTTAAATTTTGCTTAAGATTGGTTTGAAAAATTAGTTTGAAGGAATTCAAAGGGAATAGTGAAGAATTATTAGCATTAATTGATGCCCCGAAGAAAGAAAATGGAAACAGCTAGTAATCAACCTGAAATCTCTAGCACGACTCGTGAAGAAGAGGAAGAAATGCAACATGATATATCAAAATTACAAGACCAAATACAACAAATTTCACTCTCATAAAAGGTAACTGAAGCCAAGATGAATGGCGTGGAAGCTAAGATGGATGGCATGGAAGCTAAGATGAATGGCACAGACGCTAAGATGAACAACATGGACGCTAAGATGGAAGAATTGAAGATAAATTTGAATAAGTTGCTATAAGAAATGGTTACTAATGGTGAAAGGGTAGTAAAGGAAACTCATGATGAGAACAAAAGAAATGTTAATCATGATTTCATAGACTCTAATGTTGGATTGAAGACCCATCATGTTCCAAAAATCGATATGAGGAAGTTTGATGGCAAGGATCCCGGAACATGGATACTACAGATGGAGCAATTGTTTGATCTCCCTAATGTGCAAAACACACAAAAGGTGCGTATTGAAACTTTATATTTGGAACCAAATCAATTTGTATGGTATTGATGGCTTTTATCTCGTAAACAAATTGTCACTTGGGAAATTTTTATGGAAGAAATGATAGCACATTATGAGGATACAAAAAACAACACCTTTTTTAGCCAATTGATAAATCTCAAACAAAAGGGTTCAATGATGGAGCACATTGAGGACTTCCAAAAATTGAACATAAAGGTAAAAGATATTCTAAAGGAGCATAGGATTGATGTGTTCATAGGGACTTTAAAGGATAATATCCAACATGAGGTTCGCCTTTGGGAACCTGATTCATTGGAGAAGGCATTCAGGTTAGCAAGAAAAATGGAAAGCAAAATTATGGCAACCAGGAAGCCTACCACTCACAACTATAAAGATGGAAGTGTTGTTGCCCCAGCCTTCCACAACCTACAAGGTTGACACCACAACAAATGGAAGAAAAAAGAGCAAAAGGGCTTTGTTACAGTTGTGATAGCAAATACACTAAAGGTCATAAGTGTGCTAAGAAGAAATTTGTCTACATAAATTGTGAAGAGGAGGAAGAAAAGTAACAAGAAATGCCAAAAGAAGAGGATATACTCCAGGAACAAACCCTAGATAAATAAGAAATGAATCCTACCATATCTTGTAATGCATTGGCTAGAATTACCACTCCTCAAACTATCAAGATAGAAGGACATATCAAGAAGAAAAAGGTAATAGTGTTGATTGATTCAGGAAGTACCCATAATTCTATTCATTGTAAGATAGCCAAGGAATTGAATTCCTTCCTATATCCAATACTAGAGTGTCAAGTGATGGTTGCAAGTGGAGGAACCATAAATTGCTTTGGAAAGTGCCATAATATCAAGCTATCCATGGGAGAATATGTATTGAATAGCCCAATGCTTTCCATTCCAATGGCTGGTGCTGATGTTGTACTAGGAGTCCAATTGCTACAATCCTTGGGTACAATGGCTTTTCATTTTCAAGAACTTTTCATGAAATTTTGTGCGGAAGGAAAGGAATTTGAATTAAGGGGTATTGCAGGGAAACCGAGAAAGATAATAAGCTCTAATGTTATGACAAATCTTCTAAAGAAGGAACAATGAGGCGTAATTGCACAATTATGTTCGCTAGAGGTTCCCACATCGAAATCATCTATTTCTCCAGATCTCCAAAAAGTCTTGGACAATCATTCCAAGGTATTTGAGACTCCCAAAGTCCTCCCAGCTATTCGTGATCATGATCATGCTATTTATTTGATTCCAGGAAGTGTTCCTCCAAACATTAGGCCGTATAGATATCCCTATGCCCAAAAGAGTGAAATTGAACGTATGGTTGCAGAAATGCTAGAGGCTAGTATAATTCAACCTAGTAAAAGTTCTTTCTCTACTCCGGTAGTATTGGTGCACAAGAAGGATGGATCATGGCGCATGTGTCTGGATTATAGGGAGCTCAATAAGCTCACTATTAAAGATAAATTTCCCATTCCTGTCATTGATGAATTATTGGATCAATTGCATGGATCAATTTACTTCACCAAGTTGGATCTTCATTCGGGATATCATCAAATCAAAATGAAGATTGAAGACATTCTGAAAACAACATTTATAACTCATGAGGGTCATTATGAATTTTTTGTCATGCCTTTTCGCCTTACCAATGCACCTTCTACATTTCAAGGTTTGATGAATTCCATTTTCAAACCCTTCCTTAGAAAATTTGTGTTAGTATTTTTTGATGATATGCTAATCTACAACAAGTCTTGGAAGGATCATGTTCAACATGTTGATAGGGTGCTCAAACTATTAGAGGAGAAACGATTATATGCAAAAAGCTCCAAATGTTTCTTTGGAGTACAAGAGGTGGAATATCTTGGTCATATCTTGGTCATATTGTATCTCATGAAGGTTTTAAGGTAGACACTAGAAAAATTAAAGCCATTAAGGAATGAAAAATCCCCACATCCATAAATCATTTGCGAGGATTTCTCAGGTTGATAGGGTATTATCACAAGTTTGTTAAGAATTATGGGATAATGGCAGCACCTCTAACAACATTATTGAAGAAATATGCATTTTCATGGATTCCATAAGCAACAAAGGCCTTCGAACATCTTAAAGATGCAATGTGCCAAGCACCAGTATTAGCTACGTCAGACTTCACAAAAACCTTTATTGTGGAATGTGATGCTTTAGGAAATGAAATTGGTGCTCTTTTAATGCAAGATGAAAGACCCATTGATTTCAAAAGTCGTCCAATCAAAGGAAAGTATTTACACAAAACTATTTATGAGAAGGAAATGTTGGCAATACTACATGCACTTAAGCAATGGCGACCCTACCTAATGGGAAGACACTTCAAGGTAAAAACGGATCACGATAGTCTTAAATACTTTTTAGAACAAAGATTATCCTCTGAAGAGCAACAAAAATGGGTCACAAAGATGTTGGGTTATGACTTTGAAATCATCTACAAAAAAGGGAAGCAAAATGTTGTGGCAAATGCACTCTCAATAAAGGATGAGGATGTGGAAGCATTGTTGTGTGCCATTTCTATTATCCAACCAGATTGAATAAACGAAGCAAGGGATGAATGGAAGAATGATGAAGAAGTTTGGGCACTCATTCAAAAGTTACAACAAGATCCCAGTACATCTGATACATTTAGCTGGAAAAATGATTTGTTATGGTACAAAGATCGCTTATACCTATGTAAGAATTCCCAACTCAAACAAAAGATTCTTTTGGAATTTCACACTTCTCCCTTATGAGGGAACTCAAGATTTTTGAAAACTTACCACAGGGTTAAGAAGGAATTTTTTTGTTGATCCAGGTCCGGGTGTGACGAAGGACCCTTCCAAGACCTTTTACTTTCGTAATGTGTTAAATTGCATTTTTAAAAGAACATAAATGAATACATCTGCATGCTGTAAAGAAGAGGAACATATCAATCATCAGCACATGAAAACATAAGCCGTTGATAACAATGTTCGTCCAGGAGGGCCTACGTCTCCGAGCCCTAGTGTCAATATGGTGTAGGTCGCTGCATTAAGTGTTTTCAATAGTGATGATGTACATAAGAGATGATGTCGCGATCATACAAGGAAAATTCCCTCACGCAGGAGTGGCTTTAAGAGATGTTCCACTACAGGAACTCTCAGTCAAAAGACTCCTATCAGTATGACACAAAACTCATGCACGATGAGCATCCCGCCAACATGGCATAAAAGGTATCTCAATTCAAACATGCATGGTGACACATGAGTATCCCATCAACATACAACAAAGGGATCTCAAAACACAACATGATGAATCATGACAACAAGTACATCACATAGGCGATTCCTCGTCACATCAAGCAAGAATCACAAAAATGAGTAGGAAACAAGATCCCACATAAAACATCAATCAAGGACCTGTGCAGCACAATGCGTAGCAAAAGAAGTACATGAACACTACATATACCTCACAACCAAGGGCCATCTGAAGAAGTGGATGTCAAACTGTTGAAGCTGTTCGGATCATTGATCTCACAACATCAATCGTATGACTTCTCACACGTGGATGTTGACACCTGCATTCCACCTAGAAAAGTGGCTGAAGAATAGAATGAGAGAATGAGAAATCTGAACACGCCATCAGATTTATGACGTCGAATAGTGCAAAATCGACTGTCCAATTTTGAATTCTGAGAAGTTGAGAATCTGGGGCTTAAATAATTTTTTAGATTCCCCCTAGATTCCTCAAAGATTCTGCTCCATAGGTGGATTGGAAATTTGCAACTCAAAAGGCGAATCTGACCTCACCATTGAAATCCCTGTGGAAAACCATGAAAAATGACTATAAACTTGACTATATTCTGACATGGAGAAAAATTACCTCCTTGGGAAAATTTCATGGATCATGGTTTCGCTCCCTATTTTTGCAGCAATCATGGTTCCACCCTCATACTGAAAATGGCCAAAAAATTTAGAACTCTGATGGAGACACGGATAGCGCCATTGCGTTCATGGCATCGAGAAGTGCTGAAACCATATAAAATTTGTCAAATTTTGACAAAGTGAAATTTCGCCCCTCCTGCAAAATTCTACCTCGAACTACGTGCACTATCTTCCTCCTGAGCACACTGAAAAACTGCGCTTAAATACAAAATCACCAACCGATTCTTCAAGGAAGCTGTTGTAGGGCAGTTGGTTAATACTCTGGTTAATATGGAGGAGGTCGGGCGGTCAAACCCCACCTCCTCCTTTTTTCATAACAAAATCCATGTTTAATACATTATAAATGATTTTTTTTTAAATAAAATTTTTGGTTGGGTCAAGTGGCCTGCCCACCATACCTGCCTCCCGCCAACATTTGTACTAAGTGATTGCCGCTTGTTGTTTGGGTGTGGTTGGGTCCGTGCCCTAAGGGCCGGCCCACCACCCAACTCCCAACTCCCGCCTTTTATGGTGGTTTGTTTGGATCCGTGGGATGTGGGGAGGGGCCGAGGGTCATGGCCTGCCCCTCCACCAAATTTTGATATATATATATATATATATATATATATATATATATATGGTATGTGTTGGGGTGGTGGTGTTGGTGGCCTGCCACCCCTTTTTTTTTAATTTTTTTGTTGTTGTATAAAACAAATTATACATTTTTGGAAATTTGGTTTTGGACCAAAGGATTATTTTTAACGAGGCCATGATTTTTCCCGAAATCTGGCCGGAGTTGGCTAGATTCCGTCCACCGGAAAAGGTCGAAATTGCATCCTCCTTAAGCCTGCCCAGTCAGCAAAAAGTCAACCCAACTTTGACTGCATCTATCTCCTTCATCCAGACTCGGTTTGACAAGCCGTTCGCACCACCACGATTAGGACGACGAGATCTACGCTCTGGTCCTAGTTCAAGCATAATCCAAACACTTTTATTTTTGAGCTTTCCTAAGTCCTCTTTGTCCTGTGTGTGTCTCTGGAGCCACCTGGATCAATCCTCCCCACTGAGGAGCTTTTGGTCCTCCAAAAGCATGAAAAATAATCTGCAACTTCTTTGTACCTTGTCTGCATCACAAGTGTCCTGAAAGGTCTCGCTTCCATCTCCTTCACCTTTGTTCTTCAGAGCCTTAAGCGATGAGCCGACACCTGTAACCTCTGCAACCTATAGTACATTGTTTCGCAAATTACATGCTTGACTTTCATGACCAACTAATGACCCAAACGTCCCACACTTGCCACAAGTTTATAACACATACTCAGTGGTCAAGTTTACAACAAGATGGACGCAATACCCCAGCTACGAAAACAAGGCCAACACATCATTGTTGCTTCAATAAGTGATGGAAAACACATCATTACTACAACACATGATTTACAAAGATAAGGCCAAACACTATTGTTTTGACAAGTGATGGAAACACAACATCACTTTCACAGTTTATCATGCATCTCAAAATAAGACCAGACATCATTGTTGCTGAACAAGTGATGGAAAACACATCATCACTTTTACATTTTAAAATGCAACAAATGACTTACAAAGGCATGACCATGAAAAGACAACATATTTAGAAACCATTTTTCACTTATCAAGGTGAATGGGTCGCCTCCTTGTGGTGGTTTTGCTTGTCGAACAATTGTCTCATCTGGTTCATGCAATGACACTTTGTCTTTAAGGTGCTACTCTGGATGGAGCCTCCAACAAGTGGCTCTTTGATGGCCATTTCTGTTGCAATGACTGCAATACATCTTCTTCCTCCAGATTTTCTTAACCTGTTTCTTTACCTATTGTTGAGAGGGTATTTCACGCCTCATCCTTTTGTGTGTTTCCATTCTTTTCCAACACTTAGAAAACGTATGGTTATGTAATCCACAAAAGGTACATGTTTTTCGATGCCATGTTTTACGCTCATCATTAAAAACATAATTATAATTGAAATGAACATTCGAATATCGAAACTGATTATATCTTTCCTTGCCGTCTCTGGTGCAAGTATGGCGATGAGAGCTTGCCTCAGCTCTTTCCTTGCCATGGAAACTTCCATGGGATGATGGGGATGTGTTCCCATCATTCTCTTTCCTCGACGATTTCGATGATGTCTTGGAAGAATCTGACACCTTCGAGCATTCTCCTTTGGTGTATCTCGAGCCTACAAATTGAGGTCTCTGCACAACCTCTAATGGTTGAGTTATGCCTTGGTTATTAACACCAAGTTCTTTTTCCTCCTCGTGCCTTATCCTTGTAAGGAGCCTCATGTTTTTCCCTGTAATTGGGATCTCCACATATCCAACAAAATCCATACTATGTGACGATGAAACTGAAAGGAAATCAACATATTTTACCTCCTCTGTCGATTTGGAAAGAACTGATGAGGTTTGCTCATCATCTGTTGTTGGTGGTTCGCTAGTTGTCTCAGTGCATTCCCCAACTTCTTTTTTGACATACCCAAGTCCTGCCTGATGGGGTAATTCCTCTACTTTGATGGGGTTTACAATGCCTTAGCCATTAACGCCCAAGCCTTTTCCTTCATACCCCATTCTCTTCAACAGTTTGGAGCCAATTCCTGTGGTATGATTTTCAAAAATAGCGAAATCATCATCAAGACACATACATGAATTCAGAGAACTACTTTTTACCTCACATGGGTCACGCTGCAGCTTTTCCAAGGCCTCGTCCTTTGCTTGCAGCTGTTGTAGCAAACTATGTTTCTCCTCTTTCTCTTCATGTAGACGCATCTTCAATTCAATGTTCTCTGTTTGAAGATTATGTTTGTTGTGCTTTAGTTCTTCTAGGGCCTCTTCTGTGGCTTGCAACTGAAGCTGCAATCGCTCCTTTTCCTCTGTCTCTTTCTGTAGAGTTTCATACATGATTTCCACTCTTTTGGAAATTTTGAGCATGGTCTCGTACATCGCTTTTTCATCCTCTGTTGCTGCACGTTCCATTGTTCATGCTACAATTCACATCAACACAAAGACCACTCCGATACCACTTGATCCAGGTCTAGGTGTGATGAAGGACCCTTCCAAGACCTTTTACTTTCGCGATGTGTTAAATTGAATTTTTAAAAGAACATAAATGAATACATCTGCATGTTGTAAATAAGAGGAACATATCAATCATCATCACATGAAAACATAAGCCATTGATAATAAAGTTCGTCTAGGAGGGACTACGTCTCCGGGCCCCGGTGTCAAGATGGTGTAGGCCGCTGCATTAAGTGTTGTCAATAGTGATAATGTACATAAGAGATGATGTCACAATCGTACAAGGAAAATTCCCTCACGCAGGAGTGGCTCTAAGAGATGTTCCACTTCAGGAACTCTCAGTCAAAAGAATCCTATCAGTATGACACAAAACTCATGCACGATGAGCATCCCACCAACATGCCATAAAAGGGATCTCAATGCAAACATGCATGGCGACACATGAGTATCCCATCAACATACAACAAAGGGATCTCAAAACAAAACATGATGAATCATGACAACAAGTACATCATATAGGCGATTCTGCATCACATCAAGCAGGAATCACAAAAATGAGTAGGAAACAAGATCCCACATCAAACATCAATCAAGGACCTGTGCAACACAATTCATAGCAACAGAAGTACATGAACACAGTATATACCTCACAACCAAGGGCCATCTGAAGAAGCGGATGTCAAACTGTTGAAGCTATTCGGACCATCGATCTCACGACATCAATCATATGACTGCTCGCACATGGATGTTGACACCTGCATTCCACTTAGAAAAGTGGCTGAAGAATAGAATGAGAGAATGAGAAATCTGAATGCACCATCAGATTTGTGACGTCGAATAGTGCAAAATTGACTGTCCAATTTTTGAATTATGAGAAGTTGAGAATCTGGGGCTCAAGGAATCTTTTAGATTCCTCAAAGATTTTGCTCCATAGGTGGATTGGAAATCTGCAACTCCAAAGGTGAATCTGACCTCGCCATTGTGATCCCTGCGGAAAACCGTGAAAAACAACTATAAACTTGACTATATTCTGACAGGGAGAAAAATTACCTCCTCAGGAAAATTTCCTGGATCATGGTTCCACCCTCATACTGAAAATGGCCAAAAAATGCAAAACTATTATGAAGACATGGACATCACCATTGTGTTCATGGCATCGAGAAGTGTTGAAACCGTATAAAATTTGTGAAATTCTGACAAAGTGAAATTTCGCCCCTCATGCAAAATCCTACCTTGAACTGCGTGCACTGTCTTCCTCCTGAGTGCACTGAAAAACTGTGTTTAAATACAAAATCGCTAGTGGATTCTTCAAGGAAGTCATTGTAGGGTAGTTGGTTAATAGTCCGGTTAATATGGAGGAGGTCAGGCGGTCAAACCCCGCCTCCTCCTTTTTGCATAACAAAATCCTTGTTTAGTACATTACAAATGATTTTTTTTTTTTTTAAATCAAATTTTTGGTTGGGTCAGGCCCGCCCACCATACCTGCCTCCCGCCAGTGTTTGTACTAAGTGGTTGGCGCTTGTTGTTTGGGTGTGGTTGGGTCCACGCCCCAAGGGACGGCCCACCACCCAACTCCCAACTCCCGCCTTTTATGGTGGTTTGCTCGGATCCGTGGGATGTGGGGAGGGGCGGGGGTCGTGGCCCACCCCTCCACCAAATTTATATATATATATATGGTATGTACTGGGGTGGCAAGGTTGGTGGCCCACCACCCTCTTTTTATATTTTTTGTTGTTGTTTAAAACAAATTATGCATTTTTGGAAATTCGGTTTTGGACCCAACGATTCTTTTTAACCAGGCCACGATTTTGCCCGGAATCTAGCCAGAGTTGGTTGGATTCCATCCACCAGAAAAGGTCGAAATTGCAGCCTCCTTAAGCCTGCCCAGCCAGCAAAAAGTTAACCCAACTTTGACTGCCTCTATCTCCTTCATCCGGACTCGGATTGACAAGTTGTTCACACTGCCGCGATCAGGACGACAAGATCTACGCTCTGGTCTTGGTTCGAGCATAATCCAAACACTTTTATTTTTTATCTTTCTTGAGTCCTCTTTGTCTTGTGTGTCTCTAGAGCCACCCGGATCATTTGGGATGGCATTAAATCATATATTCAAAACTTAGTGGCGGAATGTTTGGTTTACCAACAAAATAAAGTTGAAACAATTAAGACCCCAGGTATATTACAACCTTTATCCATTCCAAGCCAACATTGAGAGGAGGTTTGAATGGATTTTATCACAGGTTTACCCAAGTCCGAAGCAAAGAGTGTCATCATGGTGGTAATTGACAGACTTACCAAGCATGCACACTTTTGTGCATTATCACATCCATTTAAAGCGAGTACAGTTTCTACTGTATTTATGGAAACAATTCAAAAGCTACATGGAAACCCAAAGATTATTGTAAGAGAAAAAGATCCCATTTTCACTGGAAATATTTGGACAGAATTATTTTCTTGTCTCGGTACTCAGTTAGCTCATAGCTCATCTTATCATCCTCAATATGATGGGTAAACTAAGATAGTAAACAAATGTTTGGAAGGATATCTTCATTTCTTTATATCTGATAAACAGACATAATGGGTCAAATGGTTGCCTCTGGCTGAATGGTGGTATAACACTTCCTTCCATACTACAGCAAAAATGACCCTTTATGGATATCATCCACCATCCATCACATCATATTTAAGAGAAAATTCTAAGGTTCAAGCAGTGGAACATCACATTGAGCATCAACAAAGAGTTCTCCAACCCTTAAAGGATAACCTCACCTTGGCGCAGAATAGAATGAAACAATAGGCAGATCAACATTGCATCAAAAGAAGTTTTGATGTAGGTGATTGGGTATTCCTACAGCTACAACCATATAAACAAATGCCCCTCAAGCAAGCTAAGAAGGATAATGATTTATCACCAAAGTATTATGGTCCATACAAGGTGTTGCAAAAGATTGGTACTGTGGCATACAAATTGGAGCTTCCTACAGCTTCCTGAGTGCACCCAGTTTTCCATGTTTCATGTTTAAATAAGGCTATAGGTGACAAGCTCCCAGGTCAAACAATATTTCTAGAACTTGACGAGGAAGGAAAAATCATATTGGAATCGGAAGCATTCATAGAAACAAGAACTCGAGAACTACGAAATCGATCAATTTCAGAGTATCTCAAGTGGAAGAACTTATTCGCTGAAGATTCCACATGGGAGGATGAGAATTTTATACAGAAGCATCCAAAACTACTCAAGAATTGAGGACAATTCTTTTTGGAAGGAGAGGGGCATGTTAGGTCCCTATAATACTAGTGATTCCCCCATTACTATTGTCATTGTAGCCCTTATTATTATTATTGTGCCCCTATTGTCCCCATATTGTTATTAGTGTGCCCCATAGAAACCCACTATTGTTATTGTTGTGTGCTTATGTTATTACTGTTATGTCGGCTTGATTATATTGTGACCCCTTAGACTCCTATATATAGTCATTTATATCATCCAAGAATTGTTCATTTGTGTAATGTAAAGGAAGTTGCCCCCTCGAAGAGGCTGAATTCTAAGGTGTTGATCTATCTTTTCTATCTTTTTGTGAGTTGTTTTCATAACATTTGGTGACCAATAGTGATAATGTGAACCTATTATTTCCCCATGATCATGATAAGTAAGATCATGATGATACTTCTTATCTCTTAAATTTATTATATTTTTGAATTACACTCTAAAAAATGTACGACTATTGGATGGGGAGGTTCATTCACTCCTTAAGAGTATCATATGACAATTTGCAATTTTAAGATGCTAAAGCTCTGAATAGTCTTTACTTTTTTAAAGAAAACCTTTTTTGACTAATAATTAGATTGAAGACTTTTATGAGTGTTTTAGGTCGAAAGAGGCTTCAATTTTAATGGGAAAAATATTTCAGAGTTTTATAATAATTACCCAATTTCTTCAAATTCGTAATTATTTCCTCAAAATTTTATGCTTTGAAAAGTCAAAAATCATAGAATGATTAGAGATAATAATGAAAAGCCATATGTATGTTACTTAACTTTATTTATTCTACAAACACTAGAATACCTAAATGGATATTTACATATTTTACATTAGAACTGATGTTCCTTCAAGAAAATAATTTTTTTAGAATTAGCCCATTAACAGGAAGAGCATCCCTCTTTCCTTGTAAATCTTGCAAAATAAAAGTTGATGGGCCTAATTGCTCAACAATTTGAAATGGTCCAAGCCACAATTTTTGAAATTTAGAATGTTTTCCTTTTTCTTCATGTGCTTTGTCCCACTTCAAGACCAAGTCTCTGATTTGAAAGTTTTTCTTATCTACTGAGCTTGTATCAAAGGAAGATTTTACTAGCTGTTGATGATGAGCATGTGTTTGTTTGGCCTTCTCCCTTTCTTCTTCTAATTTAAGGATTTGTGATATTCTTAATTGCAAAGAAGAAGTAGGTTTTTCTTCGATAAATTGTACCAGTGATGATGAGGGAAAAACTAGATTAGGGGGGAGAATTTCCTCCTTCCCATATACTAGATTAAAAGGAGAAGTACCAATAGAGGTTTTCATGGTTATCCTATCAGCCCAAAGAGAGAAAATCAAAGATTTATGCCAATTCTTTTGACTTTGATCAACAATTTGCTTAATTATCCTAATGAGGTTTTTATTAGTTGATTATGCTAGACCATTTCCCTGGGGCTAATAATTAGCAGAGTATTTGACTTCAAATCCTCTTTTTCAAGCAAACTCAGTCATACTGTTTCCTGTAAAATAAGATGCATTATAAAAAATGCATGCATTGAGTAAGCCAAACCTGGTGATAATATATTGATCAATGAATTCAGTAATATTATCAGAATTCACTACTTTAAGTGGTATTTATTCAACCCATTTTGTGAAATAATCTGTAGCAGTAAGGATAAACTTGTGTTTCTTAGAAGAGTGAGGAACAATCTCACCAATTATATCCAATCCCCATTGTTCAAAAGGTTGTTCAATGTTGACTGGTTGTAGAGGTAAGGCTGGTTTTCTCTGTCTTCCTGCAATAGTTTGGCAAATTTTTCACTTTCTGACATAGGCATGTGTATCCTTAAAAAGATTTGGCCAGTAATATCCAGCATGCAGGATTTTATGAGCGGTGGTATCTCCTCCAAAGTGTCCACCAGCTAGTCCATCGTGTAATTCCTGCAAAACCCTTTGTGCTTCAGATTTTTCTAAGCATCTTAACAAAATAGAATCATAGTTTTTCCAAAATAACACATCATCAATGAGTTCATATTGATTGGATTTCAACCTTAAAGCCCTTTTTCTCTTGTAATTGAGTTCAGGTGGAGCATATCCATTCTTTAAATAAAAAATGAGATCAACATATTGAGATTCAGTGTTAATAAGGCATACCTCAGATATCTGAACAGTGTTACCTGAATCCTCATTAGCTGGTATGTTAGAAGCTCCTGTAAGTAGTCTGCAAAAACCTTGACCTCTTACAATTTTAGCAGGTTTTACTTCTATGTCATATTCTTGCAGAGCAGTTACCCAATTTGCTCTCTTTTCACCCAATTCTTTTTGAACAAGCAATTGTCTTACTGCTGAGAATGGGACAATTACTTGGGTATGATTTTTAAGGAGAAATGGCCTAAAATGTTTAACAGACTTAAAGACAACAAAGGATTGTTTCTCCACTTCTGAATAATTGAGTTCTGCACCTTGTAGGTTTGAGCTAAAAAAGGAGATTGGTGCCTCTATTTTTTTTATCATTGATTTGTGTTAAAACTGCAGCATAAGATTTCTTAGAAGAAAATGTATATAAAATGAATTGATCAGAAAATTTGGGAGTAATTAGAGAGGGAGCATCAATAATAGCTTGTTTGATTCTCTCAAATGATTCTCATTCATTATGTCCCCATTTAAAAATTGATTTTTCTTGATCATAACTTGCAAAGGCAAAACAATTTGGGAAAAATCTGGAACAAATCTTTTCACAAAATTAATTTGTCCTAAGAAAGATTGCATTGAATTCTTATTATGAGGCAAAGGAATTTCAGAAATTTCCTTTATCCTATTAGGATCTATACAAATCCCTTCCTTGGATACAATAAATCCTAAGAGTTTCCCTTCACTAAGCGCGAAGTATGACTTTTTAGGGTTTAATGAAATCCCATATTTAAGACACCTTTGAAGAATCTGTTTTAAATCAGAGTAATGGTTATTCCTTTTCTTGGAGTATATAGTGATGTCATCCAAGTAAACAACCACAGTTTTGTTGATCATACCTCTAAAGGCAATGTCCATGGATCGTTGGAAGGTTTCTCCTGCATTTATTAATCCAAAAGGCATTTTTTGAAATGCATAAGTTCCCCATTTAGTCCTGAAAGTAGTTTTCAACCTATCATTTGGATGTACAAGGATTTGGTTATACCTTGAGAATCCATCTAGGAAGGTCATTAGTTCAAAACCAGCTACTGACTGCAAAATTTGGTGGAAGTGGAAAATTGTCTTTCTTACAGGCTTTATTTAGATTTCTAAAATCGATGCAAATGCGAATATTGCCATTATTTTTCCTCACAAGTACCAGGTTTGAAACCCATGTAGAATGCCTAACTGGAAAAATAATTTTGGCCTTAAGGAGTTTGTTCAGTTCGCTTTTGATTTGATTTTCAAGGTTGGGATGAATTTTCCTTAGCTTTTGTTGAACATGCTTATCATCAGGTACCATTGGGATAGTATGTTGGATGATAGAGGAATCATAAGTTTTTAAATCATCATAATTCCAAGCGAAAACCTTTTTGTATTTCTTTAATAGATGAATAAAGGCCAATATTTCATCTGATGAAAGTCCTAGGCCTAAATTAACGTTTTGAGGTTTCAGATCAGATCCAAGGTTAATCAATTCAAACTTCAAAGTTGAACTTTGAAGTTTGCAGTTAGTGACCTTCTTAAATCTATCCTTAAAGTCATATAAATCTTCGAGCTTGACTATATACTTTGGCAAGGAATTTTCTTCAAATTGTTTCATCTGTTTGTCATGCTCATCTTCATCGATTATTTGATTAGTATATGACCCTTATGATGTTAAGAAACTTACAATATCTTCGTCATCATTGAACACATGCCAATTGGTAAGATTGTCAGGAATTGAGGGGCGAAAAATCAATTCAATGGAAATTATATCTAGACTATAGTCCTTTGATGGGATTAGACTGGATGGAACACTAGCGAGAAGATCAACATTAGAATTTTAATGTCTTGGGATAGGAGATATATTAAAGGAAATAAAATGAGAAGTAAGAGTTTGAATGAGTGATTGATAATGTTTCAAGTGGCTTGAGATGCAATGGATAGTGTTTCTCACATGTTTAATTACAATTTCAAAATCTCCAAACACTTGAAGATATTTTACATTAAGGCTTATCACTTTATATAAACCCTGAACTAGAGCTTCGTATTCAATGATATTATTGGTGCATTCAAACTCTAACCTGCATGCTATCATTGTCTTCTCTCCTTCAGGATTTATTAAAATACATCCTGCTCCCGCACCATCATTGGATCGAGAACCATCAAAATATAAAGTCCAAAATAAAGATTTAGCTATTGGTTTATCTAAAATATTTACACATCTAGATGAGTCTGTCTGTGAAAAATTTTCAACTTGAGAAGTTACAAAATCGACTTCAAAAGGAGATTCTTGTGCATTAAAATTACCCAAAAATGCATCTAAATAGTAGTTCCCAAGAATATTATTAGCGAAGACCACCGGTTCATTTTCTTCATCTAAGTCTGTTACTGAATATTTCATGTGCTTTTCTCGGTCAATGCAAATTTGATTAGGCTTTCCATTATAAGGAAGCCACATATGAGACCAGTCAGTGGCGAAATAACCATGTAACTTCTTTGACCAATCTCTGCTTAGAATTAAACTATAAAAGTCAGGGATATCAGCGACAAGTACATCAATGATTTGACAAACTTTAGCATTAGAAGAAAGTCTAATAAGAACTGAATTGATTTCCCCTAATACTTTAACTTTGGTTCTGTTGAGTTGAACGATATGTACAATAGACTTCTGTGGTGAAATGTTCAGTTTAAGACAAACTGAATAAGGTAGTACATTTGAAGATGCCCCTGAATCTACTAAGCAATTATGCACATTTTTATTGAATATTTCAAAGGTTAGCAGAAACAGAGGGGTATGATAATTTGACCTATCTAGCATAAGGATGGCATTGGTGGGATCAATCTTATCTGAAGGATCAATGGGAGGTTTCCTATTCCTTTAGAAGCTTTCTGTTGGGAATCACGATTGCCGTTAAACCAAAACCTGCAAGTGTTAGTCAACGATCGCATCGCCAGAGATGAGGATCCACGAGAGGCAGTTAGTCCATGTCCCGAAACACACAGGGAGCGTTGGTTTATCCAATGCTCAACAATCTCCCCCCAACGTGAGTCGGCTGTGTATCGAACTCGTGACCTACGCTCTGATACCACTTGTAGGTTTTGGTCTAACGACAATCGTGATTCCCAACATTGTAGAAGTAACAACAATTGGAAAAAGGGATGCAGGGACTGCATTCAATTCTTTAAGTAAATATTTATGTTGTTGTTTTAGTTTAGCTACTTCATAGAAGGAAATATTAGCCTTGACCTTATTCATATCCTCAATTATATTATACTCTATGGTATCAGAAACAACCAGAGTTTTAGATGTGGATGGAGAATTTGAAGAAGATGGGATTGAGATGGAAGGTGTAATGGGATATTTTTTGGGTGGAGCTTTGTCTTTAGTGTTAGGTGTAGAAGGTTTCTATTTTTGGGTTGACTATGATGAATCTACAAAGCCCTTAATCCATGTACTAAATGGAAAATCCTTGCATTGATTTTCATCATCTGAATCTGGAAGAATAAAATCCCATAATCCTTGAAGTTCGATTGTTTCTTCTTCTTGGGATTCATCGACAGATAATGTTGTTTCTTCCTCTTCCTCCTCTTGATCAGATTCAACATTTGATATGACATTAGGAGGCTGAGGGTTTGATGTCTGGGGTCTCCTGAAAGATCGGAAAGGTTTTTTAGAAGACTCAACTACTTGTTTTTTGATATCTACCATGTCATTTGACATAGATTTAAGAACCTTTTGTAATCCTTCAAGATCAAAAGGATCTTTAGGAGTTTTCTTCTTTGGTTCCTCTTTGAAGGTAACTTTCTTAGTTTTTCTTTCTTCTTGAGAAATTTTCTTTTCTAAGGCAAGAATCCTTTTTTCTACAGTTATTGACTCTTTCATATTATCAACTAAAGTGGCCCAGTTAGCCCTGTCTAGAAAAATTGTGATATTAGAAGGAAGAGCATAAATATACCACTCGATTTGAACATCAACACCAGGTTTAGAGGTATCTGGAATTTTATTTAATAATTTATTACACCTGGAATTGAAATCTTTGATTTTCTCATTGGGGTTGGCTTTAAGATTGGATAGATCATTGATTCGAGTAGCAGTTGTGCGATCATCACCAAACTTAGTCAAAAATAGTTCTTCAAATATATTCCAACTAGTGATAGATATTGGTGGTAACGAGAAATACCACGAACCTACAGATCCTTCAAGGGTATATGGGAATAGTCTCACTACATAGTCTTCGTCTACTACTCCATTGAGATTAATGGCCAACATAAAATTATTGAGATTTTCTTTAGTAGGAAGTCCATCGTTAGGATTGAACTTTGGAAACCATCTTTCAGGATGTTTAGGTAAAGGATGGAGAGGTGCTACCATATAAACATCTCCAAGACTAGTCCACGGTCTAGTTGCTGGTGGGTTTTGTTGCCTACCTTCCATTATGGGAGTTTGAAAAGAAGGTGTTATAATAGTAGAATAAGTTGAATGTGTCTAAGAAGAAGAAACTCCTGAGCTAGTGTTGGTTGAATCAACACCAATCGATTGCGACGAGAGAGAATCAAAGGGAGGATTAAGCGGAGGAGAGAAAAATGGTGATGAAGTTTGAAATGAAGGTGTTTGAGGTGGAGTTGTTGATAAAATCTCACTAGTGGATGATTGAGCTTCAAATTTTTTTGTCTTTCTTCGATGGGAAGGCAGAGGAAACTCAAATGGAGTAACCCCAAGTTTCTCAATTTGGGAACGAGTCAAAATGCAAGTAGATTGGAAAGATGAGGAAACACTACTTTCAGATAAGTCAGATTGTTGTGGCTTCTCTTCAAAAATAGAAATTCCTTCTAATTTGTGAATTAAAGTTTGAACTTCAGGTATCTCCTGAGAAGGAGGTTGATCAGATGACTTAGGTAGTGCACTAGGAGACTTTGTGGTTGTTTTCACAACTTCTAGTCTAGGAGTGGGTGATTTGGAATGAGCTTTGGAAGTTGGTGGAGATCTTGAGGGGGAGTGACTCTTTAGATGGCCTTTTGATGTAGGATCAAACCTTTTTGCCATTCATAGTCGAGGCCCTCCTTCTAGCACCAAAAATGTTGAAGGCCTGGAATGTCGTTGCCTCAACATCAGGGATAACCACCCGGTCAAGAACTTGAAAACCGTTCTGTATCCATTTGGAATAGTGGCTCCAACTGGGGATGAAGGGACCAGTTTCCCTTTAAGTATATATGATGGGATTTGGAGTGTAATCATGAGTAAAATGGATGTGGTGGATGGAGATGAAAGTAATACAAACATATATATATATATATATATATATATATATATATATATATATATATATATATATTTCTTGGGATTAAACTTATCCTTATCCTGCGATTTAAAGATTCTTTAAAGTGCTAAACAATATATATCATATACAATTTCAAGAAATAAATACAAGAAATATAATTAATTTGATTAAATAGTTAATCAAATTAATTTTTTTAAAACATATTGCATATAATATTTCATTGTTTCTACAATGCATTCAAGAATATCAACTTCATACTCTTCAATAGTGAATAAGTATTCAACAATATATAAGATCATACACAACAAAAAAAAATAAAGAAAATATGTGACTATCATCAAATTTAAGCACAACGATAAAATATTGATAAATACATGAAAGGGGTATTTATAAAAATATAAATTACAAAAATAGCGAATACTTAAAATGTTGAGGAGGTTCAAACAACCTTCCTTAATATAAAACTAAAAGACAAAAATAGAGTCTATTGGAACCAATCATCCAGAATGAGAAGCCTGTTGTGCTTTCATTTGCTGCCTGATTTCATAAATATCCATTATGGGCTTTAATTCTGGAGGATGAGCTGGGTTGAGTCGCATTTGGCCCGCATAAATCACATCGGAGAGTGTTGGCAACATGTGGACAATACTATTTGTCAAACATCGTAACATAAGCCATTGGATGTGTGGTTTAACCAAGTGTTGCCAATAGTGTTCAAAGTTTAACTTAGATAACTTGTTTATGTTATCTGCCTTTGTCTTGGACCAATCCTACCAATGCTTCATCAATATCTTGACATCTGGCAAGGTATCTATGGGGCATTCTTGAATCAAGTTGACATTGAAAAGGTTTTCTCTAATGGTCTCCATGAAATTATTTGCAACATCCCTTGCATTGAAGATGACTGCCTCTGCCTGTTTCATTCTCATGTCCCAATCCTGAAAAAGGATTTCCTTATGTGTGTCCTAAATCCTTGGAGGATTAGCTACTCTGCCTTTTACGCTGTCTTGCCAGGCAATATAGTTAGATATCTTATGTTCTATATCATCGAAATATGTCCTCAGGTCGGACAATTGATTCATCATTGAATCTCTTGTCTTACATAAATCATTGACTATTATCAACTTTTGACAAAATGCAACCTGTTGTTGAGCCAGGAGAGTGTTAAGTTCTGTCGCTTCCTTCTTGAATTATTCAAGCTTAGGATTATCTTTGAGTTGATTAATACTTAGTTGAAGTTGTTGCATTTGTTCATCCTTTCTTCATGTTGAAGCTTCATTTCATCAAATCTCTTCTACAACTGGGTCATATGTACCTACCATACTTCTCCAATACTTTGCCTTGCATTCGATAATGCATGTTCTAATTGCAGGATCTTATCATCCTTTTCCCTGAGTAGAAGTTGTACTTCAGATGCTTTGTCAACATTAGTTGCAGAAAATGTCCCTTGCAAATTGAGACAGTATTGTGAGATCATTGCCAGGGTCGATTTGATAATCCTTCCATAGAACGTCCAAAGGTATATTTCAAGGGATTAAGGCTTGAGATTTCTCTATCCTCTTCCTTTTCTTTTTCCTTGTCATAACATATTTAATTTTTGGGATGTAGAATACATCCAAGGGAGGTATTTCTTCAATCTTGAGTACAACTTCAGATGTGGGGTGTGTTGGGATGACTTCCAAGTCATCGGTGCTAACTGCCTTGTCAGAAGATCCAATAGTGAGCGGAATATTCTTAGTAACCTTAGGAGTTTTGAGAATTTCTATAGGATTTGTGGTCTGAGTTTCTTGCGAGGTTGTATTGACAATATTATTAAATTGTTCCCATACTTTATCCAAATCGCTAGTAGACAATGATTTATCGGTTTGTTGTGCTGATGATGTACTTTCAATGTTCCCCTTCTTGACTTGAGGTTCCTTTGGGACTTGAATTGTAACTGGTTCTTTATGTAGAACTGGTTGTGAAATATCTAATATGTCAAGGGGGATATTCTCAAACCTGTTGTTCCTGTATTCTTTGAATTTCTCTAGATCAACTGGGCTCATATGAGCTTTATCCAATCTATCCACTTGTTGATAATTTGTAGTTGTCTCAAAAAGGTCATCGAAGTCATCTGGTTCATGCTGGAATTGCCTCACTTTGACCTGCACGGTGACATTTTGAGCTTTCTTGTCCGGGTCATATTGCCTAGGTCGAACAGTGGGAAACTTCATGCATAGAATTTTCTCGATTTCAAGCGTTGCATGCCTGAAATTATCTAGAGTGAAAACTCCAAAGTGAATAAGAAAAGGTGGCCAAAGAGATTTCTTAGCTTCCTTAAGAGATTTAGTTAGTCCATTGCCCACAATATGATATGCTACTTCTTTGGCCAGAAGTTTTTTTTGGGACATAGAGAGGGAGGACATGAGGGGCAGCTAGGCTTCCATAGATCCTGACATAAGTGAAACATTCTTCCCCAAACCATTTTCCTATGGTCATAAGGTCATCTAGAGCTTCTCTAGAAAACCTAGGAGGTTTTTCATCAAATATGGTCTGGCACAACGGTAACATTACCCCATGGAAAATTTTATAAAAATGGGTCTAGTAGTTGCTTTCCCATAGGATATTATGGTATATATGGATGGGGTAGGGTCTTCTAAAGTCCATTTCCATCCCATGGATGGAAAATTAGAGGTAAATCACAACACATCCATAATATAAGCACTCATAAAAAAGGGGGGAATTTCCCTGGTAGACATATTATATTTACTTCTATATGCTAGAATCTAAGTGGCCAAATTGTTTGACAAAATGGTAGCCCAATCCATAATGTAGGCATCTGAGGTGGCTTCTATTAGGGGAACCCATTCTATAGTGAATTTTTGTGTATTAGGTTTTCCAAATAACCTACACATCATAGCTGCGATATGACAATAAGGACCAGCGAGAGAAGCTAGGGAATACATACCCTTATCATCATGTTTGTGCTTGCTTAGCTCATTCCTCCACTACCTGATTGGGTATGACTAAACTGGATGCTCATCTGCAAACTTCTGAATAAACCAAGTGTTGTATATCTTCTGGGGTTCTGGTAGGTGGTACATCTTTCATAAGTCTTCAGCTTTGAACGATCCAATCTTCGTTTATGTCCTCAAGGTTATGAAAGTCCTATCAACGATATTTACTTCGACAATTACCCATTTTACTAAATCTGTATATGGCATTATCTTTGCCCGAGAAGCTATCAGATAGAGATGAGAGTTGGCAACATCTGCCCAAGTGGTTTCAGATGTTGTTGTAGTATTGTCCACCGTAACTTGTCTGACAACTACCATAGGTTCTTCTTCCTCAAATAATATGTATATCACTTCCCAGGAAGAACTTCTGGCATTTGCAGTACATGTACTGTATGATAATAATGGAGGCATTCCAATTATCTCTATAGTGTAGCCAATGGTGGTGGAACCACATTCTTCTTATTCTTCTTTTGAGCTCTCGACATTTTGCCTAAGATCCGCTTCTCAGGATTAGCCTGTGACAGAGAAGATATGATAAGAAGAATGATGTAATGGGCGGTGGATGATATCCATAAAGTGCCATAAATGGGGTCATTTTTTCTGCAGTATGGAAGGAAGTTTTATACCACCATTCAGCCAGAGGTAACCACTTGACCCATTGTGTCTATTTATCAAATAAAAAGTAACAAAGATATCCTTCCAAAAATTTGTTCACTATCTTAGTTTTCCCATCCGATTGAGGATGATAAGATGAGCTATGAGCTAATTGAGTACCAAAAAAAGAAAATAATTCCATCTAAAAATTTCCAGTGAAAATAGGATCTTTATCGCTTACAATAATCTTTGGGTTTCCATGTAGCTTTTGAATTGTTTCCATAAATGCAATAGCAACTGTACTGGCTTTAAATGGATGATATAATGCACAAAAGTGTTCATACTTTGTAAGTCTATCAACTACCACCATTATGACACTCTTTCCTTCGGACTTGAGTAAACCTGTGATAAAATCCATTGAAACGTCCTTCCAATGTTGACTTGGAATGGATAAAGGTTGTAATGGAACCAAGGTCTTAATTTTCAAACCAAATATTATGCCACAAACTTTTGAATATCAAATTTAAGGCCATCCCAAAAAAAATCCTTCTTAACCCCGTGGTAAGTTTTTAAAAATCTTGAGTGCCCTCCTAAGGGAGAGGCGTGCTATTCCTGAAGAATATTTTGTTTGAGTTGGGAATTCTTACAAAGGTAAAAGGAATCTTTGTACCATAATGAATCATTATTCCATCTGAATGTATCAGATGTACTAGGATATTGCTGCAACTTTTGAATGAGTGCCCATACTTCTTCGTCATTCTTCCATTCATCCCTTGCTTCAGTTATCCAATCCAGTTGGATAATAGAAATGGCACAAAGCAATGCTTCCACATCCTCATTCTTTCTTGAGAGTGCATCTGCAACAACATTTTGCTTCCCTTTTTTGTAGATGATTTCAAAGTCACAACCCAACATCTTTGTGACCCATTTTTGTTGCTCTTCTGAAGATAATCTTCGTTCTAAAAAGTCTATTAAGACTATCATGATTTGTTTTTACCTTGAAGTTTCTTCCCATTAGGTAAGGTCACCATTTCTTAAGTGCATGTAGTATTTCCAACATTTCCTTCTAATAAATAGCTTTATGTAAATACTTTTCTTTGATTGG
Source organism: Pinus tabuliformis (assembly GCA_031772625.1). Taxonomy (NCBI): domain Eukaryota; kingdom Viridiplantae; phylum Streptophyta; class Pinopsida; order Pinales; family Pinaceae; genus Pinus; species Pinus tabuliformis. The sequence goes on from CM062805.1 coordinate 1,356,978,612, forward strand.
ACGACTTTCAAAAGAAATGGGTCTTCCTTCTTGCATTAAAACAACATTAATTCCATTTCCTGAGGCATCGCACTCCACAATAAAGTTTTTTGTGAAGTTTGGCATAGCTAAGACCGATGCTTGGTACATTTCCTCTTTAAGATTATCAAAAGCCTTAGTTGCTTCTGGAGTCCAAGAAATGCATCTTTCTTTAGTAATGTTGTTAGAGGTGCTACTATTGTCCCATAATTCTTAACAAATTTGCGATAATACCATGTCAACCTGAGAAATCCTTGCAAATTCTTTATGGATGTGAGTATTTTCCATTCCTTAATGGCTTTAGTTTTGTTAGGGTCTACCTTAACACCCTAATGAGATACAATATGACCCAGATATTCCACCTCATGTACTACAAAGAAACATTTGGATGTTTTTGCATATAATTGTTTCTCCTCCAATAGCTTGAGCACCTTGTAAATATGTTGAACATTATCCTTCCAAGACTTGTTGTGGATTAGTGTATCATCAAAAAATACTAACACAAATTTTCTAAGGAAGGGTTTGAAAATGGAATTCATCAAACCTTTAAATGTAGAAGGTGCATTGGTAAGGCAAAAGGCATGACCAAAAATTCATAATGACCCTCATGAGTTCAAAATGTTGTTTTCGGAATGTCTTCAATCTTCATTCTTATTTGATGATATCCTTAACGAAGATCCAACTTGGTGAAGTAAATTTATCCATGTAATTCATCAATGACAGGAATGGGAAATTTATCTTTAATAGTGAGCTTGTTGAGCTCCCTATAATCCAGACACATGCGCCATGATCCATCCTTCTTGTGCACCAATACTACTGGAGCAGAGAAAGAACTTTGACTAGGTTGAATTATACTAGCCTCTAGCATTTTTGCAACCATATGTTCAATTTCACTCTTTTGGGCATAGGGATATCTGTAAGGCTTGATGTTTAGAGGAATACTTCCTGGAATCAAATGAATAGCATGATCATGATCATGAATAGGCAGGAGGCCTTTGGGAGTCTCAAATACCTTGGAATGATTGTCCAGGACTTTCTGGAGGTCTAGAGAAATAGATGATTTCGATGTTTGAACCTCTAGTGAACATAATTGTGCAATTATGCCTCGTTTTTCTTTCTTTAGAAGATTTTTCATGCCATTAGAGCTTATTATATTTCATGGTTTCCCTGCGATACCCCTTAATTCAACTTCCTTTCCTTCCCAAAAAAATTTCAAGAAAAGTTCTTGAAAATTAAAAGCTATTGTACCCAAAGATTGTAACCATTAGACTCCTAGTACAACATCAACACCACCCATTATAATGGAAAGCATTGGAATATTCAATACATATTCTCCCATGGATAGCTTGATATTATGGCACTTTCCTGAGCAATTTATGGTTCCTCCATTTGCAACCATCACTTGACACTTTGGTGCTGGATATAAGAAGCAATTTAATTCCTTGGCTATCTTACAATGAATAAAATTATGGGTACTACCTGAATCAATCAACACTATTACTTTTTTCTTCTTGATATGTCCTTCTATCTTGAGAGTTTGAGGTGTGGTAATTCCTGCCAATGGATTAAAAGATATGGTCATATTCATTTCTTATTTCTCTAGGGTTGGTTCCTGGAGTATATCCCCTTATTTTGACATTTCTTGTTCCTTTTCTTCCTCCTCTTCATAATCAATGTAAGATAATTTATTCTCAACACACTTATGACCTTAGTGTATTTTCTATCACAACTGTAACAAATCCCTTTTGCCATTTTTTCTTCCAATTGTTGTGGTGTCAACCTGTATGTTGTGGAAGGCTAGGAGCAACCACACTTCCATCTTTATAGTTCTAAGTGGTAGGCTTCCTTGTTGCCATCATTTTGCTTTCAATTTTTCTTGCCAACCTGAATTCCTTCTCCAGTGAATCAGGTTCCCAAAGGCAAACCTCATGTTGGATCTTATCCTTTAGAGTCCCTATGAAGACATCAATCCTATGTTGCTCTGGAATATCATTTACCCTTATATTCATTTTTTGGAAGTCCTCAATCTGCTCCACTATTGAACCCTTTTGTTTGAGATTTATCAATTGGCTAAAGAAGGTGTTGCTCTTTGTATCATGATAATGCTCTATCATTTCCTCCATAAAAATTGACCATGTGACAATTTTTTTATGAGATAAAGCCATCGATACCATACAAACTGATTGGGTTCTAAATATAAAGTTGCAATGCGTAACTTTTGTGTGTTTTTCACATTATGGAGATCAAAATATTGCTCCATTTGTAGTATCCATGTTACAGGATCCTTGCCATCAAAATTCCTCATATATATTTTTGGAATATGGTGGGTCTTCAATCCAACATTAGAGCCTATGAAATCACGATTAAAATTTCTTTTTTTCTCATCATGAGTTTCTTCTACTACCTTTTTTCCATTAGGAAGCATTTCTTGTAGCAACTTTTCCAAATCTCCCTTCAAACCTCCATGGCTTTTTTCAAATCTCCAATGTTCCCTTTTTCTTCATTGATGCCATTCTTAAAACCATCCATCTTAGCTTCCATTCCATTCTTCAAACCATCCATCTTATCTTCTGTTAGTTTTTGTGAGAGTGAAATTTGTTGCACTTGGTCTCGTAATTTTGATATATCATGTTGCATTTCTTCCTCTTCTTCATGATTCATAGTAGAGACTTCGGGTTGCTTACTAGGTGTTTCCATTTTCTTTCGTTGGGGCATCAATTAATGATAACAATGCTTCACTATTCCTTTTGAATCACTTCAAACTAATTTTTCAAACAAAACTTATGCAAATGTTTAAAAAGACTACACACCTTTTTTTGATTTATAGGAGCTCGATATTGAATATGATATATGTCTAAAATTTCAGATCTCCAAGGTCTGAAATTGTTACCTGTGGTATCCCTCTAATTCCTCTTTCCAATGCCACAAGCCTGATCGAAATTGGATTCTCCAAGAAAGAGTTATGCCCAATATCCCAAGATGGCCTCGTTATATACTTTTTCAGTAGAGTAAACTTGTATGAAGTGCCACATCTCATTGTTTCGACCTTCGGCTCTGAAAAATATACCCAACAAACTAAATTCCATCCTATGTCTGTCACTTTTTACTAAATTTGAATCTGATGCTTAGAGAAAAAGTTATGATGATTTTCCCAAGGTCACCTATTTGAGATGGAATTTGGGAGCCTGCAAAAACCCTATCTTCCTCATATCATATCTCCGAAAATATAGTGATCCAAGATCTAAAATTCAAAAATGAGGTTCATCAAGATGTTTTCTCAAATGGGATTTTAATTTCAACTTCTGAAACATCGTATAAAAATATTGATAGTGAAAATTCCACGATGACCTGTTTGAAGCAGCAAAACCCTAGAATCCAAATCTCTGATACCAAATGTTATGCAACCAGCTCGCAAAATAGAAGAAGAGATAGATAAACGACTTCAAAATAAGCCTCTTCGAGGGGGAAACCTCCTTTACATTACACAAATGAATAATATTGGAGAATTCAAATGACAAAACCTCCTTTCTATATATAGGAGTCAAAGGGGTCACAATATAATCAGAGTCGACATAACAATAATAATGTAAGGGCACAACAATAACAATAGTGGGCTTATATGGGGAACACCAATAAAAATATTGGGCTTCTATGGGGAACACCAATAACAATATGGGGATTACATGGGCACAACAATAACAATAAGAGGGTTACACTAATAATAATGAGGGAATACACTAGTGTTATAGGGACCTAACATAGAATCCCAATATAACTTGAGTAATGTAAAACCAAAATGGTGTGGAATTTGTGAGGATATTACTCACTCTATGCAATAATGTTAGTTGAAAACTAAGAACAAGCCTAATTATCATGTTATCTATCATACTTAGGCATAAGATTAGTTTAATGATCCAGTTATGCAAGGAGGAAGAGGAAATGGAAGAGGTGGATATGGTGGATGAATAGGACACTATAATGGATGAGGTTGTGGCCAAGGTTGTAGTCGAGGATGATTATATTGTTTCACCTATTGGAAAGAAGGCCATGCAACACTTATTTGTGCCTTAAAGGATAAAATTTATTTAAGATTATGCAACATGCACGGTTTGGGAAATCATTCTCTAGAAGATTGCCCAAAAATTATGGAAAAATATTGAATAAAAGAGTTATGAACATTATTCAAATCAGCGTGAAGCAAAAGGTTTTAAACTCAAAAAAACTCCACGTTATTACCAGATTAAGACCTAGTCAAGAGAATACTTTAGGAATCAACAAGTTCTTTGACCTCCCAAGAACACTACCAAATATCCAGATATGAAACAACATAGTGACACAATAAAGAAGAAATCAAGTTTTTTTAAAATGAAGATGGTCAACATAAACCTATGAAGGACAATATATTCGAATAATTTATGGAACTATTGAAAGAAGAGAAATTAATTGGTCGTTTAGTTGAACTTCTCAATATACTAAAATATGGTAATGAGGAGAGGAACCAATGTAGAAACTTGTGCTAACTATATTATGGCAAACACTTGGATGATTACAATCCTCAAATAGATCTGGAGATAGATGGATACATGATAAAACAAATCATGGTAGACTTCAGCTCACAAGTGAACAAACTTCCAAGAGAAACATGGATAAATTTAGGAAGTCTAACTAACCAAAGAATTACCAACTATATTAAGCTTGCATATCATAGATTCATTTACCCATTGGAATAGTAAAACAATTAAAAACATCAATTATAGGGATTCTGGCCTTCATCAATTTTGAGGTAATCGACCTAGTTGATGGAATATCGGTGTATCTAGCTCTAGTCAGAAGACCATGGGGGCGAACAATGAAAGCAACAATATCCATATAAAAATATAGAATTAAGCTAAAGGGGAATAAGAAAAAGATCATAATACCACTTGACCCCCATGAAGGAAAACCCTAGGTCGAAGCCTAGGAAGATGACATAGAAACAAGAAGGTTGTACCAAATACTACACAAGGACAGAGATAATGATCCCAATGTGTTTGGAGAAAATTTTCCAAGATCTCCTCTCTTCATAGGATAAAATTCAGATACCGAATTATATGAATGGAAAATTGAAAACTATGCATCCAAGGCAGAGGAGTGTTGGTTGATCGAAGTTGTGCCAACTAAGAATATATGACCTTGCTTTGCTATAAATTCATTGTCTATCATTCAAGAAAGGAAATTAAAGGAAACTCTAAAACTGCTTCCATTCGGCTTAAGCAAGGATTTCAGTGCCCCACTTAGATTGAAAGAATGAGCTTCCCCTTTAAACCATGTCGAGCAAGTAACTAAAGCCATTAGAGAACAAGAAAGAATGTAAAGCTTAGTCCAAACCTTCATTGGATAAGCATCTTGATGGTGGGACACCCATGCTTCCCGACTTCAAACTTGGACATTAGCAACAAAAACTTTGTAGAAAGGTTTGGAGGACACAAATTATCGACACAAGAGAACATCCCAATTTTTAATCCTGGAAAATACCCTGTACAACACATCCAAAACTATGACTCAGGATGGAAGAGAATCAGGTACAGGGATGAGAGAGTACGGTCGCATATGTTCCCTAATAGTCTCGATGCTTTTTCTAACAAATGGTACAAGATTGAATAAGATCGATATAATTCAATCCAATAGAGAGAGATAAAAGGAAAATTTATTAAAGATTTTGAATTCCGACAAGAGGAGCAATAATTGGTTGAGACAACTTAGCAAATGAAAAAAAAAATGAAAATGGAGTGTCGTACTCATCATAAAGAAAAAAAGAGGAACAACAGTAGACTCCTTATCAAATTATATATCTAATTATATGTCATGCTCATCAAATTATAATTCAACCAGTTGTTTGGAAATGGAAAATATCCATACTCCAAGACAAAGCTTCTATTGGAAAAAGGACCATCCCAAGAACCTTAAAATAGTTAAAACAATACTTAAATTCAATAAGAAGGAAAGTGAGGAACCTGAAAAACTAGAATTTCCACCTATTTATCAGGAAATAAAATTCAAGGACTAGAGACTCGACGAGTCGAAGGCTCTTGACTGGATGGATGCAAAACTAAATATCAAAGAAGACGATATTTCAAAAGACAATTGACCGAAAATAACCTCACTCGATAATTATTGATCAGATAGTAAAATGATAATATTTATCAGCGTGCTTAAAGAGTATCAATATATATTCATCAACGATTATAAATATCTCAAGGGACTTGTCAATGAAATGGGGGAGATTAAAATTAACCTCATCCTAGGAGAAAAGCCAATAAAGAAAAGACCATACAAACTAGCTCACAAATACAAGATAATTGTGCAAAAAAAGATAGATGGAATTTTGGTTGCCAACATCATTTATCCTATTGAAAAATCGGAATGGGAAAGTCCCATGGTCATGTGACCTAAGAAGCACGACCCAACTAGATTGAGATTTTTTTCCGATTTATATGGTTTGAATAATTTGATAATAATTGGTCCATTCTCGATGCCATTATAAACAAGGTGGCAAGTCACGAATGTTACTCGTTCACCAATGGTTTCTTAGGGTACAACCATGTACCCATTACAAAAAAAATACCAAGAAAAGACTAAGTTTTTTATATAATTTGGCTCTTTTTCATATATATTAATTCCTTTTGGTCTAAAGAATGCATTAACAATTTTCTCTAGAATATTAGTCAAGACATTTCAAGAGTATATTTATAAGACAACATAAATCTATTTTGAGGATTGGACTATGTATACATTACTAAAAGGCCATATTTAATGGTTAAGACTTATGTTAGAAAGGTGTAGACAAATCCAATTGTTGCTTAATATTAAGAAACATATCTTGCTACAATTATAGTAAAATTGTTGGAGCACGTATTCTCCAAGGATGGGATCAAAGTGGATATTGCAAAAATAAAAGTGATCCTTGATTTAAAACCCCCTTTTAACCAAAAGAATATCAATATATTTTTGGGGCATAAAGGATATTATGGGAAAAAATTTTGACATTACTTTGATACCTCTTTCCCAATTGGTGAATTATTAAAGAAGGATGTTTCATACATTTGGACAAAATAATGTGATGAGTCATTCCAATTACTTAAAATAAAGTTGGATGAAGCCCCTATTTTAAAATTACCTAATTGGTACTATAATTTCCATGTACATGTCGACGCATCTAACATCGCAATCGGGGCCATACTAGCACAACCTGATAGTGATTTTGTAGACCATCTGAATGCTTATGCTAGTGTTGAAGCCCCGAAAATCGGGTCGACAACAAGGGGGATACCCGCCCGGTCCGGACCTTGGTTGGAAGCTCCTTATCCGTTTGGTATAGCGGGTCCGACTAGGGATAATGGGAACAGTTTCCCAATCTATGGGTGTGTGTGTGTAGAATTGGATGTTGTTGATCTAACAGTAACTATCTAAGCTATTCTAATTCAAACTTTAATCTAATTCTATGCTATGGTAATCTAATAAAAACAACACATCTAATCTATGCTAACCCGGGATGTAATTCTTCTATTATGCGATCTAAAGAGATTTCATATAACAACTGGTAATAAAGATCATTCAGCGATTATAAGAAAGGAAATCAATTAAGATGAACTATTTCGTATAAAAAGTTAGGCAAAACAGTTGTGAACAGCATATCGCATAATAAGCTACTCATACATTAAACATAAATAAATAGTTCCACCGTACAAAAGTTCCAAATGGTAACTCAAGCATTCATGCAATAACATATAAACAACTGAAATTTGTATATCACGTTAACATATAAGCAGAAATGGTCAAGAGATAAAAGTACCATTTATGACTAGTCCTACTCATAGGCTTCAAGCAATAATGATTTATTTCTCCTTGCTCTAACATCTACTAAGAGTACAGAAGTGCAACATCAGTAGCAGATATCAAATGCAAACATCAACAAATCTTGATCCATTCATTCACCAAAACCTCCTCTGAGGGTGCAAAAGTGCATGTTCTGAGGACAAGTTTTTGATAAATTTCTGGACCCTTCTCTAAATGCATGAGAAGGGTTTAAATACTACTAACTAAATAACTTAATTACACATATTCAGGATACGGTTTAAATGACCGCCCTTTTTCTAAGCAAAATTATTTCTAAAAATTAAATCTAATATCTAACTATTTCTGTATTTGCTCCTTAATGTTGCGAGCATTCAATATTTGCCTGGGTAGAGTCGGCTGACTGTCTTCCGCTTTTGGTTGAGCTAAACAAACAGAAATGGCAAGTGCTGGCACCATTTTTTCCAGCAAAATAGCAGATATGCTTTAGAATCATCTCTGGCTATGTGGATTTACTGTGTATGCTCAGTAATAACCCAAATTCCACTTGGTTAACCCTTAAATTGCCTCTGCCTTTGCTTTCTTGCATTTCCGGGCTTACGAGTGACTAAGCAGTTAAGGACTTTGCTTTTTGAGCAATTTTCTCAGCGATGCGCGATTAGCGCTAAGCGCTAATCACGCATCAAAAACTGCCTCCGTTTTTTGATCCGAGCCTTTCTGGTGCGTTTTTCGCCTTTAGCGCCTTTCCTTCACCAGGTATAAGCTTTAAAATTTTGCAAACATACTACTTTTGTGAACTTCTACCCTTGAGCGTTAAATCGCCTATTGATATCAGCATTGTTCAACCATTCATTGAACCATGGCTCTGACTGATAGATCTGTAATGGATGGCTCAGTAGCGCTCTGGAATTCGCGGCCCTGTTGCATGTGGTATCCGTTCATGAGGGCATTTCTCTGCTTCCGAGCTTTGGAGTTTTATCCTTTTTCCTTAATCGCTCCCTGCACATTGCTTCATATTGTTTCTGTTTTTTATTCTTGCAGTTCACACATAAGGGGAGCGTAATGATAATAAAAATTGACAAGAAAGCTCTGAGCTCTATGGATGTACAAAAACATGCCACCTGACGTGAACTAAATCTTTGAAAAACACAAAATTGTCTTTCATTAACACTTGGCGTACATTCATTAATTTTTATTAACGCGCGTATTCAATTTTTCTTGAATGTTGAGCCGGGGAAAATCTGCGATGGACGATTTCTGCGATTCACCTCGCAGCATCGCATCATCGCGTTATCGCATTTTATCAATATGTGTTATCGCAGGGTTAGCCGATCATGCCGATCGCAGGATTGCAGGTTGTTGTTTCGCGCGATCACAAGATCACCGATTGCATTATCGCATTATCGCAAAATCGCAATTTGTTAAATAGTTATGTGCTGTTTTTTTTCGATGTTGCGATATGCGATGTCGCATATCGGCCGTCGACGATTTCTTAAAATTTTCGTTTATGAGCGTTTCTTAATGCATGCGATGCGATGGATTTCACGTCGCATTCTCGCAGTTTATCATTCTACTCACAAGGAATTGTCCTATCTTTTTCGCGCGATGCGATATTTTCTTAAGGAGTATAATACATGAGTTTTAATTAAATTTTTTGAATTTTTTACTAAGGGTCCCCACTTATCTAGTGTTATTGCTAATACTAAATAAGGAGGGGGGTTGTTGGTGGCCACAACAATTGGCGATTCACTTGGAAGAACCAGTTATCTCTGTTTTCTTATTGAATTTTTCAAACTTCCAAAACAGAAATTTTTCAGAAAATTAAACTTTGTTATGGACAGATAGAGTACATTATGCTTTTAAACTGTCAATGATATTTTGTTTCAACCTCTTTTTATTCTAATTATTTTCTTCCTTAGGCTAGTCCTTGTATTTACATCAGTCATTACTTGGTCTTGTAAAGATAAAATAAAGTCTCCTCTGTAAACCAGTTTTTAAATATGCTCGTTTGTCGTAGGTAGAGCCTCTGCTGCCAGCAGTCGTTTATAGCCTCGACAGGGTTACCTATTACCCAACAATGATCCTGTATCCTACTTAAGGTGACCTACAGCTTTCAAAGAAAAAATCCATCTTTACACTTATTGCTTTGATTTTCTTTTTATTCTTAAAGAACAATGTCTTGGTTTGGTAGCCAAATTATGACACAGTCACTCACTTGATTCATAACTTTGTTGAACAAGCTGGCTCGTGATGAGACCCCTTGTCTTTTGATTGCAACAATCTTGAGTCATTGCCCTGTTGTGGTAGAAAGTATTGGCAAAGTAAGCAAGTTATGATTTCTGTGATCATGATAATCCGGCTCATTATGAGACCTCTTATTCTTCAAGATATAGTGTATCCTTGGAATATCCCTCTGGAAGTTGCGATTCTCCTTTAGCAGGGAGGAAGTCATTGTTTCCTTAAGATGGCCCTAGATGACAATAATAGAGTTTTTTGGAAACAACTGTTCTACAGAGAATCTTCATTTTGTTATTGATACCTTTCATTATGCTGATATAAAACAATTTCTTCACTAAAGGTTGCTTTCATCAAATTCCTTGAAGTTGAAACTCATATCATATCTAGGCTAAAGTTTTTAACTGTATCTGTCAATAATAAAGACCAATTTTCCAAAAGATTTGCTATTTATACAAGCGAAAAGCACAAAATCTGAAAGAGAATTGGTGTCTTTTTCGTAAATACCTAATGTAACCATTCACAACTGGTTTTATTATGAAAAGAAAAACTATTCTACAAAAAATAGAAGAATAATCTTCTATGGAAAATATTTCTTGAGAATTTTTCCATTAACAGGCAAAGGATCCCTTCTACCTGCTAAATCATGTAACACAAATGTTGATGGACCTATGACTTCAACAATCTGAAAAGGACCAAGCCACATCCTTTGAAATTTTGTGTGTTTTCCCTTTTCTTAATGAGCCTTATCCCACTTTAAAACTAAATCTCCCATCTGAAAATCTTTTCTGGTCATAATGTTTGAATCAAAAGAGGATTTTACAAGCGCTTGATGATGAGCATGCGTTTTCTTAGCTTGTTCTCATTGTTCTTCTAATTTAATTATTTCCATTTGTCTCAGCTGTAAGGAGGAAGTTGGTACTTCATCAATGTATTGTACTAAAGACAAAGAGGGAATGGCTAAGTGAGTTGGAAGAACCACTTCTTTCCCATAAACTAAATTAAAGGGAGAAGTACCGATTGAAGCTTTTTGCGTTATCCTATCTGCCCATAAAGCATATACCAAAGCTTTGTGCCAATTCTTTTGATTCTGGTCAACTGTTCTTTTAATAATCCTAATTAGGTTTTTATTTGTTGACTCAGCTAACCCATTACCTTGCGGATAGTAATTGGCCGAATATTTAAGTTTGAATCCTCTTTTAAGTGCAAAATCAGTCATTGCATTTCTAGAAAAGTATGATGCATTGTCAAACATTAAAGCAGATGGCAATCCAAACCTAGTGATTATAAATTGATCTATGAACTCAATAATATTTTCAGAATTAGTTGTCTTGAGCGGAACTGCTTCTACCCATTTTGTGAAATAATCTGTTGCCGTGAGGATGTATCTATGCTGCTTAGAAGAGTGAGGAACGATCTCACCTATTATGTCCAAGCCCCACTGACTGAAAGGTTGCTCGATGTTTACCGGCTGTAGTGGCAGGGACGGCTTCTTTTGTCTCCCAGCAGTAGTTTGGCAGACTTGACATCTTCTCACGTAATTGTGCGAGTCTTTGAACAGCGTGGGCCAGTAATATCCTACGCGTAAGATTTTATGTGCAGTAGCATCTCCAGCATAGTGTCCGCCTGCTGGCCCATCATGGAGTTCCTGCAAAAAAATTTCAGCTTCAGTTTTTCAAGACACCTAAGAAGAACAGAATCATAATTTTTTCTGAAAAGAATATCATTTATGAGCTGATATTGTTTAGCTTTCAATCTTAGAGCTCTTTTCTTAGTATGATCAAGGTGTGAAGGAGCATACCCGTTCTTAAGATAATAAATGATATCAGCATATAATGATTCTGCTTCGTTTAGGCTTACCTCACCCATTTATACCTCTTCAGATGGAGTTTCAGAAATTTGCGATGCTCTGGCCAGCATTTTGCAGAAGCCTTGACCTCTTACGATGTTTGCTGGTTTTATCTTAAGTTCGTATTCCTGTAAGGCAGTAACCCAATTGGCCCTTTTCTCACCCACATCCTTTTTCACTATAAGATTCCTTACCGCTGGAAACAGTACTATGATCTTAGTATGGGTTTTAAGTAAGAAAGGTCTGAAGTATTTGACCGCTTTGAAAACAGCATAAGCCTATTTCTCCACGTCAGAATAATTGAGTTCAGCACCTTGTAAATTTGAACTAAAAAACGCAATTGGAGCTTCCGCTTTTTCTTGATTCGCTTGAGTTAGTATCGCAGCATAAGACTTATCTGAGGCAAATGTGTATAAATAAAAGATTCTGAAAAATTCGAGGTTGCTAAAGATGGAGCATTAATAATAGCTTGCTTAATCAGGTTGAATGCTTCATGATCATCTTGACCCCATTTAAAATTTGAATTCTTTTTAATCATGGTCTGCAGAGGAGACACGATTCGCGAAAAATCTGGAACGAATCTCTTTACAAAATTGATTTGACCAAGGAAAGATTGCATGGCTTTTTTGTTATGAGGTAGGGATATTTCAGAAATTTCTTTGATTCTGTCGGGATCAATGTGAATACCGGACTTTGACACTATGAATCCTAGAAGTTTCCCTTCACTTAATGCGAAAAAAGATTTCTTTGGGTTAAGTGAAACTCCATACCTTAGACACCGCTGAAAGATTTGTTTCAGGTCTTTGAGATGGTCGCTTCGCTTCTTGGAGTACACTGTTATATCATCTAAATAAATTACTACAGATTTATTGACTAAACCTTTGAATGCAATGTCCATGGCTCTCTGAAATGTAGCACCAGCATTAATCAAACCAAATGGCATCTTCCAATATGCATATGTGCCCCATTTAGTTCTGAATGTGGTTTTCAACTGATCATCAGGATGTACCAACACTTGATTGTACCCTGAAAATCCATCCAAGAAAGACATTAGTTCTGAACCTGCCACTGCCTGCAGTATTTGCTCCATAGGTGGAAGAGGAAAATTGTCTTTTTGACAGGCTTTGTTAAGATTCTGAAAGTCAATGCAAATCCTAATGTCTCCGTTTTTCTTTCTAACGGGTACCATATTGGAGACCCATTTGGAATGTCTGACGGGGAAGATTATCCTGGCCTTCAGTAACTTGTTGAGCTCAGTTTTTATCTGATTTTATAAATTGGGGTGGATCTTTCTCAGTTTTTGTTGGACAGGTTTTTCATTATCAATCATAGGAATAGTATGCTGGATGATAGAAGTGTCGTATGTTTTCAGCTCATCATAATTCCAGGCAAAAACATTTTTATATTGTCTCAAAAGACGAATATACGCTAGTTTCTCTTCAGGGGCTAGGCCGAGGCCTAGATTAATGTTTTGTGGTTTAGCATCAGTCCCTAGGTTTACTAATTCGTAGTTCAAAGTTGAACTGTAGAGTTTTGAATTGGTAGACCTCTTAAATCGATCTTTCAAATTGTATAAGTCTTCTAACTTAACCACCGACTTTGGTATAGCATTATTAGTGCTATTTTGTTGCAATTGTCGATCGTGCTGGTCTTCGTCGATTATTTGATTGGAGTAGGATCCTTCAGATGTGAGGAAATTTACAATATCAGGATCATCATTGAATACTCTCCAATTTGTGATGTTGTCAGGAATGGACGGTCTAAAGATTAATTCTATTGAGAATCTATCTGGACTAAAATCTTCTGAGGGAATAAGCTTAGAAGCTACGTTAGCCAAAAGGTCTGCACTTGTGTTTTGGAGTCTGGGGTTTGAAGAAATATTAAATGATATGAAATGCTCAGTCAGATCTTGTACTAAAGATTGATAGTGTTTTAAGTGACCTGATAAGCAATGTATAGTGTTACGTACCTTCTTAACCACAATCTCAAAGTCTCCAAAGACTTGAAGATACTTGACATTTAACCCGATTGCTTTGTACAGGCCTTGAACCAAAGCCTCGTATTCTGTTGTATTGTTTGTGCAATCAAATTCGAGTCTGCATGTGAGCATGATCTTTTCTCCTTCTGGACTAATCAGAACGCATCCTACTCCTGCTCCTTCGTTAGATCTAGAGCCATCAAAAAATAATTTCCAAAACAAAGATATATTTACAGGTTTATCTAAAAAATTAATACATTTCGAACTATCAGTTTGAGAAAAATTCTCAACTTGGGACAAAACAGAATTTTCTAAATAAGGTGACGCATGAGCATTGAAATTGCCGAGGAAGGAATCTACCGAGTAATTGCCAATGATACTGCTGTTATAAGCTACCAGTTCATTTTCTCCTTCTAACTCCGTTACTATGTACTTCTAGTGTAGCTCTCGTTCAACTTTTATTTGATTCGGTTTACCGTTGTAGGGCAGCCACATGTGCAACCAATCAGTTGCGAAGTATCCATGGAGTTTCTCTGACCAATCCTTGCTAAGAATTCTGGGATGTCAGCAACTAGAATATCAATAACTTGACATACTTTCGGGTTGGATGACAATCTTATGGTTACTTGATTTAGTTCGCCGATCACTTCGACTTGAGATCGATCGAGCTGAACTATGTGCACTGCGGATTTCTGTGGTTGAACATTTAATTTGGCACGTATAGATTTGGGTAAAATATTCAATGAAGCACCAGAATCTACTAAACAATTGTACACATTTTTATTGAAGATTTCATAAGTAAGGAGAAACGGGGGAGTGTGAGATCTTGATCTTCCTCCAATCAAGGCGATGTCATTTGGATCAATCTTACTGATCGCGTTCGTTGGAGGTCTTCCCATGTTATGGGAAGCTTGAGACAGTACAGCGGCAGGCAAAGGTGCAACTGGCACGACATGTAATTCTTTCATCATTATCTTCTGTTGATGTTTCAATTTGCTCAGTTCGTAAAGGGTGATATTAGCCCTAGTCTTTTTCATGTCATCAATAATATTGTACTCCATTTCATCCGACACTATCAGTGTTTTTGATGGAGTCATCTCATCTGCTTGGACTGGGCTAGTTTGAGTCGCTTTGGATGTCATTTTCTTTGTTGCGACTTTATCTTTTGTTGCAGAGCTTGCACTCTTTTTCTTAGGGGTAGTTTGGGGAGGATCAAGCTGATTTTTACTTCGTGTGCTAACTGGAAATACTTCTTGATCTTCCTCTTGTGGGAGGATGAAGTCCCACATTCCTTGTAATTCCACAACTTCTTCGTCATCGGTCTGCCCTTCAGTGGCAATTTCCTCTTCCTCTTCCTCGGATTCAGCATTTGATATGGCATTGGGTGGCTTTGCATCCGTTGAAGGACCTCTTTTAAAAGCTCTGTAGGGCCTTTTCGAAGAAGTATCCGCTACTTGCTTTTTTATGTCGACCATCTCATTGGACATGGTCTTTAGAACTTTCTGCAATCCTTCTAAATCAAAAGGATCTTTTGGCTGTTTCTTCTTGGAGTCTTCCTTGAAGGTGACTTTTTTAGACTTACGTTCCTCTATCGCGGATCTCTTTTCCAGGGCTATTATTCGTTTTTCTACTGCTATCGCCTCTTTCATGTTTTCAGCTAAGGTTGTTTTATTTGCCCTGTCCACGAAGATGGCTATGTTTGATGGCAGAGCGGTAATATACCATTCGCATCGTATTTCTTCGCTGGGCTGAGAAGCAGTAGGAATTTTGTTGAAAATTTTGTTGAACCGTAAATTGAAATCCTTAATAGACTCTCTAGCTTCGGCTTTAAGATTGGATAGGTCATTGATTAACGTTGGCGTTGATCTGTCATCACCAAACTTGGTTAGGAATTGATCCTGGAAGATATCCCAACTTGTAATGGATCCGGAGGGTAATGAAAAGTACCATGACCCGGCTGTCCCTTGCAGTGTATAGGGAAAAATCCGAACAACAGCATCTTCATTAGTAACCCCATTGAGATTAATGGAAAGCATGAAGTTATTTATGTGCTCTTCTGCTAGCATACCTGCCTCGGGATTGAATTTGGGCAGCCATTTCTCAGGATGGGCCAGTATTTGACTCAAGGGTGCAGGCATTAAGACTGCCCCAGGGTTGTTCCATGGAGACTGGGCCATCGTTGAACTGCTAACAGAGGAAAGTGCAGAAGATGATGCCTGTGGCTGGGAGGATGAGGATACTATGATCGTAGATGATTGAAGAGGGGTTGTGGGAGTTCCAGTGGACGGATGAACGATGATTTGGAGTGGAGGTGTGGATGGTTGACTTCGTGGTGAAGTAGTTGAGATGGATGATGCGGACGAAAGAGTCTCACTGTCAAACTCTTGCGGTGATTTCCTTGCTCTTTTCCTGGTGGGAAGAGGTAATTCGGTTGGCTGAACGCCAAACTTTTCACTCTTTAACCTAGTCAGGGGATGAGCAGGGTTGTACTGCGAAGTCACGCTGCCTTGAGATTTATCAGACCTCTGAGGGGAGATGGAAAATCGCTGAAGTTTGTGAATCAGGGATTCGACTTCAGGAGGTTCAATGGTAGATTGGTCTGAAATATCAGGGTGGGTAGCAGCAGTTGATACTCGAGCGACTTCTGACTCTGGATTTAAATGTAATGGGGAAGTCGAGGGAGATGATGAGGGCGATTTACTCTCAGAATGGTATTCAGATTTGGATTTACTTGCCATTCATAGTTCAGGCCCTCCTTCTAGCGCCAAATATGTTGAAGCCCCGAAAATCGGGTCGACAACAAGGGGGATACCCGCCCGGTCCAGACCTTGGTTGGCAACTCCTTATCCGTTTGGTATAGCGGATCCGACTGGGGATAATGGGACCAGTTTCCCAATCTATGGGTGTGTGTGTGTAGAATTGGATGTTGCTGATCTAACAGTAACTATCTAAGCTATTCTAATTCAAACTTTAATCTAATTCTATGCTATGGTAATCTAATAAAAACAACACATCTAATCTATGCTAACCCAGGATGTAATTCTTCTATTATGCGATCTAAAGAGATTTCATATAATAACTGGTAATAAAGATCATTCAGCGATTATAAGAAAGGAAATCAATTAAGATGAACTATTTCGCATAAAAAGTTAGGCAAAACAGTTGTGAACAACATATCGCATAATAAGCTATTCATACATTAAACATAAATAAATAGTTCCACCGTACAAAAGTGCCAAATGGTAACTCAAGCATTCATGCAATAACATATAAACAACTGAAATCTGTATATCACTTTAACATATAAGCAGAAATAGTCAAGAGATAAAAGTACCATTTATGACTGGTCCTACTCATAGGCTTCAAGCAATAATGATTTATTTATCCTTGCTCTAACATCTACTAAGAGTACAGAAGTGCAACATCAGTAGCAGATATCAAATGCAAACATCAACAAATCTTGATCCATTCATTCACCAAAACCTCCTCTGAGGGTGCAAAAGTGCATGTTCTGAGGACAAGTTTTTGATAAATTTCTGGACCCTTCTCTAAATGCATGAGAAGGGTTTAAATACTACTAACTAAATAACTTAATTACACATATTCAGGATACGGTTTAAATGACTGCCCTTTTTCTAAGCAAAATTATTTCTAAAAATTAAATCTAATATCTAACTATTTCTGTATTTGCTCCTTAATGTTGCGAGCATTCAATATTTGCCTGGGTAGAGTCGGCTGACTGTCTTCCACTTTTGGTTGAGCTAAACAAATAGAAATGGCAAGTGCTGGCACCATTTTTTCCAGCAAAATAGCAGATATGCTTTAGAATCATCTCTGGCTATGTGGATTTACTGTGTATGCTCAGTAATAACCCAAATTCCACTTGGTTAACCCTTAAATTACCTCTGCCTCTGCTTTCTTGCGTTTCCGGGCTTACGAGTGACTAAGCAGTTAAGGACTTTGCTTTTTGAGCAATTTTCTCAGCGATGCGCGATTAGCGCTTAGATTGCCTCCGTTTTTTTATCCAGGCCTTTCTGGTGCGTTTTTCGCCTTTAGCGCCTTTCCTTCACCGGGTATAAGCTTTAAAATTTTGCAAACATACTGCTTTTGTGAACTTCTACCCTTGAGCGTTAAATCGCCTGTTGATATCAGCATTGTTCAACCATTCATTGAACCATGGCTCTGACTGATAGATCTGTAATGGATGGCTCAGTAGCGCTCTGGAATTCGCGGCTCTGTTGCATGCGGTATCCGTTCATGAGGGCATTTCTCTGCTTCCGAGCTTTGGAGTTTTATCCTTTTTCCTTAATCGCTCCCTGCACATTGCTTCATATTGTTTCTGTTTTTTATTCCTGCAGTTCACACATAAGGGGAGCGTAATGATAATAAAAATTGACAAGAAAGCTCTGAGCTCTACGGATGTACAAAAACATGCCACCTGACGTGAACTAACTCTTTGAAAAACACAAAACTGTCTTTCATTAACACTTGGCGTACATTCATTAATTTTTATTAACGCGCGTATTCAATTTTTCTTGAATGTTGAGCCGGGGAAAATCTGCGATGGACGATTTCTGCGATTCACATCGCAGCATCGCATCATCGCGTTATCGCATTTTATCAATATGTGTTATCGCAGGGTTAGCCGATCATGCCGATCGCAGGATTGCAGGTTGCTGTTTCGCGCGATCGCAAGATCGCCGATCGCATTATCGCATTATCGCAAGATCGCAATTCGTTACAATTTGTTAAATAGTTATGTGTTGTTTTTTGCGATGTTGCGATATGCGATGTCGCATATCGGCCGTCGGCGATTTCTTAAAATTTTCGTTTATGAGCGTTTCTTAATGCATGCGATGCGATGGATTTCGCGTCGCATTCTCACAGTTTATCATTCTACTCACAAGGAATTGTCCTATCTTTTTCGCGCGATGCGATATTTTCTTAAGGAGTATAATACATGAGTTTTAATTAAATTTTTTGAATTTTTTACTAAGGGTCCCCACTTATCTAGTGTTATTGCTAATACTAAATAAGGAGGGGGGTTGTTGGTGGCCACAACAGCTAGTCAGAAAATAAATAAAGTAGAGTGAAATTATTTGACAATGGAAAGAGAGACACTTTCCATGATCTTCACTCTCAATAAATTTCTCCATTACCTGCAAGCAAATCCTTTCGTTTTTTTTACAAACCATCAAGCCTTGAGGTACCTTATCAATAAACCAGACCATCAAGGTCGGATTTGTCGATGGTTACTATTATTTCAAGAATTCAAATTTTAAGTAATAATTTTAGAAGAAAAGAAGAACTTTGGGCCTAACCATCTATCTTGATTGGAGACAGGGGAGGAATTGATAAATATTGATGATGTCTTTCCCGATTCTTGTCTATTTAAATTTGACGCAATCCCTGCGGAATTTGCAGAAATCGCTAAATTTTTGCATACAGGGAAAACACCTGATGGATTGTCTAAAAGGAAAAAACAAAACCTTAGCAATCAAAACAACATCATTTTCATTGATAAATGGTCAATTATATAAGTTCGGAACCAATGAGATATTTAGAAGGTGCATATTAGAACATGAAAGGAAATATATTATTGAGGAAGCTCACAAATGAGGTGCTGGTGGATACTACCAATGAGACACAACTACAAGAAAAATTATACAACTCCAGAAATGTGATATTTTTCAAAGGCTAGATTGATTGTTGCTTAATAATCATATGCCACTCCATTATATAAACCCAATTCTACCATTCGAGATTTGGGTGTTTGTCTTTGTCGGTCCATTTCCTAAAAGAGATAAAAGAACGGGTGAAAAATACATCATTACAACAATGGATTAATTAACAAAGTGGGTGGAAGAAGATCCAATCAAATCCTATACGAAGGAAGTAGCTGCCAAATTCATTTACAAAAACATGGTAACAGTATTCGGTTGCCCCTTTACTCTAATTAGTGACAAGGGTATTATTGATGGTGTTGGAAATCCATCAACCAAGGGGTATACACAGTATGAAGTCCCAATTAGACCTCACACAATTTGGACTAGGAGCCCCATCTAGAGTATCAATCTAGCCACCATAACTCTAAGGTTTTCCTTGGCTGCAATGAATCACGTAAGAGAGTATGCACATAACCTTTTAAATCAGCAAGTAAGAGGCTTTAGTGATGGGGGTAGTAAGAGTGAGTCTCTAGAAGGAAAGTAATAGTAATATCCTAGGAGAGACACATGAGAACGAGGAAATATTCATTAATTAACTTGCAAATTAGTTCACAAGATAATAATGATTCATAAAAGCAAATACAACACACATTCAACAACATAAGTACCAAAGGCACCGAAATAGTTCAATTTTTTTAGTACATATTAGCATAACACATACCGCGAACATCAATTGAATGGTCTTATCATATTCACGATACATGCATGAAAATGTGTTGGCTCATCAAGCTTCAAATATTAGGTGAAAGATCCAAGTACACAGTGACAATCATGAGACACTAGCCCCAATAGTGGAACACTAAGTCATTTCTTGCTTCTCCAAAGAATGATCTTATCTCCTATGCTAAGCTAGAGAATACAAGGCTAGCTCTCAAAATTATATGACTCCAAAATCCCTTTGCTTGAGTTATGAGGGTGTATTTATAACAAAATGAATGACATTTCATATCCCATGACCCTTGAGTTACCCTCATGATTCTCGGACTCCTAAATAACTTTTGAACTTCTATTTGCATCATTTATCCTCATGTGACTTTTCATATTCCACACATGACTCTTAGACTTCCACTTACTTTACATTTCTCATTTCATTAAAACTTACATAATTACATCCAAAAATGATGTGGCACAAGATGACTCATATGACTCTTGAGATGAATCTTTGACATGACATGACTTGACATTGATGACATGGACTTGATGATGATGTGCCACTTTCAAGCTTGTCATGTTTGTTGTTATCTTTGTGTCTTCATGAAAGATGTTGCGTGTTCTTCAACTTTTTCCTCCAAAGGCTTTAAGATAGGGAGTCTCTACTATGAACTTAATCTTTCATTCTTTGTCACAATCTAGTGCCCCTTCATCTTCTTGTTTAATTATCACTTGTCTTCACAGCTTTGTAAGTGTCTTCTAGCATAGTTTCCTTCTCCTCCTTTCTAAACATCATCATGTCATGTCAATACATAGTACCCACAAGGGAAATTTAGTTATGACAGGATGACATCAGTCCAGAAATATCTCATTCTAACTCTCTTCATGAAAATAATTGAATGATTTGGAACTAAGTACTAGAGTAGGAGGAAGGCTCAAGGATTACACAGTGGGCATTTCTAGAGGACATGAGTGAGGGACTGAGGCTTGAAATTGTGAAATGCATAGAAACTAGAGATATGTAGAGTAGGATTGTGGAGTGAAGTTTCACTTGAGTCAGGATTTCCTACTGTAACTATACAATGTGCAGTTCTGGAGGGAGATTGGGAAACTAGATTGCGAACAGTGTAATTCAAGAAGCCAGGGAGACATATTGTAGAATGGGATTGCGCAATGTGAAGTTGAGAATTGTGACTGCACATTGTGTAGTCCTTGGAGGAATTGACTACACATTATGAATTTCCAAGAGGTAGGACAAGCTTCTTATGGCCTAAGACTATGCAATGTGCAATTCAGGGAGGCAGTTTGGGAGGAGGTTGACCGAAGAAGGATTAATTGCAGAAAATTACTAAGTGTGGGATATGGGAGATGAGAGATGGGACTAGAACATGAATCAAACATGATCACACACTCATAGATGATAAACCACTCAATAATGAAGCATTTATCATCCACAATTAACATGTTCCTATTGAAATGAAAACAGTACAATACTTACCTCCAAGTGTGACACTTAAGATACACTTTACGACAAAGTGACGACACTAGTGAAACAATGCTCAAGAGTTGGGGAATGTGTCTAATGCATGTCTCTATGATAGATAAAACATATTAGTGCAAAATAATGCATCAAAACTTCCCTTCAAGAATGTACAAATGACTCCCTTTGACTAGATGTGACACTTTCCTTACCAAAAGACAACATTTTGCGACAAAAAGAAAAAGTGAAAACGACACTTGCATAAGCTAAAGAAAGTGAAAGTGACACATGAAAAAATGAATATAGCATGAAAATGACACTTGTTAAAGTGAAATAAAGTAAAAATGGCAGTCGCAAAAGTGAAAGTGGCCCTTGCAAAAATAAAGGTGTGCAAAAGCAATAGTTGAGAAAACTCACCGAAAATAAAAGTACAGTTGAAATCGAAGTGAGGAAGACTGTCAATGGAGAGTGCACACATACTATCATCATGTGTTGTGTAGTACACTATGCTTATCAATTACGCAGTAGCTATTACTAGCGATTTCATAAGATTTACCTTGAAGAGTTGCACAATGCTTATCTAAGCTTACATAGGAAGATGTGTGTTTGTGAATTCATCAAAGACTGAACATGTGTGAGCAAGTGAATTTGAAACTTAAAATATAAGGAAACATTTACTGACCATGAAGCAACTATGAACAGTCAAGGAACAACATATCCTAAGATGACAAGTAGGCTCCAAAATTCAAGTGTAGGCAAAATTTTGGAGGGTGTTTGTCGCAACAACAACATGTACACATTTTGCCAATGTTACAATCAAAACAATGTTACAAAAAATTATGATTGAGCATAGAAAAAAAGACACCACCCATAAGCTAACGAAACAATTTAATAATTCAACAAAACATTACACAAAGGGCTTACAAAAATATGCAACCATGACAAGGATGTTTGGGACGAAAATCCTAGTGGTCTTGTAGGCATACTGAATAACATACAAAAATTCGATTGGATACACAACCTTTAAATTAGTTTACAAACATGAATAAGTTGTTCCATTCCACTACAAAAAAAAATGTTGCAAACATATTGAGTGTCTTAAATTATGACAATAAGAGAGCTCAAAAGGAATGGCTTCACTAGCCGCACAACTAGAGGAAGATAGATTCCATGCACTACAACAACATAAATAAAAAATAAACATAAAGCTTGGCATGATAGAAATTTGCAAATGAGAAATATAAAAGTGGGATACTTAGCATTATTATATGATAGTCAAGTAAAGGGGAATCTAAGGAAATTAGAAATTGCATGGCTAGACCCTTCGTGATTGAAG
This sequence comes from Pinus tabuliformis, assembly GCA_031772625.1. Taxonomy (NCBI): domain Eukaryota; kingdom Viridiplantae; phylum Streptophyta; class Pinopsida; order Pinales; family Pinaceae; genus Pinus; species Pinus tabuliformis. The sequence goes on from CM062805.1 coordinate 1,357,001,718, forward strand.
ATGTTCATTCTTCTGGATATGTATAGTTAAAAACACTTCAAGGGAACTTATTCGAATGACAAGTAAATGGTATGTGACTCAAGAAATATATCACTTGACAGTTTCGACATGCGACTGGTGGAAACATCTCTAAGGTGATAAGAACATGGGCTAGTTTGAAAACCACATTGTGGCAGTCTAGCTAACTGATTAAATGTATATTATCTTTCTTAAATTTAATTTCAGTCGTTAATAATAATGAATAAGTAGGATTACTAGAAGCAATTCTAAAGTCGATAAAAAAGCAGTCATGTCAGCAAATAAGTACCATCAAACAAGGAAAACTTCCAATCATATTAGAGTGTGTCACAAAGCGATGGAGTGAGGACAAGACTTAAGAAAATTCCTAAATAGAAAATCAAATGAAAATGAAATTTGACACCGACACCCACAACATAAAGAAAGGAAAAATTACAAACAACTTAGATTCATATAATATTTCAAAAAAGAGGTTGACTCAACTAAGAAGATAGAAGATAGAATCAAATTCAAAATTCAAACTAACCATCGTATTTAAAAAAATTTGATGACTCGACATTTTAAAAAATTGAATCATTCACAAAATCTCAAAAAATATCATGGTCACGCGTCACACAAACCAAGAGTTATGGAAAAAACTGATATCAATGTGATGAGACACATTCAATGGCAGGTCACAAATGAACTTAATGGTGCACTTAATTCCATGGATATAAAATCAAGTGAGAGACCAGAATCAACTCTTATTGTTTCCAAATTTTATTTAAGTGTTGCATTTAAGCTCGCTAAAATCCCAGACATCCTTAGTCCAGTGATTTAAAACTCAGAGCTTCTTGAGTGCCTTAGAGGACAGGAATTCGAAGAGGATTTCAAGATGAAGAGGAAGAGAGTTCACTTTAACATCGATGAGACCCTCGCGGAGCCGAGAACCAAGGATTGATTTGACAAAAGCATGGTGATGGAGATGGAGGTTCGGGTCCATAATAACAAACAAGCTAAAATGGATGAGTCTACCTGGGAGAAACACTTCGAAGCTTTCAAGAAATGGGTTGTGGTTGATAAGAAATGGACCATGAACATTCAAATTCTTCCCCAAGCTAGCATACATGACTACTTGGATGCCTTCTTTCCTAAATCAATCTCCTCAAAATCAGAGTATGTGGTTCTTCTTCTTCTAATTCTTGTTCTTATGTAGCATTTGATTCATTAATTCAAAGTTTATCTTCTCTGGTTGTTTCTTGGTTCCAACTTTATTCTAGTTTTTCTTTGGAACATGTACATATGCATCACAACCAAATTCCTTGATATGTGTGAAATATGGTTTCTTACCATTCCATACGTCGAGTCGGATATTATCATGCAACACTTATGAGGGTGATCTATTTACCAGGTAACATACATTATCCACAATCTTTCCGTGGAATTATTGTCCTAACCTGACACCATTGAGCATGCTCCTTGATTTTTCCATCGACGTCTTCTTCATCCTTGCTATAACTTCATTCTTATGAGGTGTGTATACATTATTCTTATGTCGTGTTATACCACACTTCTTACACAACTCTTCAAATTCCTTCCCAAAAACTTCTCCAGCATTATTTTTACTCAACAACTTTATTTTTTTCTCTATCTAATTTTCCACCAAACCTTGAACTCTTTAAAATTGTCAAGGACTTCATATTTCTTCCTAAGAAAGTATATCCATTTATTCCTCAAGAAGTCACCTATAGATGAGACAAATTACACATATTTACCTATTTATGGAACCGACAAAGGTCCAAACACAAAGACAGAATAGACAAGGAAATATGTTAGTGCTCGCTATACGAATTAAATCTTACCAGTAGAAACCAATAACAGTGCCTGAAAATCCGAACTACTAAGTTGATTCGTACATATTGTGGTAGTGTTTATCACTTATTTTGTTCAATATATAACTTTCATTATTCTTTGAATACATAATAATAATTAGTGTTAATTCTAGGCATCCTCAAAACATGGCTTGCTGTGATAATCGTAATCTAGCTAGGTGTTTTATGGTTCTTGCTAGACTGAATCAATAAACTGCACTAGTTGTAGTATGGGCCCTCTGCTCTTTTAGAAATAGAGGAGAATCTCACCTGATTTTGCTTCCCATATGAATAATGTTCACAAAAATAAAAATCTAAAGAGAAATTTGACATATGTTCTACCATACCATTACCATGTAATACTTGAAGGCCCTTCTCTCTGATATGTCCCAGTCTTTGATGCTACATCATAGTATTTTCCCCAGAGACTACAAGATTTTATCCTTATTTTGCTCCATTATTAGGAATAATGGAATTGGTGCACCCATCACTAACAATATTTCCCAACATATTATACATAGTTCCAATCCAAACTCCCCTTGGCAATACCATTTCCCATTAAAACATCTTGTAGGTATTCTTTTCAAACATTGTTTTTACAATTGCATCACTCATATTTCTTATGGGTTGGAAGCTATTGGAAAAACTCTTTTGCAATATATTAATTTGGAGGAGAGGATGGATAGGGTTTCCATTTTCATGCATTTTCACGCTCTTGGTCCAAGAGATCGACATATTGATCGAGCGAATGGAGCAGTTTGTGAAGTTTTAGAAGTAATCTTGGACAAGGTATGGATGTCCTCATGTCGTCCAAAGGCCAAAACCTTTGTTGGTATTACACAAAGGAGGGAGGGGTTCATTTGGGTCACAATGGAGTGGAGGCTTGATCCCGTCTACCAAATCTAAAACTGCAAAGACTTAAAAAAGGGTTTTTTTCCATCTATGTTGCAAAGACAATATATTCCTTTCTAGACCTAGGTAATATCTTGGAGGTTCTTTGGATTTTTTTCTCTTACGTGCATCCTTTTGCAGAGAAGGACATGGATTTTTTCAAGGATTCAAATATTATTCCTATGTATAGTATTATAGGTGACTATTCTGGTTTTAAAAATCACACATCTAGAATGTAGGCAAAAAATTAATGAAAAATATGTAATTTACTATTAAAATTGGTATTTTTTTTTGCGAATATCATCCATTTAATCATATATATGTAAAAAAATGGGTGAAATTTTCGCAAAATTAGCTAAGGTTTTTTCATAAAATGTCCAAAAAATAGCCAATTAGCGAAATTTCGCCCCTAAAGTTTTCCCTAGAGAAGGATGAGGAGCCAACAAAGCTACTGAAATCACAAGGCATGGATTTTTATTCCTATGTCAATATGACTGAGGACGGGGTTGCGAGGATTTATTCACTTTTATGGCCTCTAGTTCCCTGTGTTTTTTCAGATCTGACTATGGAGTAGTGTGGAAAAATAGATATGGTTTTTTATAGCTCCCTGTCAAATCCAGTGTCGAAACAGAAGAAATTGTAGAAATTTTATATCTTCATAAAAAATACTAAATGGGAAGACCTCCATTTTTTGGAAATAGGGATGGGATCTAGTGGATCAACTGAAGCAGATTATACAGTCAAATTTGGTGATACTAATAACATCCCAGGTCTTGGAATATAATGGTAAAGTGGTATGGGATTCTTGCAAGCTTGAAGACTATGGCATGGGAAAGAACTCAGCTATCATATTAAATTTGAGGATGCGTGGCAACTCTTCAGTCTACAAAAACCCCAACACAAATCTTAATGGATATATATCATTCAAGGATGCACTAAAAGGGGAGAATGTTGCTCAAGGAAACTACCCTAAAAAAATGTCAGGTCCTTCCATTTTTGAGCAAGCGAATAAGGTACCCGCCATGAATGTAATAAGTCCAGAAGTAAAATTTGACTTTGCATATCTACAAGCCACAACTTCAATTTGTAGGCTTAATGATTTTTGGAAGAAACCAAAAGACCTATATGAGTAGGTTTACTCTTATTGGACAACAAAATTTGACATCATATTATGCTCCAAGGGCTTTTCATAACATGTTTCGAGACACAACAAGACAAGGAAAATTTCCTAAATGAAGGGACATGTTTTTTGGGTACAATCGGGTTATTTGTTACACCATGGTTCCCTATGTTTGATGCAAAAAACATGGTGGTAACAACTATGCTGGTTTGGGTGAGGCTGCCAAATCTCCCCCTTCCTTTCTGGCACCACCAGGTGTTGGAGAATATTAGAAATATTTTGGGCAAAAACAAAAAAATAGACCTGTAAAAAGCATTGAAAGGCATCTTCACCTTTGTCACTATATGTGTATAAATAGACCTTAGCAAAGGTATTCCTAATCGTATTCTTATAAATCACGAAAAAATCCAGTGGACACAGGTGCTAGACTATGAGAATACGACCTTTAGATGCTAAACATGTTTTCAAGTGGGACATCTGCAAAATTCTTGCCCATAAGCCAAAAGGGTACCAAAAAGGAAAAGGATACAAGCCCCTAGGCAAAGGGGATGGAAGTTCACAAATAACATAGAAGATGAAGAAGAGGATTGGAAGGAAATCATCCAAATCTAGAAATGCTAACTCAACCTGGTAGCCAGCCAATTGGGGGCAAAGGGGATGGATCTGAACCAATGGATGTTATCCAGAAAGGTTCTCAATCTATATAGGTAATCATTCCATATCAGCAGAAGGGGAATCTATCCATGGAAAAGGATTCAGGTGGCACAAAGAGAGCTCACGTATTTGAGAGTTTAGACTCTGATAAAGAAGAACCTCCACATATATATGGTAATCAAATGGTAATAGTAATCGTTGCTCCGAACCAAGGAGTCTGGCAAAAGGTGGAGAAAAAGAAAGGAAAAAGGGGAAGTTAAGTGATTTTTGTCACACATAACCCTATTATATTTTACGTATTTCTTATATAGTTCTTTTTTCTTCTTATGAATCAGTTGAAAGGATGATATGTTTTGGATTCTCTCGAGCATCTGCAGAATGTAATTATATCCCTGTTTTTAGGTTGAATAAAATTATGATTTTTTCCTTGGAAAAAAATAAAAATAACAAATAAATAATTAAATAAATAAACATAATAAAAATAAAAAATAAAAAATAAATGAAATAAAAATAAAAAATCACTCATATTTCTTACAGAAATCAAATCTTTGGTCAATCCTATTATGTGCATAACACCAGGGAATGTTCTAATTCTTCCACCCACGAGCTTCAACTTGACTTTTCCTCATCCTATGATTTTTTCTGTCAAGTTATTTCTTAAGAAAACAATACCACCATCATATATTACATACTCGCAAAACCACTCCTTGTGGGGAGTCATATGAAAGGATGCACTTGATTCCACCAACCATGCCTCATGATCTACATGTGTACGAAGAAGCCAAGTACACATCCCCTCCTTCATACGAGGAGGTTTTTTATTCTGTAGAAGGAGCATCATCAAATCCATTCCCTTTCTTAGTAGTTTTGGATGTATAATCTTTGTTGTAATTCCCTTATTTTCCACATTTCTAACATACCTTTACAATTTTTCCTAGATATTTAAATCTCCCACCTAAGATATTATTTTTATTTCTACTCATGGAGCATCCTCTTACAGACAAGACATCTCCATTTTTAATTTCTATTTTTTCTGTCTCATATCCTCTGACAACAAGGATGATAGTATATCATTAAATCTTAAGGTAGTTATATTACTACCTATGGAAACAACTAGAATATCCCACGAATTCGGTAGAGAACACAATAAATTGATACACTTATCTTCATCTAAAATATGAATATCAATAAGTAAGAGCTAACTTACCACTCTATTAAAGGTGTTCAAATTCTTTGTCACCAGGTCTCCATCCTTCATCCTCAGGTTATACAAATTCTTCCACTGGAACAATTTGTTCACTGGAGGCTTAGACTAATTCAAAATCCCTAACTTGTCACACAATGCCTTCGCTATAGATTTTCCTGAAACATTCAACAATATTGAAACTGAGAGTGATGATTGTATTATGCTCTTTGTCTTCCAATGCATCTTCATCCAATATTTTGTCGACATTGCCATTGGTTTAGTAGGTAGATCCAATATGATCCAGTGATATTTTCCTACCAATAGATCTTCCATCTTCAACGTCCATAGCTTAAAACTTTTCCCATTAAATATATTGATCTCTATCTTTGCATTTCTCACCATTTCCTTTCACTCTAAGAATAAATTATGCATACCTTCCATTGTAACATGGTCTACCACAAGCCCAAGCAAAACCCCTTAGCTGCAAAGGCATCCCATAAAGCCAAAATTGCTTTGATGCCAAATGTATCTTTTAACCTTGCATAGATAATTCTTGAAAACAGATTCTCAATATAAAACAGAAAAGGTTCAATAGCACATGCACACAATTTGCACAAAAAAATTACCGTTGAAACCAAAACCAAGGAAATCATATTGTTTTTTCTATATATCTTGATGGTTACATAACCTCTATACAATTCCCTCTTAAAAGAGGGTTTCCTTCTAGGACAAAAAACCCTAACATAAATTCTACTGTCAAATAAGCATCATGATCATGAATGGTCAAGATTGACTACGAAATTAAAATATTTTACAAGGCAATTTTTCAAAAAAAATTTCATGACAACATTTATATGGGGCCTTGAGATAACCTTCCCATACCTAAGAAAAGTAACTTGTTTAAAAATCATAAGTTAAGAAGACATTTGGATATCATGCTTACATGATTACTTTGATGCCTTTAGGATTAAACACGGCCCTCTTTCATACTCTTATCTTTTTTTCACCTACGAATTTGATCTTACTTGATTTTGTGAGTGTGTTGCTAGATATTTACTCCCAGGTACAATTGCCATTCATTCAAGGATTGTATGATACTACTCTAGCACTTCAAAGAGGACATCCATCACCACATAATGATTCCACTGGGAACTTTGACCATGGAGATTGACCATTTATTAAGAAGTGTTGACCTTGAGAACTCATAGCACAATTTATGATACTCTTCTCTCCCTCTAAGACTTGGAACACTAAAATCCAAATCCAGGACTTTGTCTTGATATCTTATGTACCACAAAGTTGAAAGGATGACCCCAAGTTGGCATTTCACCTACTTAATAGATGTCACCCTATTTTTTAGGATATTTGACGATGATGAGGATGACATGGGACCCCTCTAGAGGGGATGATATACTACTATTCATGATGTTGTCATACCCTAGCTCTATGACATCCCCTTCATGATGTTTGGATTGATGCCAAGGGCACACTTGAAGTTGATGTTTTGATGAGGGGGGTTTGCTAGATGGTTGGACACCATTTGATGATGAGATTTGACCTTTGGGATGAGATTCACCCATTTGAGACATCCATTGCACCTTTTGATGAGAGAAACACCTATGAAGGATGGTGTCATTCTTGGAGGGTTTCTAAGTCACATGTTAACTTTATATTTTATCATTAAGTTAGCAATATTTGGGGGTTGGTTTGTGACCACCTATCCAACTTGTAATCATAATGAAATATTATTTTAGGTATTTTAGATTAAAATTAGAAAAATTCAACTTAGTTTCCCTCATGTAAATAGAGAGAGGTCAAATTCTCTTGAGATCATTGTCACACTTGGAGATCAATGCACTCTAGCTAGCCTAATCTCTCTTGTGTGTTGTGTGACACTAGTTGAGAGAAATTTCTTGGAGAGAATATTTTTTCTGATGGTTTTCTCTATTGGATGTTGATTGGTGATTCTTTGATGATGTGCATTAATTTATTATAAGTATCTTTTTCCATCTTATATTTGTTTAATAATTAGAGTTTAATGAAATTTTCACCAAAGTTGTGTAAATGTTTTATGGTTCTAACATCTCCTAGAACAATATTTGCATCAAGTTTCCCTTGAGGAACCTACGTTTAGTTTCCTCCCTTTCAATATCCAAAGAATATAGAAGTACACTAGGGTATAATGGACCAAGGAACATAAGTTTGTCTTCCTCATTCTCCTTGAAATGGCTTCCATCTATCATTTTCCATATATTTATTTATTCCTAGAATCCATAAGCCTTTGATTGAGAGGGCACTAGTCTTATCTCTTGTGCCAATCCCATAAATAAATAAAATAAAACCTTGAATTTTTATGTTTTAGGTTTTCTAGGATAAAATAGGGTTAGGTTGCATGCAAATTATCATTTTCAACATCATTTTCCTTGGCCCTTATTGTCTTAGGTTTAGGACTTGCATGCATTCAAATGGAAAAGTGAAAGTATAATTTTATATGCATTTTCAGCCATAAATTAGGGATGATTTCTAGGCTTTACATTTTTGTTATATATGTATTCAACCATTGAAAATTGTTGTAATTTATTTTCATGTTTACTCATTGGTCAACCCTAATTTCACACTTGTTTATCATAGATTTTGGGGTTATTTGCTTTTTGTTATATATGTATTCAACCATTGTAAACTGTTGTAATTTATTTTCGTGTTTACTCATTGGTCAACCCTAATTTCACACTTGTTTATCATAGATTTTGGGGTTATTTTCTTATTGTTGTTCTAAACTATTTTCATGTTGTAAATTGTTGATTAAATCCCTAGACTATAACAACAAAGTTTAATTTTTTGACTGCATTTGTTTGGTAACCTATTGGAGCCTCTTTAGGTCACACTAAGCCCTCCAGATTAAACCATATGATCCTTTGAACTCGCTTTCTTGGAATTGTTGATTAAAACCATAGTTTACAACAACATGTAACTTCTTGATTGCATGAACTTAATAACCTATTTGAGCCTCTTTAGATCACATCAAGTAGAAAATTCATCACAATAGATCTACTAAAATATGTTAGAAAATCTGAAATATACATCGTGAGTGTTTATATCTCCTTAGATTTATGGATTTGTTAATCATTGTTTATTTCATATGCATGAAATTTATAATTATGCAAAGAAAAGAGAATAATAAAATAAAAACTCACAAACCACAATTTGCACAAGATATATCTCGGGAAACCTTTTCGAGAGAAAATCCAACTGGAAGGTGAGATTTCTATGCTCTCTTTCTCTAAACAGAAAATGGATGCAAGTATAAATAAGTGAGGCATATGGCTTGTGGGCTGCTACAGTGAATAAATCCTCTTTGTTTTCTCTCTCCCTATCCTTATTAGCTACTTTGGTTTTTTATGGAACAAACAGCACTGGAATAGAATGGAACCCCTTTTCCTCCTAGTGGCCTAGTTATAACATATCCTAATAACCTACTAGTGGTTAAGTATGACTGCTTCAACTCTTAACTAGAGTTAAAATATGGAATATTATATAGCCTTTTTAATCATGATCACATGCCTAGCCCATTTTCCATTAATAATGGAGGTCAACATGGCATCCTCTAAAATTATGGTCATCAAAACAAGAAGGTCAACTTCTAGTTTCATAAATTTTGCATATGGACTTTGATTGAGGTGATTCTTACATTGTTTCTTAGGCCTCTATGTGTATAATACCAAAAAATGGTTTCTCACTTATGTGGAAAATTTGTATCCCCAAAAGTTTCATTTGATGCCTCAAAATTCTCCCAAAAGGTTTCAGACCCCAATTTTCCAAACTAGGTCCCACTACAAATGGTCCTGAGAGCTTATTCCTCCACTTTTTCCACTATGTAACCATTGATATGGATAAAAAAAATATAGTGATACAATCCATATCAAACTTCCCCTTTTTTAGAGGCTTTTGTCCCAAAAATATTCTATTGAATGAGGTGAGGGAAGTTTCTTGGGTCTACCATTTAGCTTTGCCTGGAAGCTTTCCTTTCAACCCAATCTACCAAAGTTCCTGCTACCCATACCTTGTGGTTCTAGACCTCTTCTGCAAAAATGTATCCTCTTTCAACTATGCCTAATCATCTCGTGCTAAATCCCCTACAAATAGTAGGACATGTTCCTCTTCCTGGTCTAACATGGAAGGCTCATAGAGTTTTAGCTTCTCTACATTCAACATTGAGTAAATGTGCATATATATGGGGGTAGATTAAGTCTATAGGAATATGCTCCCACGTCTTCTAGTATCTTAAATGGACCATATAACAAATCCTTCATTTTAGTACTAGGATCTTGTAGTCGCTCCTTGTTCAATTGTAACCATACTTTATCTCCCACCTTGAAGGAATTCTTTGTTCTGTGGTTATTATGCATGGCCTTATATTTTTCATATGATATCTACAATGTCTCATGTACTTGTATATGGATCTAGTTGACCTTCTTAAAAAAAAAAACTACCATTAAGGAAAATCATGTAAGATCCTCCCTCATTCCTCCTTGTTTCCCATATGCAATATCCAAAAGTGAAGGTGGAAAATATCCAAAACAAGTTTCAAATGGGGACTTACCAGTAGAAGTGTGGATTTCTCCATTATAAGAGTGTTGTATACATGCCATATTTTCATACCAATTCTTCATATGATTTTAATTGCAACCCCTTTTTTGATGGTGTTGGACTCGTCAAAATTCAAGGGATCTCTGTGATATGAAGTCCCAATTACACCTCACACCATTTGGTGTAGGCTTCCCATTTGGAATACGGCCCAGTTTCTGATGCAGTGGGTTTTAATGATGTGCCTTGGTTGCAATAACTCATAGAGTGGTGTATGATGAATTTGGTGGGAACAAGTGTGTGACTCTATGGAAATTCAAGAGTAATGCATGAAGGTTCTAACACACGAAGGGAAAATGAGTGAGTCCCTTAGAAGGTTGTAATAATATGCAGCTTGAAAGGAAAACATGAACATAAAGGCATCACAAGCTAATCTGTGAAATAGTTCACAAGTTAACAATGATGGAATTATACAAAAACACACATTCAACAAGATTCTTACCAATGAAAATGAATTAGTTCATAAATAAGTGTAATTTAAATAACATACATTGCAAACATAACAATAATAGTCATACTATATTCACAACTAATACATGAAAATGTGTCAAATCTAAGATTTTATTAATTGAAATTTCCAATCATACATATACCATTGATGGACCACTAGCCCCAATAGTGGAACATGAAGTCAACACCTGCTCCTCCAAAGAAAGATACTCCCTCTATGGTACGAAGAAGCCAAGTCTTTCACAAACTCCCAAGCTCCTGATTCTAGGCCAAAAGCTTGGCTCCCCAAAAGCATCTTTACATGAGTTATGAGGGTATATTTATAACAAGAGGGGGTGACTCTTCAACTCCCCTTTGTTCCTCTTGGACATCTCTCATGACTCTTCAACTTCTTTACAAAATGACTCATTACATTCATTACATCATGACTCTTCACATTCCAATATTGACACTTAGAATTCCACTTACAAATTAGTTACAAAATAATACTACAATTTACTCATACCCATATAAGACAAAATTGGGTAGAGCCAACTAGACAACCTAATAAGACAAAATAGTTAATCTTGAGTTTGGGGAAACTCCATATCAACAACTTCCACTTAATGTTTCTCGATTACGTAGTGGTGCCAAACTTTGTATTGCATGATGACATCCCCAAACTGTGTGATGGTGTCCGACTGGAAGCAAACTCTAGCATCCATGGCATCTGAGTACACTGACTTAGAACCTGTTTGTGTTTCCTTCTTGAGCAGGAGCAACACCGTGTTGATTTTGACAAGGCCACCAATTTACTTGTGCATATTTTGTCTGTTTACTTCAAGATCTTCCTTGATGGTTACCTGTCTCAATTGTTCCAAGTATTCTTCAATCTCCTACCTGACCTGATTCCTACGCTTGATCTTTGTGAGTGAGCTGACTGGTGGGATCTTGTGACATTTCACCAAGAAGTCCAGGTTGTTGTACAAACATGCATATGAGGCCTGAGTGTTAGCAATGAATGAGGTGAGTTGTTTGTTATTCTAGATAAGAATATGAACATTTTCCTTCTCCAACTCTGCCTGTTGCCTTGTTTTCTTTCCCAAGTCAAGTGGTTCCCCTTTGTATTGCATTGACCATTCATGCACGACAGTGATGGAAGCTTGTACATTCCTGAGAGTTTTGACAAAATATTTACACTTCTGTTGCAAGCCATGCAAGTGGACAACTGCCTTATGCACGGTAACAAGCTCCTCATAAAGACTTAGCATGGTCTCTCCAAGTGTCGATACTTCACTAAGTATCGTTGCCTTCATATCTTCTAGATGGACCTAGGCAGAAGCAACGTTCTATACCTCTGCTCATAGTTGTTCAACCTCTTTCCTAGCAACCTACAAGTTCTTTTCCACTTGTTTTTTCTCAGCCAACAAATAATCTGTATCTGACTTCAAAACACCTATGAAGGCCAAGTCTTCTGTGGCAATGGCACCTAGAGTTCTTTTTGTGTCCACCATGATCACCCTTTCTCTGATAAACACAAGAGATGTGAGGTCATCCGGAAAATGTTTCTTCCTTGCTTGTAGAATAGTTTTCTGAAGCTCGTCATAAGTCAGATTATATATATCCATAACTAGACTGTCATCGAGAGGAACAATTTCCTCTTACTCGCTTGGAGCTTGCTCTGCTGGAGGATGGGGAGAATGAATGTTAACAGCTGTGTACTTGGAATTGGATCAATATATAGGTTCTGCGGATCTGGTTCCTCCATGTATTGAATTTCGATCAACTACTCTATCTCTTGAGTGAGCTCTTTGTCCTACATCTATTTTCTCTCCTCCTCTGACTGTCGGTATTATTCGAGCTCTTCAGCTTGTCTCTGTGTTGTTTCTATGCTATTGCCTTTTGCCTTTCCTCTTCTTCATGTTTCTTCCTTTCTTCCTCCAATCTCTTCTTCTCTTGTTCTTCTGTATGTTTCCGTTCTACTTCCTGAACCCTTTGTTTCCTCCTTGCTTCGGCTACTAAAGTCGCTTTCATAATAACTAGATCTTCTTTCATCTTACGACTTTTCTCTCTATGTGGACTATGCACAACCTTCATCTTTCCCTTCTCACGCATTGGGTTGTGCACTTCTACTAGTGATGCCTATGGAGTGCCTTCCTGCTGGAGAAACCTGTGAAGTTCCTGCAAAATTGATCGGCTTGTAGGACTTGGAGTCATTGTAACAATTCTTCCATCCATCCTCCTACGGCCACTGAAAGGTCCTACTTATCCACTAAAAATGGATCCTTGCACAGTAGCCTTTGCAAATGTTCCTCTGATCATATATATTGAAGTCCCATGTACCAAATGCAAATTTCTCTATCGTCTTTCCTTCGATATCCATGACTTTCATATTCTTGATATCCTACAATCTTATTTGCATAAGAAGAGTTGTCCAAGGTTCTTTCTTCTTCCTGTGAAAAACTACAAATAACCCTATGGAGAGATGATACGCAACTTCTTATATGAATAGCTTATCGGTGGCATACCTCAGTAAAATATGAGGAGACGTCTATCTCCCAAACACCCTAAATAAGTGCCATTCAGTGAGGCAAACCAATCTACTATCTCTAATACTTCTTCCATTTCCCCATGTGACATGCAAGGTAGCTCTTCCTCAAAGATCATCTTATACAAAAGAATGAGGAAGCAATCAATTAGCTTCTCCATTATTCCTTTGTGGTTGCACTCTGAAAGAATCTTACAATAAACATACACTGTAAGCTCCTATGCTGCCCAAGTCCAATCCATGTTAGGGAATGCATTGTGTGCATAGATTGCATCCAGTAAATATGAAAGCATGTAAATCTAGCTTTCCTGCCCTTGGGAGGAATAAGGGAATTAGATACATGGATCCTCAATTGTTGAGCCAAAAAATCTGACCAGTTGAATGGTTTACCTTCATTCACAACCTAGTCCAATAAGAAATCCCACCCTTTAGGAAATTTCTTAGTACTTTGCTGACCGTAAATTCTGTAAAATAAGATTAACAACAGCTGATAGGCCCTCCTAAGATATTTTGTTTTGTATGTATTGGTAGGTGTCTGACAAAACTGTGTTGGCTCTTTCACCCAGCCTTTAACAATCTCCTTGGTTCTCAACTAGTTTGTTTTCACATAGAAGTACAAATCGATGAGAGATTCTGGCTTCGGAAAATGGTACATGAGATGATAATTTTCTACCAAAAAAGAAGCAAGCCTCTGTCCACCGGTACTGCCAAGAGTCATAGCCTTTGGATCAGTGTGATACATTATCCAACTAATAATCTACACATGGGAATGTTGGGTACCTGCATGCAATCCTCTGTAGCCCTAACTTCTAGACATTGACATACACTTGTCGGTCTTCCATATCTACTTTGAAGGCTCTTGCTGAGAAAATTTCATTCAACTTCTACCATGTGATATCTGATTCCTTTTCTAGAAACAGTTGAGTGTCTAAGTAAACTGGCGTACTCTCAACTGCCTCCTCGATGATGCTTTTTGTGGTATCCTTTGAAGCAGTTCTCTTGGGTGCCATGATAACAGTGACTGATGAAGAGAAGTGCTCAACACCTGAAATACCTATGGGAGGAAAAATCACTCATGGAAGACATAAGTTAGCTTCAAAAAATCAACTTTCAAGGTAAGATCAAGCATCAAAATAGTGACCTAATAAGGATAATTGCACAATTCCTGAAGTCAATGGAGGGAGACTGGCTAGAGGAACTGTGAAATTTGTAGTCTCACCAGCTAGTGATGTAGCTTGAGGCTAGATACTATGCAATGCACAGTCCACCCTAGGCAGACTGTGGGAGAGACTATGCATTGCGCAGTCTCAGTGGCCAAGGGGATAGGCCTAAGCCCTGGAATTGCACAATGTGTAGTTGGGTCAACCTATACTATGTATTGTACAGTCTCATAAGACAAGGAATGGGCAGATCTACCTAGTGAAAGTGTAAGAAAAAAGTAGATCTGAGTGGTGGTGCATGTTAAAGTGCAGATCTGACTATGTTTGGATAAATCAGTGCAAAAAAAGTGTGGAATATTAGCATGAAAAAAGAAAAACAAGCATGCAAGAAGAGTCGTTGCAAAGGCGGCCACTAATGGGCAAAAACAAGAAAACTAATGTGACACTTGTAAAAGGAAAACAATGGACAAAACCAACACTTGTACAAGCTAATATACATTAAGAATATAGCAACCATGATGAAAAATAATCAAAACAACACTCATAGAAGCCAAACTACAAAAAGTGATGGAAAAACCGATAATAGATGACAAAAGCAAAACTCATCTGGAAAAGCGTCGCAATCTCCATAAAAGGCTCCTTGATATCCTTGGGAATGCTATAGCTCCAAGATCGAATGTACAAATGAGCTCTAGGGGCATACATTATATAGATCTGGATTGATTATAGTTTATGACGTGCATGCCTAAAATCAAGGAAAAAGAGACACTTGGCAGAAAGTTCCAAAGTAGTAAGTGTGCCACCTTCGGGAAACTAATTAATGAATCTCTGTTTTCTTGGGATCTTTTTTACTTTTTTTCTTTTAGGGTATTTTGGGAAAATTGCATACACACTACCGAGAAGGATTGCACAGTTCCTGAGGACTAGGCAACTTCTTGAGTCAATGCATTGCACAATTTCTAAGCTCAAGGGATGATTTGTACAGTTTCCATAAACAAGGTTGGGCTGCCATCCAGAAATGCACAGTTTTCAAGCTCAAGGCAAGCCTGCCAAGAAGGATTGTGTAGTTTCTATAGGCAAGGTTGGTCTGCCTTCCAAGATTGTGCAGTTTCTAAAGGTAAGCCCAACAATGTTGCAAGGTCAATTCAGAAGCTAGCTTGTGTTTGAAAGATGTCAAGCTGGGATCAATACATCACAAGCAAAGAATGAAAAGATAAGTCTTTATCATAGCATTAATACTTCATGATAGTAGAATATAAGCTCATGTGGACAGAAGGAAGGCTCCAACATCAAAGCATGGGATAAATTTTGGAGGGTGGTTGTAGCAGCAACAACACTTGGAGACACAATGGTAGAACTCCAGCTCTTTGTATGGATCTTGTCTCATGCAAAAAAAATCTAATTCTTCAAGAAGTATTGTTCAGTTCATTGATTGTCATATATTTTTCACTTAGCTTGCGTTAAAGATATAGTTCCTACCATTCTCTTCATTTGTGGCACACTTAACCAAGCCAAGTCAAACCAAGTTGTTTTGATTAGGGATGAGGAGTATATAGGTACACATGTGAAAAAAAATTTCAGATTCTTAGTTTTCATCTCTGATGTTGCTCCGCTGCCAGCAGTCCAGGACAGTTTCCTAGTGGAGTCACTTAATGAACACAAACATTGCTCCACTGCCAGCGAGCCTGGACAATACCCTGGAAAAGTTGTTTGCTTCACCTCTTTGCGCAGGAATCTTTTCTCTTCTTTCGCCTTTTATTATTATTATTATTATTATTATTATTATTATTATTATATATTCATTTTTTTTTCTCCAAGAACTGTGCATATGCACTTATTGATTTAATGAGGCAGAAGAGGAATCCCAACTTATTGAGAGAAGAAGAGGTTGTCCCTTTAGAGAAGGATATATATATATACCTCTTACAAACTTGTTAAATTTTCCTCCCCTCCATACTCTACTCAACTTAGTTGACAAGGAACTAAAATAAAATATTGATTAGAGTAGGTGGTACTAGTTATAGATTCAAGCATCGTAATTCCACTATGGTTTTCTCCGAAAAGAAATATTTTCCATCAGGGTTTCATCAACTAAAAGATGAAATATTCATGCAAAGAGAGGGAATAAACATATAACTAAGTGTTGACAGTACCATAACTTCCTCATAAACTTCACCATGCTTGCTTCGAAAACCAAACACGATCTCATTCAGAAGCTACCCTACAACTGGAAGAAATGAAAAGAGTGGGCAAAAATTAAATCAAACAAAACAAAACAAAGAAAAGAAAAAAAAAACTACCCCTACTCCTACACTAACCAAAAATAGGCCAAACCAATGTAAAATGAAATTTCCAGTGTAACCATCGACGCATCAACTGGCCTATATAGGCAAGGGAACGCATATCAAGAAAGATATTCAACAATAATAACAAACAAGAAAGATAAAGTGATGCATGTCATAACATTCAAAGTTTAAAACTACATGCAAACAAATACAAAAGAAAAATTCAAGCAAGACAATCTACGGAAGAATTATGGTGTTCAAACACACTATGAAAATATGGTACACAAGAACAATCTTTCAAACTTGTAAACTAGGCGAGAATAAAGAAAGAAGACAAATTTTGTTTCGTAACAGATCTCATCATGTATTATTCCTCCAAATATTGAGTGATGGGATTATGCAAGACAAATGGGGGATGCAAAAATTAAGATACAGATGGATTTTGAATTTGTGCGGAGGAGTGATGAGGAGCCTTGAAAGATACATCAATGTTCTTATCAGAATTGGAAATGGCCTCAAGACTGGGAGAACATGAAATAACCATCAGCTCGAGCTGAAGTGCCTCGACATCTTCCGGAACTTCCAAAGCATCAGAATATAGATCATAAAAAACCGGTGGCTTAAACAGATCAAGCATCCAAAGAACAAATTCGTGACCAAATGAATCAACGAAGAGATCATGACAGCCATGATTAGAAAGTTAAAGATCAAAAACATAGGCATCCTCATGATCTAATGAATCATAAAGAGGGGAAGATTGAAAACAAGAAATTTCACCCTCTAATTATTCACAATGATCAGATGATGGATTGGGAAGATCAAGAAGAAAATATTTTTCCTCTCTACATTCGGCTGTAAAACTAACATCCCACAAGTTCTAAGTGTGATTGGAAATAACATCATCAGAAACCAATTCTTTAAAATATTCAACAGGAATGACAGAATCATGGAATATGTCAGGATAATGAGGGAGAGGTGCGGAAGGAGAAATATCAACCTTCATCGTAGATTCTTGTTCAGAGATAGACTCCCACACATAGTCATCGTAAATGATATCATAGGTTGGTTATACAACAATAACTCCATCGTAAGATTGATCCTCATGAACACCAACAGAAACAGGCGAACCAAGCAACTCACAATCAGGAGGACCAAAGGAATCAACGGATGGAGGACGAGGAGATAACACATCATCACAAACATCATATTGACAATCCAAACTTGCACTTAAATTCTGAGTGATGGGGTGGGAGAAGATGGTGGTAAATCATCAATGAACTCTCAAGTTCTCCCACCTCAACTTGCAGAAATCGAGTTGTTAGATGAAGGGAAGACGAAGAGTCACTTGGAATAGCAACTTTTTTCGTCACATATTTACAAGCTCTATAACTGAGGTACATTGAGAGACTTTCAAAAAACTCATTTTCGCGTTAATTCATCGAAATGTGAACAAGAAATTCAAATTTCTCTTTCATTAAATTCCAATTGATATCATCTTCAAAATAAAATAAAAAAATAGAAAAAAAAAATGAAACGATCATGAAAATCGCTAAGAGATTATCAGGTGATTTTCGCAATCATGCTATTTTCTTGAAAACAAATTTATAATCATACCTGTCAAAGGCGAAGTAAATCTCCTTAACAAGATGTTCAAAAGAGTGAATGGAAGAGATAAGCAATGTGTAACACCATTCCTTTACACATTCTTCGAATGTGAGGACGAACAATTTGCACACAGTATCCTCACAGTGAATATTATGTTTTGTACAAAATTCGATAAAATAAGCGGTGTACTCGAGAATGGTTGTTCCACCCTCACCATAGAATTTTAGATTTGACAAGTCATGAATTATTCCCACAGGCACTTTCAAATTAGTGGTTCTAGAAAAACATGTCAGGGTTAATATTTGGGAAGAAGCCATTAAAGATGTCGAAAGTTCAAACAGACTTCATGGGCTTAGCTTGTCATCTCCCCCTACTTCTAGCGCCATAAATGTTGATGGTGCTAGACCTGCCAACATTTAGGGGGTCTCACCAATATAAAGTCGCAATTAGACCTCAAAACCATTTGGTGTACGAATCCCATTCAGAATATGGTCTGGTTACTAATGCAATGGGTTTTAATGATGTTCCTTGGTGACTTTGTTGGGAACAAGTGTGTGACTCTATGGAAATTCAAGTGTAATGCATGAAGTTTCTAACACGTGAAGGGAAAATGAGTGAGTCCCTTAGAATCTTGTAATAGTACACATCTTGAAAGGAACACACGAGCATAAAGACATCACAAGCTAATCTGCGAAATAGTTCACAAGTTAACAATGATGGAATTATACAACAACATGCATTCAACAAGATTCATACCAATGCAAACAAAATAGTTCATAAGCATAAGCATAAGCATAAGTTAAATAGCATACATTGCAAACATAACAAGAATAGTCCTACTATATTCACAACATATGCATGAAAATCTGTCAGCTCTGAGTTTTTATTAAGTGAAAGTTCCAATCTTAGAGATACCATTAACAGACCACTAGCCCCAATAGTGGAACATGAACTCAACACCTGCTCCTCCAAAGAAATATACTCTCTCTATGCTATGGAGAATCTAAGGCTCTCACAAACTCCTAAGCTCCTGATTCTAAGCTAAAAGCCTAGCCAAAATCTTGGCTCCCCAAAAGCCTCTTTACATGAGTATGAGGGTATATTTATAATGAGAGGGGGTGACTCTTCAACTCCACTTTGTGACTCTTGGACTTCCCTCATTAATCTTCAACTTCTTTACAAATTGACTCATTACATTCATTACATTGTGACTCTTCACATTCTAATATTGACACTTGGAATTCCACTTACAAATTAATCAAAAAATAATATTACAATTTACTCGTACCCATATAAGACAAAATTGGGTAGAGACAACTAGACAACCTAATAAGACACAATAGTTAAGCTTGAGTTTGGGGAAACTCCAGCTCAGCAACTTCCACTTGATGTATGCCGGTTACGTAGAGGTGCCAAGCTTTGTATTGCGCAATGACATCCCAAAATTATGTGATGGTGGCTAGATGGAAGTGGAATCTATCCTCCATGGCTTCTGGATACATTGACTTGGAACCAATTTGTGTTTCCTTCTTGAGCAGGACCAACATCATGTTGATTTGGATAGGGCCACCAATGTACTTGTGCATATTTTGTATATTCTCTCCAAGATCTTCCTTGATGGTTACTTGTCTCAACTGTTCCAAGTATTCTTCAGTCTCCTATCTGAACTGATTCCTATGCCTTGATCTCTGTGAGTGAGATGAATGATGGAATCCTGTGAGATTTCACCAAGAAGCCTAGGTTGTTGTACAAACGTGTATATGAGCCCTGAGGGTTGGAAACGACCGAGGTGAGTTGTTTGCTATTTTGGATAAGCATCTGAACCTTTGCCTTCTCCAACTCTACCTCTTGCCTTACTTTCTTTCCCAAGTCAAGTGGTGCCCCTTTGTATAGGATTGACCATTCATGCATGATAGTGATGGCATCTTGTACATTCCTGAGAGTTTTGAAAAAATCTTTACACTTTTGCTGCAAGCAATGCAAGTGGACAACTGCCTTATGTAAGGTAAAAATCTCCTCATAAAGACTCTGCATGGCCTCTCCCAGTTTCGATACTTCACCAAGTATCATTTCCTTCAACTCTTCCAGATGGACATATGCAGAAACTATATTTTGTACCTCTGCTCATAGTTGTTCAACCTCTTTCCTAGTATCCTGCAAGTTCTTTCCCAATTGTTTGTTCTCGGCCAACAAATAATCTATATTTGACTTCGAAGGACCTGTGAAGGCCAAGTTGGTATCAACAATGGAACCAAGATCTCTTCTTGTGTCTATCATAATCACCCTTTCTTTGATGAACGCAGGATATGTGAGGTCATTTATAAAATGTTTCTTCCTTTCTTGTACAATCTTTTTCTGAAGCTCGTCATAAGTCAGATTGTATGTATCCATAACCAGACCGTCGTTGAGAGGAACAATTTCCTCTTCCTCGCTTGGGGTTTTCTCTGTTGGATGATGAGGAGACTGAATGGTGACCTACTATGTACTTAGCATCAGGTCAACATCTTGGTTCTGCGGCTCTAGTTCCTCCATGTCTTGAATTTTTCTCAACTCCTTTATGTCTTGAGTGAGCTCTTTGTCCTTCATATGTTTGCTCTCCTCCTCTGAATTTTGGTTCTGTTCGAACTCTTCATCTTGTCTTTGTGTTTTTTCTTCTGCTATTGCCTTTTGCCTTTCCTCTTCTTCCTAATTATTCCTTTCTTGCTCAAATCTCTTTTGCTCTCGTTCTTCCCTATGCTTATGTTCTACTTCCTACATCATATGTTTACTCCTTTCCTTTTCCGCTAAAGTCACTTTCATAATAACTAGATCTACTTTCATCTTGTGACTTCGCTCTCCCCCATGGCTATCCACAACCTTCCTCTTTCCATTCTCACACACTAAGTTGCACACTTCTGCTAGTGCTACCTATGGAGTTCCTTCCTACTACAGAGTAATTTGTGAAGTTCCTACAAAATTTATTGGCTTGCAGGACTTGGAGGCATTGTAAAAATTATTCCATGCATCATCCTCCATCTAGTGAAAGGTCCCTCTTAGCCATTAAAAATGGATACTTGCATAATGGTCTTTTCAAATGTTCCTTGGATCGTACAAATCAGAGTCCCGAGTACCGAATGAAAAATTCTTTATTACATTCCCTTCAGTATCCACAAATTTCTCATACAATCTGATTTGCATAGGAAGAGTTGGCCAAGGTGCTTTCTTCTTCCTGTGCAAAGTTGCAGACAACTTTGTGGAGAGATGATACACAACTTCTTGCAAGACTAACTTATCAGTGGCATACCTTGGTAAAAGATACAGAGACTTCTATCCGCCAACCAATCTTCTATCTGTGATATTGCTTCCATTTCCCCATGTGACATGTAAGGTGGCTTTTCCTCAAAGATCATCTTTTACAAAGGAATGTGGAAGTGATCAGTTAACTTCTCGATTATTCCTTTGTGGCTACAATCTAAAAGCATCTTGCAATGAACATACACGGTAGGCTCCCATGGTATCCAAGTCCAATTCATGTTAGGGAATGCATTGTGTGTGCAGATTGCATCCAGTAAATATGCAGACATGTAAAATCTAGCTTACCACCCTTGGAAGGACTAAAGGTGTTAGATACATGGATCCACAATTGTTAAGCCAACACATATGACCATTTTAATGGTTTACTTTTGTTCACAACCTGATCCAATAAGAAATCCCACCCTTCAAGAAAGGTCTTAGTGCTCTGCTGACCATAGATTCTGCAACATAGGATTATCAACAAATGATAGGCCCTCGTGAGATATTTTATCTTGTATGTATTGGTGGGCGTCTGAAAAAACTTTGTTGGCTCTTTTACCCAGCCTTTAACAATCTCCTTGGTGCTCAAGTAGTTGGTTTTCGCATAGAAGTATGAATCCATGAGCGATTCTGACTCAAGAAAATGGTACATGAGATGATAGTCCACTGGTACTACCAAGATTCATAGTCTTTGGATCCGTGTGAGACAGTATCTAGCTAATAATATCTGCACATGGGAAATATTGGGTACCTACATGCAATCTTATGTAACCCCGGCTTCTGGACATTGACATACACTTGTCAATCTTCTAGATCTGCTTTGAAGGTTCTTGATGAGGAAATTTCATTCACCTTCTGCCATGTGATATATGATTCCTTTTCTACAAATAGTTGAGTTTTTGAGTAAACTGGAAAGTAAACTGACGTACTCTCAATTGCCTCCCTGATGCTACTCTTTGTGCTATCCTTTGAAATAGTCCTCTTGGGTGTCATGATAATAGTGATTGATGAAGAGAAGTTCTCAACACCTCCAATACCTGTGGGAGGAAAAATCACTCATGGAAGAAATAAGTTAGCTTCAGCAAATCAACTTTCAAGGCAAGATCAAGCAACAAACCAGTGAACTAATGAGGAGAATTTTGCAATTCTTGAGATCAAGGGAGGGAGACTGGCTAGAGGAACTGTGAATTGTGCAATATTCGTGGTCAATGATGCAGCTTGAGGCTAGAGATTGTGCAATGTGTGGTCCATCCTAGGTAGAATATTGGAGAGATTGTACATTGCATAGTCTCATTGGACAAAGAGACATGCCTGAGCTATGGAATTTCACAATGCATAGTTGGTTCAGCCTATACTATGCATTTCACACTCTCAGAGGCCAAGCTAAGATCTTGAGCCTCAGACTTGTGCAATGCCGAGCTAGACAAGGTGAAAACTAGCTAAGAAAAGGGAAGATCTATTGGGTGAGAGTGTGGGAAACAAGAAGATTTGAGTGGTGGTGCATGTTAAAGTCTAGATATGACTAAGTATGGATAGATTAGTGCAAAACAAGTGAAAAATATTTACATGCAAAATGAAAAACAAACATGTAAGAAGATTCGTCGCAACGATGACCACTAATGGGAAAAAATAAGAAAACTAATGCAGTAATTGTAAAAGGAATATAACGGACCGAAGCAACACCTCTACAAGGTAATATACATTAAAATTCCAGCAACCATGAAAATAAACAAGAAAAACAACACTCACAGAAGCCAGATGACAAAAAGCGGCAAAAAAGCAAAAAAAGATGACAAAAGCATAACTCACCCGGAAAAGCACCGCAAGCTCCACCGAAGACTCCTTAATCTCCTTGGGAATGCTAGAGATCCAAGATAGAATGTAAAAATGAACTCTAGGGTCATCCAATATATAGATCTGGACTAATTAGATTTTATGATGAGCATGCCTAAAACCAAGGCAAAAGTGACACTTGGTGGAAAGTTCCAAAATAGTAAGTGTGCCACCTTCAGGAAATTAATTAGTGAATCCCTATTTTCTAGGGATGTTTTTTCTTTATTTCTTTTTTTCTTTTTTAAGAAACTTACATCCACACTGGCAAGGAGGATTGTGCAGTTCCTGAGGATTGGGAAACTTCTTGACTCAGTGCATTGTGCAGTTTATGAGCTGAAGGGATGCTTTATGTAGTTTCCATCAACAAGGTTGGGCTACCATCCATAACTGCACAGTTTTCAATCTCAAGGCTATCCTACCAAGAAGGATTGCATAGTTTTTGGAGGCTAGGCTGGTCTGCCTTCTAAGATTGTGTAGTTTCTAGAGGCAAGCCCAACAATGTTGCAAGGTCAAGTCAGAAGCTAACTTGTGTTTGAAGTTGCCCAGCCAGGATCAGTGCACCACAACACAAGAAAATCATGAAAAGATAAGTCTTTATCATATCATGAATTCTTGAAGATAGTAGAAGATAAGATCTTGTGGACAAAAGGAAGGCTCCAAAATCAAAGCTTGGGAAAATTTTTGGAGGGTGGTTGTAGCAACTACAACACCCTCAAAAGCACCAAAGTCATGTTGATTACTTTTGTCTTCCCATTTGTCTATGGATGGAATGTTGTAGAAATATTTAACTTACTTTCCGTCTTCTCTAACTATGTATTCCCAAATTCACTAAGAAATCTTGTGTCCCTATCTAAAATAATGCTCCTTAGTATCCCAAAGTGCACCTAAACTTGTCCAAAGAACAAGTTCGCTACTTCTTCCCCACTAAAGGTATTTTTACTAGGTATTATAGCACACACCTTATTGCTACTATCAAGTACCACAAATACGTGGTCATGTCCCTTCCTAGTTGTTGGTAATCCTCCCACTAATTCCATGGAAATTCTTTCCAAAGGACAAATGCGTACAAGTAAGGGATGATATAGACCATGTTTCCCATTACTAAGCTCCTTGTTACAACAAATCATGCATCCTCTTATGAACCTAACTACATGTTCTTTTATCTTGGACCAATACACATACCTCTGCAAGTTGGCCATTGTCTTCCCTACACAAAAGTACCTTGCAACCTTTGAGGTGTGAGCCTCTCTAATCAATTGCCATCGCTCACATTTAGGAACACATAACTTATCATAC
Organism: Pinus tabuliformis; assembly: GCA_031772625.1. Lineage (NCBI taxonomy): Eukaryota > Viridiplantae > Streptophyta > Pinopsida > Pinales > Pinaceae > Pinus > Pinus tabuliformis. The sequence goes on from CM062805.1 coordinate 1,357,026,510, forward strand.
TTGTAGAGTAATCCATCCTAGAGATGCTAGTTAATTGTGTCACCATCATGCACGTGACTCTAGCTCTACAATTGCTTAAACACCTCCTTGGAGTTCACATCCTTTAAATATGCCTCTTTGTATGTATCATGGATGAATTAGGTGAATGGATGCATGTGCATCAGATTTTCCAAAGTTGTGAACTTTGATGTGGGTGGCCTTAAAAGCATGTTGGCCAATTTTTTTGTGCTTCCCTTCTTGTAGTTCATCACTAAATGAAACTACTGGAAAAACCCCATACAATTTTAATTCCTAGTTTTTTGTAGCTTACTTTAGGCTTGAAAATATTGTATATAATGTTATTTTTCAAATGATCAATTAATTTAATTATTTAATATCAATTGGGTGGAAAAGAAACATTTCTAAGGTGATGTCGAGTAATTAAATTATGCAAAGGAAAAGGGTGTTATTAAGTGAATACGGATTAATAAGGAGGAAACTTTATAAAGCCACTTTATATTTGAGAGGGAAAAAGGTAAAAGGGAGGAGATCCATGGCATTTTGATGACCAAGGGTATTCTAATGATAAAATCTATAAAATGAGAATTGGAGCTCACTTTTGGGCATGTATTGGATATTTGTGAATTTGATTTGGTGGGCTCTTAGAGCTTTGTGTAAGGGTGTGAAACTCTCGTGGACATTAGTTTCAGTGGTGATACCATCTACCCTAGCTAATTAATATTGGTTTCAGTGGTGAAATTGTCCACCCTAGCCAATCAAAAAGGAGGGATCATCCAAATTACTCACAACTTCTCATATGAAAAAGTTCACTTGCAGGAGATCATGGGAGATGAAGGAGATGTAGAAAATCTATTTTTCTTGAGGTTGATTTAATATTAGGAGGTTTAATTACTTTGTTGGGGCCAAAATTATATGGTGGAATGAACTTAGCTATAAATATTGAGTTCAAATAATGGAGGCAAAAATGTTGCAAGTACTTAATATAATCTAAAGTGGTCAAATTCACTAGGAAGGGCCAAATTAAATTATTGTGGTGATCAATATATTTTCTGGCAGAAAGATCTCTCTGCGGGGGGTGCGAGGTGGGTGTCGAAATGATTAGAGAAGGCCAAGTTAATCCTAGAGAGCAAGTTACATTGTGAATCTGAGCACATTTGTAAAGAGGTTGAGTTCCATTATAAAGGTCAAGAAACTCTTATTTGTGGAGGCTGAAAATTTGGAGGCTAAAACTTTTAGCTGGCCATTGAATTCCATCTAGGGCCAAATTATTCATGGTATTATTTCTGATGTTTCATAGTAGGGACTAATTGTCTATGAAGAGGCCACATAATACTTGAGAGGGTCGATTTATTTATTGGCATGCAATACTCATCCTGGAGGTCAAAAATTCTTGTAGCAATCAAGTTTATCGACAGGGGTCGAAAATTACTAGAGAAATAATCTGTATTGTGCAAGGGTTGAGTTCTATGGAGAGGTCGAATTGTTTCTGGGGAGGCCAAGTTTCATTGAGGATCGATTTATTTGAGAGACTGAGCTGATTTTAAAAAGGTTGAAAATATTTTGTGGAGGGCCAAGATGATCAAGTAGTTTATAATTGTATTTTTATGGAAACCATAATCATTATTCTCTTCTTGCATCCAAATCACATAAATTGCTAGAGCAATTATCAAGTTCCAAAAATAAAGTTTTGCTTGTAATTTCTATGACAAAGTCTAATAAAATTTGGCTGAGATAATTGGTGTTTAATCGACAAATTTCACTAAGTAAAATTGTATGTGGTGGTTTCTTAAATTTTATTGAGCGAGGTTCGTCATTATTCATTAAGTGTTTGAAGAATTAATTGTTTACAAAGTGTTTGTGAAAATGCCTAAAAGAAAAATTTAGATATTTTTTCAAGTGAGTATATTAATTTGTTAGTAGAATTGGCCCATTATAGCCTTACAACATTATAGTGGTTTCAGATCGATATATCTTGCTAGCCTGAGGGTTTCTTCCAATCAGTTGCTACAAGAATTGGTTCTCTCAGTGGAAAAGGTGTATGTGGAGTTCTTGCAAAATTTTGAACAATATAACTAGAAATTAACACAAGTGATATATCAAGTTGGAGCATTGGCATTCCAAATGTCATTTGATGCCAACAAAAAGAAGTATCACAGTGCAAGAAATCATGAAGACCTTAAAGAATTGAAGAGAAAAGAAGATAACATATCAAAATATGATATAGTAGTAATTGAAGACCAAGAAATCAGTGTAATTTTTTAACATAACTCTAGCAATAAAGAAGTTATTCCACGAAAAAAATTGGGGTGCATGGCACATGCAATGTCCACTTTCTATCAAAATTCACCAAGAAAAGATAGCTTCAAAAGTGGCCTAGCATTTTCAGCCACAAATGATTCAACATCATTTTTGATTGATGATTGTAGTCAAAAGCATTCTACAAAAATTAACAACACAAATACATTAGTGAGAATATCAAATGAGAGAATAAATGATTGGGAGAATGAAAAATATATTGATTATAAAGTGGTATGTAGTTCTTATGGTGACTTGTGTAGAGGCACTCGTTAGGACCAAAATTCTTCCCAAGAAGTGTTCATTATGAGGAAATTTTGGTATAAGAATTTGGTCCAACTTATTAGTACTTGTACAAGGCCATCAGATTTGTGCGTTGTAATATAGTTTATGTATGATGGTGGTCCACACAAGAAAAAATTCATTTTCAAGATTCCAACTCTTCTTAAGCTAACAAATCTCTCAAGTGTAGTTGTTGTTATAGTGAATCTGTAGGCCAAATATCTCATTGGAAGAACAAGGATATTCATTTCTCCGCCAGCACCAGTGATATCTCTTTATGATACTATAAGACCTCAAGTACACCTTAGAAAAAATTAACCTCGAAAGACAAAGGCACATAATATTAAAATTCTAATTGAATTTACCAAGCTTGTTTTTACCTTCAGCTCTTCAGGGGTTACAAATCATGGTGGAATGATTGCAAGGTTTAAAGAGTTATTGTTAGGTCCCTATAATACTAGTGTAGCCTCCGTATTATTATAGTTGTGCCCCATGTAGCCCCCATATTGTTATTGTTGTGCCCCATAGAAGCCCACTATTGTTATTGTTGATCCCTTACATTATTATTGTTATGTAGGCCCTGATTATATTGTGACCCTTTATAATCATATATATACCAAGGAGGTCTTGTCATTTGTATCATATGAGAATTGTTCATTTATGTTATGTAAAAGGAGATTTCCCCCTCAAAGAGGATTATTTTCAAGTTGTTGATCTATATTTTCTTTTGTTTTCGTGATCTGGTTGCATAACATTTGGTAGCAAAGAAATGCTTCCACATCCTCATCCCTTATTGAGAGCACATCTGCAAAAACATTTTTCTTCTCTTTTTTGTAGATGATTTCGAAGTCATAACCCTGTTAGTGTCAGTCTTTCCAGCCTTCCTCCAGTGATCAAATATGCTCTTACAAAGTGATTTTGAAGTGTCAAGGTCAAATTTTGTCATTTCAGTGAGTCTTCAAGCAAAATTTGGTCACTAGGCATTAGGTCTAAGGTTTGCTTTCACTCCTTTCAAAATTGTCCAAATGTCGGTCCATGTCATCATTCTTCTGAGTTTATCATCATTCATAGGGTTTTCATCATCATGTCAAGTTCCATTGCGTCATTTTACACCTTGTTCATGCTTCAGTTGCACCTAGGCAAGGTCATTTCCCTCTCCTAGGGTTTTGAAAGCAATTTCTCTTGGACGGTCAAATCATCAGCAAAACTTGTATCCTGATGTTCATACACCTTCCCCTATCCTTAAAGTACCTTATCAAACACTCCCCATCCCTTAGATCCGCCAAATTCCTCATTTTTGCACAAACCCTAGTTTCTAGCTACAACCTGGCAATTTTCTAGGTTGGGCCTGTGTTTTGCCCTTTTGGACCCCTTCCCCTCACTCAATCTCTGAGATTCCACTTTCCCCTGCTTCCTAACATCCCTCCCTACTTCTAAAAATTTCCCCAAGAATTTAGAAGCCCCTTATCCCCTTCATTTCGCTTCATTTCGACAAAATTCCTTGTTCCACACATCGGGATAAGTTCCACTCAAAAGTCGTTTCAGAGCAATCAAAGATGAATTTTGGAAAACTGAGAGAGGTCTTTGTCCACAACAGGCCAAGGAAGAAAATCCTCCTTCACTTTTTGCACAGGTGTCATGGTTTTAGAGAAATGTCAAAATTACAATCGTCGGATCCAAGGAGGTTGGCCAAGGCACTAAAACGATGGAAAAGGCCCGATCCACTCCAAATTTTGGCCAAAGCCTCTTTGACTGAGCATGGTACTTGACTGGGGAATCCCAGCCCAAATTTCAAGAAATTTGGAGAAAATTTTGTCAATTGTGAATTTTTTGTGCCAAACACAGGTCTTCTTCACCAATGGGTCGCACGCCGCGCGCGACCCTTTCGTTGGGCAACTCCATTTTGGGAAAACTCAGCATTTCTGGATTTGTCATGAAAGGTTACACTTTCTCAGCCATTACCAAGAAATTTCACCAAGTTTTGGGCCTCCAGAAAGTCAAAAAACAAGCAAAAAATGACTTTCTGCCACATTTTTGACACACAGGAAGCAGTCTTGGGAGATTGCAATTTTGGAGGGGCAAATGACAACCAAATTCGGAAATTCCACTTGGGTTGGAAAGTAGACATCCAGACCTTTCCAACAAGCCCACCTTTGCCTCATTTGGACACCTAGAAGTGCCTAAAATGTACCTCCAAAGGCGCGCGACCCGTTCAGGAATTGCACGCGACCCATCAGGCAGTTTGCACAGGAATTCAACCTACAGCTCAGCAAAACGCAGTTTTGACTGGATTTGACTTTTTGGAGTTGATTTTCATCCTCCTTGTTGTAAATGATGTAATTTCATGATATTTTGACACTTATTTACCTCTTCTAGAAGATTCATTCATAAGATAGGCAAAAATTTAATGAATGAATTGGTTTCCTAGCTTATAGAGGCAAGTTGTTTTGACTGCCTAGATTTTAGTGCTCAGTTTAGAATTGGTTGAAACAGCTCCTAGAAGGATGAGCTCGACCCCTAGAGGCAAGGAAAGGTGTTAGCTTGCCTATATTATGTATTTTCTTAGTCATTTTCAGAGGTGGGAAAGGTTGGACTCTTGAGGGAGAAGCTCTTATTGTATTACTTACTGTATCTCTGCAATTTTTGGCAAAGGAAGACCAGGGTTTTGCAGTCCTTTTTGGGATTCATGTAGTCACATGTATTGATGGTGTGTTTCTCTTTGTACTTGTAAGTGTGTTATGTGAATCATTGCCTTACTTTTCCTTCTGCAAATTAGGCAAATGAAGTGTTAAAGTAGAATTCATGACTGTCATGCTCTGCTTTTAAGTTTGCTTAATATCAATGTTTTCAACTGTTTAAGGGGAATTCAAGGTTATTGCTTGCTCTCCTTAAGTCCTCACCGATCATTCTCATCCATCCACCTCTATCAAAGGCATCAATACTGTCTCCTACCTTGCCCCAAAGAACCCCCTGCGGAAACTGTGTCCAATCCCCGCACCCGAAATTGCCATTCCCCAATTTTCCACCAAAAACCTAAAAATCCCAAATCAAACCTCTTGATCAGTTTACTAGCCTAAAATCAGTGTTTCCCTATTGGTTATCTCGCCCATTGAAGATCTTTACCGAGATAAACCGGAGAGAGCCCTCTCCTGCCCCGTAGGGCTAGCTACGAGGCTAAGTGGTTTGATGTTGCCTTGGAGTTTACCTTTTTCAGCCTGAGGTGAAATTCCAAGCGCTAACATATTGGCGACCATACTGGGGAGAACAAACTTGTCTGTGGATTGATGTGTTGGTTTCATAAGTCTTAGACGGAGTCTGAAGATACGCCAGGTAGCCTTCGAAAACGCTCTTGCTTTGCATCAGCGCAAGTAGATAAACGTTGCTTCAGTCCATCTCCGTGAGCTTGTGAATACAGCACTTCATTTGCATTTTACCCCAGTACATGTATCAAGTTCAGATCTGATTGTTGATAGTGGACAACGATCAGACACTGACAAGGCTGAAATCATTCAACTAGCGACTTCATTCACTGAAAAAATCCAGAGATCAATGCCTCATGGTGACTTCACTGCAAAGAGATCAGTAGCTGTGAGATCTTCAAGATGGACCGAATCGCAAGAAGATATGCTCCCCTGAGCCGAGATCACATCCCTGGTTTTCCAAATAAAATTTCGAAGGTAGATTGGTCAAGGAATTTGCCTACATTTAATGATGATGGTAAGAAGGATGCTGCTTTACATCTGGTTAGATTTCACATGCATATTCGCAAGTTGAAGGTTGATTTTCCTGAAGATTGCTTGATGAAGATATTCATGGCCACTCTGGAAGGTAAAGCCCAATCATGGTATGAAATTTTACCGCCTGCTTGTATTCACTGTTTAAAGGATTTTCATGCCTTGTTCATTGAAAGATATCAAGCATCTTATCCATCATTAAATTTAGTTCATGACTGTTGCAAACATGCTTCAACTTTTATTGAAAGCCTTGAGAAATATTATGAAGATGATAATTTTATGGACGTTAAGATCATGGAGGCTCTGTATGAGAATCCATTTCAGCAGCATACAGAAATCTTAGAGGATACTTGTCAAGATCAGCACGCTGAAGATGGTCATATGGCTGAAAATAATGAAAGAGAAAGTGTCGTTTCAGATCTGCCCACAGAAGAAGACATCATGCAGATTGAAGAATACAGGACAGCTACTTCAGTTCTAGATTCAGATTGTGATGACCAAGCATACCTTGTGCTGAATCCTGAAAAGGAGAATTTTGTGGTTGAGATCATAGACAGCGGTATGGATTCCAATGTTCTCAGTCGTGCTACTAGTCCGTCATTAGAACCGAGTCTTCATGAGGAGGTCATTCAGTCAGCTCATGAACATCAAGGTGAGATCTTTGCTCAAGCAAGTGAAAAAGTTTCTTTGAGTGAATTTGTGGCAGACGATGTAAATGATAATACTGTGCTTGATAATATTGAAGAATGTAATAAGGAACTTGATAATTTGGTTGTGATATCATATGAAGATGACCTACAGCACATTCACACCATAGAAGAACAAAACATTCAAGATTTCCATTCAGATTCCTCTTCATATGTTTCATGTGCTGAAATGCTTTTCCAAGAAGAGATCTGCCCATCCATTTGTTCAGAGTTTTTTGAAGCCCATGGGCATACTTTTACCGAAGCACATGATGAAGGCAGATCAGAATTTGAAACAAAGGACACCTTGTTCTTTCAGCAGGAGGTGGCAGTGGCAAATCTTCATGTTTTTCAAGATCCAATGGCAGCCCTGTTGCAATCAACAGTGAAGGTGATTATTGCAGTATTCAGTGATGAAGGAGAATATGGTCGATTATATTTTTGGATGCCCAGTTACCAGTATTCATTGTTGACCAGAAGTTCTGATAGGAAGAATCAGTCAAGAAGCCGTCTTCTTGATTGGTTGCATTGGCATTTTGATATAGTTTGATGGTATATTGTCTTGTAAGAAACACAGGTGGTTGTCATCGTGATTTCAAATCTTGATGCACTGCTGCCCTTCAATAAGCTTTGTAAGTTCTTGTTTTAGTTAAGTCAGTCATGAGTCATTTGTGAGTCAGTTTTCAGTCATGTAGGTTTCATAATTGAGTCGGTTTGAATCAAGTTTCAGTCAATAAATGAGTCAAAGTCTTGTATTGTTTGTCAAATAATGACTCCATCGCCCAATGGTTGAAAGCACTGGTCTAGCTCTTACAGAGATCTGCGGTTCTTGGCACCTCCAAGGAGCTACCATCCCCATTGGAGCCAATGTTAGTGTCAGTCTTTCCAGCCTTCCTCCAGTGATCAAATATGCTCTTACAAAGTGATTTTGAAGTGTCAAGGTCAAATTTTGTCATTTCAGTGAGTCTTCAAGCAAAATTTGGTCACTAGGCATTAGGTCTAGGGTTCGCTTTCACTCCTTTCAAAATTGTCCAAATGTCAGTCCATGTCATCATTCTTCTGAGTTTATCATCATTCATAGGGTTTTCATCATCATGTCAAGTTCCATTGCGTCATTTTACACCTTGTTCATGCTTCAGTTGCACCTAGGCAAGGTCATTTCCCTCTCCTAGGGTTTTGAAAGCAATTTCTCTTGGACGGTCAAATCATCAGCAAAACTTGTATCCTGATGTTCATACACCTTCCCCTATCCTTAAAGTACCTTATCAAACACTCCCCATCCCTTAGATCCGCCCAATTCCTCATTTTTGCACAAACCCTAGTTTCTAGCTACAACCTGGCAATTTTCTAGGTTGGGCCTGTGTTTTGCCCTTTTGGACCCCTTCCCCTCACTCAATCTCTAAGATTCCACTTTCCCCTACTTCCTAACATCCCTCCCTACTTCCAAAAATTTCCCCAAGAATTTAGAAGCCCCTTATCCCCTTCATTTCGCTTCATTTCGACAAAATTCCTTGTTCCACACATCGGGATAAGTTCCACTCAAAAGCCGTTTCAGAGCAATCAAAGATGAATTTTGGAAAACTGAGAGAGGTCTTTGTCCACAACAGGCCAAGTAAGAAAAACCTCCTTCACTTTTTGCACAGGTGTCATGGTTTTAGAGAAATGTCAAAATTACAATCGCCGGATCCAAGGAGGTTGGCCAAGGCACTAAAACGATGGAAAAGGCCCGATCCACTCCAAATTTTGGCCAAAGCCTCTTTGACTGAGCATGGTACTTGATTGGGGACTCCCAACCCAAATTTCAAGAAATTTGGAGAAAATTTTGTCAATTGTGAATTTTTTGTGCCAAACACAGGTCTTCTTCACCAATGGCGCGCGACCTTTCGTTGGGAAACTCCATTTTGGGAAAACTCAGCATTTCTGGATTTTTCATGAAAAGTTACACTTGCTCAGCCATTACCAAGAAATTTCACCAAGTTTTGAGCCTCCAGAAAGTCAAAAAAACAAGCAAAAAATGACTTTCTGCCACATTTTTGACACACAGGAAGCAGTCTTGGGAGATTGCAATTTTGGAGGGGAAAATTACAACCAAATTCAGAAATTCTACTTGGGTTGGAAAGTAGACATCCAGACCTTTCCAACAAGCCCACCTTTGCCTCATTTGGACACCTAGAAGTGCCTCAAAAGTACCTCCAAAGGCGCGCGACCCGTTCAGGAATTGCGCGCAACCCATCAGGCAGTTTGCACAGGAATTCAACCTACAGCTCAGCAAAACGCAGTTTTGACTGGATTTGACTTTTTGGAGTTGATTTTCATCCTCCTTGTTGTAAATGATGTAATTTCATGATATGTTGACACTTATTTACCTCTTCTAGAAGATTCATTCATAAGATAGGCAAAAATTTAATGAATGAATTGGTTTCCTAGCTTATAGAGGCAAGTTGTTTTGACTGCCTAGATTTTAGTGCTCAGTTTAGAATTGGTTGAAACAGCTCCTAGAAGGATGAGCTCGACCCCTAGAGGCAAGGAAAGGTGTTAGCTTGCCTATATTATGTATTTTCTTAGTCATTTTCAGAGGTTGGAAAGGTTGGACTCTTGAGGGAGAAGCTCTTATTGTATTACTTACTGTATCTCTGCAATTTTTGGCAAAGGAAGACCAGGGTTTTGCAGTCCTTTTTGGGATTCTTGTGGTCACATGTATTGATGGTGTGTTTCTCTTTGTACTTGTAAGTGTGTTATGTGAATCATTTCCTTACTTTTCCTTCTGCAAATTAGGCAAATGAAGTGTTAAAGTAGAATTCATGACTGTCATGCTCTGCTTTTAAGTTTGCTTAATATCAATGTTTTCAACTGTTTAAGGGGAATTCAAGGTTATTGCTTGCTCTCCTTAACTCCTCACCGGTCATTCTCATCCATCCACCTCTATCAAAGGCATCAATACTGTCTCCTACCTTGCCCCAAAGAACCCCCTGCGGAAACTGTGTCCAATCCCCGCACCCGAAATTGCCATTCCCCAATTTTCCACCAAAAACCTAAAAATCCCAAATCAAACCTCTTGATCAGTTTACTAGCCTAAAATCAGTGTTTCCCTATTGGTTATCTCGCCCATTGAATATCTTTATCGAGATAAACCGGAGAGAGCCCTCTCCTGCCTCGTAGGGCTAGCTACGAGGCTAAGTGGTTTGATGTTGCCTTGGAGTTTACCTTTTTCAGCCTGAGGTGAAATTCCAAGCGCTAACAAACCCGACATCTTTATGACCCATTTTTGCATACAATTGTTTATCCTCCAATAGTTTGAGCAGTCACGAAAACTAGAACCTGATAGCTACGATATCAATCAATTTCAGAGTATCTCATTAAGTGGAAGAACTTATCAGCCGAAGATTCCACATGGGAGGACAAGAATTTTATACAGAATCATCCAGAACTACTCAAGCGTTGAGGATAACACTTTTTTTTGAAGGGGAGGGACATGTTAGGTCCTTATAACACTAGTGTAGCCCCCTTATTGTTATTGTTGTGTCCATGAAGCCCCATATTGTTATTGTTGTGCCCATGTAACCCCCATATTGTTATTGTTGTGCCCATAGAAGCCCACTATTTTTATTGTTGTGCCCTTATATTATTATTGTTATGTAGGCTTTGATTATATTGTGACCCCTTAGACTCCTATATATACCAAGGAGGTATTTTCATTTGTATCATCCAATAATTGTTCATTTATGTGATGTAAAGGAGGCTACCTCCTCAAAGAATCTAATTTTCAAGTCGTTGATATATCTTTTCTTTTGTTTCGTGATTTGGTTGCGTCACATTTGACTGCTCAAGCGTTGAGGACAACAATTTTTAAAGGGAGAGGGGCATGTTAGGTCCCTATAATACTAGTGTAGCCCCCATATTATTATTGGTGTGCCCCATGTAGCCCCCGTATTGTTATTGTTGTGCCCCATAGAATCCCACTATTGTTGTTGTTGAGCCCTCACATTATTATTGCTATGTAGGCCCTGATTATATTGTGACCCTTTATACTCCTATATACACCAAGTATGTTTTGTCATTTGTATCATCCAAGAATTGTCCATTTATGTGATGTAAAAGGAGGTTTCCCCCTTGAACAAGCTTATTTTCAAGTTTTTGATCTATCTTTCTTCTGTTTTTGTGATTTGGTTGCATAACAATTATCAAATACATCATACACATTAGACATTTTCATCACAATGGAGAGTGTTGTGACAGTGTTTGTCCCTAAAAATAAGCTGAGTGACATTGTTGGAAATCCAAATTTGGCATCTAATCAATTGTGTGTGAGATGTTATTATCTGCCTACAATATCTGTTACATTATATTATTTTACAACTATTGGATTACTAGCCAAAGCCTTTGCTACTACTATACGTTCTCTCCCTTCAGCCACACTTGTAGTTATAGGGGCCTTGTCAAGTGGGATAGCAAGTTTCATCATCACTAACCCATCGATAAATGCTTTATGAATTGTAGGTCACCTCTGTTAGTGTCAGTCTTTCCAGCCTTCCTCCAGTGATCAAATATGCTCTTACAAAGTGATTTTGAAGTGTCAAGGTCAAATTTTGTCATTTCAGTGAGTCTTCAAGCAAAATTTGGTCACTAGGCATTAGGTCTAGGGTTTGCTTTCACACTTTTCAAAGTTGTCCAAATGTTAGTCCATGTCATCATTCAGCTGAGCCTATCATCATTCAGAGGGTTGCTATCATCATATTAGGTTCCATTGGGTCATGTTACACCTTATTCATGCTTCAGTTGTGCCTAGGCAAGGTCATTTCCCTCTCCTAGGGTTTTGAAGGCAATTTCTCTTGGATGGTCAAATCACCGACAAAACTTGTTTCCTGATGTTCATACACCTTCCCCTATCCTTAAATTACCTTATCAAACACTTCCCATCCCTTAGATCCGCCAAATTCCTCATTTTTGCACAAACCCTAGTTTCTAGCTACAACTTGGCAATTTTCTAGGTTGGGCCTGTGTTTTGCCCTTTTGGACCCCTTCCCCTCACTCAATCTCTGAGATTCCACTTTCCCCTGCTTCCTAACATCCCTCCCTACTTCCAAAAATTTCCCCAAGAATTTAGAAGCCCCCTATTCCCTTCATTTCACTCCATTTCGACAAAATTCCTTGTTTCACACATCGGGACAAGTCGCACTCAAATGATGTTCCAGAGCAATAAAAGATGAATTTTGGAAAAATGAGAGATTTTTTTGTCCACAACATGCCAAGGAAGAAAAACCTCCTTCACTTTTTTCACAGGTGTCATGGTTTTAAAGAAATGTCAAAAATACCGGCGAGAACGAAGGTGCTCCAAGGACTGTTGGCCAAAGCACAAAAAAGAAGGAAAACGCCCGATCCACTCCAAATTTTGGCCAAAGTCTCTTTGACTGAGCATGGTACTTGATTGGGGACTCCCAGCCCAAATTTCAAGAAATTTGGAGAAACTTTTGTCATTTGTGAATTTTTTATGCCAAACACAGGTTTTCTCCATTAACGGGTCTCACCCCCCGCGCGACCCTTCATCCTGGCAACTCCATTTTGCAAAAACTCAGCATTTCCAGATTTTTCATGAGAATTTACATATGCTCATCAATGGACTTGAGATTTTATGAAGTTTTGGGCCTCCAGAAAGTCAAAAAACAAGCAAAAAAAATGACTTTCTGCCACATTTTTGAGACACAGAAAGAAGTCTTGGGAGATTGCAATTTTGGAGGGGAAAATGACCACCAAATTCAGAAATTCCAGTTGGGTTGGAAAGTAGACTCACAGAAATTTCCAACAAGCCTACTCTTGCTCAATTTGGACACCTGGAAGTGCCCCAAAAGTGGTCCCAAAGGCACGCGACCCGTCAGGCAAACTTCTCCAAATTTCAGTGTACAACTCAGAAAAACGCAGTTTGACCCTGTTTGACTTTTTGGGGTGGATTATTATCCTATTTGATGTAATTAATGTACTTTTATGACACTTTTACTCTTATGTACCTCTTCTAGAAGATTCATTCATGAAAAAGGTGAAAATTAAATGAATGAATTGGTTTCCTAGCTTATAGAGGCAAGTTGTTTTGATTGCCTAGTTTGTAGTGCTTAGTTTAGAAGTGGTTGAAACAGCTCCTAGGATAGTGAGCTCGACCCATGGAGGCAGGGAAAGAGGTTAGATGATCTATATTATGTACTTTCTTGCTCATTTTCATGGTTGGACTCTTGAGGGAGAAGCTATCATTGTATTATTCAATGTATCTCTGCAATTTTTGGCTAAGGAAGACCAGGGTTTTGCAGTCCTTTTTGGGATTCTTGTGGTTACATGTATTGATGGTGTGTTTCTCTATGTACTTGTAAGTGTGTTATGTGAATCATTTCCTTTCTTTTCCTTCTGCACATTAAACAAATGAAGTGTTAAAGTAGAATTCATGACTGTCATGCTCTGCTTTTAAGTTTGTTTAATTTCAATGTTTTCTATTGTTTAAGGAGAATTCAAAGTTAATGTTTGCTCTCCTTAGCTCCTCACCTATCATTCCTGACCATCCACCTCAATCAAAGGCATCAATACTGTCTCCTACCTCGCCCCAAAGAACCCCCTGCAGAAACTGTGTCCAATCCCCGCACCCAAAATTGCCATCCCCTCAATTTGCCACCAAAAACCCTAAAAACCCTAAATCAACCTTTTGATCAGTTTACTAGCCTAAAATCAGTGTTACCCTATTGGTCATCTCATCCATTGAAGATCTCACCGAGATAGACCGGAGAGAGCCCTCTCCCGCCCCGTAGGGCTAGCTACGAGGCGAAGTGGTTTGATGTTGCCTTGAGGTTTACCTTTCTCAGCCTGAGGTGAAATTTCAAGCGCTAACATATTGGCGACCATACTGGGGAGAACAAACTTGTTTGTGGGTTGATGTGTTTGTTTTATAAGCTACAGACGGAGCCTGAAGTTATGCCAGGTAGCCTTCGAAACGCTTTTGCTTTGCATAAGCGGAAGTAGATAAACGCTGCTTCAGTCAATCTCCGGTCTAGCTTGTAAACGTGACATCTAACTTGTTAATTACCCCAGTACATGTATCAAGTTCAGATCTGATTGTTGATGGTGAACAACGATCAGACACTGACAAGGCTGAAATCATTCACTGGCGACTCCTTCACTGAAAAATCCAGAGATCAATGCTTCATGGTGACTTCACTGCAGAGAGATCAGTAGCTTTGAGCTTTTCAAGATGGATCGGATTGCAAGAAGATACGCTCCCCTGAGCCGAGATCACATCCCTGGTTTTCCAAATAAAATTCCGAAGGTAGATTGGTCAAGGAATTTGCCTACATTTAATGATGATGGCAAGAAGGATGTTGCTCTACATCTAGTTAGATTTCACATGCATATTCGCAAATTCAAGGTCGATTTTCCTGAAGATTGCTTGATGAAGATATTCTTGGCCACTCTGGAAGGTAGAGCCCAATCATGGTATGAAAGTTTGCTGCCTGCTTGTATTTATTGTTTAAAGGATTTTCATGCTATGTTCATTGAAAGATATAAGGACTCTTATCCATCATTGAATTTAGTTCAAGACTGTTGCAAGCATGCCTATAGTTTTATTGAAAGCCTTGAGAAGTTTTATGAAGATGATAATTTCATGGATGAAGAGATCATGGAAGCCCTGTATAAAAAGCCGTTTCAGCAGCACATAGAAATCTTAGAGGATACTTGTCAAGATCAGCAGGTTGAAGATGGCCATATGGCTGTAATTGATGAAAGAGAAGAGCTTGTTTCAGATCTGCCCACAGAAGAAGACAGCGTGCAAGGTAGCCAAGATTCAATTTTAGAATGTAATGCAGTCAACTCAGTTATTTCAGATCAAAATTCAGATCATGGTGACCAAGAATACCTTGTGTTGAATCCTATAAAGAAGAACTCGACTGTTAAGATCAGCTGGCATGAAGAAAACAAAGTTACAAATCTAAGTGCTCCCACCTCACCGGAACTAGATCTTCATGAGGAGGTCATTCAGTCAGCTCATGAACAGCAAGGTGAGATCTTTGCTCAAGCAAGTGAAAAAGTTTCTTTGAGTGAATTTGTGGCAGACGATGTAAATGATAATACTGTGCTTGATAATATTTAAGAATGTAATAAGGAACTTCATAATTTGGTTATGATATCATATGAAGATGACCTACCATATTGTCAGACTACAGAAGATCAGAGCATACAGGATTACCTTTCAGATTCTTCATATGTTTCATGTGCTAAAATGTTTTTCCAAGAAGAGATATGCTCATCCATTTGTTCAGAGTTTTTTGAAGCCCATGAGCGTACTTTTACTGAAGCACATGATGAAGGCAGATCAAAATTTGAAATAAAGGATTACTTGTTCTTTCAGCAGAAGGTGGCAATGGCAAATCTTCATGTTTTTCACGATCCTCTAGCAAGTTTGTTGCAGCCAGCAGTGACAGTGTTTATTGCGATGTTCAGTGATGAAGGAGATCATGGTCAACTATGTTTTTGGATGCCCAGTTACCAGTATCTATTGTTGATCATGAGATCTGATTGGGAGAACCAGTCAAGAAGGCATCTGCTTGATTGGTTACATTGGCATTATGATATAGTTTGATGGTAGGTTGTCTTGTAAGAAACATAGGCGGTTATGTACTGCCATCAAGTTTTAAATTTTAAGTTCAGGTCTTGAGTTAGTTTGTTAGAGTCAAGTTTTTCCATCATTTCAATTTGTCATCGAGTCGGTTTGAGTCAAGTTTCAGTTAAGTTTCAGTCACTTTTTAGTCAAGTTTTCATTCAATAAATGTGTCAAAGGTTTTGTGTTCTCCATTCAAAATAATGACTCCATTGCCCAATGATTGTAAGGCACTGGTCTGCTCTCCCAGAGGTCTAAGGTTCTTGGCACCTCCAAGGAGCTACCATCCCCATTGGAGCCAATGTTAGTGTCAGTCTTTCCAGCCTTCCTCCAGTGATCAAATATGCTCTTACAAAGTGATTTTGAAGTGTCAAGGTCAAATTTTGTCATTTCAGTGAGTCTTCAAGCAAAATTTGGTCACTAGGCATTAGGTCTAGGGTTTGCTTTCACACTTTTCAAAGTTGTCCAAATGTCAGTCCATGTCATCATTCAGCTGAGCCTATCATCATTCAGAGGGTTGCTATCATCATATTAGGTTCCATTGGGTCATGTTACACCTTATTCATGCTTCAGTTGTGCCTAGGCAAGGTCATTTCCCTCTCCTAGGGTTTTGAAGGCAATTTCTCTTGGATGGTCAAATCACCGGAAAACCTTGTTTCCTGATGTTCATACACCTTCCCCTATCCTTAAAGTACCTTATCAAACACTTCCCATCCCTTAGATCCGCCAAATTCCTCATTTTTGCACAAACCCTAGTTTCTAGCTACAACCTGGCAATTTTCTAGGTTGGGCCTGTGTTTTTCCCTTTTGGACCCCTTCCCCTTACTCAATCTCTGAGATTCCACTTTCCCCTGCTTTCTAACATCCCTCCCTACTTCCAAAAATTTCCCCAAGAATTTAGAAGCCCCCTATTCCCTTCATTTCGCTCCATTTCGACAAAATTCCTTGTTTCACACATCGGGACAAGTCGCACTCAAATGATGTTCCAGAGAAATAAAAGATGGATTTTGGAAAACTGAGAGAGGTTTTTGTCCACAACATGCCAAGGAAGAAAAACCTCCTTCACTTTTTTCACAGGTGTCATGGTTTTAAAGAAATGTCAAAAATACCGGTGAGAACGAAGGTGCTCCAAGGACTGTTGGCCAAAGCACAAAAACGAAGGAAAACGCCCGATCCACTCCAAAATTTGGCCAAAGCATCTTTGACTGAGCATGGTACTTTATTGGGGACTCCCAGCCCAAATTTCAAGAAATTTGGAGAAACTTTTGTCATTTGTGAATTTTTTATGCCAAACACAGGTTTTCTCCATTAACGGGTCTCACCCCCCGCACGACCCTTCATCCTGGCAACTCCATTTTGAAAAAACTCAGCATTTCCAGATTTTTCATGAGAAGTTACATATTTTCATCAATGGACTTGAGATTTTATGAAGTTTTGGGCCTCCAGAAAGTCAAAAAACAAGCAAAAAAAATGACTTTCTACCACATTTTTGAGACACAGAAAGCAGTCTTGGGAGATTGCAATTTTGGAGGGGAAAATGACCACCAAATTCCGAAATTCCAGTTGGGTTGGAAAGTAGACTCACAGACCTTTCCAACAAGCCTACTCTTTCTCAATTTGGACACCTGGAAGTGCCCCAAAAGTGGTCCCAAAGGCGCGCGACCTGTCAGGCAAACTTCTCCAAATTTCAGTGTACAGCTCAGAAAAACGCAGTTTGACCCTGTTTGACTTTTTGGGGTGGATTATTATCCTATTTGATGTAATTAATGTACTTTTATGACACTTTTACTCTTATGTACCTCTTCTAGAAGATTCATTCATGAAAAAGGTGAAAATTAAATGAATGAATTGGTTTCCTAGCTTATAGAGGCAAGTTGTTTTGATTGCCTAGTTTGTAGTGCTTAGTTTAGAAGTGATTGAAACAGCTCCTAGGATAGTGAGCTCGACCCATGGAGGCAGGGAAAGAGGTTATATGATCTATATTATGTAATTTCTTGCTCATTTTCATGGTTGGACTCTTGAGGGAGAAGCTATCATTGTATTATTCACTGTATCTCTGCAATTTTTGGCTAAGGAAGACCAGGGTTTTGCAGTCCTTTTTGGGATTCTTGTGGTTACATGTATTGATGGTGTGTTTCTCTATGTACTTGTAAGTGTGTTATGTGAATCATTTCCTTTCTTTTCCTTCTGCACATTAAACAAATGAAGTGTTAAAGTAGAATTCATGACTGTCATGCTCTGCTTTTAAGTTTGTTTAATTTCAATGTTTTCTATTGTTTAAGGAGAATTCAAAGTTAATGTTTGCTCTCCTTAGCTCCTCACCTATCATTCCTGACCATCCACCTCAATCAAAAGCATCAATACTATCTCCTACCTCGCCCCAAAGAACCCCCTGCAAAAACTGTGTCCAATCCCCGCACCCAAAATTGCCATCCCCTCAATTTGCCACCAAAAACCCTAAAAACCCTAAATCAACCCTTTTGATCAGTTTACTAGCCTAAAATCAGTGTTACCCTATTGGTCATCTCATCCATTGAAGATCTCACCGAGATAGACCGGAGAGAGCCTTCTCCCGCCCCGTAGGGCTAGCTACGAGGCGAAGTGGTTTGATGTTGCCTTGAGGTTTACCTTTCTCAGCCTGAGGTGAAATTTCAAGCGCTAACAACCTCCATTTGGCACATGAATCATTTTCATTTTGGGTGAAAGCCTTCTTTGAGGATACTTCTAGGAGACTTGAAAACTTCGACTTTATACAATTTATACCTGGAGGTGAATATCGCAAAAATAATACAATATGTAAAAATTGTTACGTAAGGTTATTCGTGAGAAAAATGAAAATGCATTTTCAGTATACCAACAACATCTTGCTAAATGGCCAGTAAATGTCCTTCATGACCTCCTAGAATTTGCAAGTAATCAACCTTTTATTCCTGTGGGAAAGGTTGAACCAGATTCAAAAATTGTGCAACGCTTTTGCACTGGGGGCATGTCACTTGGTTCTATTTCAAGGAAAACACATAAACCAATTTTCGTAATAATGAAAAAAATAGGAGGAAACTCAAATTCATGGGAAGGTGGTGAGGATCTTGTGCATTAGAGACCTTTATTATATGTAGTTAATGGATATTCACCAACATTTCCACACCTTAAAGGTCTTGTAAATGGTGGAAATTCCACTAGTGCAATTAAGTTGCTTCAGGTTGGTTTGACATTACTTGAAAAAATTTAGTTAATGTAGATCAATTGGAGGTCAAAATTGCACAAGGGGAAAATCCAAGCAAAGGAGGGAAATTTACTAAAAATAAAGTCAACACATACATAGAAAGAGTGCATAACTCTAAACCTGGTGTATCTATGATATATTCTCGTCCACATCATGATATCTACTCTATTGAGGACCTTGCACAATTGATTTTTGACCATCACCAGGTCAATCCAAAGGAAAAGGTTTCTGTTAAGATTGTAGCAGAAGATGGAATCAAAATTGTTTCCTTTGGATTTCAAAAGGAAATATTGATGTAATACAAAAATAGGGACATGATGGGGGCATTGGAAGAAATTCAATGATTTCTATCAAACATGCAAGTCGTCCTTGGGAGGTTGGTCTTATAGAGACACATCAAACACTTTTTAAGAATGGGTTCTGTGAAAGAGTTGTTATAAGGGTTGATGGTGGTTTCAAGAATGGAGTTGATATCATGTTGGTAGTTCCAATGGATGTAGATGAGTAAGGATTTGGTTTAGTAGCCATGATAGCTAATGGTTGTATTATGGAAAGAATCTGATACACAAACAATTTTCATGTTGGTGTTGCCAGCCAGAGGTAGGAATTGTGGGCACGGTTTCTTGGTGTACTTGGAGATCTGGTCAACTTTTTCTTATATGTTACAGAAGAGGTTAGAGGTATTTTTCACAATTGACTTATGAGAAGCTGGATGATATTATTGGAAGAATAATTTTTCTAAGACCTAGACACATATCCTTAATAAAGACTTGGCAATATGATCTCAGCTATCTACTTTCTAATGTTGTACAAAAAAAATGGAGCAGCAATAAAAATAAGACAACAAAATGTTCATATAAATGGGCCTCATTTAGATGACATTTTGTTGTAAAATCTATAGATTTAAGATGCAATAGATAAGGAAAGGGAAGTGAAGAAAATTGTTCAAATATATAATGTAGATTGTTAATTTTGTGGCCAAATTACTAGTGTCATTGCTAAAAAAATAGGGAGATACATGTTATGCAGGTCAATTAGGGAGACTATTTACTAGCACTGAAAATGAGGTGGATGAGCATTGGCCTAGGCATTGAATTAGGAGTATCCTCTGCATTGCAGTACTTTTAGAAACAGCATAGATTTACAAACAATTATGGATGTAATGTTGTTAGAATGGAACACCAAAATGTTACACTCTCAACACAACATATATTGGACTCAGTTGTGAAGGTGATGGAAATTTTTTGTGCTATTTGGAAATTTGTCCTTGAAGTTGAGTACTTTGACCGGGGGGTGTGTGTAGGTTAGCATTGGTCTATGTCCAACTCTCAACTTCTAGACACTTTTTAGCCAAGAATTGCAAAGGAGAAAACTTGGCATATGAAGAACAAACTCATCACCTAAAGAAGTTTTAGAATGTCATTTATCTCTATAAACTACAAAGAATGATAGACACATATACAAACCAAAGTAGATGATTTGTTCAATCACATATTAGCTAATTTCCTTGTCCATTTCCTTATAATACGAATTCTTCAAATGGAAGTGGATCTTCTAAAGTGAGACATAATTTTTGTCTTCTTGGATGTCTAATGGTAAAAGCTCTTCAATATGGCAGGCTTCTAGACTTACCTTTGTATGAACTTGTTCTTAGGAAGGAGCTTGATTATTTGTTTTGTGGTGTGCGTAACTTGTGGGTATCTGAAACACTTATTGATTATGTCAAATTTGATCATGTGTATACAACTCAAATCCCTCCCATTTTGAATCTTCTTGAAATTACGGCAAAGTGTGTCAATGATTTTTGGCTCAGATGTGTTAGGAAAATATATTCGATACATATTGGAGCATTCTATAGCCATATATGGGATCTTGGTATTGATATGCGAATTTTGGAATGCTTGAGGGAAAGCCATCTTGAGAAGGGATGATTGTATTGTCCCTTTTCAAATGATTAATTAATTTAATTATTAATATCAATTGGGTGGAAACGCAACATATATAAGGTGACGTTGAATAAAAAATTTACAAAAAAAAAGTTTTATTAAGTGATTATGGAGAAATAAAGAGGAAACTTTATAAATTCACTTTATATTTGAGTGGAAAAATGGTAAAAAGGGGAGATCCATGGTATTTTGATGACCCATGGTATTCTAATGATAAAAGTTATAAAAGGAGAATTGGAGCTCACTTTTGGGCATGTATTGGATATTTTTTAATTTTATGTGATGATTTCTTAGAGATTTGTGTAAGAGTGTGAAACCCTTACGGAGAGTTGTTTAGGTGGTGAGACCAGCAACCCTATATAATCAAGATTGGTTTTGATGATGAAACTATACACCCTAGTTTGCCAAAAAGGAGGGATTGTCCAGATTCCTCACAGGTGCTGAGACAAAGAATTTCACTTGAAAGAGATCATGGGAGTTGAAGAAGTGCTTCCCCATTGCAACAACTCTATTTTTTCTCATGTACGAATTAATTTCCTAACGCTAGAACTATTTGGTGGAGTGAATTTCCCTATGAAGGTTGAGTTTGAATGATGGAGGCCAAAATGTTGCAGGTATTGAAAAATATATAAATAGGTTGAATTCAACAAGAAGGGTCGAATTAATTTATGTTGGTGATCAAGAAACATAATCTCTTTATTGTGGTGTGGGTGGGGGGGTGCTCTTTATTGTGGTGTGGTGGGGGGGGGGGGGGGGGGGGGGGGGGTGGTGTGGGCGGGTAAAAATAATTAGAGAAGGTCGATTTAGGCCTGGAGAACGAATTATATTGTGAATTTGAGCACACTTGCAAGGAGGTCAAGTTTCATTATGGAGGTTGAAACTATTCTTATTTATGGAGGCAAACAAAATGAAGGATGTTGAGTCTTTTAGCTAGGAGATAATTCCATTTGGGGGTAAATTTATCCATGGCAGCAATTTTGGGTTGCATAGTAGAGTTGAATTGTTTCTGAAGAGGAAAAATAATACCTTGGAGGGACAAGTTATTTATTGGTATGCAATACTCATCCTAGAGGTTGAAAATTCTTGTAGCCACTAAGTTTATTGAAAGGGTTCAAATTAATTATTAGAGAAAGAATCCCTATTATGAAAGGGTTGAGTTCTTAGGAGAGGTTGAATTCTTTATGCGAAGGACAAGCTTTATTGAAGGTCAATTTCTTTGAGAGACTGAGCTGATTTTAAAGGGGTCAAAAATATTTCATGTAGGGTTGAGATAATCAAGGAGTTCGCAACTGTATTTTCGAGAAGCCATAATCACCATTCTCTTCTTGCAACTAAATCACATCAATTGCTAGATTAATTATCAGGTTCCAAAAATAAAGTTTTACATGTAATTTCTATGATACAAACTAATAAAATTTGGTTGAGATAATTAGTGTTTATTCATAAAATTTCACTGAGTAAAATTGTATGTTTTGGTTTCTTAAAATTTATTGAGTGAGGTTCTTCATTATCTACCATGTGTTTGGCAAATTAATTATCTACAAAGTGTTTGTGAAAATTCCTAAAACATTTTTTAGAGATTTTGTGAGTGAGTATGCTAATTTGTGAGTAGAATTGGCCTATTCTAGCCTTGGGACATTACACTATAGTGGATAATTATATGTTTCGATTAATGTCTCCTTCCCCATCAAATAGTGCTTCCACGTTTTCACTACTTGCACCAGGGAATATAGCTTATTATCGTAGGTAAGGTAGTTAAGAATTTCCCCATGAAATATTTTAGTATGGTAGCATACATGCCTTCCTCCCTACATCAAGACCACTCCCATAGCATACCCACTCGCATTTGTCTCCACTTCGAAGGCTTGTTGCAAGTTCGATAATGCCAAAATTGGTGCTTGAATGATCTTCTTCTTTAACTCCTCAAAAGCCCTCTATTGACCCTTTTCTCACTAGAAACTCTTGCAACTTGTATTTATGGCGTGGATTGGTGTTGCTATAGCTAAAAATGAGGCTATGAATTTCCTTAGGTACTATGCTGCCCCAACAAAACTCCTAATCTTAGAAACATCAATAGGCATAAACCATTTCATGATGGCCTCCGTCTTGGAAGGATTTATCTTCATATCTCCCCCACCTAACACATACCCTAGATACACCAAAGAATATTGTCCAAACTCACCCTTCTTGAGATTTTCTAGTAGCTAGTGCTTCTTTAATGTTTTCAGCATCAATGTCAAATGTGAGATGTGCACCTCCTAGGTAGCATTGTATACCAGTATATCATCCAAATAGATAATAACAAATGAATCTATAAAAGGATGCAATATATCATTCATTAACATCATAAACATTGTTGGTGTATTATGTAGGCCAAGTGGCATGACTAACCATTCATACAAACCTTTCCTAGTTTTGAAGGTGGTTTTCTAGGTATCTTCTTCTCTGACTAAAACCTGGTGACATCTAGACTTTAAGTCCAACTTTGTGAAGTACTTTGATTGTTGCAACCAATCCACTAGATAATTTATATTGGGAAAAGGGTACTTGTTCTTGAGCATAATTTTGTTCAACACCTTGTAATATGTACACATTCACCAAGTCCCATCCTTCTTTGGCCAAGTTCCAATAGTTGTTGCAACTACTTCTTCACCTCACTTGCTTTTATAAAATACTTCCTATATAGCCCAGTGTTTGGTAATGTGGAATTTGGAAATAGCTAGATCTTGTGCCCTACTTCCCTCTTAGGTGGTAGCCCTTTAGGCTCCTGAAACATAGCCTTGTATACCTATAACAACTTTTCCAGTTATTTTTTAATTTCTTAGTACACCCCTCTAGGGATGACTTTTATCTCACTTATTCTTCTACAATCTATTTTTCTCTTAAAAATAGTAAAACATACTTCTTGAAAGAACTAATCATTTTCTTGGCTTGCTTAGCACTTACCAGTGAAATTTTTTACTTTCCCTTGCACATTGATGGTGAAGAATTTTCTATCCTTAATGAGACAATATTGATTAGCCCTCCACTTGAAGATTTCATTATGCATGTATGTATAGGGACTTCCAAACACCACTCTACATACATCAAGGAGAACTACATCTAGTTCTACCTCGTCAATAAAATCAAAATTAATAGCAATTTAATTTTGCACTATTTGGTTACCTTTATTTCCACATTCTTATTTATCCATCTCAATGGATATGGACTTGGATGATCATGAAATTCCAATCCTATTTTTTTGTCCAGCGCTACTGCAATGAGATTCACTTATGATCGCAAGTCAAATATAGCGTCAATCTTTGTCTTCTTGAACTATATATTTATGTGGAAACATTTAGCCATTTCCTTCTCTTCCTACTGCTCAAGGCTACTCATATTCACCTCCTTCTACACTAATGTACAAATGATATTCTCATCCACATTCGAGATACTTTCAACCTAGTTTTTAATGAATTTCCATGAGGTTCTTCTTCTTTGCATCTTTCTTTTTGTTCTTGTTACACAGTATTTTATCACACCTCCTATTCACTTCATCTTCCACATCCCGAA
Source organism: Pinus tabuliformis (assembly GCA_031772625.1). Lineage (NCBI taxonomy): Eukaryota > Viridiplantae > Streptophyta > Pinopsida > Pinales > Pinaceae > Pinus > Pinus tabuliformis. The sequence continues at coordinate 1,357,050,857 of CM062805.1, forward strand.
GTGCCAAAATATTGACAACTATGAAGTGTACTCATCATGAAACACATACTAAAACATCCATGAAGAATGGAAGAAAAACTACCTTGAGTCAATTCTAGAGAAAGTTGACTAAAACCCTAAATTTCAGGTCCAGCGCTTTTTTCTCCACTGGTTGCCTGTGCTGATGGTAGGTTGCAGTTATTTCACCTAGCACTGCCAACGCGGGTTTTGATATGAAATACTGCATTGAACCTCTTCTGGCAGGTTTTCTCAAAATGGAGGAGAAGCTTCATATGCTAGAAACTTCGAGAAATAGCGAGCTGGATGTTGTTGGGTAGAGATATGGTCGAGCTCTCCCATTTGGTGCTCTTGATCCTACCTTTAAGTGCCTTCCCCTTGAGATTTGGACCTTCCTCCCTCTTTTTTGGATCCCTAACTCCTTCTCCCTTGCTATAAATCAAGTCCCCTCCATCCCCAAATGGTTGGTCATTGATTGTCTGCATTCCTATGCTGATATTATGCCTAAATGATACTCATCTAACTTGGAGAAGGAGTGCTTGAAGAGTCTTGTCTTGGACTTGGACACCCACAAAAACGAGGTCTCTAACATCAAGGCAATGGTTGTATGCTTCCCTTTTTTATTCATTAATATATACATCTGATGTTCACTTTCCATAAATGTCTAGATACTTATGCATTTATCTTGATACTCCTTGATCTATCAAGTAGTTTATGTTTGATATATACTATGTATGCTCTTGTATCTTGTATTGTTCTTTGATCTTTCTTACAGGTACTCGAACATAAGGAACAAGCAAGGAGCGAGCCTGGAAGTTAAGGGATTGAAGTCATCATCAAAGGATTGAGCAATTAGCATCAGAGTGAGGTAGGTTTCTCTCTCTCTTTGCATTTTTAAACATAAGATAGGAAAGTCTGCATTAGTTTGTTCAGTTTGTTACTAGACACACTCATTGGGCTAGAGAGATTGTCTTTGTCTGCAAAGGGGATTTATCTTCACAACAAAATGGTGACTCCACTAGGGATGGCGACTCCACTAGGGAAATTTAACTTTTCAATCTCTTTTCTTGATTTGGTCTTTTGATCAGTTTGACCGACCATTGAACTATCAAATAGTATGGGCTTGTAAAGGTCTTCACACTAAATGATCACTGCTTTAGAGTGTTAGGTCAGGAATATTTGTTGAAATTCTTTTTATTTTTTCCCAAATTTCTTGCCCAACGTGTTTTTGATCCGAACAGTCACGTTTCCAACGCGTTTTTATTTGAAACAGTCACACTGAAACCACTTTCAACACGTTTCTGGCTATGACAGTTGCGCTGATCTAAGAGATTTGATAAAAAAATAGGGTTTCTACCCTAGAATCCAGTGTGTCCTAGCCTCTAAAGGTTTTTCCTGTCCTCTGTGTCTAGATTTGCCAGTGTTTTTGTCTAGTTGTCTTGTTTAATTAGAAAATTAGTCTCTTTGGCTTTGAAGTGCTTGAAGTGAAGTTTGATTGAGTTCTAGGGTTTCTAGGTCAATTAGTCATCACTTGCTCTTTGTTTATGTCGCTGAGATATTGGTTTGCTAATTGATTGAGTCTTGTTTTCTGTGAAAAATCATTGAAAACATCAGTTTGCATTTGTTTTAGCTTGTCTTTCACGAAGTTTCTTTTCAAGTTGCATTAGGTCATTTGCATTTGGAAATCATCTTTGTTTTTAATCAAGCATAGATTACGTTGTTTGATTTTCAAGCTGAAAGGAGTGCATTGTTTATTTGTTAAAAAAGAAAAGTGAAAGATATTTTCATTTAGGTATTTTTGAATTGGATTTGGTGTTGCTTTGGTTGATGCATTAGTTGCATTAGATCATTTGAATTGAATTTTCATTTTGATTTAGTTGCATTAGAGAACTCAAAAATCAAATAAAAAACATCATTTGTATAAGTGCATCTTAGTAAAAGTGAAAATCATTTTTTTTTCGAAAAGTTGCATCTAGATAGTGAAAGTGAAAGATCTAGTGAGGAAAGCTTTGGTTGTTGCATTCTTCATTGTTGCATCATTCTTTGAATCTCTTCCCTTACTATATTATCTTTCATCGAAACGGAAAGAATCATTTTCTCATGATAGATGTATCATAGGAGTTTAGGTGACATCGTTTTGATCCTTAAAACTTAAACTTAATTGAAGATAAACTTAAAATTTATCTCAATTAACCTGAGGAGCATTTGGAACTTAACACAAACATTTAGAGTTCTAGGAAAGAGACGTGTTCTGATGTCTATAAACCTAGCAGTTTTCATTATCTACCAGCATTGTACCCTGAGGGTGATATCATGTTCCACGTCCAGAAGTATATAGGATCATTCTCCAGTACTTTCGGTATAATGGAGGCGCTCCACGTATGGCAAGTATATGGGAATTCTCTCATCGAATGGCTATGCATTAGACAACGCTAACACAGACTTGTGCTCCCTGTACCATCGTGTATATATTGGGAGACCCCACTAGATTATTATCCTTTAGCCACAAGTAACCAAGTCAACCACCTTATAAACATGATACACCGAACACAGCATTCGGGGAGATTGGTCATCATATGTTAAGTCCTTGGTTCTGCCAAGGTGTATATAGTGGTTCACAGATACTTGGTAAACCCTTTTGCATAGTTACCCCTTTTTGATTTATTTGTTGTTAATTTCTAAAATTAATTGACCGCGAAATAATATCCTTCCTGTGGAAATACTCCTTAGTAGATCTTAGGTTGAGACTAATGGCAATAGTTCCTGAGTCTACCAACCAAGGAAACCCCTCTGATGGGAATCCTAGTCCTTTTCCTTCTTTTGGAAATGTTGGTGCTCCCTATATGGCAACATTGTCCCTTCCTGGGTTTACCATTGGTTTTCTAGTTTAGTTATTTTTTATCCATATGGTTTTGAATGTCCAAACTGCTCCTCAACCAGACTCTCCTCCACTTGAGCAATATCGTCCTCTGGTTGATCTTAAAGTTGACCCTTTACCTTCTTCACCTATTCGGTCTTCCTCCTCTTCGTGTGGTGAAATATTGGAAGCTAGTAATCAGTTGGATAAGAAGAAGAATAAAACGAAGATTAAGAAGAAGGAAAATAAGCAAAAGTTAAACCAAGCAGTCATTGCTACTGATGCAGCTAATGTTGAAAATTCTTCCAATCAGCCCTGAAAAGTGAAATTCCCTTGCATGCTATGTAAGCGTGAACACCTTCCTAGAGATTACCCTAGTATTCCATAGGTTCCCATCAACCTTCGTCATCAGCCTCTAGAGATCATGTTGGTGATAAACCTTCAACTTGTGACAGTAAAACCCATGGGAAAAATGGAAAAGTTAAATTTCCCTGTAGGTTATGTGAAGGGAATCATCCTATTCACCTTTGTCCTTATATGGATGAGGCCTCTAAAGTGTTGGGTAACCTTACCTCTTCTCAACCTCATCTTTCGACTGGTTATCAGAAGCTTTCCATCAACCCTCACCTAGTTGATCAAGTAATTGATTAGAACTCATCTCTGGTCAATCCCACTCTCTTTAAAGATGAATCTCATGAATCTGTTCCTGACCAACCATTGGTCGAGAAAATGGTTGACCCGATTCCACTTCCAGTTGATCATATCCATCATGTAGAGAGTGAAGTTCATACCACTCAGGTTCTTCTGGTTTCTTCAGAGTCCAAAGAGTTGGGGGGAATCCTCCTGCTCCCATGATGCAGGGGGACGATTCTCCTATCCTCATATTCTTGTAATGCAAGGGGGAAATTCTCCCATTCTGATGGCACCCCCTCTAAGTAGTTTATCCACTTTCTTTGATTGCAGTCGATTGACAAGATATCGTCTTCCTTCCTATGTGCCCTTTAAGATCATAGTACAGGATTATAATATACTTGTACCTAGCACAATCGTTGATGAAGATGCTTCTGTTAGTATTTTGTCTTCAGTTACTTGGAAATATTTAGGTTCTCCACATCTTGTGCTTGTTACCATAATTTGTTAGCTTTTAACAGAGAAACCAGTCAACCCTTAGGGATCCTTTCGAAGTTGCCTATTACTTTGGGAGTAAAAATCATCTATCTCGACATGATGGTTGTCCAAGGCCCTTTGGATTTTAATTTACTCGTAGGCTGTGACTATGTTTATGTCATGGGAGCTCTTGTCTCTTCTCTCTTTCGTGTGATATGTTTCCCGCACGAAGGAAGAATTGTGGCCATTGATCATATTTCATTCGTTGGTCTTAATTTGACTCCCGATCAACCATCTTCCCTAAATGGTCCATATATGCAAGTGGTATCATCCCCGCAACAGGTTAATTATGTGGCCACCTATTCCGTGCCCATGTCTATTGATGATCTATTTATTGATATAGTGCACCATATATGTACTGGAGGCATTGGAGCCTGATATTTCCATTAGGTCCCTTGACATGTTTCCCTTCTAGAGTGTTGTTCTCCCATCTGATGAGAACCTCATGGAAGTTATGACCTCTTATAGGTTGTAATCAAGGTGTCATGAGGATAGTTATTTTACTATGTAAACCTTGTTAAAAAATGAAATAGGTGTCATGAGGATAGTTCTTTTACTATGTCAACCTCATTAAATGGGTCCCCATGAGGATAGTTCTTTTACTATGTCAACCTTGTTAAATGGGTCCCCATGAGGATAGTTCTTTTACTATGTCAACCTCATTAAAAAATGAAATAAGTTCCCATGAGGATAGTTTTTTTACTATGTCAACCTCGTTAAAAAATGAAATAGGTCCCCATGAGGATAGTTCTTTAACTATGTCAACCTCATTAAAAATGAAATAGGTCCCTATGAGCATGGTTCTTTTCTTGTGTTAAACTCAGTAAAAAAATGAAACAAGGTGTCATGAGCATGGTTCTTTTCCTATTTCAAGCTCGTTAAAAAATGAAAAAAATCCTCTTCCAATTTTATTATTTGATTAGATCTTGTAAAATCCCATTCTATTCTTTCACTTGATCTCATAAGTGAACCTTCATTCCATCCACCTGTTAGTAACTAGTAGTCTGCCTCGGTGAATGAAATGAAGCTTGGGGGGGCATGTACCTCAAATTGAGTCATTATGTTGGGGTCTTGCAAACCAAACTCAAGCATAGTTTATCTTTGTTTCAAGCTTGTGTAAAAATGAAACCAAATCCAAGCATAATTTGTTTCTGTTTCAAGCTTGTGTAAAAAAGAAACCATTCCCATCTTAACTCTCGTGATTGTCATTTTTATCATCATGTTTTTGCTAGATGAGCCTTATTTTTTCATTCCATCATCACCATCTCTTTGGCCGATCATATGCTTTCACTTGGTTGTTTTACCCTTGCCTGAGGAACATCTGCGATGAGTGGTCTTATTAGCCAGCCTCTTGACCTTTACATGTTTTGAGAAGTTCCATCATGACCGAAACTAGTTGTTATCCTTTTATACCACTCGTTCCTCCAGGAGGAGTCATCTTTCAGCTCTTTTCAGACTCCAAAAATATGAAAATATTGTCGAGCACTTGTCTTTTTGAACTCGTAAAAGTAAATGAAAAGACGTACACTCAATATAATTTTAACCCTTTTCCGGACTTAGATAGAATAGCTACGAGAAAGGAATACCTTAGTCGAACATGGCCAAGAGATTCTCTTGAATATTGTTTTCTACCTTTTTGGGTTCAAGAGATGATTTACGAAAAGGGAACTTTGGAGTTTTCTTTTTCGCCTCTTTTTCAAACTCTCTAAACATGAAAAAGATGTCGAGTTTCACCTTCGTCAAATTCATAAAACTTAAAGATGCAAGACTTGTAACCACAACGAGATAGAGTTTCTCCTTCCTAGGACTCGTTAAACTTACTAGGATGAAGTCATCCGAAGGATGAACATATATGGCGAGTTTATGCTATCCCCTTCAATCTTACAATAAAAAATAATGGGGTACTCAATAGAAATAGTGGGGGAGAAATGAAAGCGAGCATCTCTTGTATTTTGTATAAAGGTAGCATGTCGCTCTTGAACATGACACTTATCTGTTGCTCGTGTCGGGTTTGGGTTATCCTCACTTCATCACTTGCCTTCCTGGTTTTGGGAAATCCATTTTGCCTCTCATCTAATTATACTGCTTCGTCATCATGACCTTTGATCCCATGTTGAGTCAAATGCTTCCAAACTCTGGAGTCATGTCGCCGATATGTTCAAGAGAAGTCCTATCTGTAGTTTTTACCACTTATACACTGTTTGATTTTCTTCCATAGTCCTGAATCAAACTTACCTACTCTACTATATCCTTTGTTTCGTGTCGATGATGTGGGACACATTATGGCCCTCCTTTGTTGGATCGCTTCCTGTCGACTTTAGCTCATTATCCAAAAAATATGATCTAGAAACTCCCTTCCAGTAGCTTGGAGCTTTCATGCCTCAATGGCAAGTTCTTCGCATTCGAAAATAGGTTTACATCATTGGCCTTCGATTGAATGGTTCTACGAGTGTTCGACTTCAGCCTCATTATTCACACTCATGGATTTTTTTGATTGTACCTTCATATCCATTTTCATTATTGGTGGTTTCTCTCACGCCTGTTAACAGTTTACATCATTGACCAGTAATCAGGTGGTTTTCTATCATGTTCAACTTCAACACATCTATTCGCATGCTATAATTTGTACATTGATCGGATCAGGACTGAGCTCAAGACCCTGGATTCCATCTGATAAAATCCAGGTTAAGTGGAAATGTTATTTATTCATGATTGTACACATGACTATACATATAGCTACGACCATACCATGGGTCCATATATATGATCCTTTCTATTCGGATGGTTACATCCATACCATGGATCCATGCACATGATCCCTTCTATTTGGATGTCTATGCCCATGTCGTGGATTCATGTATTATTAGATGTCTATTCATGTATCATTAGGCATGTTTATATCAGAAATGTCAGATATGTATATGTATATGCTTGATTTGTAGGTCTCCTCACAGTTTTTTTCTGGTCCTTGTCTTGAATTGTAAAGCATTTGACCCATCACTCCTTGTTTTTCGTTTATGCTTTAGGGGGCATCTGTTACATAATATTTTGTCACACCTCCTGTTCACTTCTTGTTCCACATCCCAAAGTGCCAAAATGTTGACAACTGTGAAGTGTACTCATCATGAAACACATACTGAAACATCCCTAATGTATGGAAGGAAAACTTCCCTGAGTCATTTCCAGAGAAAGTTGACTGAAACCCTAAATTTCAGGACTAGCGTTCTTTGCTCCAACTCTTTCTTGTGTTGATGGAAAGCTACAGTTCTTTGACCCAACGTTTCCAATTTGGGTTTTGATATGAAATCCTGCGTTGAACCTCTTCTGGCAGGTTTTCTAAAAATGGAGGAGAAGCTTCGTATGCTAGAAACTTCGAGAAACAAAGAGTTGGATGTTGTTGGGTAGAGATATGGTCGAGCTCTCCCATTTGGTGCTCTTTATCGTACCTTTAAGGGCCTTCCCCTTGATATGTGGACCTTCCTCCCTATTTTTTGGATCCCTAACTCCCTCTCCCTTGCTATAAATCAAATCCCATCCATCCCCAAATGGTTGGTCATTGGTTGCCTACATTCCTATGCTGATATTATGCCTAAATATTTCTCATCTAACTTGGAGAAGGAGTGCTTGAAGAGTCTTGGCTTGGACTTGGACATCCACCAAAAGGAGATCTCCAACATCAAGGCAATGGTTTTATGCTTCCCTTTTTTATTTATTAATATATACATATGATGTTCACTTTCCATAAATGTCTAAATACTTCTCCTTGATCTATCAAGTAGTTTATGTTTGATATATACTATGTATGCTCTTATTTCTTGTATTGTCCTTTGATCTCTCATACAGGTACTCGGATGTAAAGAACAAGCAAGTAGTGAGCCTGGAATCAAAGGGATCGAAGTCATCATCAAAGGATTGAGTAATTAGCATCAGAGCGAGGTAGGTTTCTCTCTCTCTCTCTCTGCATGTTTAAACATAAGATAGGAAATCCTACATTAGTTTGTTCAATTCGTTGCTAGACCCATTCATTGAGCTAGAGAGATCGCCTCTGTCCACAGAGGGGATTTATCTTCACAACAGTTCTTAAAATTAAGATATGTATTTAACTTCCAACACTTCTCCTATTTATGACCATCAATTTTACAATTTTTGGAGTGGTTATTGGGATCTTTGCATTGGTGTGTTGTGGTTGTCGTATTTATATATTTTCCTCCTTTCCACTTCTTCTTCCCCTCCTTAGAAGTGTCTTGGTTCTCCTTCTACTTGAACCTTCTTGATTTCCATTTCTTTTGGCCTATGTTCTCCAAGTATTATGCATGTACACAAGCCTCGTCCACTTATATAGGTTTGAATAACATCACTTACTTCCGCAAATGGTTGTGTACACCCCTGAGATACTTGAGGAGTATGTATCAATTCTTTTTGGAGATATCTAGCATTATGGTCATCTTTTTGAACTTTGTGGTGTGCTCTTGTACATTATGTGTCTGCTTTTGCTTGAAGTAGTGCCACCAGATCCATTGGTCCTCTACAAACTCGAGAGGGTAAAATTGTGACTTTATGAGGGTTTTGAAATCCTCCCATGTAGCCACTGGAGGATCTCCCTCCAATCTCAAGGTCTCTGTGTGGCTTTCCCACCTGGTCAGGGCATGACTATCTAATTTTAGATAAGGAAACACAATATTATATTCTTCCTATATATGATGGATACTAAAATAAACTTTTAATTGTTGTAATCAATGATTTAGCTTCAGAGTGTCAATCTCACATTATCATGGCTTGATGTCAACCTTCGCTTCCATTTTGAATAAGGAACGTGAATGGTTCACGACACTTGAACTGAGTTGATTTTTTTCAGATTTTTTCTTCGGCTCCTTCTCTAGTTTTTCTCGCTCTCTTGATCTTCCCTCTAATCAAACCTATATGTTTTAACTCCCATATTCTCTGAATAGCCCAATATTTTTGGTTAAGACCTCCATGAGGAGGCTCATATAATGGTTTATATCTGCAAATTGTGCTTCCCACAGTGAAAACCTCTCCTCTTCAAGATTAGGAAGGTTATTCATAGATTCGTTGGTCATTAATGGGGTTTTGTGACTTTCATCTTGACCAGTTTGGATCCTATGCAACTCACAACAATATACCCAAAGAAACCTGCTTTGATACTAATATGATATGTAAATTTTCGTGGATATTCCACTAGACAATTCATCACAACATATCTACTAAAATATCTTAGAAAAATGGTAATCTACACCATGAATGTCTATTTCTCCTTATATTTTTGGATCAATTAATTGTTGTTTAGCGCATATGCATGCAAATTATAATTATGCAGAAAATATAGAACAGTGAAATAAAAACTCACGAACCACGATTGACACAATATATATCCTGGGAAACTCTTTTGGGAGAAAGCCCAACTGGAAGGTGAGGTTGCTCCACTTTATTTCTCTAAATATGGACTCTTCTAGATTCTTCTTCATCATGATCACGTGGATAACCCCCTTTCCATGAATAATGGGGGTTGACGTGGCATCCTCTTGAATTATGTAGTCAAAACAGGAAGGTAAACGTCTGAGTGGCATAACTTTTGTATACAGACTCTGATTGAGACAATTCCTACACCGTTGGAAAGGTATATGTGTGAAAAATAAATCAAAATGGTGCTACACTTAAGTGGCAATTTTTTAACCCCAAAAATGTCATTTGATACCTGAAACTACTCCTAGAAGATTTCAGACTCCAATTTGCCAAACTAGGTACCGCTGGTAAAAATGGTCCTGTGAGCTTATTCCTCCATTTTTTTCACTTTGTAGGCATAGAGAGGGATTAAAAACAATATAATGATCCAATATAGATCATCAATACCTATATATGTAACTATGGGATCCCCTAAACTCTTTATCTTATAGTTATACCTTAAATCACTTGAAACCCTAATCATTACATATTTGTCCTTGGGGGAATATTGCAGTAGATCCCTTAGGGGGTATTTATCCTAAGACCATTTGGGTTATGAAATCCCTATTATCTATTGGGGAAGAATTCCTTGTGAGGATCATATCCAAGCATAAAAATGAGTATTTATCGAGGTGATTGTGGTAACTCTCCTATTGTTGTTCTTAATCTTGGTTCCTTAGTAACGCTTTGCACAAGGGTGTTAAATTTTGTTGTAATAGGGTTAAAATAAATCAAGATATTTAGTGACTCTAATTTGATTATTAATCAAGTATGAAACAAATTTCAAGTTGATCTTCCAAGGTGGAAGTGATATAAGCATGTAGTCTAGGATACGTTAGACAATTTCTTTGAGGTTGTTATGCCTTAGGAAAAGAATAAGAAAGATGAAAACCTAACCTAATCACTTGTAAATATCAAATTGTTCAATTTGGATCACCTATCTTACTCCATTTGGGTCATGTATAATGTTTTCATCCTTGATAACATAACATAATGGAAGGTGTTGAAAGATGAGGAATATATCAAAAGATTCTTGAATCTGATTGACAAATATTCAAATTTGAACATAGATTTGGATGAAGAGGAAGAAGGGACAAATTTGGACACTGATTAGTTAGCAATTTAATCATGCCCTAAAATGATTATATGATAGATGGTTATTCAAAATAAAACAAATTTCATCCCAAGAAGGCAGGTCCTGCTAGAGAGACTTTTCAATTCAAATAGTGTACCTCTAAAACCCTCCATGAATCCAGAGCCTTCAGAAATGTATTATTGCAAAATTGGGACTGAAGATGATCCAAAATTCATCAAGAGATCAAAGACTCTATCTCCTAAATAAAAGGATTAGTACATTCAACTACTTAAAGAATTTTATTTTTTTTGCATGGAGGTATGAATATCCTAAGGCTTATTACCATACTATCTTCCAACATTAGATTCCCTTGAAAGATGACATCCGTATTCTAAGAAGAAATAGAGACATATAAACACCATGCTACCCCCTTTGATACAAGAGAGCTGAAAAAAAACCTATAATTCCAAAATGTTTTTTTGTGGGGTGAATTCTATTAACTACAAAAACATGGAAATACATTAAGGATTATAGTAATTCAATCCTATCCCTCACAATAGAGATTGGACCATATCAAAAAATATACTCTCATTAAAGAAGAGAGAGACATCTAAGAACTAAAATGCACTAGAGAAATCATACTAATACAAATATATTGACCTAACTAGCCTCAAACAAAAATAGCTACAAATTTGCAGTCACAAACCAGAACCATATCAAATTCGAGCTAAAGGGTTAGAATAAGATTCTACCATTGGAATAGGAGTTGTTTAGTCTGCTAGAGGTATTTGTGTTGCTAGGGGGATTCTAAGCTAATGTTCAATACCCTCCAACCTATGATCAAACTCCCTCATATTATTGTGCAAGTGATCCAAAGATTGAAGAATGTCCAACCGAGACTCATGTTGGTCTAGAAGAGTTCACCCCAAAAGTAATTTCATTTACCAATACAGATCCACTATCTACATGTATTGATTAAATTTAACCCTCGTATGTTTAGTGTCAAGGATCTAATCGACCCACTTAGTAAGGACGTTTGTATCTAAGAGGGAGGTTTTGTGAGAAGAGGCTTTCCCCTTAGCTTAGTCAATTTTTCATGTACATGGGCTAGAGTGTGCTCCCGATAACGTGTTGCAAAGTCTTTAATTCAATGATGCAAGTGAGTGTGTATTTTATGCCCCCCTCTTGATAATAACAAACCTTTGTCCTAGCTTAATCCCTCTATTGTGGCACGGTGACAATGACACTTAGAGACCCAAAGTTAAACCATGCTCTGCTCTAACCAAGAGAAACACTCCCCACATGGTGTCACCTTAGACTGATATGGCGAGACACTAAGAGGTGGATGCACTTGTGATCTATCTAGATAGATACCATTCCAACTAGGCTTAAGTGCATAGAGGTGGTTGAAGCATACAATCCCCAACTCACTTTTTGACACCAAACAATAGAATGGTGGGAATGTCACCAAAAAATCAAACCATTCACTATAAAATTGCCTAGGGAAAAGAGAGACACTAGTTGCACTTCTTGATTTGATGATAGAAAGCCAATAATGTAACATAAAACCTTGAAACACAAGGAATTCATATACCACCAAACCCAAAAATGTCGCTTGACACAAAACATGCTCCACGGGGTCCTATGAACATAGTTAATATAAAAGAAAAGAACCCAATATGTTGATGGAAAACCCTAGATGTCACCAAGAAAGGATGTGAGCCCTTTTATCCTCCATGACCCTCCCAAATAGCTAATCTTCAGGTGATGGGAATCACATATAAAGAACCTTCCCACCATAATGCCCCATCCAAGAAAAGAGAATGAAACCAGAACTACTATATGTAACAAAAAATTGAAAACCACAAGCAGAGAAGAGGAACCAAAATAGAAAGTATATATCACCTGGACAGAGAAATAGACTAGTCTGACTTGTGTGCCAAAAGAGAGGAGAAAAAAGTAGGAATAGTTTCCCCTTCCCCTTATTTTAACTTAATTTATTCCAATTGAGCCAAGTGAATTGAAAATTATCATAACCATAGCTCCATACTGAATTACCACTCACCAAAATCGTCTACCAAAGTTGAGGGCAAGAGTGGTCCACTCTCCGTAGGGCATGCAAATGGATGGTGAAATCCTCAACTTGACTCATTTTCCCATGTTCGCTCCCATCCCAACTGCTTACATTCCCATACCCTACTACACGGGGATATCTCACTCAAGACTGAATTCCTCCACCCTGTTCTTGGAGATTGGTAATTATAGGTGATATAACAATACCAGAATCTTCATCATGGCCACCCTCCCCCAACGCTTCATGCTATCGACAAAACCATTGCGTTTCCCCCTCATCTTCTCGCTTGCGAGTAATTTTAATGACATTCAATTTGTTGGCATTATGACACAGGTTGGTCCTATAACACAGGTGTTGTCCTTGATGGCAACTCACTCAAATGAAAAATCACAGTTCAGGCTCTCAGAATGAAGGAAAAATAGATATACGTAGGTTCCTCTTAACCAAGTCATGTATACACGCGGGATAGCCAATCAAAAGGCGCGTATACATATGCATGCACTTTCATGTAAGGCAAAGCACGTAAATGTCAGAAAACTTATTTTTGGTCCATGGCATTCAATCCTTGGTATTTGGACCTATGGTTTTGGACCATGGTATCTCGTCCAAAGTGTTTAACCCAGGTATTGGGTCCATGGTATTGATTCTCTATGGTTTTGGACCATGGTATTGAGTAAGGCCTAAGACTATAAAAGGGGAAGGAGATCATTAGGCAAAGGCATTCACTCAAGCATTGAATATCTTATGAAGAGCAAGATCTAGAATTGGGTTATGGTGCATAGCTGGATCTGAACCAAGGAGGAACCTGAGCGCTAGAAGAAGGATAAGTTCTATTGATGGATCAAGATCTTAAGGCTTGAATAGTAGTATCTTTGTGTGGTTTTGATCTGTTATATTTGACGGATGACTTGATCTATAAATCTAATAATCTAAGTATAACTGATGTCTAAATAAGTGAAAAGGGTAAATTATCTTTTATAGATCTGTACGCGCAGTTTCGGCACAGCAGAGGTGCGTATACACGCTGGTTCAGTAAGCCAAAACAGCATATACGTTGTTTGGCCTTAATACAAGAGTGTATGCACGCAGGTTCTACATATTGAAGTAGTGTACGTCTCATGAAATATGTTTTAGCCACTTTTGTTTATTGCTGCAGTGTTATGGGTTCAGGATTGGTTTCTGGTTACTGTTAATGTATTCTGGTTACAGCATTCAGAGAAGTAATTGTTTGATTCAGTTTTGATTGAAGCAAAGGAGATTGGTTGATGCAGATGTATTTGATGTTTGATTATTATTATTGATGGATCCAGTCTAAAAATTTATGAAACGTGGTCCCTGGAAGAAAAGAGAAGGTTGTAGCCTTTTGTAGGTCAGCACCTACGTACTAGTACATCAGCTAGTACAAGAGCTAAGGGGGTTGTAGCTCCCTTCCAAGAGAAGCTGGAGAACGAGAGAAGGTTGTAGCCTTCTGTAGGTAGAAGCCTGCGTACTAGTATAAGACTGCACCAGTACAAAAATATTGTAAAAAGAAGTTTCTTATTAAAAGAAGATAGAGACGAATTGTAGCAGGTGGTTTTCACCCACATTGGGTTTCCACCTTATATCTTGTGTCCATATGTGTGATGATCTGTTCTGTTTTACTGCACCTATTTACTGTTCTTATGGTTAATGAAGTTCTGATGCACTAATTAAAGATCATCATTTAATGAATCACAAGTTTACTGATATACGCTGGTTTCTTTAGACACAGTGGCGTATATACGCAGTTTCCTATAACTGAAGTAGCGTATACAAATCTGATTGTGAAATGAAAAATAATTAATTTGATAATACTGATTCAACCCCCCTCTCAGTATTATTTCCAACAATTGGTATCAAAGCAGGTCCTTCAAAAGAAGCTTGATTGCTTGAAGGAAGATCTATCATCATGAGCAACTACGAAAAAGAGGCATCCATCAGGCCACCAATCTTTGATGGGAGCAACTTCGTCTATTGGAAGGTAAGAATCACAGCCTATCTTCAATCTCTTGGTACAAAAGTTTGGGATATCGTGGAAGCAGGATACACATTTCCATCAGCAACTCCTACAGATACGGCTGGTAAGAAGTAGTATGAAACAAATGCAAAGGCTGTCAATACTCTATTAGGGAGTTTATCTCAATCAGAATTCATCAAGGTTATGCAGCTCAAAACCGCAAAAGAAATATGGGACAAGATCGTTCTGAGCTATGAAGGAGACAATCAGGTAAAACGTGCAAAACTACAAACTCTTAGAATTCAATATGAAAATCTCAAAATGCACAATGATGAAAGTGTGGCTAATTATTTCTTACGTATAGATGAGATTGTTAATCGTATGAAAAACTTGGGTGAAGAAATAAAAGAAGTTACTTTGGTTGAAAAGGTGCTAAGATCCTTGTCTTCTAAGTTTGAATCAAAAGTTTCTGCCATAGAAGAAAAGCAAGATCTACAGAGCATTACCATGTCACAGCTGCATGGAATCCTAACTACTTTTGAAATGAGGAAAGGGGGACCATCAGACAGGAGAGAAGCCACATTCAAAGCTTCAGGAAATTACAATGAGTCAGGACATATGTCAGAAGGAGAGGGAGAATCAAACTTTGTCAAGAACCTTCAACGAGGTTCTGGAAGATTCAAAGGTAAGCTACCTTTCAAATGCTTTGCTTGTGGAAGAGTCAGTCACTATGCAGCCAAGTGTCCTCATAAATATAAGCTTGACAAAGGTAAGGAACCAGTTAGATGGAACAGAAAACATAATGTAAGTAAGAAGAGCTATTATACTCATGAAGACAGTGATGGATTTTCAATTAGTGATGAAGATGAGAAATGTAATGATTATAGAATTTTGATGGCTTTTGAAGATGATGATTTCTTGGATGCTATAGATGAATATGATCTCTATGAATAAATTTCTAAACTTAAAATCTGTTTAGAAGAAAAGAGTATGATCATAGATACTCTGACATTCCAACTTGCTGAAAGGGAAAAACACAATGAAAAGTTAGAATGTGAAATTGTGGGACTTAGAAAAGATATTGAGAAAACAAAAGCTCTTAATCTTAGATTTTCTAAAGGATCTGAAACTTTAGATGAAACTATCAAAGAGTTGCATTCTCCTCTAATAAAAACAGGTCTTGGATATTCTGAAGAAGCATCTCAAGCACAGAAGCCATCCACCTCCAAAAGTTATCTTGATGTAGCAAGGAGAAGTGAACAGTAGAAAATCAACGGCAAAGGCATAAAGCAGATCACCAGGTAAATCAGGGGCAATCTACTTCAAGGATGAACAGAAGCTACAACCAACCACAGGTAAATCATTCTCAATTTGCCTCAAGAATGAATGTCTATGGAAACTACAATCACCTGGACGGTAGGTTTGATAATCGCAGGAATTTCTTCAATGGCCAATGTTTCTCTTGTCATAACTTTGGACACAAAGCAACTCAATGTGTTGCCTACAAGACCATCATGACCAGAGAAGCACGAAATCAAAGGAGTGTGACTGGAATCATGAAAAGAACCTACAATAACTTTTCTACTCTTGAAAATGAAATAGAATGTTCTATTTGTAACAACTTTGGTCATGAAGATTCTGAATGCAGGAGTAGGTTTCGGCAAACAACTCAAAAGGAGCAAGCTTCATTGAGTCCCAAAACATGGAGAAAGAAAGAACCGCAACCAGAAAGATGTGGTATAGCCTTATATGCGGAAGGACAGGAAAATCAGTGGTACATCGACAGTGGATGCTCGAAACATATGACAGGTGATAAAGAAAAACTTCAGTCATATAGTGCCTTAGAAAAGGAAAGGAAGGTCTCATTTGGAAATGACACCCCTGCACTCATAAAAGGTAAAGGTTTTGTTCTTTTGAAAGAAAAGGTCAAAGCTAGAAATGTTATGTATGTTGATGGCTTAAAGCATAATCTATTGAGTGTCAGTCAAATGTGTGATCAAGGAAATGAGGTAATATTTTGATCAAATGGATGTATTGTTCGTGAGCTTGATACAGGGGAAACAATGATCAAAGGCATAAGAACTCCAAATAATTTATACATACTCAAGGGAGGACAACAACAATGCTTTATAAGCAAGAATGATGAACACTGGCTATGGCATAGAAGATTGGGGCATCTAAGCTTCTCTCAGATAAGGAAAGCATGCAAATATCAGGCAGTTCGTGATCTCCCTGACATCAGAGTTCCAGATAATACAATATGCAAATCATGTCAATTTGGTAAGAAAACCAGAACTAATTTCCCTGAGAAGGAAGGATCAGCTAGTAAGCCACTTGAACATGTCCATATTGATGTATGTGGTCCATCCAGGAAAAGGTCACCTCGAGGAGAAGAATACTTCATATTGTTCATTGACGACTTTTCCAGGATGTGTTGGATAGGACTTCTGAAGCATAAAGACAAAGCTTTCAAAAATTTCAAAGCATTCAAAGCCTTGTTTGAAAATGAATCAGATTGCAGAATCAAATGCCTCAGGTCTGATCAAGGAGGGGAATTTACCTCAGATGAATTTTTCGATTTTTGTGAAGAACATGGAATAAGAAGGGAATTTTCTACTACAAGGACTCCTCAGTAAAATGGAGTAGTAGAAAGGATGAACAGAATGGTTCAACAAATGGCTTGTGCTATGCTTGACGAGTCTAGAACTCCTGCAACCTTCTGGGGTGAAGCTGCATTTGCTGCCGTTACTATTCTCAACAAGACAAACGTCTGGGTGAACAGCACTCAAACTCCTCATGAACTTTGGTATGGTAAGACTCCTACAGTAAAATACTTCAAAATTTTTGGAATCAAATGTTACATCAAAAGGACTAATGAAAACCTTGGCAAGTTTGAACCTAGAGCAGATGAAGGCATTCTCCTTGGTTACTCTCCCCAAAGAAAAGGATATAAGTGTTACAATAAAAGACTTGGAAAAATTGTTGAAAGTATTGATGTAGTGGTTGATGAAGAAGGAAACAATCCAAGGCAGGTAAAATCTGAATATTTCGAAGATGATGAGGACTATCCTTCAACATCAAATCAGACTTATGATGAAGAAGAAACCTATGAGCCACCAGAAGAACAGATAAGGGTAGAAGAAAAGACTTCATCCAGGTATGTCCAAAAGAATCATCCAAAGACTCAAATTTTGGGGCAGAAAGAGGCAGGTGTACAAACAAGAAGAACTATTTCAGAAGCTTCAAGCTATCTAGCATTGCTCTCCTCCACTGAACCATTTATTGTAAGTGAAGCATGCCAAGATGAATGTTGGGTCAAGGCCATGAATGAAGAACTTGAGCAGATTGAAAAGAATAACACTTGGGAGTTGGTTCCTAGACCAAATGATAAAAATGTCATAGGGACAAAATGGATATTCAAAAACAAGCTGAATGAGAATGGAGATTTTATTAGAAATAAGGCCAAACTTGTTTGTAAAGGGTATGCTCAACAAGAAGGCATAGATTTTGAAGAAAATTTTCACCAGTTTCTAGACTTGATGCCATAAGAATGTTCCTTGCTCTTTCTAGCTGTCAAGAGTTCAAAGTATATCAAATGGATGTGAAATCTACTTTTCTAAATGGAGACTTAGAAGAAGAAGTGTACATTGAGCAACCAGATGGATTCATCCTTGGAAATGATCCAAAACTTGTATGCATACTCAAAAAGGCTCTTTATGGCCTTAAACAGGCTCCAAGGGCTTGGTATTTTCGGTTGGACAAATATCTCCATCAACAAGGTTTTTCAAAAGGATCAACAGATAGCAATCTATATATAAAAGTGATAATGATAAATTGCTAATACTTGTTGTGGATGTTGATGATATCATCTTTGGTAGCAATGAAGAAACCATGAGTCAAAACTTTTCTTTGGTGATGCAGAAAGAATTTGAAATGTCCTTACTTGGTGAGCTCACATATTTTCTTGGTTTACAAGTCCAACAAAACAAAGACGATAGTTTTCTATCACAAACCAAGTATCTCAAGCAATATTGAAGAAATATGGGATGGAGGACTCGAAACCAATATGTACCCCTATGGTAACAGGATGCAGCCTCAGTGCAAATGATGAATGAGAAGCAGTACATCAACCAACCTATAGATCCATGATACCGTCTGCTCTATTTGATAGGTACCCGACCAGACATCATGCATGTAGTGGGAATAGTTGGAAGATTCCAGGAAAATCCAAAGGAAGCACACCTTCAGGCAATTAAGAGGATTTTTAAATATCTTCAAGGAACGCAAAATTATGGCTTATGGTATCCTAGAGATACAGATCTCACACTTCATGCATATACAGATGCAGATTGGGTAGGAAGCATGGATGACAGAAAAAGCACTAATGGTGGTGCATTCTTTATGGGTTCTAGATTAGTATCTTAGTTCAGCAAGAAACAAAGCTCAATTGCATTATCTACAGCTGAAGCAAAATATGTGGCTGTTGCATCTTGCTGCACACAACTCCTTTGGATGATGCAAACATTGCAAGACATTCAAATCACTTGTACTCCACCTATATCCATTTTTTGTGATAATACAAGTGCAATCAGTATTTCAAAGAATCCAGTCATGCATTTGAAGACCAAGCACATACCTATCAAATATCATTTTCTTCGGGAACAAGTGCTTGAACAAAAGGTCAAATTGGAGTATGTTCCCTCCAAGGAACAAGTTGTTGATATATTCACCAAACCACTGCCCAGGGAGACATTTGAATACCTCAAACAGAAGCTGGGAGTAGTTGATGCATCATCTTGCTGTTGAAATTATTTGTTTCAGAGAACAGTGGTTGTACGCGAGTTTCATGAAGTGTATCCACGTACATACGCAGGTGTCTATGGACACAGTCGCGTATATTATGGTTTGAAGACAAACAGTGGGGCCAGACTCAGGATGAAAAGAGTCTGATATGGGTCTGGCAGAGACCATCTGGCACAGGTTCATGGGAGCATATAATTCTAATAATGCATTGTTGGCATTATCTTAGAAGATCTTGGTTCAATTTCACAGCTATTTTTGTTTCAAGTGAAACAAGTACAGAGGGAGATTATGGGTGCCGGTCTGAATGATGATTGACAAATGTTGCTTGTTGATGACTATCATAGTCTTTTCTTAGATATTTAGTCTCTATGTCATGTATTTCTTTTATTATCAAGGTCATGTAACGGCCTATGTTGGTTTCCCCACTATGCCTGGGATGGATGATGTAATGTTCTTGTTTTATCATGTGTAAAATTTTGGTGTATCCCCACTTGGTTGGGTGGATGAGTCAATATTGGTATATCACCACTTGGTTGGGAGATGGATGTATGTATGAGCCTTTGGTGATAGGAAGGTCATTTATGATGTTTAAAGTCATGTTTCTTCTTGAAGAACATCTTCTTGCAAGCATTGCCTACAGTTAGGGGGAGCATAGACAGCACAGCAGAGCAGAGATTTCAGCATGTACTCAGGGGTAGCATAACCCTTTGCACTTGATGACAAAGGGGGAGAATGACTTTGAGTGACTTAGGGTTGCCATCAAGTCCAAAGGGGGAGATTGTTGGCATTATGACACAGGTTGGTGCTATAACACAGGTGTTGTCCTTGATGGCAACTCACTCAAATGACAGATCATAGTTTAAGCTCTCAAAATGAAGGAAAAAGAGATATACACAAGTTCCTCTTAACCAAGTCACGTATACACGCGGGATAGCCGATCAAAATGCGCGTATACGTATGCACGCACTTTCATGTAAGGAAAATCACGTACATGTGGGAAAACTTATTTTTGCTCCATGGTATTCAGTCCTTGGTATTTGGACCTATGGTTTTAGACCATGGTATCTCGTCCGAAGTTTTGAACTTAGGTATTGGGTCCATGGTATTGATTCTCTATGGTTTTGGACCATGGTATTGAGTAAGGCCTAAGACTATAAAAGGGGAAGGAGATCATTAGGCAAAGGCATTCACTCAAGCACAGAATATCTTATGAAGAGCAAGATCTAGAATTGGGTTATGGTGCATAGCTGGATTTGAACCAAGGAGGAACCTGAGCACTAGAAGAAGGATAAGTTCTATTGATGGATCAAGATCTTAAGGCTTGAATAGTAGTATCTTTGTGTGATTTTGATCTATTATATTTGACGCATGACTTGATCTATAAATCTGATAATCTGGGTATAACTAATGTCTGAATAAGTGAAAAGGGTAAATTATCTTTTATAGATCTGTATGCAGGTTCGGCACAGCATAGGTGCGTATACACGCTAGTTCAGTAAGCCAAAACAGCTTATACGCTGGTTGGCCTTAATACAGGAGCGTATGCACGCAGGTTCTACATATTGAAGTAGCATACATCTCATGAAATATGTTTTAGCCACTTTTGTTTATTGCTGCAGAGTTCTGGGTTCAGGATTGGTTTCTGGTTACTGTTAATGTATTTTGGTTACAGCATTCAGAGAAGTAATTGTTTGATTGAGTTTTGATTGAAGCAAAGGAGATTGATTGATGAAGATGTATTTGATGTTTGATTATTGTTATTGATGGATCCAGTCTGAAAATTTATGAAACGTGGTCCCGGAAGAAAAGAGAAGGTTGTAGCCTTCTGTAGGTCAGCACCTACGTACTAGTACATCAGCTAGTACAAGAGGTAAGGGGGTTGTAGCTCCCTTCCAGGAGAAGCTAGAGAATGAGAGAAGGTTGTAGCCTTCTGCAGGTAGAAGCCTGCGTACTAGTATAAGATTGCACCAGTACAGAAATATTGTAAAAAGAAGTTTCTTATTAAAAGAAGATAGAGACGAATTGCAGCAGGTGGTTTTCACCCACATTGGGTTTCCACCTTATATCTTGTGTCCATATGTGTGATGATCTGTTCTGTTTTACTGCACCTGTTTACTGTTCTTATGGTTAATGAAGTTCTGATGCACTGATTAAAGATCATCATTTAATGAATCATAAGTTTACTGATATACGTTGGTTTCTTTAGACACAGTAGCGTATATACGTAGTTTCCTATAACTGAAGTAGCATATACAAATCTAATTGTGAAACGAAAAATAATTAATTTGATAATACTGATTCACACCCCCTCTCAGTATTATTTCCAACAGAATTTAGAGATTACACTTGTCGAGGTCATGTTGCCACATCCCTCGACTCATTAACTAGGTGGGGAATTTGCAACCCCCCCACCCCTTGTCTCAAATGTCACCTCATCTAGATTTGGGCATTATTTTTGTACCATCTACCAACAATCCACCTTCAAAGGAGAGTCAAGAAAGCAGTTCCAGGATGATGCCATAGAATGAGAGGATTCAAGGCATCCATAGTTCGCTAACATATCCACAGTTATGTTCCATGTTCTTTTGATGTGCAGTCGAATAAGAACTAGAATATCAAGGATAAGGTTAGCCACATGTTCTAGCAAGAATTCTAGCCTCCAACTCGAGGATATTGTTGAATTGTGTAGCTTGGGAGGTACTCCACAAGCCTAGTGAGATGGTTTGTGTGAGTTCAGTCACAAAAGGATTTGTGGGAAAAGAACCCAAGAGATGGGATTTTAGACCCATGATGAGGTCTAAAATATAAAGGAAAAATTAAAAAGAAATTAAAAGGGAAATTGAATTCCTAACTCTAAGAGGATCAAAACCCCTAAGTTCTAGAGGGTTCCTAAGAGGCTTAAGGAAAGGTTATTTAAAGATGATTAAACATAGGCTAGAGATCATCAAGTGAAGTATTCATTTGATCAACGAGGCTCGTGATGTATTCCTAAAGGATGCCCTAGTTTGAGGGTCGTGTAGGGCTACAAGAGGGGAGGTTGAGTTATATATCCAAGTGTGTGTGTGTGTCTCAAGAAGAATGTGTTATCTCAAGTAGTCATAGTATCAAGGAGGAAAGTTGTGGAAGGTTGAAGGTTTGTCTCAATTCTATGAGAGGGTTGAGTTAGCCCAGATTGAAGGTAGGGATCTCTATGGGTTGTGTCCCTTGAAGGAAGACCAGTTGAACTTAATGAGGTCACGGATCTATGTATAAGCATGCCCTAGTTAGGGAATTGTTCAGTTATGCATAACCTTAGTATAATGTCCCAAAAGTTATGAGTTTAAACTTTCTAGATGTTTTTACATGGAGGAATATATGGCATGTCTCTAAAGGAGGATTTGAAGCCTTGGTTTGTTGTCCATATAAGAGTCAGATCTCTGCAGTTGCGAGAGGAGGGTTGAGACCCTAATGCGTAGGTTAAGATGCCACACAAGGGTATATGTGAGTATAGATTAGAGGCTAGTTTTTCCTCAAGGTACAACACAAGTGTGGAGAGGTCTCTTAGACCGAAATATGGAATATGCAAACCTCTAGTGCGACCATAGAGCTAAACTCAATATTTTTTATCACAGTAGAAAAGTAATTGTGCAGAGAAGAGGGTTATGACAAGAGAACAAGAAGAAGGTTTCCATGTGGAAGAGAGTGTCGAAGTGGATGAGTAAGGAAGGTTTGTCTTAAATAATTTAGGATAGTGTATCTTGAAGCCTATTTATGGTTCTCTCCATACATTTACATTTCCATAGATCAGCCCTTAAGTATGTCCCAACAGTGCATCCAAGAGTACAAAAGTAGGGTATGTTGTGGGTTGTCATCAAATGTTGAGAAGAGGGAAAATTCAAGGAAGCACTAAAGTTTTTTGGAGGTCTATTTCATGGTGGAACGATAGTAAGTTTGAAGCCTTATATGAGGGAATTTTTGTGATTCCATATTGGACAATTATATGGAAGCCCTAGTTCATTGGTCTAGTGTATCAAATCATAGAAAAGAGGGTAGATATAAAGAGCCCTGGATCTGGGAAATTTGAGGGACAATTTACAGATAATAGGGTAGTGTATTCAGAGCCTAGATCAGTTAAGGAGATGACTTAAATTTGGAAGATATGAAAGTGTGAGCAGTGCAGGAACGACAATGCAGGACTGGAGGTCTAGTATAGATAGATCTGAGTTAGCATCTTCATCATCAATTTGGAGGGTTGACAGTAGGTTTCAAGGAGCCCTAAGTGCAAGACTTGAGAAGGACTTCAATTATTCTAGGAGAGGTAGATTGGTTGGCCTAGTGGTTGATCCCTTGAAGTGAATAAGTGGCAGCTAAAGAGGGCTAGTAAACAATCCCTAGTTCACTGTGCAAGAGAAGGACATCCTCAATGAGAGTGGGTAGCCTTTATGCCCTTGACTTGTCTTCATTGTAGCAATTGGGGAAGGTAGAAGGTGGAAACCAAAGAGTTGTTCACAAATGGAGTTGTGAATAGCTAATCGAAGACCCAAGTGTTGCAGACCTTGAAGGACAAAGGAGGCAACTAGAGGGAAATTGACATGGGCGAGTTCAATGACCTAAAGGAGCAGAGTTCATTGATAGAATTAGATTGAGGAGTTGTAGGATGTGTTCAAGACATGTGGACTGAAAGGGTTATGGAGCATTACATCACCAAGTAGGTCAACAGTTGTCTTGTTAAGGGTAGATCGGTTGTCAAAGGATGGAAACCATGGCCTAGTTGTATTCCTTGTATCAGTGTGATTCTAATGGACCATGATACCTGGTACAAGAGCCCAAGACTGTTGCTTTACAGATTGTTAATATAACAAAGAAAGGTTTTAAAATGTTAAAAAATGTCATGTGCGCTATTCGATTAATTGATGTGTGTTTTTCCGTTGTGAGAGGGTTAGGTTAGCTCAGATTGAAGGCATATGATCTATATAGCTTACATCCCTCGAAGGAAGACCAATTGAGCTCAAGGAGGTCACTAGTCTGTATACTGGAATTCCCTCATTAGGGCACTATTCAATTATGCATAACCTCATTATATTGTCCTTAAATTTTTATGTTTAAATTTGCTAGATATTTGTGCATGGAGGAAGGTATGGCATGTCTCTAAAGGAGGATTTGAAGCCTCAATTTGTTGTCCATCTAAGAGCTAGATCTCTACAGTTGTGAAAGGAGGGACAAGACCTTAATCTGTAGGTTAAGATCCCACACAAGGGCTTGTGTGAGTGTGGATTAGAGGCCAATTTTTCCACAAGGTACAACACAAGAGTGGAGAGGTCTCTTAGACCAAAATATGAAATATGTAGACCAAAAGTGTGACTGCAGAGCTAACCTCAAGATTGTTGATCAGAGTAGCAAAGTAATTAGGAAAAAAAGAGGTCTATGACAAGAGATTAAGAAGAAGGTTTCCATGTGGAAGAGAGTGTCAAAGTGGACGAGTAAGTAAGGTTTGTTCTAAAGAATTTAGGACAACAGATCTTGAATCCCTAGTTAGGGTTCTCTCCATCCATGTACAATCACATAGATCAATGCTTAAGTTTGTTCCAACAGTGCATCCAAGGGTATAGAAGTAGGGTATGTTTTGGGTTATCATGATATGTTGAGAAGAGAGCAGATTCAAAAAGCACTGAAGGTTTTTGGAGGTTTGTTTCATGGTGGAAAAACAGTAAGATTGAAGACCTAAATATGGCAGTTTTGTGAGTCCAAATTTTACAAGTATATGGCAACCCCTAGTTCACTGGTTTAGTGTATCAAATCAGATAAAATAGGGAAGATCTAAAGATCCCTAGATTTGGTAAATTTGAGGGACAAATTGCAGATAAGAGGGAAGTGTATTTAGAGCCCTAGATCAGTCAAGGAGATGACTAAAAGTGGGCAGGTCTGAAAGTGTGAGAAGTGCAAGAATAGTAGTGCAGGACTAGAGGTCCAGTTTGGACAAATCTGAGTTGGCATCTTGAGGAGAATGCTGGAGGCTGAAAATAGGTGTCAAGGATCCCTAAGTGCGAGACTTGATAAGGACTTCAAGTTTGCTAGGAGAGGAAAATTGGTTGGACCAGTGGTTGATCCATTGAAGTGAAGAAGTGGCTGCCAAATAGGGTTAGTAAACAAGCCCCAGTTTATTGTGAAAGAGAAGGACATCTTCAATGATAGTGGGCAGCCTCTACACCCTTGACTTGTCTTCATTGTAGTAGTAAAGGAAGGTGGAAGTAGGAATCCAAAGAGTTGTTCACAAACAAAATTTTTCACAAACAGAGTTGTGAATATCTAATCGAAGAACCTAAGTGTTGCAGACCTTGAAGGGCAAAGGAGGAAGCTATAGGGAAAATTGACCTAACCAAGTTCATTGAATTAAAAGAGCATATTTCATTGATAGAGGCAGATTGAGGAGTTGTAGGATGTGTTTAGGACACATAAAAGGTTTCGGAGTGTGTTTAGGACACATAAAAGGTTGTGGAGTGCTACATCAACAAGTAGGTCAAGACTTGTCTTGTTCAAGGTAGAGTGGTTGTAAAAGGATTGACACCAAGCCCTAGTTGTATTCCTTGTATCAACGTGATTGTAATGGGCCATGATCTCTTGTACGAGAGCCCCAGACTATTGTATTATATATTGTTAATATAAAAAAGAATGGTTTGAAAAAGTTAAAAAAATTCATGTGCTAGTTGATTCATTGATGTATGTTTTTTCGTTGTGTAAAGTTGTCTTGTTGAGGAATTTGAGTTGGTTGTGTCAGAGGTTGTAAGACCCAAACCCACCCCAAACCTAGATTCTCATATTCCATGGAAAAATCAACAAGTATCTTATGGATATGGGTACCATCTTAAACCATATGGATCATGTTTTTGATCATTTATGAATCCCCTTCCATAAAGAGATCATTGTATATGTTGTCTCTTTTTCTAGCACCTGTAGCACAAGTGCTTCAGGAGATATAGAAAGCTTCCTAGAGACAGCCTTTGGGTTGATTAAAGACCAATGCCTAGGAAATCTTAAAGAGAGGAGTGCATGGAATAATATCAGTGAGGAGTTTCTGCAACACTCCAATTGTCACGTGGTTTGAAACAAATAACTAAAGGGGACTTGGTTCAATAGTCTTTCATCAAGGTGAACTCAAGCAGATACATGGATCCAAATACAAGGGGTGAATTAGGTTGATTTCAAGGAGGAATGTCTTGTTCTTATGGCCGGCACACAACAACGAGCAACTTAATATTGAAGTTGTAGTAAAGGTGAAAAGTATGAGAGAAAGGAGGGAAATAAATTCATAGGGTTGTAAACAAGACAGAATCCTAAGCAGCAATGTTTTGGAAGAAGTATGGAAGACTGAAGAGGTGGAATGGAAGAAACAGTGGAGCACTAATTAAGGTCCCAAGATCTATACATGATGAATAAATTTGTTACTAATTAGCATATGTAAATATGTGCTCATACAAGTATTGTATGCTATCGAATAACACAAGTAAATCTGTAATTACCACAAGTACTGTAGGCTATTGGATAACAAAAGTAAATATGTAATTAACACAAGTATTGTTACTACTTAGCAGTATACATATAACCATGAGAGAATGAGACCGACAAATTCATTACACAATTTCAGCAGAAGAGAAACATACATGAAATGAGATTTACAAAGGGGAAAACATATTGCTTATAGTCATGATTGGAATCACCAAAGAGTTTCATTAATCCTTAGAATGAGTCCAATATACCAGACCATTACATTTATCCATACATTGCTCGAGTCCCTCATGAACAGGAAATTAGAACAAAAGTGGAATCATAGAATTTGGACCACTACGGGTGCAGAATTACGGAACCTCTTCTAAATGTTTCTTCCCCCTACTTATATAGAGAAGGGGGGCTTTGAATCAACATTTACAAAATATCTCAGCCAAGGCCTATTTGTCTAATTGACTAGCTATCTCATCCTGCGATAACTTCCTATCCAAAATAATTCTAAAGGATTTGATTCCTTTCTTGAAAATACGTAGAAATTACATAAATAAACATAAATAAGAAAAACTAAAAGATGACTAAGGAAAATATCCTTATGTTGTTCCTATGAAGGCCCTTGATTAGGCCACGTCTCTGCCACAATGTGTCCCTCTAGCTGCTCGATGGGTTCCTGTCGCTTTCGCCTCAACTGCGTGACTTCACCACTCTCTGGAGCTGGTAGTGATCAACTGTGGTTGCTTGTTACAGAGTAGAAGTGGAGATCGACCCGGTAGTCCTTCATTGTGTATCTGAGTGGAGCACCATGTTGAGCCATTAAGTCTTCCTGAGTCCCATACCTTCATTTACTCTCCAAAGATGTGCAGCGAAGCAATTGAATTCATTTTTGCAGCCCATGTAGTCCTTGGTTTCTTGTTGCAGGGGCTTCTACAAGATTAGTCCATATCGATTTGCAACTGCTCCGTGCCTTTATTCAATACCTCATCCTCCAACCCATTACGCCTTCAAATCTCTATACCAAAGTATCAGAACATCACTACATCGAGACTTTTAGTCTTAAAAACATTATAAAATAGTGAGCTCTGATGTCCCTTGGCCCCCTTTGGTTTAGCGCCTTATTGCAGTTCTCGTTATATGACCAGGGGCTTAACGTTAAGGCGTTAAGGCCTTTAGACTCCTCCCAAGGCTATTGTTCCTTTGTAAACTATCCTTCGCCCCTGGTTCGTGAAGTCCTTCTTGACCGTGCGTTAGCCCACCTATCGGCGCTCCTCAGTCAACATTTCTAACTTGGGGATTTAACTTGGAGTGATGCGATATCAGGTTTCTCCAATCGTCGATCACCTTTCGTGCTTAGCCCTTGGTTCTTCACTCTTTATGTGACCGTGTGCCAGCCCTTATCGGAGCCCCTTTATTGGTGGATCGCAATCGAAGGTTTTACTTTGTGTAACAATATGCATCAACCTGAAAATGCCGATTTGCAATCTCCGATTAGTGATGTCATCACTCTGCCATGTGTCACCTTGTGAGTAGTGACATGTGTCACCCTAATTTGGCCCCTTATGACCCCTCAAATCATTGAATCTTCCTGCGACATGTCCACCATATCGCCACGTCATGTTGACGTCAACTACCCCATATCCCATATCGGAACCAACCATGTGCTGCCAACTATCACTTATCGGATCCAATGATGTTTCACCACGTGACCCCCCTCGAGGAGAGAGAAACAGTTAGCCCTCTTTTGGTTTTGCAACTGATTTCCTTTGTTAAATTATTTTCGGCCCTCTAGGCGCTTTAACACTATCTATGTTCTTTTCCTGCAATTTCTTCATGGTGATCACTTCCAAAATCGTCAATTGTCGACTTGCGATATGTTTGGTGTTGTTTCAATCATCGTCGCCAATGTGCTTTCCCCAACTCCTTGGATCGTCGAAATGCGCTTAGTGCCACTGATGAGAAATCATCGATGCGCGATAGCCGATATCGGAGCTATGCTACATGAAGCATCGAATTCCATGTTGACTGATGTTGATATGCGATTTGCGATGAGCCAAGACCTCCGATTTGCGACGTCCAATAGGTTGGGACCTTACCCTTGGTCGTTTTCTCTATGTTTTCTAGCTTTTAAAGGGAAACTTCAATCTACTCTAAATTTTGATTCCATAGTCCATTTCAGGAGTTCCATATACCCTTCGAAATATACTTCCGAGAACTATTCAATGGAGAGGGTCTGATTTAGCTTTGAATGCTTCTGTGGCTTGGGATATGGATGCAAAATTTTCTACTCTTTTGCACCCTTTTGACAGCTGAAAACAAATTTTGCAGTGATTGAAAACATTGGCTCCAACTGGGGATAGTGCCTTGTTGGCAAGGTGCTGAGAACCTATAGACCAGTAGCCTTCACCATTGGGCATGGTGTCAAAAATTATAATTCACTTATACAACCAGAAAATCTCCATGGAACTTTGTTTGCAGGGAGTCTTTTCTTCATCAAACTGAAATGCAGAAATATAAACTAACAACTAGAAACTAAATTCTCACCTAGTAAGCTTATTTATATACAACTTCTACTTATGTATAGGGAATCAATTCACCTAAATGAGTTTAACCCTCCAATGGATCCAGGCCAACATTTGGGTGTTGGGCCCAATGCCTCCCTGTTGCTGAAATTTAAAAACTAAACTAAGCATGCACCATGAAAAATATTCAAACAAAAAACTTGATGCATACTCTAGAAACAACCTTTGTTGCTGACCTAAGTATGTGGTTGTGTAATCAACTATAGGGTCATAGAACCGAAAATCATAATTCAAAGCTACCTTATTTTCATGAAAAGTCTTCTACCAATAACTTCTTGGTCAGGGTAACCACAAATATTTTTCAGCTCCTCAGCTTTAGATTTTTCAATAAAAGCTTGTTGTTGGTCATTTGCTACCCA
The DNA here is from genome assembly GCA_031772625.1 of Pinus tabuliformis. Lineage (NCBI taxonomy): Eukaryota > Viridiplantae > Streptophyta > Pinopsida > Pinales > Pinaceae > Pinus > Pinus tabuliformis. The sequence goes on from CM062805.1 coordinate 1,357,080,679, forward strand.
TTTATCAATAGGCCAACCCTCTTGGAAATTTGCAATAGAGTCTTCAGTTTCCAAACTGTAAGAGTCATAGAATGGAGGGCCTACTAAGAATTCCAAGCAGGAACCTTTCTGCAATAGGTAATCACAAACACTGCTTGGTCCTTCAACTTCGGGCTCTCCTTGAAAAATTTGTTGCTAGAAGCTTGCTCCCCACTTGTTGGTAAACAACTCCCTTTGATAATCTGTAACCACCTCATCATCCTCTGAATCATATGAATCATAAATTGGAGGAGGTTCTTGAAAGTCAGGATGATCAAATAGAGATATAGACAGTGGAGTCGCCAGGATGTTTACCATAAAATTGAAACAATGGAGTCGCCAAGGTGAGAGATATTCAACCCACACTTCCCTTTCTCACCTAATAGAGGGAATGTAAATATTTTTCATACCCAGGGAAAAATATTCTAATTTGTTCCCCAGCAACGACGCCCGAAAGATGTTGTCGCTTTTTTTAGCACCTGTAGCACAAGTGCTTTAGGAGATATAGAAAGCTTCCTAGAGACATCCTGTGGGTTGATTGAAGACTAGTGCCTAGGACATATTATAGAGAGGAGTACATGGAATAATATCAGTGAGGGGTTTCTGCAGCATCCAATAGTCATGTGGTTTGAAAAGAATAATTAAAGGGGGCTTGGTTCAATAGTCTTTCATCAAGGTGAACTCAAGCAGATACATGGATCCAAATACAGGGGGTGAATCGGGTTGATCTCAAGGAGGAATATCTTGTTCTGATGGTCGACACACAACAATGAGAAGCTTAATATTGAATTTTTATTAAAGGTGAAGAGGAGGAGAGAAAGGAGGGAAATAGATGCATAGGGTTGTAAAAAAGACAGAACCCTAAGCAACAATGTTCCGTCAGGAGTATGGAAGACTGAAGAGGTGGAATGGCAGAAATAGTGGAGCGCTAATTAAGGTCCCAAGATCTATACATGATGAATATATTTGTTACTAATTAGCATATGTATATCTGTGCTCATACAGGTACTGTAGGTTGTTGCCAATGTGCTTGCCCTAACTCATTGGATCGTTGATATGCACTTAGTGCCACTGATGAGCAATCACTGATAAGCGATATCCGATATCAGAGATCTGCTACATGAAGCGTTGAATCCGATGATGCCTGGTGTTGTGATATGCAATGTGCGATGAGCTGGGACCTCTGACTTGCAACCTGCAATATGTCGGGACCTTACCCTTGGTCATTTTCTCTTTGTTTTCTGGCTTTTAAAGGGCAACTTCAATCTGCTCTAACTTTTGATTCTGGAGTCCATTTCGGGAGTTCCATTTACCCTTGGAAAGCTAATTCTGAGCATTATTCAATGGAGAGGGTCTGATTTAGCTTTGAGTGCTTATGTGGCTTGGGAGATGGCTGAAAAATTTTCTGCTCTTTTGTAACCTTTTGACAATTGAAAACAAATTTTACACTGAATGACAACAATATCCTTGGGTTTGGGGTGCTCCAATCTCACTTTCATACCTATTAATTATGTTGCATTATTAATGTTAATACCAATTATCCTTGAATAAATGAAGACTAGTATCCCTATGTGACCTTTGATTTTTCCTCCATACCCTATTGAAGCTAGATTTTCCTTTAGCGACACTCCCAAAATTTATTTTTAGAAAATATGGTTGAGGGGGGACTCCAATTAACTAGATTGGACATGACAACAAGATGATGGGTGTCTATAGAGAGACCCATAGAAGGGGAAGGGAACCATTCATGAAGAATCCAAGCTTCGACTCTTGATGCCTCCCAATCTGAGGGGACCAAGTTAATGCAAAGACCATTTCTTTTACCTTTTTTATGAAGGAGTTCCAAGTTGGATCCATTGGTACAGAGTGTTGGGTCTTGAAAATGTCATTCATTTCCATTACACTTTCACTCTTATGTCCATTATATCACCTCCATTTCACTACTATGTCACTACATTCATCCCACTTTCATTATCATTGGGCCACATTTATGTTTTTCCAAACTTTATTAATTCTTAGCCTTTTTAAGTGAATTTGTGGTTAAAAATTAGGAAATAATGTGCATATGCTTATAACTAACAAGTGGGTTGAGATTGTTGACATGTGTAGGTCAAAAGGAGGCTTCTAGAAGACCTTTATGTGGCACTCTAAGGCCAAATTCGAATTTGAGTGGAAAGAATCGTGGGATCATGAGAATATATGTCACATCTCCTAATTGTATTGAAACTCTAAGAAGACATGTGTCTTATCAGTTTCTATTTTGATTAGGACTCTAGAGGTAGAGGGAGAGATTCATGGACTCTCATTAATAAGATGGTTTCTCATCTTTTTGTATAAATAGGAGATCTCTCTCCTTCATTTGTTAGTTTGTTAGTCTTAGCTTAGCTTGGCTTTTAGTTCTTTAGCTTGGAGTTTGTAGTTCTTCCTTGATGGCTTTGGAAAGCTTTGAGAGCTTTGTTGTACTCTGTAATTTTGAAGAATTTGAATAAAGCTTTGATGTTCTCAACATGGAAGGAGATGTGAAGTAGATGTCATGGAGCATATTAGAATGTAAGGTAGAGTAGATTTTATTTTGTAATTTTGTTTTGATTTCATTCATGTATGTCATTTTATTGCTTTCAAGTTTGATAGTTTAGATTTTCCATTCATGCAATTTTAATTCATACAAGTGTGTTCAACCGGTTGATTGTAGATTAGTTTTTCTTTACATGTTTTTGCATCAAATAGTGACATGAGATTTGCCTCTCTGCTGAACTTTTTCTTAAGCTTTTAAATTTTAGTTATGCTTTGATTTCAGTCTTATTTATTTGTTGTTGTTAGTTAGTTTAGATATCAAATTCTTCATGTGATTTGACGTTATCTCCAGAGCCATGGCTTAACTCGGAAAAGCTACTTGGCGAGCTATCGGATTATAAGTGAAGTAAATTGATCTTGCTTTCGTTAGTCTGCAATTTTTGGTTTGTTTGAGTGAAATAGTTTAGATTTTATTTCTGTAATTAGATGGGCAGCAGAGACATTGATTTCATGATCAGTATTTCATCTTTTGTTTAACTTAAGTAGCTACATATTTACATTCTTGTTCAAGTATTAATAACATGTTTTGAGATCTTTTGAAGTGCTAAGTTTTGGAAGTTACCATAAGGGACATAAACCTTGTCTTGAAATCTACATCCATACTTGACCTTTAAAAGTATTTTTAAGACCTTAGAATAGGATTTCCATTCGCATTAAACACTTTAGGAAACCAACAAGAACAAAACCCCAAAAACAACATAAACTATAAAACAACGAAGTAAGAAAAAGGTTAACTAAGCACATATGGTGCACCACACTTCATCAGTTTACGATACCTGGATTGATAATTTATGTAGAGCAATTTAAGACATTAAATTGACTAAAAAAACTCTAGAAGGGTCGAGTTGTAACTCATGTTGAGGGTTGAATATGCCAAATTTAATATCTAGTTGGTTATCTCCTAGGGTTAGGTTTTTTGATGTTTGGGGTTTTCCATTGCTTCTCAATAATAAATAGGCCCTCACATCTTTGGGATCGTGTCCCAACTCAATGACTAAATCCTCTAAGGACTTGATTCTGGTATCTTTGGCTTGTGAAGAGGCCTTCTCCAGCTGGAACTGTGTGCTAGGAGAAGTGTAATTAGGAGACCTTATTTCTTACATCTAAAAAAAAATTAATAATTCTTGAGTATGCTCTCCTCCTACACTTTGTGTCATCTAGAAGATCAGAAAAAGGATTGTTATGTTAAAAAAAAAGGAATACAAAATAAACTTCATCATTTTAATTGATTCAATAAAAAAAAAATGAAACCCAACTGCTTTGATAGGTTCAACTATCCAAGATTTACTGGTTATGGTTTGTAGTGGTCCTCAAAACACTGTGTCCTGTTTTAATAAGATTTTGCAACTTAGTTGCGGAATGCAACCTGATTCTGCAGATAACGGAGAATTCCGCAGCTAATTTCAAAGTTTAGCAGGTTACAGGCATCCAATGAAGAAACCGACCATATGGGCATCTCCAGAATTGTCCTGACATGGATCCTATCCTAGTCACCTAGCCCAGATTGATAAAAAATCAGCTTAAGACCTCAGTAAAAGTCGTGTTTTAAGTATATTTAGTTTGAAGTCTTTGCTGCCTGAAATTGAAAATCATTAATCATTCTTATAAAATTTCATAATTTCAAAAAAAAAAAAATCAATGGCTATCCCCAATTCCAGTTTCCACTGTGGCCTCAATAGAAAATTTGCATTCATGTTTGAAGCTTTGGCCTTGAAATAAACATACAAGAACATTTAAAAAAAAATCAAATAAATCAAATTGCATGGACTGTTGTGTTAAAATAAAAACTCTGCGTTTTTGGAATCTGGTTAGACTTCTGCTGATCTGGTTTTCAAAGAAAGGGTATGAAGGATTAGCTGGATATCTTGTAGAAAAGGCATTGACAACCCATTGTGTTAAAATATCAATATAACTACCAATTCATTTGCAATAATATCAAGGTATCCAACTCTGAAGTTGAAGGTCATAGACATGCACCACATAGAGCACACGTGAATTATTGAAGTTTCTCGAATTCTGCGATGATAGATATTTCAGAGGTTCACACGCAATAATTCCTTCCTATCTTGCAATCTAAGAAATGGTGGAGTGATCTATCAATTGGCAAGTCTGAGAGAACAAAAGATTTTTTTTTGTTCTTAATTTATGTTCTCGAGACTTCAGATCTTCACAAAAGGATAAAAAAACTTTGTTTTCTTCAATCCAATACACCACTCTGCAGTCATTTTATGAATTTGCTAACGTCCACTCCACAGCCTTTTATTTTAAAATTCTGCTAGACTCACTCTGTTTCCATACTCTCACACTGAGTTTATGATTGCCAGTTCAGGGTCTGTTTATACAAGCCTCTACTCCATGAACTCATTTTTATTGCATGCTCTATATTCTTTATGTTTTGTAACCACTGGTTTTCTCTGCAATCCTCCTCCATCTTCCGCTCAAACAACCACCTCCGTGAAACCATCACTTACAGTCAAAATACCTGTTCATAACAAATGAAACAATGCCTATGTCTTTGAAAATTTCAATATTGTTCATTTGTTATTTCCCTATGTTCAAATTGCAAATCAAAAAAAAAAAAAAAAAATAAAACGAATGCAACAATTCATAAAATGCAAAACAGTACAAACAGTCATTCAGGAAAACGCAAAATAAGAAAAAATGTCAAACTTTGAATGCACGATCTGGCCAAATAGAGGTGAATTTGGAAAAAATAAAACATGGGTGTTTTCGGAAATAGGGTCAATTAGATAACCTAGAAACTGTTTTAATAAATTCACAGTGGTTTGGGAGAATTTATCAGTTCTCTAAAGCCTCTTTTTGCATGCCGCATGAAGAAAAACGAGTTTGAATTAATGAACAGACTGTGATTTAATTCGGCTGCCTGGGGAAGGGAATTCCAATTAGGAATCAACTGTGTGCTAGCATTTAAACATGATTACACATCTCCCACTTTTTTCCACCCGTCTGTACCTATTATGTTACTTCTCGTTTAACAGCATGATCGAACACGACAACGGTTAATGTGAACAAGTTGAATACGGCTCTTCACAACCGATGGATGGATGTGGCAAAGTATTCAATGCCAGGAGTTAAGAATCTTAAGCACGGTTACGTGGCATCCAGCAAAGGAAGCTGCCAACTTTACCGCACAGGTTATTAGTATGAATCTGGTTATGCCCCTGTGTTGGATTGCCACACTTGCCACATTGCCATCAAATTTGAAACCTTTGTTGAGTATCCTCCATTGGGTCATTTTGCAGTCAGGGATATGTGTTAAACGGTTGTTGTAGGAGTCATTAAAGTTGTTGAAGAGATCATACATTTCCATTACTCTGATATATTTTCATCACTAAAACTGTTTTGCTTCATATACCATTTACAAAGTTTTTTATTTTTCAGGTAGACAGTGAAGAAAAAATATATATATAGCAGATCATGAATAATTGGTCTTGTGCACCAGCTGTGATCTTAGGCTCTCTCTCCCTCATACTTGGCTGCATAAAATCTCTTTTCCAATAACTTAAATCAGAAAACTAATGGTTGACTATCTTTTAGCAATGGAATGTGTTAGCACTCAAGTATTCCCCAAAGTTGTAAGAAAGGGAAGGATGCTGAGGTAACCACAGACCAATCTTTTAGATACAGAATCTAGCCAATCTGTATCCAGAGAGGGCTCTCTCTTTATGATTTAGCTTTGTTTTTTAAACGTATTGGCTAGTTATTAAGTTCAAGGGTTTTGTTTGAGTTTGGGTGGTGAGATTCAATAGAACAGAGAGGTAAAACATAGTAGTTCAGTCCATTGGGCTAATGGAATCAAAGAAGATGGTTTTCTGGATTTGGTTTCTTAATAGAGGATGGCTTCACAGAGCAAGGTAGTCAAACAGGGAACAAATCAAGGCTTGAAACAGATGGGATGGACTCAAATGGGTGAAGGACAGTTAAGAATCCTTCAACCTGTTGAAAGAGGGAAAATGGATGATTACTGATAAGGAGCAGTTAAGAATTCTTTAGCAAATAATAAACATGAAATAATCAGGAAATAGGAGCAATTAATATTTCACTTTTTATCATAATTCTGAAGAAAACACAGAGAATAATAAACATTGAAAACAAATGCAATCAAGCATATTCTGAAATTAACCTTTTCTTTATCATTCAGCTTATGAGACACAGATGGTATAATAAACAAGAAAACTATAAAACACAAGATATAGAGGACTTATTGATCCAGTGGTTGATTCAAGAAATCTGTGACAAGTCCTCTGCCTCAATTCTTCATCCAGTAGGCCAGACAACAGTTGATTCCAACAACTCTTTATTCCAAAATTTCAGTATTACAGCAAGTCTAGGAAATCCACCCCCCATTCATACTCCAATGGAGGGGGTATTTATGCAACAAAATATGTACAACAAATATCTCATAACAGCTGTGAGATAATATCTAGGTTTAACTAATAAGATTTTATAAAAAATAAAACCAGCTAGTCTCTATGATAGGAAAAGGGTAAACTGGTGTTGTGTTGGAGGCAGGCTCTTTAATTCAGCTCGCAGCTATCTTCTGTAGTAATTGTGCATCGGCTGCCTGTCTTAATTGTGCTCTTTAATTCTGATCTGCTTTCTTTAATGCTTGAGTTGATACACTTTAATGTTGTTCTGCTATTCTTTTACTTTGATCCGATACTCTTCAATGATACCTTTAATTCTGATCTGATACACTTTAATTCTATTGACCTGTTTTGATCTGATCACCTGTGTCTCATATTTAGCCTCGAATTTTTCCTTTTTCCAAGGGTAGAGTGCAGCTATGGATCTCTCTGTGGCTGGTATGTTGAGTTCTGTGGAGATTTGCTAAGAAACCACGGTAATTGATGCACTGATAGCCGATTGTTGGAGAGAACTGGAAAAGGTACTTGTGTTTACAGAGGAAAACTGCATGTTGTAGTTTGAATGGCCACGAGCTCGTCAATGTAGCCTTTCTGGTCGAAAACTAGAGCAGACTCAGTCGTTTGTTGTGCCCGGAGCACAATTTGCAGCAAACTATAGAAAAAAAGGCGTTTTTACCCCTTATTTGACAAAATGTAGTTTTGGCGGGAATTTTTTATTTGAAGGACGGGTGATGTCAGCGGGAGTACGGGGGCAGATGACGTGGTGGTGATGTGGCGGGTGATGTCAACAGAAGGATGGATGATGTCAGCAAAGGGTGACGTCAGCGGATGACGCCAGCGGGGGGGTGGTAAGTGGTTTCGCCCGCACTGCTTTTGGGGCTGGGCGGTTTTGGGCGGAGGGCGAGCGATCACCCCGGATGGGCGACGCGTGGTAGAGTACGGGCGCCAAAACCGTCGGTTCCCGCGGGTTAAAGCTCGGCAATAAGGGGGCGCGCGAAATGGTTATCAACCATCGGATGAATGGGGGAGATCTGACGGCGGGCGCTCATGGAACAAGGTGGAGGTTTAAGTGCTGCGGGCCCGATGTATAAAACCTTGCCTCGCTTGAGTTGCTTCCAAGTATCATGTCCACCATTTGCACCAATGATAGAGATAAAGATTAAGACATCTTTAGAAGTAAATCTATCACAAGTATCATTCTGCAACACCAAATTACCTACCCTGCCTACTTGGCCTAGCATTTTTTCTTCTTTTATTCGGGTGCACTTAGACTAGCAAACCCTTATCAATCTTCTTTTTCTTTGCATGGCAAGCCTACCTAAGTCTGCCCTTATAACATCCAAGGGCTCAGATTCAACTGATGAGCTCCTTTGCTTCTCTACCTATCTATTTATCTGCCAAGATTAAACATTTTGGTCAGATTTTATTCTCTATCTCTAAAACTGGAAATTCAAACATGAACTAGTCAAGATTAAGCTGTTTGGCCATCCATCAATTGTGGCATAAATTAACAAGCTGCACACAATGTTTATTGCAGAAAATGAAAAAGTAGTGGCATTTTGGACTTGCACACTTTCATGGTCTTTCTTTATTTGGGTTCATTTCTTTCACTTTTTTGACCATTTTATTCTTTTTACCTTTTGATTTTTCTTTTAGGGCATACCCTCTTTACATTTTAATTTTTTTACATTTTTTTTTTTTGATAATATAGAAACCTTTGCAACAAGGAAAGGGATGAACATATTACAGAGCTCAACAAGCCAATCATGAAATATGACACCTATTGGCATAGGAGTATAACAGTGGCTCCACTTGGGGATGTCTTTCCCTGGTAGAAAGTCAATAATAGCAGTTCAGATGGCCTTCTGAATAACTTTTACTGTGTTTAGAAATCTCCCTTCGCTGGTTGCTTTATTGTATGTATGACAATAACACTTGTGAAGCTTAGGGCCTACACTTCGGGCTTCAACTCCAACAAGTTACTGTCCAATCAACACTTAAACATTTATTCTTCCTCCTTGAATCCTACTTGAGCATCTTGTCACTAGGGCAGGAACTTTTAGCCTTAGTCCTTTTATCAAAATCTTCTTGACCTTCTCCTGCATAACTTGAGATCTGACCTTTGTTGCTTGTGCTTGTTGGTGTTTAAAATTGAGATCTTCCAATCAAATATAGCTTTGTTAACCTTTGAGAAGATAAGGAAATTCCTAATCTCCTTTGCTAAAAAAACTGTACAAAAAGATCTTGTAAAATATATACACTATTCTTGAGCTAATTCAAACAACTGTACAAATGTTCTGGATATCTTTCATGCCATGAAACTGAAATATCACTTTTACCTTTATCAACCTGCATGTTTTCAACTGCTCTTTGTGATGATATTTCTACTGATTGTAATGTCTGTCTTGTAAAACCATTATCATTTTGATTTTGACCCTCATAGTCTGTTAATGGAGAAAAATTATGATTACTTTCATCATCCAACCTGTCAACTATTGGATCATAAATAAATTGGAAGGATTGTTGCAACTTGTTACATACAGGTTCAAATGGAACTTTATGGATTTCTACAAGCTGCTCCTCCTTTTCTTTAAAAATTTTACATGATTCAAAACAAAGAGGCAGGGAATCAACTTGGATTATTTGATCATATGTTCCTGCTTTCAAGTCTTTTTCTGCAACCTGACATTCAATGGTATTTTGGGGCTCCTCATTCTCATTACTGAAATGAACAAGTTGATCACTTCTTTCAAGCTGTTGAACCTGAATTTCCTTATTCCCCAAATTAGCTTCTGTTTGCTTCTCTTCTTGCACTAATGGCTGCAATATATTGGCCACAGGATAATGTTAATCATTTAAAAATCTGGATCAAAGTAATGTTTCAGCATTTGACCATTCATTGGTCCTTCTTCTGTTTTTGTACCATCCAGGCTCTTCAAAAAGTAAGTATTGTTCCCTTGCAATGCTTGGATGATAAATGGACCTTTCCATAGGAAGTCAAACTTCCCATGTTTTCCTTTGTCTTCTCTCTTGGAATCCCACCTTAGAACTTTGTCTCCAAGGTAAAAGTCTTCTGCTTTAGTCCTTTTATCAAATATTTTCTTGAGTTTTTCTTGTAACACTTGGGATCTTTGGTGCACTTCTTCTCTGGTCTGCTGTAAATGGATGGTCTGATTTATTCTCCTTTGAATGTCATTGGGTTCCACATGAACTTCTTGCAGCAATTTCATTACAAGAACTCCTAAAGATGAAGGAAACACAGCCTCCATGCCATAGACTAACTCATAAGGGCTAGTTCCAATAGATCTCTTTGTAGTAAGTCTGTCTGCCCATAGTGCATTTGTAAGTTTCTTGTGCCAATTTTTCTTGTTCTCTTACAACAATTTCTTAATAATATTAATCAGGCTTTTATTGGAAGATTCAGCTAGACCATTACCTTGAGGGTAATAAGTTGTGGAATGGCCTAAAGTGATATGGTATTTGTTACAGAAATTTATCATTTTCTTGGACTTGAAGGCAGCAGCATTATCGGTTATGATCTTTTCAGGACAGCCAAATCTCGACAATATGTTGGATTCTAAGAATCCGATAATCATTGTATCATTGGCTTGTCTACAAGGAATGGCTTCTATCCATTTGGTGAAATAGTCTATGGCAGTAAGAATCCACTTATGTTGGCCAGAAGAGGGAGGGTGTATTTCTCCAATGAAGTCCAAACCCCATTGTTGAAAGGGACTTTCAGTGGAAATCGGTGTCAAGGGAAAGGGTAACAGTTTCCTTTTGCCTTCAAAAATTTGGCATTTGTGGCAAGCAGTGACAAACTTCTTTACATCAGCGAACAAGGTTGGCCAGTAAAATCCAACCCTTAGGATTTTGTCTGCGGTTGATTTCCAGTAAAGGTGTCCACCGCAGTCCCCTGCATGAAATTCTTTGAGAACCTTGTCAGCTTCTTCTTTTATTAAACAATTCAATAGAATACCTTCATGATTTTTCCAAAAAAGAGCATTATCTAAAATACAAAATTTTGAAGCTTTCATCTTTAAAAACCTTTTCTTTGTTCTGGATAACCCTATAGGAGCCTGCAGGTTTAATAACACATGAGTTATATCAGCATACCAAGGTGATTCTAAGAAGGCTTGGCTAATTTGTGGAGTCGCCATCTCCTGTCATTATCCAGTTCATTAATATCCAGGCTTGAAAGTTTGTTTCAATCATGAGTTTAGCCAATCCCTGTCCTTTTATAAGCTTTGTAGGCTTTATTTCAATATCATACTGCAATATATTAGCTATTCATTTACCTCGTTTGCTTTCAATTCCATCTTGAGTCAGGATGTCTTTGACAACAACATTTGGTACATAAGCTATTACATGGGAGTATAATATATAGACTCTGAAGTCTTTAATAGCTTTCACAAGTGCAAAAGCCTGTTTTTCCATGATTTTGTAATTCAAAGGTGCATCTCTAAGTGCTTAACTGAAAAAGGCTATGGGTTTTTCACATCCTTGATCATCTTTGTGCAATAAAACAGCTGCTATAGTGTGTTCTGATGAAAATGAGAAAATTATGAAGTCTCTATCGAACTTTGGACTTGTAAGGACTGGTGTTCTGGTCAAAGCCATTTTAATTTCTTCAAATGCTTGTTTGGCTTCTACTGTCCATTTAACCTTTGAATCATTTTTTAACATTTTGTTTAGCAATCTAATTAATTCAGCCAAATTAGATATGAATATTCTCAAAAAGTTGATCTTTCCTAGGAAATCTTGAAGTTCTTTGACATTTCTGGGGTGGGGTATTTGCAGAATAGCTTCTATTCTAGCAGGATCAATTTTGATGCCATCTTTGGAGATGATATGGCCTAACAGTTTGCCTTCTTCTAGACCAAACAAATATTTTTTAGGATTTAATGAAATACCATATTGTCTGCATTTTAAAAACACTTGTCTCAAATGATCTAAATGTTGCTGATATGATCTAGAAAACACATTGAGGTCATCTAGATATACAACCAGAAAATCGTGAATCTCTTTTGCAAACGCTATGTCCATTGCCCGTTGAAGGTTTCCCTACATTCTTAAGTCCAAATAGCATTTTAACATATTTGAATGTGCCCCATGGTGTTGTAAATGCAATATTTTCTTGGTCATCAGAATGAACCAGAATCTGATTAAAACCTGAAAACCCATCCAAAAGTGAAATCCTAGAAGCACCTACTACTCTTTGTAAAATATGATCCATCTTAGGTAAAGGGTAGTTTCTTTCAAAGAAACCTTGTTTACATTTCTTAAGTCAACACATAATCTGATTTCTCCTGTTTTCTCCCTGGTAGACACTAAATTAGACACCCACTCTGAAAATCTGATTGGAGCAATTATCCCTGCATCATGCATTCGTTTGATTTCTTTTTCATTAAAAGAAGCAATACAGGGTTGATTCTTCTGAGATTTTGTTTGAATGGTTTTTTATTTTCCTTGAGGGGTATTGTATGTTGAATTACAGAGGTGTCATAAGATTTCAGGTCTTCATAGCTCCAGGCGAAAACATCCTGGAATTCTTTGATCAATTCAACATACTTAAGTTTTTTATCAGGGGGCAAAGATTTGGACAATTTTACCATTTTTGGATTCTCTTTAGTTCCTATGTTGTAGTCTTCAATGTCTGCTTTTAGATGTTCTATCTGGGTTTCTTTGGAATATCATTGAAATTAAAGAGATCTTCCAAAGGAGTTAATCCTTTGGGCAAATGATTGTCTTTCAAATTGATAATTTTAGATTCTCCTTCAATAATCTCATCAACATCTATTTCTTTAAGATCTTGTACTTCCTTTTTGGTAAATTTCGTTGAATGAAGCATTTGAGTTGCATTTTCTGCTGAAATGTTTGTTTCCATCTGATTTGCTGGATAATACTCACTAACTGTATCTCCATCTAAGTTAGTGCTTGAAAATTCTCCTTGTAGGGTTAAAAAATTGTTGATCTGATTATCACTGTCAAACACTTGCCAGTTCTTTAAATTATCAGGTATGGTTGGCCTGTGTCTAATTTCAGCTGTGAATTGATGATTTGGTTCAAATGGTATTCTATAGGTGATGGCAAACATTGCTAGGCTATGAGCTTGTAAGTTATGTTTTCTCGGGATTTTGGCAAGCTGAGTTTCCAGAAATGTATTGAGGATCTCTATAGTTGTCCCTCTGTACTCTCTTATTCTGGGATCATTTGTTAAGAACTTCCCTTTTATCTGTTGAATGATTAAATCAGAATCTCCTAGGACTGACACTCTAGTTGCTCCCAATTTCTTGACCAGTTTAAGACCTAGCAATAGAACTTCATATTCAGCCATATTATTAGTGCATCTAAAGTTCAACCTGTAGGCATGGCCTTCAGCATGATCATTTTCAAGATTGTGCACCCAGACTCCTGCTCCTACTCCTAATTTGTTCACAGAACCATCAAATTCTAAGTAACAAAGGATTTCATATTCATATTTAGTATTTGGAGTTTCAGATCTGTTTAATAGGGAGATCTGGTTTTTCAGTTTCTTCTGGTTTATCTGATGTTTCATGATTTTCAGAAATTTCTTGGATTCAGACACTAGACCTTTCATTTGCAATTTTTTTTGTTTCATCTGCTAAAACTTTTATTGCATGTGGGGGATCAATTTCAGCATTGTAAAGGATAAAAGAATCCATATCTGAATTATTGAGTAGATAGGGAAATTTTGAGGTTTCTCTTGACTACTAACTACATACTTCATTAAGGTTTCTCTATATAGTCTTTTGGGTTGACCAAACACTGAAATAGTAGTGTAAGACATGTCTAACTATAGAGATCCTTGAAGCTTTGCACCCCAAGATCTAGACAATAACATGCCATACTTTGGTGGAATATCAGCTACTACTATGTCCATTAAGATGGTTTAGGCAGGATATTGGACTAGTGACACACATAAGTCTTTGATTAAACCCAAACATTTGACCTGACTTAAATCAAAAGAGAAAAGGTATTTATATGGCCTGGTGATGTCAAGGTCTAACCTCTCCATTACATATTTAGGCATTAAGTTATGGGAAGCACCAGAATCAAACATGGCATTATGGAGTATTTTATCATGTATGTTTAAACCTACATAGAAAGGAGGATTTTTCCCTCTACTGTTTTTCCATTTACTCCAGGGCCAAATATCAATTCAGGCTGGTCATCAAAAATATTTACTGAATCTTCGTTCACAGAAATTTTGAGTGATCTGCTGATTTGAGTTCTGTAGACATCATGTTTAGCTAATTCTGATAATGGAACAACTATCTTTAGTTTGCCTACTTTTGTCTCAAGATTAAAAGGTTTTTCGGTCTGAGTTCTTGCATTTCGGACAGCTGGATTTTCTGTGTTTCTCTCCTCTTCAGGAGTGGGATTATGGGCTGAAGTTGTTTCCAAATCAAATTCTAGAGGCTCTCCTACTTTTCCTTTAGAAGGAATAAAAGTGGAAGGTTGTATGTTAGGTGGTTGATTATCTGATACATTTTCAACAATTGGGTTATTAGGGTTGGGATCTGTTTTAGAAAGAATATGTACAAGGGGGGTATTGATCTTACCTTTGTTAGGTTGCTTGGTACCTTTCTGTTTACTCATTTCAGGGACATCTATTCTTCTGCTCCTCAGATTGTATTGTTTGTGGACTTCATAAATGGTTGTATCATATCCCTCCCTAAAGTCAAATGTTTCACCTGACCGAATTTGGAATTGTTTAAGGATGTGAGCTTCTTGATCCTTTTGGGTCAAGAAAACTTGTTGTTCATTGTTAAGTCCCATCAGATTAATTTGAGTGTCTTCTGTTGGTCCATCAGAAGTTGAGGCTTCGGCATAAATTTCTTGAAATGGGGGCCTAATATTTTGGTCAAACCCTGTCTTTCCAGTGTTAGGACTTTGGTTCTTCCTGAAATTTGGATTTCTCCCAATATTGCTTGGTTGACCATCCCAAGGGGATTTTCTCTCGATGGTTTCTACTCTATCTCCAAGTCTATCCATTCCTTTAATAATAGCATCTAATTTTTGTTCAAAGGGAGAAGGTTCTTCTTTGAAAGGTGTTCTCCTTTCAGCTCTGGCTCTAGATCGTTTAGATATCAGGTTGGCCTCAACACTGACAGCTATACTCTGCATTTCTTCTAAGTTTCGAAGAACTCTTTCCCTAAGTTGGTATGCCATATCAGAATCAAGCATCAGGGAATTTGATCAAGGCCAAATCTGGAGGAGGTCTGAGATTTTGAGGAATAGCATTGTAAACATTATTGAATCTGGTACAGTAATCTTGGACAGTTTCCTGTGGGCCTCTTATTAGGTTTTCATATTCTGATAAAATGTGGAGAGGATCTTTCTTCTTTTCCCATCTGTTCAAGAAGGTCTGATAAAGGGCTTTTGGATCATTGATATTGTTTGCAGGGAGGGCTCTAAACCAGGTTCTAACATCTCCAGTCAAACTTTGAACAAATACTTTCATTCTAACATCATCATCATCAACCTCATATCTTTCAAAATAGTCAGTCATTTTATTGGTATGTTGTTGAGCTGTGTAAGTGCCAGTACCTTCAAAAGAAGGGATTTTACTTTGATAGTCTTGGGGAATGGCCCCTAGATTGGCAGGTAAGTTTAGGGGAGTATATCGGTTTGCCATAGTTGCAGAAATAGGTGTGACAACTAGAGGAGTAGGGATAACAATGGGAATGTGTGTTGTAGATAGAGGAGTGGAAAGGTTAGTTTGAGGTGTTGATGGTAAACTTGGAGAAGTTGTAGTAATCACAGGAAGGTTTGGTGTTCTTTCAGAGGTAAGCTCAGATTGAATGGAGTTCTGCAAATTTCTGTTAAGGTGTGAAGTAACAACTTCAATCTGCAAATTTTCAATGAATATTGGATTTTGAACTGTGTGAGTTAACCCAGATTCTGAAAAGGTCTTAAGTAAAGAGTTTTCAATATATTTATCGACAGGTTCTTCTTTAGGGTAGATCCACCTCACATGATAGGATCTTGATCTATATAGAGGCCGAGAACTAGCAAAATTTTCTTGGCTCTCTTGTCTTCTAAGAATCCTAGGAATTAGGTTAGGATTTTTAAACACAGGTGGGGGATTAGGATCAGGATTTGATCTGGTGTAATGAATCCTTTCTGAGGCCAGTTTTCTAGGTGTGTTTTTGGTTTTTTCTTGAAATATATTTGACAATACAACTTTAACAGTCTCTTCTAGGAGGTTTTAGATGTGGGAGTTTTGAACTTTCCTAAAGACTTTTTGAAAAAGAGGAACTAATCAAGTATTTGAAACCAATTGTCCAATCCATAAGCTAGACCGGAGATAGACTGGAGCAGCATTCATTTACTTCTGCAATTGCAAATCAAAAGCATTTCAAAGGCTACCTGGCTAACTTCAGGCTCCGTCTGTAGTTTATGAAATAAACAATAGTAACAAATAATTATTCAGTTCCCCAGTGGAGTCAACAATGATGTTATCACTCAGGTTTTCCCCAAAGTTGTAAGAAAGGGAAGGATGCCGAGGTAACCACAGACCAATCTTTTAGATACAGAATCTAGCCAATCTGTATCCAGAGAGGGCTCTCTCTTTATGATTTAGCTTTGTTTTTTAAAGGTATTAGGCTAGTTATGAAGTTCAAGGGTTTTTTTTGAGTTTGGGTGGTGAGATTCAATAGAACAGAGAGGTAAAACAGAGTAGTTTAGTCCATTGGGCTAATAGAGTCAAAGAAGATGGCTTTCTGGATTTGGTTTCTTAACAGAGGATGGCTTCACAGAGCAAGGTAGTCAAACGGGGAACAAATCAAGGCTTGAAACAGATGGAATGGACTCAAATGGGTGAAGGGCAGTTAAGAATCCTTCAACCTATTGAAAGAGGGAAAATGGATGATTATTGATAAGGAGCAGTTAAGAATTCTTTAGCAAATAATCAACATGAAAGAATCAGGAAAAAGGAGAAATTAAGACTTCATTGTTTATCCTAATTCTGAATAAAACACAGAGAATAATAAAGACTGAAAACAGAGTGCAATCAAGCATATTCTGAAATTAACCTTTTCTTTATCATTCAACTTATGAGACACAGATGGTATAATAAACAAGAAAACTATAAAACACAAGATATAGAGGACTTATTGATCCAGTGGTTGATTCAAGAAATCTGTAACAAGTCTTCTGCCTAAATTCTTCATCCAATAGGCCAGACAACAGTTGATTCCAACAGCTCTTTATTCCAAAATTTCATTATTACAGCAGAGTCTAGGAAATCCACCCCCCACTCATACTCCAATGGAGGGGGTATTTATGCAACAAAATATGTACAACAAATATCTCATAACAACTGTGAGATAATATCTAGGTTTAACTAATAAGAGTTTATAAAAAATAGAACCAGCTAGTCTCTATGATAGGAAAAGGGTAAACTGGTGTTGTGCTGGAGGCAGCTCTTTAATTCGGCTCGCAGCTGTCTTCTATAGTAATTCTGCGTCAGCTGTCTGTCTTAATTGTGCTCTTTAATTCTAATCTGCTTTCTTTAATGCTTGAGCTGATACACTTTAATGTTGTTCTGTTATTCTTTGACTTTGATCTGATACTCTTCAATGTTGATCTGATACCTTTAATTCTAATCTGATACACTTTAATGTTGTTCTGACCCTCTTTCACCTGTTTTGATCTAATCACCTGTGTCTGATATTTAGCCTCGAATTTTTCCTTTTTCCAAGGGTAGAGTGCAGCTATGGATCTCTTTGTGGCTGGTATGTTGAGTTCTGTGGAGATTTGCTAAGAAACCACGGTAATTGAGGCACTGATAGCCAATTGTTGGAGATAACTGGAAAAGGTACCTGTGTTTACAGAGGAAAACTGCATGTTGTAGTTTGAATGGTCGTGAGCTCGTCGATGTAGCCTTTCTGGTCGGAAACTGGAGCAGACTCGGTCGTTTGTTGTGCCCGAAGCACAATTTGCAGCGAACTATAGAAAAAATGGCGTTTTTACCCCTTATTTGACAAAATGTAGTTTTGGCAGGAATTTTTGATTTGAAGGATGGGTGACATCAACAGGAGTACGGGGGCAGATGACGTGGTGGTGACGTGGCGAGTGATTTCGGTAGAAGGAGGTATGATGTCAACAAAGGGTGACGTCAGCGGATGACGCCAGGGGGGAGTGGTAAGTGGTTTCGCCCGCACCGCTTTTGGGGCTGGGTGGTTTCGGGTGGAGGGCAAGCGATCACCCCGGATGGGTGACGCGTGGCAGAGTACGAGCGCCAAAACCGTCGATTCCCCACAAGTTAAAGATCGACGATAAGGGGGGGCATGAAATGGTTATCAACCGTCAGATGAATGGGCAAAGATCTGACAGCGGGCGCTCATGGAACAAGGCGGAGGTTTAAGTGTTGTAGGCCCGACGTATTAAACCATGTTTTAAATGTATCGGGGTGGTTTTTATTGGTTCGCGGGGTGTTTGGCTATTAATTAACTGGAGGTTAATTAATCCCATTTATGCGCGGAAGGGAACGGTTATGGTTCTTAATAAACTTCAAATAAGTTTATCAATTCCATGTTCAAAAATAGTGTTATGGTTATAATTAACCGGGGGCGGGATATGTAGTGATGCGGGGGGTTTTCTATTATATTTACATAATACGGGATAGGGCAATATTTATAAGGGAGTTTATATAATAAGTGTCAAAATTAATATGAAAAAATGTAATGAACCAGCGCTAAGCTAAAATGTTAGAAGTTACATTTAAAACTTAGGTTGTAGAGAAAAAAGGGGTTTATATGGTATTTGTGCATTTTCCTAAGTAAAATAGGGTTTTTACTTAGGAAATCACTACGAAATGGAATGAGTGGTTTATGAATGATATTAAGAACAGATTCTTAATATTTAAGGGGGGAAATTAGTAAATGATTTAGGGAAAAATATGAAGGGGAGTTAGTTATGAAACCTTGCCTCACTTGAGCTACTTCCAAGTATCATGTCCGCCATTTGCACCAATGATAGAGATAAAGATTAAGACATCTTTAGAAACAAGTCTATCACAAGTACCATTCTGCAACACCAAATTACCTACCCTGCCTACTTGGCCTAGCATTTTTTCTTCTTTTATTCGGGTGCACTTAGACTAGCAAACCCTTATCAATCTTCTTTTTCTTTGCATGGCAAGCCTACCTAAGTCTGCCCTTATAACATCCAAGGGCTCAGATTCAACTGATGAGCTCCTTTGCTTCTCTACCCATTTATTTATCTGCCAAGATTAAACAATTTGGTCAGATTTTATTCTCTATCTCTAAAACAGGAAATTCAAACATGAACTAGCCAAGATTAAATTGTTTGGACATCCATCAATTGTGGCATAAATTAACAAGATGCACACAATGTTTATGCAGAAAATGAAAAAGTAGTGGCATTTTGGACTTGCACACTTTTTTGGTCTTTTTTTATTTGGGGTTCATTTCTTTCACTTTTTTTACCATTTTATTCTTTTTACCCTTTGATTTTTCTTTTAGGGCATACCCTCTTTATATTTTTTTTTGATAATATGGAAACCCTTTGCAACAAGGAAAGGGATGAACATATTACAGAGCTCAACAAGCCAATCATGAAATATGACACCTATTGGTATAGGAGTATAACAGTATGCAGCCTGATTCCGCAGCTAACTGGCAATTCCACAGCCATTTTCATACTTCTATAGGTTATAGGTGTCAAGAGATGAAACAAACCACATGGGTAGCTGAGAAATGTCAGTACATGGATGGTGTCCTATCCATTTGATCCAAATCAATGAAAAAGACCCCGATCAAAGGGAAGTCAAGGTATGTGTTATCACTAAGTCGCCGCATGTAAAAAAAAAAAAAAACAATTTTGAATCAATGAAATGAATAAGCTATTTACTCACTTCTCTGAAGGTATTGATTAATTTTGCACTGATGATGAAAGATGAATGGATAACTTTTTATTCAAGATTTTTAGCTACAGAAACTGTGCACATTCTGCAGCTAAAGTCCAATTCCGTAGCTAAACATCAATTTGCAGCTGAAAAACCTCATTGTACAAATCAGCCTAACTTTCGCATACAAAATCAAATTTTGATGATTCAAGTATCGTTGGAAAGATCTCAACAAGATCTACACAATGAGAAATCCATCATTAGAATTTGAAATGGTAAATAATGAAATAAATTGCTGAAAAGAAGCAACATTCAACTTAGGGCACCAATTCCAAAGCAGGTATAAATTCTTTTGATTTTTCCTTTGAGAACTTGTTTCATTAATACAAATTTTTAGTTTTGTGTGTAAATATCATAACTAGAGAAATTGATCACCTCTCTCCTTTGATAATCTTACATTCCACTGCAGAAAAAGTATTAGTGTTTTTTGCAGGTTCTATGAGGAAGGACAAATTACTACAAGATAATGGTGTCTCTCTAAGAGACCAATTTGTTTCATAAGAGGATGATCAGCAACAAAGAGGAAATATGTTGATGCAAAATCAGATCCAAACACTTGAAAAACTTTCAGATACTATTGTCTCCATCACATCCATACCTCATAATAAACCATTCACCTCATTTCACTTCATATTTTCCATTTACATTCACATACACTTTCCATCTCTTTTTGTCCATTCATAACCCACAAATAAAAGCAAGAGGCTCATCCACATGCTTATTTCCCATTTCCATTTCTACTCTCCATTGCCATCTTCCATTTTCATCTTTCATTTCCTGTCATTTTCATTTCGCAAATAAGCCCTGCTTCAATGCAAATTATTGAGTCCATAGTCCTTTGAGTCTAAGTTCCTTGTAAAGACACCTTGAGGCTTGCATGCCTTAATGGAAAGTTCTCATGCTAACAAACAATGGGAATACATTAATGTCCCTTGTTCGTCAGATCTTCTAGGGGACTCGACATCGGCAAAACTATTTGTACCTAGCAAGATGTGTTTGGGCATCTTGACTCTCATTTTCATCAATGGTGAGAGTTCTCGTGTTGACTAGTGGCATCCATTAATGGCCACTAAGTCAACAATTTCCTACTATGTTCAACATCATAACATCTTTTCACATAGTAGGAATTGTGCCAATGAGTTTTGAAGACATGAAGACTATTATTTTCAGCATTTTGGAGCAGATTCAGCAAGTTTTAGTAGAAGCAATAAAAAGTCATCTTAACTCTTTATCCATGACTCCTCTTTTTCAGCCACTTGAAGAAGAATATGATCATAATTTTGCAGCCACCACACATACAACTCATCCATTCCAAAGGGTAAGTTAAGGTACGTCATTTTCTAACTTTTGACCATAGAATTCCATAAAAATCTAGAATGATAATTGTTGGAAAAACATTTCTCTTCCTCATTTCATAAAATTGCCAATACCATCAGTTGGGGGGGGGAATACATTCATATTTATATCTTGCCATGCCCATATCATATTCAGGAGCCCACATACTTCCAACATATATTAACTGTTACATTGTTATTATGAGCATACAATGGCTTTTCAAAAAGTTCTTAGAGGATAAATTGGATACAAACAAAATCATGGTTGTCACACAAGAACCAACCATCATGCAATCCAATAAAGATATACTTTGCAAAAAATAATCAAAATATCATTATGTAAAGTTGAAAGATCAAAATAGAATGCAACAACAATAAAAAAATTGGTTGTAACACAAGAACCAACCATGTTGTAATTCAAGTAAAACACTTTCCAAAATATGAAGTTATCAAATGATATCATGCAAATTTAAGCCAAAGCTCAAGGATCAAAAAAAGTTAATGTAATATATATTGCATGAGGACATGCAATAACTTTAGTTGGGGGCTATGTTGGGTCTTGAAAATGTCATTCATTTCCATTACACTTTCACTATTATGTCCATTATATCACCTCCATTTCACTACTATGTCACTACATTCATCCCACTTTCATTATCATTTAGCCACATTTATGTTTTTCTAAACTTTATAAATTCTTAGCCTTTTTAAGTGAATTTGTGGTTAAAAATTAGGAAATAATGTGCATATGCTTATACCTAACAAGTGCGTTGAGATTGTTGACATGTGTAGGTCAAAAGGAGGCTTCTAGAAGACCTTTATGTGGCACTCTAAGGCCAAATTCGAATTTGAGTGGAAAGAATCATGGGATCATAAGGATATGTGTCACATCTCCTAATTGTATTGAAACTCTAAGAAGACGTGTCTTATCAGTTCCTATTTTGATTAGGACTCTAGAGGTAGAGGGAGAGATTCATGGACTCTCATTAATAAGATGGCTTCTCATCTTTTTATATAAATAGGAGATCTCTCCCCTTCATTTGTTAGTTTGTTAGTCTTAGCTTAGCTTGGCTTTTAGTTCTTTAGCTTGGAGTTTGTAGTTCTTCCTTGATGGCTTTGGAAAGCTTTGGAAAGATTTGTTGTACTTTGTAATTTTGAAGAATTTGAATAAATCTTTGATGTTCTCAACATGGAAGGAGATGTGAAGTAGATGTCATGGAGCATATTAGAATGTAAGGTAGAGTAGATTTTATTTTGTAATTTTGTTTTGATTTCATTCATGTATGTCATTTTATTGCTTTCAAGTTTGATAGTTTAAATTTTCCATTCATGCAATTTTAATTCATGCAAGTGTGTTCAACCAGTTGATTGTAGATTAGTTTTTCTTTACATGTTTTTGCATCAAATAGTGACATGAGATTTGCCTTTCTGCTGAACTTTTTGTTAAGCTTTTCAATTTCAGTTATGCTTTGATTTCAGTCTTATTTATTTGCTGTTGTTAGTTAGTTTAGATATCAAATTCTTCATGTGGTTTGACGTTATCTCCAAAGCCATGGCTTAACCCGAAAAGGCTACTTGGAGAGCTATCAGATTATAAGTGAAGTAAATTGACCTTGCTTTCGTTAGTCTGCAATTTTTGGTTTGTTTGAGTGAAATAGTTTAGATTTTATTTCTGTAATTAGATGGGCAGCAGAGATAGTGATTTCATTATCAGTATTTCATCTTTTGTTTGATTTAAGTAGCTACATATTTACATTCTTGTTCAAGTATTAATACCATATTTTGAGATCTTTTGAAGTGCTAAGTTTTGGAAGTTACCATAAGGGACATAAACCTTGTCTTGAAATCTACATCCATACTTGACCTTTAAAAGTATTCTTAAGACCTTAGAATAAGATTTCCATTTGCGTTAAACACTTTAGGAAACCAACAAGAACAAAACCCCAAAAACAACATAAACTATAAAACAATGAAGTAAGAAAAAGGTTAACTATGCACATATGGTGCACCACACTTCATCAGTTTATGATACCCAAATTGATAATTTATGTAGAGTAATTTAAGACGTTAAATTGACTAGACATAGACTAAACTTTAAAAATCTGTATATTTTGTTCTTTCCAAATTCCTCAAAGGGGAAAGCTAGGGGAAATGTTACAAATGTGATTGAGAAATGGATTTTCAAAGGCTCGAAGGTGCTAGCTAATAATGGTGTTTGAAATATTGGAAGTATATCTATTCGATTTGAGTAAGCAATCCTTAAGCCAATTCCATAGACCTCCAGAAAATTTGCATAGGCTAAATAAGTGTTCTAGGGTCTCGTCATGCAACAAAGATAAAGGGCAACGAGAGGGACCCTGGAATTTTTTTCTTTTGGATATTTTCCCATGTTAATGGTTTGTCTTGCAACAACAACCACAGGAATATTGATACTTTAGGCCACATATTTTGTTTCTAAATTTTGACCCAAACCTCTTATATAGGTTGATCTTGATATCATGCTTCTAGATGGTAGGCTTCACTGACTAAGAAGGTTCCCTTAGATCTGTAGCACCATCTTAACTTATTTTCTTGATTTGAAACTAGGATTTGATGGTGTTGTAGGATTTTCCAAATGTTTCTCTATATTTCACCACCTTGTTTGGGATGTTAATTCTTCAGTGGAATTAATCTATGCCAATGTTGGTCTACTACCACCTCTACCCAGTAATCTTCAATTTTTATTTTTCCTTGCTCTACCATTTGTAGCATTAATTTCTCTAACTCCAGTTGATCCTCTAGCTTAGGAAATTACGGCTAGGGAGTCAACCCAAAAGAGAGCCATGCTTCCATTTTTTTATTTCCCAAAAGTAGTTCTTTTGGATCAACCCAATACCTTTCATTACTAGAGTCTAGATCGATGACCTAGGGGTTGATGTGTTGAGTCATCTCAATTTTTTTTAGGATTTGTAGGTGCATACTTATGTTTCCATATGCATTTATAGAGATCCATTCCTCCTTATATCCACCTTCATCAAATCTTATCACCCAAAATTGTGGCCATTATAGAGGGATCAGGCATTCCCAATCCTCCCTTGAGGTTTGGTCTACACATCTTATCCCAAGGCTCTAAAGACCATTTCTTCTCCAGTGTTGATACTCCCTAGAGGAAGGATTGTTGAATTATTTCCAATTCCTGAAGAATAGAGGACAATACCATCATAACAGAGCATAGATACACATGAATATCTTGTAGGGCATCTTTTAGAAGAACTAAGCAACCTGCCATATTTAAAGATCTAAACATCCAACTTTATGTTTTACTTTGCAATTTTGTAAGGAGTTCTTCCCAAACACTCCACTTAAGGGATTTGTCCACCAAGGGAGCACCCAAATACTTGGATGGGAGAATGTTAATCTGGATATCTAGGATTAGTGCCGCGTGTCTTTGTATAATCAAGGGAGTATTAAAGAAAAATACCTGAGATTTAGTTTTGTTTTTTTCCATACCTAATGCCACAGAGAATGGGTCTAGGATATGATTGAATGCATGAGCTTCCTACATTGTTTGGGTACCAAGTCCCATTATATCATTGACAAACTACTAGTGGGTGAGGGGTAAATATTCTCCATAAAGGTGAAGCCTTTTTATCTTTTGCTCAATTGTTTCCACCTTGAATAGTCATCCTAAGCCTTCCACCTATTAGAGTCGGTCTGGTTATCCCTCCGTCAGAGATCAAAACTCTTTTTTGCATTTCATGTTTAGGTGTCTCATCAGTTTTGATCAGTTGCATTTCGTTAGAATCATGCCATAAATCTGACGGAGAGGTTTGTGTCACTCATTCCCCTCATGCTTGGCACTGTTGGCTTAGGTCTAGTTTTAAAAAATTAAGTCTTGAAACAGTCATTTGCAGTCCTATTTTAGTCTTTGGGTCATAACAATTTTTCAGTCATTAGGTCTAGGGTTAAGTCGATAAGGTCTTTGATAAAGTTTAAATGAAGCCAGCAGGCTAGAGGGAGGTCCTTGTTAGATTGTTATCTCAGAGATTTTTATCATTATACGGATAGATTCTGACTTCTCTTCAAAACTTTGTTTTGAAGATAAGTCAATAGTTCATTCTTGTAATAAATTTTCAAAAATTTCAGTTCTTGAAATGTCCCAGCGTAGCCCTGGTCTCCTTTTCCAGATCATATCATAGCTATCCCTGCAAAAATTTGTCAAAGAAAATCATTATTTCAACCAAATTTAAAGAGGAAACAAAAAGGTCAAAATTCTATTAATCCTGAAAAAGTGTCAATTGCAAAACATAACAAAGTGGGTTATGAAAGAGGAAAAAATCAAATTGGTGTCTATATAAGGGTTTTCAATGAGGTTTCAAGTCATTTGTGCATGCCAAAGGAGGAGAAAACAATTGCAAGTCGCGTTTGAGCATTTTGGAGCGGATTGGTACTCATTTCCTCTGCGCGGCGCATATAATAGGCTGCGCGGCGCACACAGTCATCCAGGCCAGTGTAAATTATAACCAGCGCGGCGCATATAACAGGTTGCGCGGCGCACACAGTCATCCAGGCCAGTGTAAATTATAACCAGCGCGGCGCATATAACTTGTGCGGCGCACTGGGTAAGGAGCGCGACGCTTACAGTTTGGAGCCCGTAACTTGTCCGAAAACTCATCAAATCGCCTCCTCTTCAGATCAATTTGTCAGGTAGGCTCGCCTCCATTGCCTTGGCTTTGTTTTTAATGGTGAATGTGATGGGTTCATAGATGATTTCCGTGGAGACCGAATTTTAAAAGCATCCCTTTATCAATATAAAAGTGTTGTAGGGTTTGAAAACAGTTTGTTACCAAGGTTATGTTTTTTCCCCATTTCCCTTTGTTCCTTATTCCCAAACCCACTCCTCATATTTCCTCATTAATTCCCTCCATCAATTCCCTCATTATCCTACACTACAATCCATGAAATCCTAATCTCCCACCTCTATAAAAAACTCCTTAATCTTATTTAATATCCCAAACCCTAAAACCCTAATCTCATATTTACCTTTCCCCTCATATCCCTAAATACATTTCATTTCAAAATTCCCCAATTCCCTGATGTTTTCCCTTTCCTAATATCCCTTGTACATTGTTTCCCCTTGGTCACAGCATTGTTTGAAACAAAGGAACTGTCCATATTCAATTGCCAACAGCTGTTTCACTTATCAGCATTCATTTGAGGCAGCTTGTATATCAGCAGTGATGTCATCTGGTCACTCATCGGAATATGAGGCAGAAACCCAAAGTGATTCTCCCGTAAGTGAAAAAGAACCTCGGAGGCCTCGTAAAAGTGGCAAACATGTCAGGGAAGAACCAGTCACCCTTATAGAACTGCATGCCTGTCCTCTTGCTATGCAGTGCTTTGAGCATCAGTCATGCTATGAGTTTTGTCAAAAGGTAGCTGAGGTCCAGTTTCATTATGAGTTGGCTCGTCTTTTTGTCTTGCATTTGCACGGAGACCAATCTACCTTGGCTGGAGTCACCTTCACACTCACACCAGAAACTGTTTCGCTAGCAACAGGTATACCAAATATTGGTGAACTATGGCAGAAAAAACAGCAGATTGACAAGCAGCATTATGAGCCATATATCAAACCCAATTGCTTGAGGCAGCTCAAAAGAGTGTTCCCGTTCAGGTACCTGAAGGATGAATATGCTCCTCTCATGAGATTGATCATGAAATATTTCAGCTGTGAGGGACGATTCTCTCGTCTTTATGCTTATCACATCAGGTTACTTATGCATTTCACCAGGGTAAGGATGATGAACATTCCGTATTTCGTCTGTCGGAATATAGAGAGGATGACAACCTTTATACAGTGTAGAACCCCTCAGCAACAACTCAACAGTGTATATCATTTTGCACTTATAAAGATTTTGGTGGTTCATCAGCTTGGTTTGCAGGGCATCACTTGGGATGACTTTATCTCACGTGATTTCTTCAGAGCTTCACGAGAAGTATCAGAGGTGAAACATGAGGGTGAACCTTCTCAGCAGTATGAGCATCATGAGACCAGGCCTAGTTTCATTACATATCAGAGAGGCTATCTGAAAGGTACCCGAAGCATGAGAAAGGGAAAGAAGCCCATGCATGAGAAAGGGCCTTCAGGTGAGCCATCAGGTTTCGTTATCATTCCTGATGTTGAGACAGCTACGGATTTAGAGAAGTCTAGATATAGAATGATGATTGAGGAGCAAGAAACAGACATTCAAGCCTTGGAAATCCAGTTGGAGATGGCTAAATGGAACATCAGGTATCTAGAACAGAGAAATAAGCAGCTTGAAGATCAACATGCGATCATGGAGCTACAGAACATCCGAGAGAATCGCCAAGCTGCCCGACATAGGAGGATTCAGTTCACTTCTCTAGAGCGACAGGTCAACGAGGATCGAGAGTCTAATCTCGAAAGGGTCAACATTTACTTGGAGAAGCGGCTGAGCAAAGCCAATAGAGATAATGCATTTTTGAGACATATGGTTGTTCACTACAGGGCACGGAACCAAGTTTGCAAGGCTCGGATAAGAAATCTAAAGGCAAAATTGAAGAAGGCAATCCGCAAGCAAAAGAAGCAAAGGGAGCTCGATCGTCTTCAGATTTTGGCTGAGGCCTCTTTAGCTCATCATCACACTTGATGAAGGAACTCCAGCCCAAATTTCAAGAGATTTGGGGCAATTTTGGTCATTTTGAAATTTTTTCATTTAAAAAATAGGTTTTTTCCTATATGCGTCGCGCACCTTGCGCGACCCATAGGATTGGGAGCTCCAAATCACAAATGGCTTGCAGTTTTGGATTTTTCATGAGAAATCATGAATTTTGGAGTTTGGGAAATTTTTGGCTCCTCAAAAGGTCAAAAAACATGCAAAAAATGACCTCACTGCCCCTATTTGGACACACAGGAAGCAGTCTTGGGAGAATGCACTTTTGGAGGGGAAAATGGACACCAATTTTGAAAATTCCACTTGGGTTGGATAGTAGACAGATAGGGCTTTCCAACAAGCCAACCTGAGCTCAATTTGGACTCCTGCAGGTACCTCAAAAACAGCAGAAAAGTAGCGCGGCGCATATAGCTTTTTTGCTCTATTTTTCATCCTTCAGCTCAAAAACTCGGCTAGTTTGACCAGTTTTGATTTGTGATGTAATTTTTGACTTTTTCTTGATGTAATGATTGAAACATGATGTAATTTGACACTTAGTTACTTGATCTAGAAGATTCATTCACCAAAGAGTGAAAATTTAATGAATGAATCAGTTTCCTACCTTATAGAGGCAAGTTGTTTTGACTGCCTAAATTGTAGTGCTTTGTTTAGAATTGGTTGAAACAGCTCCTAGAATGATGATCTCGACCCATAGAGGCAAGGGAAGAGGTTGGCGTGCCTATATTATGTAATTTTCAAGTCATTTTCAGGGTTGGACTCTTGGGAAAAGCTTGACACTCTATTGTACATTCACTTCTGCATTTTTGGCAAAGGAAAGACCAGGGTTTTGCAGCACTGTTTGGGATCCATGTGGCCTTATGTGTTGATGGTGTGCTTCTTTCAGTAATTGTAAGTTGTTATGTGTATCATTTTCCTTCTCTCATCTTTTGCAATTAAACAAATGAAGTGTTAAGGTAGAATCCATAGATTGTTATGCTCTGCCTTTGAATTTGTTTGATTTTCCATGTTTTCATCTGTTTAAGGAGAACCCTTGAAAGCTTCTTGCTCTCCTTAGCTTCTCACTAGTCAGATCTAGCCATTCATTATCTTTAAAGCATCAAGACAATCGCCTACCTTGCCCCAAGTAGACCTCTGCAAAAACTCTGTCTCATCCCCGCACCCAAAATTGCCTTTTCCTTTGATTCAACAAAAACCCCAAAAATCAACCTCAAACTCTTTGTATTTCATACCTAGCCTAAGATCAACTGCAAATTTAGTCATCTCGAGCCTCATCATTTACCTTTTGCCGAGATTGACCCGGAGAGAGCCCTCTCCTATCCTCGTAGGGCTAGCTACGAGGCTGAGCGTGGTTTGATGTGGACCTAGAACCTTGTCTTTTCAGCCTTAGACAAATATAGGCTCTAACACCACCAAAAATATAAATAGAAATGGAGAAAGCAGGTCTCCATGGCAAATCCCCCGAAAGCACTAGAAAGGGGGATACAGGGAGCCATTAACTAGTATAAAAAAAGTGGTAGAGGAAACTAGATTATAAACCCAAGTGATCCAATCATTTGCAAACCCAAAGGCCCTCAAAATACTACACAAAAATCCCCAATTAAGTTTTCCATAGGATTTTGAAAGGTTTAGTTTGAGCATCATACCCGATTTCTTATTTATCTTTAGTGAATGAATAGCTTTGTGTGCCACCATGATGCCATCTAGAATTTGTCTCCATTCTACAAACCCCATATGTTCTGGAGAAATAAGTTGGGAAAGGAATGGATTAAGTTGATTTGTTATGATCTTAGTAATGACTATGTATATGAAATTGCAGAGTGCAATTAGTCTATATCCATTAGGGTCCTTGACCTTGTCCTTATTTAGAACAAGGTTTATGAATGTGGCATCCAACATTCTAAGTATAGATCTAGACTTCCTAGATTCCTCCACTAACCTCTAAAATTCTTCCCTTATTATTGACCAACAAGATTGAAAGAATTCAAATGTAAAACCATCTGGCCTTGGAGCCTTGTTATGAGGCATCATCTTGATTGTTGATTCAACTTCCTCACATAATATCTATTTAAGAAGTGTTGCATTTTGATCAACTATAATGAGCGATGGGGTATGCCAAATAATTCGTTGTATTTGTCTCTATATATCCCCTATTGGCTTTCTGAAATAACTGAACCAACTCCTAAGATGTTTCTTGGTGTCTTTCTAGTCTTCAACCATCAAAGCCTTTCAGTGAAGAGATCTTATTATGGTGTCTATGTTATAGCATATACCTGTGGGAAAAAAATTGTATATTTTCCCCCTCTTTTAGCCATTGAATATGGGATTTTTGTCTCCACATAATTTCCTCCTACTTCCTATGCTCCTCCAGTTCTTGTAAGGTCTTGGCCTATGCCTTGATGAGGTGCTTCGATCTACCATATAGAATGGCTTCCTACTAGACCTCCACCATTTTATTCTCTAGTTTCCTTTTTTCTTCTAAGATGTTACCGAACTGCCCCTTATTCAATCCATATATGTTTCAACTTTTTGAAAAGAGAGAATGTTGTTGATCCATCAATGCTCCCTATAGCCTTCCACCATTGTTGAACATTTGACAAAAAATCAGGGTGTCATAGCCAAAATTGTTCAAATCTAAAAGGATGGTTCTAGAGACTAGCCTTTAGATTTATGTTGAAGCATATAGCCCAATGATTTGATCTATGCTTGAGGAGGGTGGAGGCTTCAATAAATACATCCTAGCCCATGATCTTTTCTGATATTAGGAAGTGATCTAATCGTGAAGCAACTTGTTGTTGGCCCCCTTGCTGGTTGTTCCAAGTAAACATTCCATTGACCATGTCCACCTCAATGAGGCATAAGAAATCAATGGTTTTCTGGAACGTTGCTACTTCCACCTCAAGCCTCCAGACTCCACCCTTCTTCTCATCAAGTCATTTGATGATGTTGAAGTCTCCCCTAAGTATCCATTAGGGGGGAGGAGATATCAAATTACCATTATGGGTAATATATTTAAGTAACAATGACTTATATCATTTAGGAGATTCATACCATACACATTAGAGAGAAGGAAATATTCCCTTGACCCCACTATCTGGAGCTAAATAGTCAAAATATAGAATGTAGAAAACATATTGATCACTTTGATATATTGATCATCCCATAGAATGGATAATTATATAGAGTTTCCCTGGGCATCTATTGATGTTTTTTACCATTTCCTCAACTAATTGTTGGTTACGTTTGACAAAGACTCCCCTAAAATTTTAGTTTCCTGGATCATCATAATTTATGGTCTTTCCTCAAACCATTGTCTCCTAGGAGCATTTACTACTAAGGTGATCTAGGTGGATATTGGTGTCCACCCTTCTATTCCACCTAGACCCCCCAGTCATTTTCATCTGTTTCCTTGTTCATTTCAGCATTTATTATTTTTAGCAATTTTTCGAGTCTCGAACTTCTAGAGCAGTTTTGACCCCCTAAACGATGTTTTTTTGGGGTCCGCGGCAGGCCCATATTTGTTGACAAGGATCTATAGCAAAACCTGTAGTACTTAGACAAACCTTTCCAGCAAGGTATCGTACACACCAAACGGAGATAATATGACCAAGTTACGACCTCGAGAAGTTGGTTGCCCAACTAACCCCAACGGGGCCCACAAACTCTTGTTGTTACATTTCCTAGGGTTAGGGTTTTGGTTGTTGAGGGTTTTCTCATGTTTTCCAATAATAAATAGGCCCTTAAGCCTAATTGTAACACAGTTCAGAGGCATGTAGCTACCACATCTCTTCTCAGAGATAAGCTACCATCCCTCGAGCTATCTTACTTCCATTATGTTTGTAAACATAGTTCAATATTTTTCTATTAATGAAATGAAGTGTTTTTCTACTGCATCTCTGTGTTTATGATTATCTTTGTACAGTGTTTCATTCATGTTTAAGTTCGGATCAATGGTATCAGAGTGGTTTGCTCTTTCTCTTTTTTTCTTTGCATGCCCCAACAAGGTCAGGGTATAAGGAGTTAGGGCTTGATCTGGTTGAACCATTGCAAGATCAGCCTCGCAAAACCTGACAATCTCCCATGGTGGAAGAAAAGAAATACAAGGGGGCAAGAGATCCTTTCAAAATTTTGCTCGAGGAAGCCCTTGAACGGCAGAGGGATACGATGATGGATAACTTTGCCCAAATCCTTCGACGACTACCCACAGGCGATGCATCTTCATCCAGCAGCCACTCTAGAGGTGCCACTCCTTTTAAGGTACAAGTTAACTTCGATATTCCAATATTCAAAGGCCTGATAGATGCAGACGTCGTAGATAAATGGTTAAATCTATTGGAAGGATATTTTTCAATTCATGACTTTTCCAATCCGGAAAATATTACTTTTACACTTCTTAAAGTCGCCCCACACATCAAGGATTTGTGGGAAACCTACTGTGAACAAAAGGATGAGAGTGAACCCTCGTTGTTTTCAATCCCACCTACTTGGAATTCTTTCTGAGATGCCATCAAGGAAAAATATTACCTTGTCAGGAGCTATGAAGACAAAAATGTAAAGTGGACCACGCTACGGCAGGGAAGGGACCAAGATGTGCTAGAGTTCACAAATACTTTCCATACCCTTCGCACAAAGCTGGGTATTAAGGATATTGAGCATCATTTTGTGCTCAAGTACTGCGGTTATCTACACAAGTACATGCAGGACGAGATGGATTTCCTAGACATTTCCTATCCAAAGCAACAAAAAGGTGCATCAAATCACAAAACAAAGGACCAAGCCAAGGCGACGCTACCCAGGATAGCCTGACGAAGTCATAAGCAAAGAACAACACCCCGAATACGAAGAAGGACACAGGAAAATGGTGTGAGTGCCATAAGAGCTCCACTCACAATACAAGTGAGTGTCGGGCCAAGCAGTCACTGGTGGTCGAGCTGAAGGCTTCTGAATCAGACGCAAGTTCTAACTCTGATAAGAACCCAATAAGGGAACTGAAAAAGGGAAGCGTATCATTGATGTGGAGCCTAGTGCCACCGTGGCCACCACCAAGATTCAGAAGATTGAGCCTGAAGATCCAGAGGAGGGGGAACGCCTTTTCCACTCACAGATGTGGGTGAATGATTCTCCACTGTTGTTTGTTGTCGACAATATGAGCCAAAAGAACATCATTTCAGCAAAGGTCATGAAGCTACTGGGCCTAACAACTATAGCACATCCATTGTCATACACCATTGGTGGCTTCACCAAGGACGAGATATTCATGTCAGCTAGCAGTGTCGCCTTCCCTACAACATCAAGCCCTTCACAAATGAGGTACTGTGTGACGTTTCTTCTCATGAAGTTTGTGATGTATAGTTAGGAAAACCATACTTACAGAAGTGACATGTTGTATGTGAGTCTAGACCTCGCTCTATGATTATTACTTTGGCTAATAAATTGTACAGGATACTGGAGGTAGCCCCACCTACCGCCATCTCTTTGATCACTGCAAAGCAATGCAGTAAGATCATTTCCCAGACCAAGAAATTTGTTTTCCTTCTGATTCGCCCCCAAGGCAAGAAGAAGGTTGTGTCCAAGGCTTCCAGGAAGGGATCCTCTACACAGCAGCAACATATGGGCAAGGTTGTGGAGGTGTACAGGGATATTTTCACCTCACCCACTGGGGTACCTCTGCACTGTCAGGTCAAGCACTCCACTAATTTGACCCTGGGCGTGCCGCTTCCCAATGGACCGATCTATCGATGCTCTATTCTGGAGAACGATGAGATCAAGAGGCGGATTCAGGAACTATTTCAAAAAGGGCACATCAATCCAAGCTCATCACCTTGTGGGAGACCGATTTTATTGGTACAAAAGAAGGATGGGACCTAGAGGCTCTGTATTGACTATCGGGCGATGAACAAGATCACTGTTCGAAATAGGTATCCAATCCTGTGAATTGATGACCTTCTAGAATAGCTCAAGGGGGCCAAATATTTCAGCAAGATTGACTTGAAGTCGAGTTATCACTAGGTGCCTATCGAACCCTCCAATGTGTGGAACACTGCCTTCAAAACTAAGGAGGGCCTTTTCGAATGGTTGGTCATGCCATTCGAATTGATGAACGCCCCTGCAACCTTCATGAGACTGATGGATGACATCTTGTGACCCTTCACCAATGCATTCGTGGTGGTGTATTTGGACAACATCTTGATCTTCAGCCAGAGTTAGGAAGAGCACCTCCACCATATTCAGCAGGTCCTTCAAACCCTGCACCAACACAAGTTGTGTGCTAACTTGGAGAAATTCACCTTTGGCCTGACCCAGGTTCACTATCTGGGGTACATCATTGATGAGCAGGGTGTACATCCGGACCCATCCAAGATACAAGTCATTCAGGATTGGCCATCCCCAACCACTCCAACAGAGCTCCGCAACTTTTTGGGTCTTGCCAATTTCTATTTTAGGTTCGTGTTGGGGTTCTCTCATATCACTTAGCCTTTAAGTCAAATCACTAAGGGTGGAGCAAAGGAAAAGTTTTTTTGGTCGAAAACCCAACAACAAGTGTTCTCTGAAATGAAGAATCACCTTTGTTCTACACCAGTGCTCACATTACCAGACCTGCAATAACCATTTGAGATTGAGACATATGCCTTTGACTATGCTATTGGTGTGGTTCTTACTCAGCATGGACATCCAATGGATTACCACAGTGAGACACTTTCAGACACAGTTTGAAAGTACCCCACTTACTACAAAGAAATGTATTCCATTGTGCGGGTCTGTCGTCAATGGAAGCATTACATTTTTGGGAAGGAAACGATCATCCACACATACCACCGACCTCTACAATTCATACAGACACAAGGGAATTTGCAGAACGATCGTCATTAGAAATGGTCCACTTATTTGCAACAGTTCCATTTGAACATTAAGTATAAGAAGGTCAACACCAATAATATTGTTGATTGCCTCAGCAAACCACCGGTCATGGCGCTAATCACTGTGCTTGACTCCTATGGGCACGAGACGACGGGGTGGCCACATCTTTACAAGAGCGATCTAGAATTCAGCAGCATATACGAGACACTCCTGGAAGGGAAGCAAGTTCCAAATTTTCACCTTCAGAATGCACTTTTATGCCACCTAGGACACATCTATGTTCCTTCAAGTGAGCATACCAAGATGATTTGCGAGGCACACTATAGTCGGGTCATTGAACATTTCGAAGTAGAGAAAATAGTGGCGATATTGCAGAAGTATTTTTATTTGTCGAAACTTCGTCAAGATGTTGGGAAGTACATTAGATCTTGCACCGCCTGTGCCATTTCCAAACCAACCATAAAAAAGAAAGGCCTATATACTCCTCTACCTACTCCTAGTTGGCCTTGGGAATCTGTCTCCATGGATTACATGTCGGGCCTTCCTTCTACTAAGCACGACAATGATTTCATTTTCGTGGTGGTTGACAGATTCTCTAAGATGGCCATCGTGGCAGCCTACAAGAAGAGTATCACAACAAAGGCCATTTCTAAGCTCTTCGTTGAGCAAGTATGGGTACACTTTGGGATCCCACAATCCATTGTCTCATATCAGGATAGCAGATTCCTAGGTGCATTTTGGTCAAGTCTCTAGTCGATGCTGGATACAAAATTGACTAAGTCTACGGCTTTCCATCCCCAAACTGATGGCCAAGCAGAGGTTATCAACAGGACGATCATACACATTCTACGCATGTACAACTCGAAGCATCCACACAAGTGAGATGAAAGTATGCCCTATGTCCAACATAGCTACAACAGAGCTCTCCACAGCTAAACAAGCCACAACCCCTTTCAGGTAGGGTTGGGATTTTAGCCATTATGCCCCATTGATGTGACCATACCATTTGCAGCCACTTAGGTAGATTCGACTCACGTTCAGTCCGAAGCTAAAAGGGCTAACAACTTCATTGAGCGCATTCAACACATCCTCTAGTAGGTCCATGATATATTGGGCAAATCCAATGTTAAATACAAGCAGCACCATGATTAGCATCGAGTGCTGCACAAGTTCCAGATGACCGACAAAGTTTGGCTACATTTACAGAAGGAGCACCTTGTTGGACCCCACCGCAAGCTTTTCCCACTCCAATATGGGTCATACACCATCACCAAGGCCATCGGTGGCAATGCATTCAAGCTCAGCGCCCCATCATTCCTTAGTCTGCACCCAGTGTTCAATGTAGATCGCCTTCGGCCATACTTTCTACCATTATTGGACACATATGAAATTGCAAAACAGATCACACCAACATAGCTCAACTCGGACTGCATGGAGCAAGCCACAGCTGATCAGATCATGGACACATATATCAAGAACACTCGTCAATAGAGGATACAACTATATCGAGTTGTCAAAGCAGGCCAACTCCTTCACCAGGGCAAGTGGTTCACCAGGTACTAGGTTCAACAGAAATTTCCTCACCTCATGGAGGTTTTGCACGCAATGGGGAACATTGCTTCCTAAGGGGGGAGGAATGATCCAGGTGGATATTGGTGGCCACCCATCTATTCCACATAGACCCCCCAATCAATTTCATTTGTTTCCTTGTTCATTTCAGCATTTACTATTTTTAGTAGTTTTTCATATCCTAAACTTTCGGAGCATTTTTCACCCCCTAAACGGTGTTTTTTGGGGTTTGCAGCAGGCCCATAGCCATAGGCATGGGCCTATGGTGAAACCTTTAGTACTCAGAGATACCTTTCCAACAAGGTATCGTACGCACCAAACGGAGATAATATGACCAAGTTACAACCCGGGAAGTTGGTTGCCCAACTAACCCCAACGGGGCCCACAAAATCTTGGTGTTACATCTCCTAGGGTTAGGGTTTTGGTTGTTTATGGTTTTCTCATGTTTTCCAATAATAAATAGGCCCTTGAGCCTCATTGTAACACAATTCAGAGGCATGTATCTGCCACATCTCTTCTCGGAGATAAGCTAACATCGCCCGAGCTATCTTATTTCCATTTTATTTGTAAGCATAGTTAAATATTTTTCTATTAATGAAATGAAGTGTTTTTCTGTTGCATCTTTGTGTTTATGATTATATATCTAAGTTGTTGTGTTCTTGTTTAAGTTCAGATTATAAGGCCACTCATATTCCATGATACAATTTTCATGGCTGAGACTTATTAGAGCCATGAAGCACTTCAGTGATAACCCTAATTCATCAAAAATTCACCAATGCGCTGCCCAATTTGTCAAGAAATAATAAAATAATTTTTTGATACCACTTCTTCTATTCCCTGTGTGGCTTTCTTGAATCCTTCGATAAGTGAATTTGGACCCCTTGTTGCCGGAATCCAAATTCGATTTGATTACTACATGTTTATACTTCAAATAAGCTTGACTTAATAGACACAATTTATGCTCTCCAAGAGTGAATGGATCTTTACTTTTATAGTCTTTCATTATTTATGGCATATTGAGCGCGTCCAAGTTCATGTCCTTGGCCAATTCTGGAAGAACTTCAGCCCCCTCAAGCACTGCATGGAGAACAATGATGGGAAAATGCATTTGAGATGAGAAATCAGGAGGTGACATATTATAAGGCATAGGGTTTGTTATAGACATTTTTGTGCCTCGCTACATGGAGCATGAAATGTCAATAATTACAGGGATCCTCAGTCCCTAAACATGTTGTTCTTACCCCTACAAGAACAAGGTCATCAAACAACAGCACTTCCAATCAGTTCTCCACCTGAAAACACTTCAAAACAGGCTAATTTTGGATCATGTCAGCTGCTCCACTGAGCATCTGCGCTGGAATGCAACTGCTCCTCTTTGTACCTGCGCTGGAAGTCAAATCTAATGAAGGCTACCTGCGCTGGGCGAGATTGGCCAAGTGGCACAGTCATTCTGCAAGGTGTCAACTGCCCAGGAAGCTTCCAAACTGACACTTGGTTCATGAGATTCGCCCTGTGATGAGTAAGAGGTACTTGATCACCATGTGTAAGCAAGGATCTCCAAGTGGACTCAAGAACTGAAGATTAACTGAAGAGGGAGAGGACACTAGTCAGCTCTATGCTAGCCTCAAGCTGACTCATCCTCTCTTCTTCTCTCCTATATATAGAGCTCTTCTATGAGGTCTAAGGAGGCTGGAATTTTGTGTAAAGCAAGGAGGTGCTGTTGGTTTACAGTTAGAGCTATTGGGTGATTGTTTTACTAGAGGTGAAGAGGAGAGTTCTTGCTGCTGGGGAGGTGCTGCTGGATTGGAGCCATCAATGGTTGTAACCTTCTCAGAACCCTGTTACTTCTATCAATAAAGTTTTGCATGTTCTCCTATATACTTGTATTGCATTGATGTATTGTATTTACTTGTATATTTGATTCACTCTAATCCATGCATCAGTTATGAGTACATGTATCTTGTAGTTTCCTCTCTTGTTTTGTGCAGGATCTGTGTGTAGCTGGACCGGCAAAGAGAGCAAGGAGCTGGGAACAAGAGACAAAGAGAGAGGATAAGGATCGACTAAGCGAAAGACACCAGGTTGGTTAATCTTTTCTTCCTTCTCTCTGTACTTTCATAAAGGAAAATATCAAAGCTTTACTTTCAGTTGTTGCTAAAGACTGTCACCTTTAGAGTAGGGATAGGGTCATCCGAGTCGGATACTTTTCCCCACAACAGGGTTTACAAGTGGTTGTGTGGGAGAAGCCGCTAAAGACATGGGCACCTCCATGGAGGAGGAGGGTCCCATAGGTTCTTTCATTTCAACATCCAACAATGGATTCATAGTGAATTTCTCAGAAGTATCCAATGTTGCAAGAGGTTCATATTGATTTGTTTGCACTCCCTTCTTCTCTATTGCATTCTAACGCGGTGGGCGAGAGTTGTTTATGGTTGTGTTGTAGCGGCTACAACCACCCTCCAAAATTTTTCCTTACCCTCGTTTTGGAGCCTCCCTTCCAACCTTCACAACAGCTTTCCTTGCTTCGTCAAGTTCACAAGATTTAGTGTCTTTCTTGCACAAAGGCAACCTGTCGGTCACAACTTGATCCATTCCCCTCATAGGCTATTCACCCAAACTTGGTCCAGCTATAGGTTGAGTAGCTTCCCCTTGAAAATTGTGCATTTCTAGAGGGAAACCATCCTTCCCTCCAAAAATTGTGCAATCCTCTCTGGTAGCATGTTGTACTCCAGGATTGCACAATCCTGCCTACCAACACTCCCAGGAATATTTGCGCAAATTTCCCCAGCAAGGATGCTTAGCCCAGAATTTGTGCAAATCTAGGTAGCAATCAACTGCTCTACCCAGAAATTACACAAATCTCCTGGGAAGCCAGCCCAGCTCCTAGCCATAAATGTGCATTTTTCTCCACCAGTCGAGAAGTCTCTTACATGTGCATCTGAGTTGACCGGTTCCCTCCGAGGCTGAGAAAAACAGACTTGCATGCACGGGTTGCTTCTCCCAAGGCATCATGCAAAGGCATCCCTTGTTTCAGGGATCTATGTTTAGCAGTTGGAGGTTACATGCAAGGAGAAATTCTGAAACCTCCCACCAAGTGTCGC
This sequence comes from Pinus tabuliformis, assembly GCA_031772625.1. Taxonomy (NCBI): domain Eukaryota; kingdom Viridiplantae; phylum Streptophyta; class Pinopsida; order Pinales; family Pinaceae; genus Pinus; species Pinus tabuliformis. The sequence continues at coordinate 1,357,120,150 of CM062805.1, forward strand.
TTCCCCTAGATTCATGGCATGCACGTCACAAAGTCGATGTTATCAAAACTCATCAACTGGACGTTGCAGAGCTCATTCCTCACATCAACCTTACAGCTTTGACATCCCACATCACATCTAGGAGCAATCGGCACATTCAACTCATTTTTTTTGGGGTAAGCCCGCTTCCCATGACTTGTGCTACATTTCTATGACTTTTTGTGTTTTCACTTGTGGGAGTATTGTTTGCTTGATTTCTTTTAACACTTGTTGTCGTTTACATATATACTAGCTTGTCCTAGCACCATTTCAGTTTTCGTCAACATCTCACTGTTGTCGCATGCATGAAATTGTTTTTCACGAACGGTCGCCGATTCGGTGACTCGCCTCACCCCCATGCATGTTGTTCCATTTTATGAATCTGTCATTCACCATTTTCATGCATGATCATTCACTTATGCTTACACTGAGTATCAGTATACACTCACACTCACATTCACTTTCAGTTGCCCGTCGACGAGCCGGGCCAACCTCGGCCCGGACTCTGCCTTTACCAAGGCTGCATTGCGCAATCTGGGGAAGGAAGGCTAACCTTCATCTCCATATTTTTGCATTCCTACCCAGCACTGGCCTCCAGGACTGTTTTACGCATTTCTGGAGGACAGTGGCTGCTTGGCCCAAGAAATTGCACAAATTTGTCCCTAGGCCAGCAGTCCTTCCTAGATGGAATTGCACATTGCGCAATCCCAATAGTAAATAGCTATATTGGACTGTGCATTGCACAGTTCTAGTAGTCAGTCAGTCTCCCAGTAGCCTAGACTGTGCCTTGTGCAATATTGGCAGTCGGTCTCCCAACCTCCCAGTCGAAATTGTGCAACCTTCATGATCAGTCACACAGGTATGTTGCAAGTCAGTTCTCAAAGTTCATTTTGGTTTTCAACTGACAAATTTCTTGCCATGAGTGTTTCCATGTCCCCAAGTATTGCAGGTGCTCATCTGCCTCTCCGTACTGTAGGTACAATGGTTTCCACGAGAGCTGAGTCAAAGACACCATTCAGAGCACACCTAGAGATTCATTCAGTCAAGTGTCTATGAGCTTGCCTACTCACGAAGACATCAAGTTGTTCATAGAAAAGGACATCAAGCAGAAGCATCACAATGAGTAGCATCATGAACAGCAGCTGAAGGCAGCATACCAAATGCAGTGAACGCAACAAATGTAGCGAATGAAAGAGGAAGGTTGTTGACAACATAGAGGCGGAACAAAGTTGCAAGATCAAGAAGATCCACTGATAATGAAAGCAAATTTGGAGACTCAGGCTATGAAGTGACAGCGCGACATGAAGGTCATGCAAAGATAGAGAATGGAACAAAGAAGGAGTTGCATGTGCCGATGTAGCAACTCAAGGAAGAACATGAAGCTGCACAGATAGACGAATGAGTTGCAGCGGGATCAGAAATAGCAGTGGGCACAACGTGCACTCATAGATGAAACTGCACCTGTACAAGTTAAAGATCCATTCCAGCAGCTAACACGGACCAAAAATGGTAAGCAGTGTTGTTGATCACATGCAAGGGATTCAGCAGCATGCATGTCATTATGCACACGCACGCAACCCAACCCATTCAACACACTCAGTAAGGCGAAGACAAGAAGAAAGTCCAACTAGAGATAAACATGTACTTTAGCAAGTTGATGCGCATGATCACTGGCACACACTTGAAGATCAGCACGAACACTATGCATCAGTGTGTTTCCAGTTCAGCCACACCCAAGAATACCATGCACATGTTAGCAGATGAGTTGGATGAAGGAGACGAACCAATGCACCAGTTGCAATGGAAGCAAGAATTCGCTTCAGCAAGATGTCACCATGAGGTACATGCACACCATCACGAACGACCAAGCTTGGCATCAACTCACCAGCTTCACCATCATAAGCATGTCAAAGAGTTGGTCTCACCATAGTGGACTGAGTGTCAATGATGTCTTGCAAGGCTTTCTCAAGCCATGTTGTCTCACATGAGTACATGTGCGTTGTAATGTTGAATCATGTCAAGTGTAAGTCAAGTGTAAACAATTGGATGTAATAGTCATAGAGTAGGTGAAGAGTCATGAGGGTAGTTGAACTGTCACAAAGGGGAAGGTCAAGGATCACCCCATCCTTTGCTATAAATAGTCCCTCATAACTCGTTGTAAGGGCTTTTTGGTCATCCAATTTTCTATTAAGACCATCTTGAAGAAAGCTTGGACAGTATTGTAACGTGCCTTGGCTTCTCCACTGCACGGAGCTAGTACATCTATTTGGAGGAGCAGGCGGATGTGGCTGTAACGTTTCACTGATGGGGCTAGTAGGTTTACATGGATGTATTGTATGATTGGAACTTACACTTTTATATAATAAGAGCCAACACATTTTCATGCATATGTTGTTATTGTAGTTGGACTGCTCCGATTGCCTTAATGATATATGTTGTTTAACTTACGTATTTGTGTATGAATTGATTCACATGCAATTATATGAATCTTGTTGCAAATGTGTTGTATATGCTGTTAATGTTGTCACCGTCCATGTCAACTGCTCTGCCAGACACCAGATAGACCTTTCACATGAACCTTGTTGTAACAACCGTTGCACTCATTCGGACTGATCCGTGAGTGTTGTACGTGTTATCTTACCTTGTATGTTGTGACTACCACATCCGAGTAGACTACTCCGCCAGAAGTTGTGTATGTCCTTTTGTGCTCTGTGTTCTTAGCCAAGTTGGGACTGATCCCTTTCAACCTAGAACTCACTTTCACCCTTTTCTCCCCCTTTTGTGTTAGAACCTCTCATACATCTTCCTTGACTCACTATAGCAGTCACACCCTTACTACTGACAGAGTTATCTTACTTGCCTCTGTGCAACATCATGGTCAAGGAATTACCTTACGACCCACTATTGGGACTCCTACACCAAATGATCAGAGGTCTAATTGGGACTTCTTACCGGGGAGATCCCCTTGACATGTTGGCGGGTCCAACATTGTCAACATTTTTGGCGCTAGAAGGAGGGCCTGATGGCAAGTTGTTCCCTCTCATCTAGTTTTGAACCTTTGCATATCTTTCATGAAGTCTTGCACTCTTCTTCCCCCGAGGTGTTTTTTGAATCATGAAGATGTCTCGATCTCGGGGAGGATTTTCGATGTCTTGTCCACTCACACATATGATGGTGAAGGCGAAGTGGCTTGGCCTGAGCACTTACATAAATTTCTTTCCATGATTCATGAGGAAGATGTGTTTTCTGATGAACAGACCAGTTTGTTGCTTGCATACACACTTCGAAAATCTCCATTTCGTTGGGTGCTCAGCTTACCGGCTGACACCGTGCACTCATTTGAGCACTTCTATGATCTTATTGAAGACACGTTCTATCATTTTGAACCAGATCATCTTGACCGGAAACTATTATAGCAATGGAGGGCTCCGCATGAATCCATTATTGACTTTTGGCAGCGCTTCCATGACTTGTAGTTTCAAGATTCGAGGAGCCAGATGAAGTTTTCTTATCTTTAGGACCGTTTCGAGTATTGTCTTCAGAAATTTGCCTGTCCCAAGAGAAAGTTTGAGATCAAGCCTCACTCAACCTTCTTCATTGATGGAGTTGCGCAATCTCATATGGATGCGGACACTGTCACAGCTGACTGTTTTCCTTCCTCTCATTCAACATCTCTGTCGTTGCCAAGGGATAATGAAGAGCATTCTCACACTCATGTTCATACTTCACACTCTCCCAACATCACTTCACTCAATTTTCACGCAGATGTGGTTTTGAGTCCTTTGATTTCTCATATGCATTATTTCTTAGGACCTTTGTCTTTGCACCTGGGTGTTCCTCCGGATGATGTTGTCTTGTGTTCGTCCATTCCAAACTCTTCACTTGTTGTGAATGAGGAACAACCCACTGACGGAGTTGGTGTTGCACAACCAACATGCACTGTCATTCATGAAGAGTATGAGTGGGATCTTGAGCATCAACACTCGACGAAGGATGACTCCCTTCCGTCCAAGCCCCCTCCATTCTTTCCTAACATTGTTGGTGAACCTGTCATCCATGATTTCGCATGTGTGTCTTCATCCACAGACGCACACATTGTTGATCTTTCACAGGATACACCGTATGTTAGCCCGTCATCCAACAATAGAGAGGACCAATCATTCATTGGAAATCCACTTGATCTTTCATCTTCTTTTTCCGGAAACGCAGAGGGTGAACATCCTTCCTCCTCATCTACCCCTCTGTGTGATTCATCAAACCATGAGGATGCCGACCAACATCCTGAATTTTCTGATCTTGGTTATTGTGATCTCTTCACCTCATCATCCAATCACGATGTTGATTCACTCATTTTTTATGCGCCTAAGCCACTAGTCTATGAAGATCCATTTGTCGACAAAGTTGAAACCCCACAGTCTGTCGAGGCACTTCAGCCCGAGCTAATGGTTATGTCAGGCCCTCGCTGTCCTGAGGTTGGTTTCGCTTCCGATTAGGAAATTGTTCAAACACTAAAGGCTCCTCATCACTCATCTGTATGCACTCAAGATCAATCTAACACTTAGATTTTACTTCCTCCACTCGAACTACACGATCCCATTTCTCATGCATTAGAGGAGTCTTACATTGCAAGCACTCGTTCATGACGCAAGTTATATTCGTTTCTTTCATTTGCTTGCATGTCATAGTCAAGAGTGTGCTTATGCTTCAAAGTTGCACGTAGTGTCACAAAGCACCATGATAAGCCCACGGACTACCCGTCATGCACATGCACTCACTTATGTCCCGTGGACACTTTGAATCACGAAGTGTGGTTGTCTTCATTGTTATATATTTCTTGCTTGCTGGTTCGCACAACTAGGTTGCTCGCGGACCAAGCCTTCACCACCATGGGTCTACCAATGTGCCAGTGGCTGCATTGGAAGTATCACTTCATGTGATCAAGCCCATGTACCATTAGTGTAAGAGTAGGATTAGTGTTTTCTTTCAATTGTTTGCTTGCATGCTTGTTTTCTTACGTGCCTTGTTTGCTTGTTTGTTTTCTTGCTTGTTTGTTTACTTGCTTCACTTTCATTTTTGCTTCTTCTCTTGCTTTGCTTTGTTGATTGTTAGTTCATTCGCTTGTTTTGTTCATAGGTTAGTTTTGCATGAAACCATGTATGACTCTTGAAGCGAGCTGGGTAAAGTACAAGAGGTCTTGTACAACTATCATTACTTGGTTATCTGTCATTTTTCCTCTGTATGATGATCTTGTTACTTTTAGTCCATGATACATCGAAGGAAAACATGTATTGTTCGAAGTGAACCTTGGTGTAAACACAACGCTTGCGCGCTACCTAGTGTCACCTTCTCTAGTCGATTGTTTTTGGGTTAACCCTTGTCAGCTCAGTCAAGTAGAGTAAGGTAAGGGGGAAAAGCTTAACAGGCACGTTAGAGATATAATAAACTACTTCTCTGCTGGAACAACCTCTTCTGCTCTCAATAAGTTGGGATCCCTCTTCTACCTCTGAAATGAATAAGTGTTACGCACAGTGGAAAATGGAAAAAAGAAAAGTTGAAAATGAAAAATGAAAAGTGAATAAGGCGAAAGAAGAGAAAGGCTTCCTGCACAGGGAGGTGATGCAAGTAACTCCATCGGGGTACTGACAAGGCTCATTGGTAGTGGAGCCATGCTTGTGTTCCTATGTGACTCCACCAGGGTACTCTCCAAGCTTGTTGGCAGTGGAGCAACACTAGAGATGAAACTAATACTCTGACGACTATACTGCTTGTGCACCTATATACCCCTCAAACCCAATTGAAACAACTATGTTGCCTTGGCTTGGAATGTGCGTCAATCGACTAAGGGTTTGGCATATGCTACATATTACAATCAAGTTAGTGTGAAATCAAGATGAGCTGAAAATTGAACAATACGTCCGGAGTTGTTAGACATGCTTTTCACGAACAAGGTCCATTAAGAGAGCTGGAGTTCTACCAATGTGTCGCCAAGTGTTGTAGCGGTTACAACCACCCTCCAAAATTTTTCCTTAGCCTCATTTTGGAGCCTCCCTTCCAACCTTCACTACAGCTTGCTTTGCTTTATCAAGTTCACAAGCTTCAGTGTCTTTCTTACACAAAGGCAGCCTATCGGTCATATCTTGATCCATTCCCCTCACGGGGTGTTCACCCGAACTTGGTCCAGCTGCAGGCTGAGCAACTTCCCCATGAAAATTACGCATTTCTGGACGGAAACTAGCCTTCCCTCCAAAAATTGTGCAATCCTCTCTAGCAGCTTGCAAGGCTCCAGGATTGTGCAATCCTGCCTGCCAACACTCCCAGCAGGATTTGCACAAAGTTCCCCAGCAAGGCTGCTCAACCCATAATTTGCGCAAATCTAGGCAGCAGTTAGCTACTCTACCCAGAAATTACACAAATCTCCTGGGAAGCTAGCCCAACTCCCAGCCAGAAATGCACATTTTTCTCCAATAGTCAAGTAGCCTCTTGCATGTGCAACTGAGTTGATCGTTTCCCTCTGGGACTGAGAAAAATAGACTTGCATGCATGGGCTGCTTCTCCCAACGTAGCATCAAAGGCATCCCTTGTTTCAGGGATCTATGTTTAGCAGTTGGAGGTTACATGCAAGGAGAAATTCTGAAACCTCCCACCAAGTGTCGCTTCCCCTAGATTTGTGGCATGCGCGTCACAACCTCGATGTTATCAAAACTCATCAACCAAACGCTGCAAAGCTCATTACTCACATCAAACTTACAGCTCTAACATCCCACATCACATATAGGAGTAGTCAACACATTCAGCTTAGTTGTTTTGGGGTAAACCCACCTCCCATGACTTGTGTTGCATTTCTGTCGCTTTTTGTGTTTTCTCTTGTGGGAGTATTGTTTTCTTGATTTCTTTGAATGCTTGTTGTTGTTTACATATATACTAGCTTGTCCTAGCACCATTTCAATTTTCGTCAACATCTCACTGTCGTCGCATGCATGAAACTATTTTTCACGAACAATCGCCAATTCACCGACTCGCCTCACCCCCATGCATGTTGTTCCATTTTCTGAATATGTAATTCACCATTTGCATGCATGATCATTCACTTATGCTTACACTCGGTATCAGCATGCACTCACACTCACATTCACTTTAAGTTCCCCGTCGGCGAGCCGGGCCAATCTCGGCTTGGACTCTGCCTTCACCAAGGTTGCATTGCACAATTTTGGGAAGGAAGTCTCACCTTCTTCTCCATATTTGCACATTCCTACTTATCACTGGCCTCTAGGACTGTTTTGCGCATTTTTGGAGGATAGTGGCTGCTTGGCCCAAGAAATTACGCAAATCTATCCCTAGGCCAGCAATCCTTCCCATATGGAATTGCACATTGCATAATCCCAACAGTCAGCAGCTAGACTAGACTATGCATTGCACAGTTACAGTAGTCAGTCAGTCTCCCTGCAGTCCAGACTATGCCTTGTGCAGTCTTGGCAATCGATCTCCCGACCTCCCAGCTGAAATTGCGCAACCTTCATGATCAGTCACACAGGTATGTTGCAAGTCGGTTCTCAAAGTTCATTTTGGATTTCGACTGAAAATTTGCTTGCCATGAGTGTTGTCATGTCCCCAGGTATTGCAGGTGTTCATCTGCCTCTCCACAGTGCAGGTACAATGGTTTCCAAGAGAGCAGAGTCGAAGACACTGTTCAGAACACGCTTGTAGATTTAGTAGATCAAGTGTCTACGAGCTTGCCTACTCATGAAGACATCAAGTTGTTCGTAGAAAAGGACATCAAGCAGCAGCATCATAAACAGCAGCTGAAGACAACATACTGAATGCAGCGAAGTAGTGAATGCAAGAGGAAGGTTGTTGACAACATAGAGGCAGAACAAAGTTGCAAGATCAAGCAGATCCACTGATAATGAAAGAAACTTTGGAGACTTGGGCTATGAGGTGACGACGCAACATGAAGGTCGCGCAAAGATAGAGAATGGAACAAAGAAGGAGTTTCATGTGCTAAAGCAACAACTCAAGGAAGAACATGAAGTTGCACAGACAGACGAATGAGTTACAGCAAGATCAGGAACAACAGTGGGCGCAACGTGCACTCATGGATGAAACTGCACCCGTACAAGTTAAAGATCCATCCCAGCAACTAACACGGAGAAGACATGGTGAGCAATGTTGTTGATTGCATGCAAGGGATTCAACAACATGCATATCATTGTGTGCATGCATGCAACCCAACCCATTCAACACACTTACCAAGGTGAAGACAAGAATCAAGTCCAACTGGAGCTTAACAGGTACTTTTGCAATTTGATGTGCATGATCACCAGCACACACTTGAAGATCAACAGGACACTATGCAACAATGTGTTGTCGGTTCAACCACACCCAAGAAGACCATGTGCATGTTAGTAGACGAGTTGGATGAAGGAATCGAACCAATGCACCAGCTGTAACAGAAGTAATACTTCGCTTCAGCAAGATGTCACCATGAGGTACATGCACACCATCATGGACAACCAAGCTTGGCATCATCTCACCAGCTTCACCATCACAAGCATGTCAAAGAGTTGGTCTCACCACAGCAAACCGAGTGTCAGTGATGTCTTGCAAGGTTTGCTCAAGCCATGTTGTCTCACATCAGCACATGTGCATTGTAATGTTCAGTCATGTCAAGTGTAAGTCAAGTGTCAACAGTTGGATGTAACAGTCATAGAGTAGGTGCAGAGTCATGAGGGTAGTTGAGCTGTCACAAAGGGGAATGTCAAGGGTCACCCCACCCTTTGCTATAAATAGTCCCTCATAACTCATTGTAAGGGATTTTTGGTCAACCAAGCTTCTATTAAGACTATCTTGAAGAAATCTTGGACAGTATTGTAATGCACCTTGGCTTCTCCATTGCACGGAGCTAGTACATCTCTTTGGAGGAGCAGGTAGATGTGGCTGTAACGTTTCACTGATGGGGCTAGTAGGTTTACATGGATGTATTGTATGATTGGAACTTACACTTTTATATAATAAGAGCCAACACATTTTCATGCATATGTTGTTATTGTTTAACTTACGTATTTGTGTATGAACTGATTCACATGCAATTATATGAATCTTGTTGCAAATTTGTTGTATATGCTATTAATGTTGTCACCATCCATGTCGACTGCTCTGTCGGACACCAGACAGACCTTTCACATGAACCTTGTTGTAACAGTTGTTGCACTCGTTCGGACTAATCCATGAGTGTTGTACATGTTATCTTACCTTATATGTTGTGGCTATCGCATTTGAGTGGATTGCTCCGCTGAAAGCTGTGTATGTCCTTTTGTGTTGTGTGTTCCTAGCCGAGTTGGGACTGATCCCTTTCAACCTGGAACTCATTTTCACCATTTTCTCCCCCTTTTTTGTTAGAACCTCTCATACATCTTCCTTGACTCACTGCAGCAGACACACCCTTTCTACTGACAGAGTTATCTTACTTGCCTCTGTGTGACATCGCAGTCAAGGCATTACCTTACAACCCACTTATGGGACTCCTACATGAAACGGTCTGAGGTCTAATTGGGACTTCTTACCGCGGAGATCCCCTTGACATGTTGGCAGGTCCAGCACCATCAACAGGTTGCGATGACTGCTCTCAACCACTGTAAACCCATCTTTAACTTTAGATGGTGTTGATTCCGCGGTTTCAGTCTAGTTAACTAATGGGTAGTGGCGGTGTAAATTTCCATACTCATGATACTTTTGGCATTTGAAGGGAAATGTGCTCACGGTCGAGTGTATGCTTCCACAACTCATCCAGGTAATAGATGTCAATTGATTCTAGGAGAGGATAGAAAATATTCATATACATGCATATGTGCGCATATGAATTATATTTCCCGTGCTTTGTTGCCTCAAACAATTTAACAAAGTTCCTTGGGGCATTTCTAATTCCAACCAACATCTCCTCGTCCCAGAATTCTCGCAAAAGTGAGTACATCCAGATCCATATTAGAGATGGTGTGAAATATTATGTGTCTAGGACGAAGCACTCGATCCAGAATCTTAGGTAAAGCCCAGCTGAATTAAAAATGTATGGTCCATTCTCAAACACTTTATCCCTGTCTTCTAGGCTAGTAAAAACTATAGTGAAAAATCTCGTGGCTCCCAACTTAAGCTTGATGTGACCATTTGGCTTCCATTTGTTATGGACCCATTGGGTTAGGGTATTTTCAGATGGCCAAATACCCATAAATTTACCTATGAGTGCATGGTAGTGCATGTACTGTATATATATTCTCCAATCCAGGTAGATCAAACCTCAAATTTAGAGTCTATTGTTTCTTTAGGCAAGCAACTACATGGTCTATGTTTCTTAGCATGGCTGGCAGTTTATTGCAGGTTTTGTTGATCATTATTCAAAACCAACCTTGAAGAGTTCATATTTGTAGCCATAAGTTGCTCTAGGGTTTTAACATCTGCTACAATCTTGTTGTAGGAAGGAATACTGCCCCCTCCATTGGCATGGGTCATAGGAAGAGTGGTTGGAGGAAGGAAATTTGCTGCAACACAAGGGTTTACAGAATTTTTCAACTAGGTTTTTGCAGAGCTCCAGTCATCACACTAACAATGTAAAAAAATCTATAACGCTAAAATAATTATTCTATTTAGGTATTTGAAATAGGTTGCAAACGTAGTCCTCGTTAAAAGGAAAATGGTGAATATTGTTGTACACAGACTTCTAAAATTTGAAAACAACTTCCTTAAAGGACAACTATCCCCAGCCACAGATGGATCAATTGCTATAAAAATTAATGGGATCTCAAAGGATGTCCATGTTGGATGGTTTCTCAAGACACAATCAGGTTAGAGTGGGCCCAAAGGACATACAAAAAACTCCCTTCCCCAATTTGTGGAGCACATTTGCATATGTGAGGATGCCTTTTGAGGTAGTAACTATTGGGGCTACTTTTCAAAGAGCTATGGATTATGCCATTGTTGATATCAAGAATTTTTTTTATTGTAATATATTTTGATGACTTCACTATCTACTCAAAAAAAAAATTCAATTATCTAAAACATCTAAAAACAAATTTTTTAAAAGTGTAGAAAATTCAACATATCTCTCAAACCTAAAAAAATCATTTTTTTCAAATACTAAAAGACAAATTATTAAAACATAAAATAATTACACAAATAATCAAGATAATCCAAAAAAAAATAACAATAAATATTATCTTCTACTTACACAAAAACTCTCTCCAACCATTTTAAGGAAAGATAGAATTTTCCTCAAAATTCATATCAAATTTTATGGAAAGATAGAATTTTCCTCAAAACTCATATCAAATTTTATTGAGCTTAATAATAAAAAATGACCAAACTACTGAAAATGTTTACCATAGTACTAAAAATAATTTTCATAACTAAATAGGTTAATCCAACTAAAATCCTTTCTCACCAATTATAAAAAACCATCGAAAATACCTCTATGCCAATGAACCCTAACGATGATAAATTAGCAAAACATATGATCATTTCAACCATCCCTTTAAGAAATTGGCATGCTACTTACCACACTACAAATTACCGAGGGAGTTTTCCTCTCTAGTTGTACACCAACTATTAATCTAAGTGTGAGACTCATAAATATTAAGTTTCGAAGTATCATAAAGTGCCTTTTTGAAAAGTGGAGCACTTGGATCCACTTGGGTGGATTGATGCCCTCTTCATATGTAGAGGCCTAGGTAGGAAATTATATGCTATATGCTATGGTATCAGGAGGCAAAAATTTTAAGGACCTAGCTTAGTCGTTTAGTGTGTAGCTCATTATGCTAAGTGGCCCACACTGGGAAGCTTACTTTTCCATGCCATTAAAGGATATAAATATGAATAATAATACAAGATTACCTTGTCTTTTATGCATGGTACCCTACAATTTACCTTGTCTTTTATGCATGGTACCCTACACTAATGTGGAGACAAGAATACAAGTGGTATACAAGTGGTATAGACACATGGTTCAAATCAAAATCTTGTATATATGAAAGATTCCTTCAATCATTCAAAAAGTTTCCAAAATAATATTAAAATAATTTTTAGTAAAAAGTTCTTATAAAATTATAAAAAAATATTTTTCAACAAAATGTTGTATATATGAAAGATTCTTTCCATTAAAAACTTTCTAAAATAATATTAAAAAAATATTGAGTAAAAAGTTTTTATAAAATTATTAAAAAAATATGCTTTTAAAAAAATTAAAGTTAGTGTAAATGATTGTATACTTGCAAATTTGTTAATTCATTATATCCATTCTTACCATAAATACAAAACTCAAAAGTAAAAATAATTTTTAAGTATCCAAAACTTATAAAGATTATTTCAACCATTCACAAAGTTTCCAAAATAATATTAAAATAATTCATGAGTAAAAGATTTTTATAAAATTTTAAAAAAATATTTTTCAACAAAATGTTGTATATATGAAAGATTCTTTCAATTATTTAAAAAGTTTCCAAAATATTGAGTAAAAAGTTTTTATAAAATTATAAAATTAGGTTATAAATACTATATCTAATAAAAATATATTAGTTAAACATTATATATAAATATATAGTAGTTAAAAGTTATTTATATTATAAATTTATATACATAATTTTTATTTTTATTTTTATTTTTATTTTTTTTATTGTTATTTTTTTTAAGGTGGCAAAATCTATCAAACTCAGGTGTCAAACTAACAGTGAGGACAGCCATTTCTGGCTGCTATCCTCGAATGTCAGTTTGACTCATCACTGTTATCAAGGAAAATCATGACACCTGTAATAACCTGCTGGTGGTCGTAAGGGAGCAGGCTTCCACTCTTGCCAGATGCCTCTGGGTCTTGGGCCCGTAAGGGAGCAGGCTTCCACTCCTGCCAGATGCCTCTGGGTCTTGGGCCATTAACCTGTTTCCTTACGTCCGAGGAAGACGAGCTCTTAACCAAGCAGAAACAGTTTTACTACATACTCCAAGCCGAAAATTTATATACATAATTGAATATACATGCTTATAATTAAAATATTTTAACTATATTTATATGTAAATTTATTTATAATAAATATGAGGTTTGAAAATTGAATAATAACTCAAAAAAAAAAATATATAAAATTTTAATGTACAATTTTATATTAATTTTTATTTATAGATTATTAATATATATTCACACTTTAACATTTATATTTTATGAATAGGTATTTAATAAGAATCCTTTGTATTTTTATATTATCATATAAATAAATAAATATGAATTGAATTTTATTAGATATAATCGTTATTATTATTAAAGATTTCAAATCTGTTCTCTTTCTCCTATAGTCAAACATAGTCATTTTCTTTTAGCTATTAGGTTGACCTTTCTTCCTATTTAACTTTTTGCTTGGATCTGTTTCTTTATCGTGTCCTGAAAATAAACCACACTTGGTGGTTCCAAACGCATCAACCCAAATCTTCAATGTAATTTCTTCCAAAAAAACTTCTTTATACATTATAAAAATATGTTAAAAAAAATAATGTTTTTTGTAAATAATTATATACTAGCAGATTTGTTAATTCATTATATCCATTCTTACCTATAAATACAAAACTCAAAAGTAAAAAATAATCTTAAAGAATCCAAAAACTTATAAAAAAAAAAACTGGGTTCTATCACATCTTTACGATCATTTAATTAATATATATGAAAGGGCAAAATAAAAAAGATCATTTAATTAATATATATGAAAGGGCACCATAAAACATAAATTATCTTTTATGATTATTCAAATAATTGTAAATACAAAACTCAAAAGTAAAAAATAATCTTAAAGGATCCAAAAACTTATAAATATTCTTTCTTTTTCCGGTCTATCACATCTTTACGATCATTTAATTAATATATATGAAACGGCAAAATAAAAAAGATCATTTAATTAATATATATGAAAGGGCAAAATAAAACATAAATTATCTTTTGTGATTATTCAGATAATTGTTTTGGGAGTTTTTTTTTTTAGTTTAATCATTGTAATCTAATGTTTTATTTAACATTTTGATTGAATCAAATTAAATAAAATAAAAAGATTAATGTAATATAAATATTTTAATTGGTCAAATAAAAGTAAAAATAATTTTATAAAGATAAAATTATAATAAAAATAAAAATGGTATATGGTATTGATTTATGTTTTTTATGTAGAATATAATTTATTTAAAGGGAAATTAAACTAACCTAAATTCATCTTAATCTTGGATCTTCCAAGAGAAAAGGATCAAATCTCTCATTAAATGACAAAATAAAAGACAAACCATCCTTTAAGTCTAACTTGACACTAGATCCATGAGGTAGAAGCACAATGGGGTGAAGTGAAAGTATCTTTATAAAATGAGTATTATAAGTTAATTTTAGTATTTTAGTTAGTGTTGATTAAAAATATTGTTTTAGTTCTTTCTATTAAAGAAAATATATTTTTATAATGTAAATTAAAATAGATGTGTTATATTCATCATATTAATAAATTAAAATTAATTTAGATCTATTTTAAGTCGAGAGGGATCAAATCTCTTTTCATTTTAAAAGAGGTTTGTATCTCAAGAGATTTGATCCCTCTCAACCCTTGGTAGATCCAGAGTTAAGATAGATCTAGGTTGGTTTAATTTCCCCTTTTAAATAGGTTATATTCCATTTCAATACCATGGTTTCTCATAAACATGGAGCTCAAAAATCACTAATAACCAAGTCAAGTTTACCTTCACTACCTTGTAAAAATTAATAATAATAACTTAGAATTTTCATTTTTATTATTTTAATTTGATTTATATTTTATATTTTATTTTGACCAATTCAAAATGTTTACTAGACATTACAACATCTCTACCATACTAATACTGAAGCATCACTCTCACCACAATAAAGGAAAAAAAATGCATTCAATGTTAAACAAAATATTTAGTTGAATTTAGGCTTTTGTGATCCATATTATGAAAAGTAAGAAAAATTTCAGTGAGAATCACATCATCAAAGTTTTGTCGATGCGTTAGAGTGTGGTTTTAGTGTAAATCTATCTTAATCTTATATGCTTAATATGATAATGATAAAACTCCAGGAGACAAAGTATGAGACAAAATCAAGAGGCTCTCCAGGTTAGTCAATCTTCACCTGGAGAATGTCTAAGCACTCTACGCACTTCATTCAATCAAAGTCTCGTACATATAAAATCACACATCTTCATTCAATCAAAGTTTCGTACATATAAAATCACACATTAGCTAGGTGGTTTGAACCACTCCCTAAATAATAGGATCTTGGACCTAAATAGAAGATCTAAATCCTAACATACAACAACAAACAACCAAATACATTAATATAGAAAAGACTAGATTTCTCCATTAATCCAACTGATAAAAAATTAGTTTTAATAAATCTTAAATATCTCTATAAAATATTTGTGTTGTGAGAAAATAATAACAATTATGATACATAACAATTGTGATAAATATATAATTTATAAAACATTTTTAACATTAAAATTTCTACTAATTTAATTTTCTTTTTGTTTTTTTAAGTTTGGTGAGACTATATCTTCATCATGTCTAACTTCTCAGTCGTACAATATTTGAACTAAAATTTTTGGTCCGTGAGACTTTATTTCCACAATCATTACCAATTAACTACCCCAAACACATAATTCAAAAACTAATCTAAATTACAATTTTTTAATTAATAATACTTTTCCTGATATTAATATTATAAAAAAACTCTCTTACCATCTTTTCAAAAATATTTATTTTTTAATTTTATTCCTTTTTTTCAAATTTCATTCTTGACCATCTAAATTATTATCTATATTTTTTTTCTCGAATGTCATGCTTGACGATCTCAATTATTATCTCTGGCCAAATAGTTTCTCATGGTGGGTCCACTCTCTACATGCCAGTAAGCCCCAAATTCCATGCTTGACCACTTAGTACATGCCACTATGCCCCAAATTCCATGCTTGGCCATTTATTTGAGTAAATAATTCCTCATGATGGTCCCATGAACAATGCCCAAGTATAGATGTAGGGTTTATAATTTTTCAAATTTCATGTTTGACCATCTAAATTATTATCTATTACCAAATAGTTCCTCATAATGGGCCCATTGTTTATATGCCAATATGCTCAAAATTCCACGATTGGCCGTCTAAATTATTCTATCTGGTGGGCCCATTGACAATACCTAAATAGGATTGTAGATTTCTCCTTTTTTATAAGAGTATTTTTCAGCTAGTTTTTCTCGGAAAAAGGGAGAAAATTGGATTAGACTAAAAGATTAAATAAATTCAATCATTTTAGTGAGTTTGTTTGTGACATAAAATAATGTTTAAATATGATGGTAACTTTTGGTTTTTAATAAAAAGTATGTATTTTTTATAAGAATAGTTTTTAAATGTGAATTTTTGGAAAGTTCTCTAATTTAATTTGTCTAAAATTTGGAAGGAATTCACTAAAATCATAAACAAGTGAATTTTTCACAATCGAATTGCCCCAAGGGTTTTTTTGATGGTGTTGAATCTATATATATAAACAACACAAATCAAGATTTGGCCACAAACAAATATGTTCGCCCTAGAAATATGCGAGAAACTCCAAAAAATTGCACTTAAAGACTATCTTTTTTTCTCTCACACACACACATAATTATGTTGTAGGGTAGTTTAGTCTCTATTATTTAAAGAAAAATTACATAAAACTATATATATATATATATATATATATATATATAATCTATATTGGTTAATGCTAAATAAATTAATTGTTTGCTTGGGTACAAGGATTTGTAATTACTACAGTGTTACTCCTACATAAGTATTGAGGAAAACATAAATAATAGTGGAAAGTAACTTCTGGTAAGTATATTTATTTATATTTTATTCCTATCCATTTTTCATACAAAGACTAGG
This sequence comes from Pinus tabuliformis, assembly GCA_031772625.1. Classification (NCBI taxonomy): domain Eukaryota; kingdom Viridiplantae; phylum Streptophyta; class Pinopsida; order Pinales; family Pinaceae; genus Pinus; species Pinus tabuliformis. Next base: position 1,357,137,096 of record CM062805.1, read on the forward strand.
TTAAATTATGGTGGGAAGTAACTGATGGTAAATATGTTATTTACCTAAGTATGAACTATTTTCAAGGATGTTATTTTTGGATGGTCTTCTTGCAAAGTTTAACAATAAAAAATAACTACACAAATATCTAAAAATCATGCATGAATATTGTAATTATATCATAAATTATGGCATAAAATATGTGAGGCAATTCTGCTCATGACATTATATCGTGCAAAAGTTGCAATAAAACCTTCAAAATTTGTTCGAATCAAGAAATGGTTTTTTCATAATATTAACAAATAAATATTTAGTTAAACATAACAAGATGCATTGGTCAATGTTGAACTAATAGTAGAAGGCATTTGTTTGTGAGCTAAAGTTTAGTTTTTATTTTTGCGCGGGTAGATGTCAAGTGTCAATGTTTAACATTTAACATTTAACAAATTTAACCTAATGTCAATGTAGGCCCAATATAGGGGTATCTTTGTAGGCTTAAATGTTTAACATTTAACATTTCACATTTAAGTGAAAAGTAATATAAAGCCCTATGCTTATGCCTGTAAACATTTAAATGTTGGCTCAATTAACAATAAAAAGTTAAAGTCAATTTGTTATATTTTGATTTTGTTATTAACTTGTGAATAGGCTTTGTTACCATACCATGGGCCAATACCATGGCCTATCAATGCCACATGCCCAAAAACCAAAATATTTTATAACAATATGACATGATTCTTAACCATGCATATTCAACCCACTTTACCTTGGATATTATTAACATATATATATGTTTTCTTACAATACCATGGCTTATCAATACCACATGTTCAAAAACACACAACTTATTTCACAATCAAAATATTTTAAATCTATTTTATAATATTTTTTTAATTAAATCTAAAATGAAAAAGATTATCATTACTTTTAAGATATATATAAACCCTCTATCCTCAGGACTACTAAAAAGATTCTCATAAAAATCAAATCAAGGTTTCAATAAAATTAAAAATGAGAATACTTTATATATAAATATGTGAAATATATATACTATAAATAATATTACTAAGAACCGACATAGATCCATCTTAACTAAGGATGATGAGAGCAAACAAATTGACTAACAATAATAATTCTCATATAAATCAAATCAAGGTTTCAATAAAATTAAAAATGAGAATACTTTATATATAAAGATGTGAAATATATATACTATAAATAATATTACTAAGAACCAACATAGATCCATCTTAACTAAGGATGATGAGAGCAAACAAATTAACTAACAATAATAGAGGAAAGATAGTGCATGATTGTTTTAAATTTTTCATTATTGTATTTCCTTTTATATGATTGATTCAAAATATATGTTTAATATTTTACAGCTAATTGAGATTTTTTAATTTAGATACATTCTTAAACACAATATCATAGAATCAAATTTAAGAGAGAGGGGGGAGGGACATAGGAAGAGAGAAAGGGGGGAGGGATGGAGGAAGAGAGACGGGGAGGGAGATAGTGACAAAGCTAGAGGGCGAAGAGAGAAAGGGAGGTGAGAGAGAGAGGGAGAGAGAGGAAGGAAGACAAAGAGGAGGGGGAGAGAGAGAGGGAGAGAGAGGAAGGAAGACAAAGAGGAGGGGGAGAGAGGGAAGGAGAGCGGGGGAGAGAGAGAGAGATGGAGTTGTAGGGAGAGAGAGAGAGTTAGAGTTGGAAGGGGGGGAGAGGGAGAGAGAGCGAGATGGAGTTGGAGGGGGAGAGAGAGGGGGAGAGAGAGAGAGATAGAGTTGGAAGGGGAAAGAGAGGGAGGAAAGAACAAACACATAGAGAGATAGAGGTGGAGAAAGAAAGGGAGTGACAAGGGAGAGATGGGGAAAGAGTGAGGGAGAGAGGAGGGAAGAGAGAGGAGAGGATAGAGATATGGAGAGAAGGGGAAGAGAGAGAGATAGGGAGACATAGAGATGGAGGAGATAGTGACAGAGTTATAGGGAAGAGAGAGATAGTGATGGGGGGGAGACATAGGGAGGTAGGAGAGAATGACAAAGAGAGGACTCAATAGAGAAAAGGAGAGAGAGAGAGAGAGAGATGAAGATGGAGGGGGAGAGAGGGGGAGGTAATAAGAAAGACACTGAGGGAGAGAGGTGGAGAGAGAGAGGGAGTGATAAGGGAGAGATGGAGAGAGAGTGAGGGAGGTGGAAGAGCGGGAGGGAAGAGGGAGAGGAGAGTGAGAGGAAGAGAAGGGAGAGAGAGAGAGAGAGAGAGAAGGGGAAGAGAGAGAGAGAGGTAGATATGGAGAGGGAGTGTGTATGTTTGTGGGGTGAGATAGAGAGAGGGAATAAGAAAGAGACACATAGATACAAACATAGTTATTAGATAATATTATATAATCATCCTAGATCCATCTTAACCCCGAATCTATCAAGCACCGAGAGTGATCAAATCTCTTGAGGTGCAAACCTTTCCTCAAGTCTTGCACTCAAAAAAGAGGTTTGCACCTCGATAGATTTGATCTCTCTTAGCGCTTGATAGATCTGGGTTAAGATGAATCTAGACTGGTTTATGAAATTGATTTTTTTATTAGCAAGGGTTAATAAGTAATTATTTTTCTGTGAACCAAAATTTAATTTTATTTATTTATTAAATTTTAATATATATATTATATATATTTTAAATAAAATTTATTTTTAATTTATTTTTAATTAAAATTATATAGTTAAAGTTTTTATTTATAGAATGGAATTATATTTTTTCATAAAATTTAGGAATTTTTTTATAAAAACTTTATTTAGTTTATCTTATTTTTAACTTTAATAGAAATTATTATACTTTACATTTTAAAAAATGATTCCATGATATCACATTTTGTTCACATATTGTATGTAAATACTAAGATAAAAGTAGATCTCGGTAAAGGGTTGTTGATCAAATCCTCCTCAATTGGAAGGGATTTATTTTTTCATAGCCAATGAACTATGAAAACATAACTTTCCGCTACAACATTTATCAACAACCCAGTCATCTCCAGAATGTCCGCCCCTCTTCTCAAGGACTATCTCCCCCATCAGATGCCAAGAATAAGATCCGAGTACGGCAAGATTCAAAACATCCAAAAGGATCTAAGAATTTTTCAGCTCACAAGCATGCCAAGAATAAGATCCAAGGATGGTAAGATTCAAAAGATCCAAAAGGATCTAAGAATTCTTCAACTCACAAGCTAGATAGCATGTAACAACATTTTTTTTTACAGTTCTATCAAGTCCTTCAGCCTCAACTCAGCCACATGCAGTGCCATCTCATCCCTCAGATGTTGAGGTTCACTGCTCAAATGGATACACAAGAGACACAATCATGGTCTTGGTTTCCTCAATGAGAGGGCATAAACGTTTCCATGAATTAGATCACTCGGATAGTGATAAGGAAGCATTTAACATTGCCAACCCCTTGAAATTGGAATTGGCTCAAGGAAATGCAATTATTGTCTTATTGTAGCAGCTACAACCACCCTCCAAAATTTTGCCTTAGCTTCATTTTGGAGCCTCCCTACCAAACATCCTAGCAGCATGTCTTGCATTGTCAAGTACATAGGCTTCATTCATTTTTCAGTAGCTTGCCAACCTGTACATGTTAGTTTATTTCACTCCCCTCACAGGCTGCCACTCCGGACTTGGGTAGTTGCTGGCTGAGTAACTCCCTCATAAAATTGCGCAATTATGGAGGGCAGCCAGCCTTCCCTCCAGAAATTGTGCAAATTTGTTGGGAGTCTTGCTGAGCTCAAAAATTGTGCAAATCTGTTGGGCATCCTGCTGGGTTCAGAAATTGTGCAATGCAGTCAGACAGTCTTCCTTGGGAAAATTTCACAATCTGGCCCAGCACTGCAGCTCAACCCAGAAATTGCGAAAATCAGTTGGGCAGACTACTGAACTCCAAAATTGCGCAGAGCAATCAGACAGGCTTCCTTGGAAAAACTGCGCAATCTGGCCAACACTGCAGCTCAGCCTAGAAATTGCGCAATTCTAGGCAATAATCACCTGCTCCTCCCAGAAATTGCACAATCCCTCTGGGACAGTCAGCATAGCTCCTCCCAAAGATTGCGCAATTTTGGGCAGTATTCATCTGCTCCTCCCAAAAATTATGCAATCCCTCTGGGACAGCCAGCCCAGTTCATCTCAGAAATTACGCAAATCTCTCTCTCAGTCAAGCAGGCTGTCACATGTGCCTTCAAGTTGACCGGTTCCCTTTGGGACCGAGCAAAACTAATTTGCATGCATGGGATGCTCTTCCTGAAATAGCAAAAGGTAGCATGCAAAAGGCATCCCTAGATCTAGGGATCTATTTTTAGCAGCTGGAGGTTACATGCAAAGCTCATTTTAGAAACCTCTCGCCAAGTGTCGCTTTTTCCTAGATTTGTGGCATGTGCGTCATAACCTCAATCTTATCAAAACTTATGAACCAAACGCTACAAAGCTCATTCCTCACATCGATCTTTCAGCTCTAACATCCCACATTGCATCCAGGAGTCTTCGGCACTTTCAGCTTCGTTGTTTCAGGGTAAGTTTGTTTTTCATGTCTTGTGTTGTGTTTTTGTCGCTTTTTGTGTTTCTCTTTGTGTGAGTGTTGTTTTCTTGATTTCAATTAGCGCTTGCTATCGTTTTGATGTATGTTAGCTTGTAGAAGCATCGTTTCAGTTTTCGTTCGCATCTCACTGTTGTAGTATGCATGACACTATTTTTGCACCGACGGTCGTCATTGCGGCGATCAGTTTCACACACATGCATGTTTTCCTGTTTTTTTAATCTTGCACTTGTTGTTTGCATGCATGATCATTCACTCTTGTTTAGACTCATTTTCACCATGCATTTAGACTTCTCATGTTTTCGGTCGTCCGTCAGCGGGTCTGGGCTGCCTTAGCCCGCACCTTGCCTTGCCCAGCTAGCATTACGCATTTCTGGAAGTGAAGGCTCTGCCTTCCCTCTAGTATTTGCGCAAGTCTAGCCCAACACTGACCTCCAGGCTTACATTGCATAATTCTGGGAGGTAGTGCCTTGCTCGCCCCATAAACTGCGCAATGTAGTTTACTAGTTTGGATGTCACTACTAACTAAAAGTGCGCATTGCGCAGTTTTAGTCCTCAGCAAGCTAGGCTGGATTGTGCCTTGCACAGTTCCAATAGTCAATTAACCTCCCAATAGCCTGGACTATGCCTTCCACAGTTTTGGTAGTCAATCTCCCAGCCTCCCGGTGAAATTTGTGCAATCCTCACAAACAATCACACAGGTATGTTGCGTGTCAGTCCTCCAGTTTGTTTGGTTTTCGACTGACAGATTACTTGTCATGAGTATTGCTACGTATCCAAGTATCACAGGTGTTCGTCTGCCTCTCAACAAAACAGGTACAATGGATTCCAGGAGAGTAGAGTTGAAGACACTGTTCAGAGCACAATTGGGGATGAATTGGATCAAGTGTCTATGGACTTGCCTATCTATGAAGACATCAAGTTGTTCATGGACAAGGATATCAAGATGAAATGGCAGTGGATTCATAGTGAGTAGCACCATCAGCAACAACAGAAGGTAGCAAACCTACATGTGACAAATGCAAGTGGAAGGTTGTTGACAACGCAGAGGTGGAATAAAGTTGCAAGCTCAAGCAGATCCACTTGTGATGAAAGCAACTTTGAAGATTGAGGATATGAGGTGACAACACGACAAGAGGATCGTGCGAAGGAAGAGAAAGAAACAGAGAAGGAGTTACAGGTGTTGAAGCAAAAAGTCAAGGAAGAACAAGAGTTGCATAGATAATAGAAGGAGTTGCAGCAGGAACAGGCATAGCAGGAGGCACAACATGCATAAACTGATGAAACTGCGCCCATACAGGTTATGGACCCATCCAGCAACTGGCATGGAGCAGACAGGGTGAGCAGTGTTGTCGATCGCATGCAAGGGTATTTAGGAGCATGGATGTCATTATGCACACGCATGCGATCCCACCCATTTGGCACACTCACCGAGGTGAAGACAAGAAGAAAGTTCGACTAGAGCTGAACATGTATTTCGACAAGTTGATGTGCATGGTCACCAGCACACACTTGGAGATTAGCACAGACACTATGCATCAGTATGTTGCTGGTCCAACTGCACTCAAGATGATGATGCGCATGTTATCAGACGAGTTGGACAGAGGATCCATATCAGTGTACCCATATGCAACAGAGGCAATAGTTCTTTATCAGCAGGATTTCACCAGTGAACGCGTGGACACCATCATGGACAACCAAGCTTGGCATCAGTGCGCCACCATCGGTCACTGCAAGGATGTCAAAGAGTTGGTCTTACCACAATTGTCTGAGTGTTAGTGATAGCTTGCATTGCTTTCTCAAGCCTATTTTGTCTCACATGGGTACATGTGCAAATTGTATGTAACATCTTGTCAGGTGGAAGTTCAAGTGTCGATAGTTGAATGTAACAGCCATAGATTATTTGAAGAGTCATGAGGGTAGGTGAACAGTCAAATAGGGGAATGTCAAGGGTCACCCCACCCTTTGTTATTTATAGTACCTCATAACTCAATGTAGATGCTTTTGGTCATCCAAGCTTTCGATAGGAGTATCTTAGAGAAATCTTGGAGAGTATTGAAATGAGCCTTGGCTTCTCCACTATGCAGAGCTAGTACATCTCTTTGGAGGAGCAGGCGGCAGTGACTGTAACGTTTTGCTATCAGGACTAGTGGTTGGTCATGGTGTACTGTATGATTGGATCTTTCACTTCTTGATATAACAGAGCCAACACATTTCATGCATATGTTGTTATTGTATTTCAGCGATCTTGGTTACTCTAATGATATACGTATTTGTTTGCTTACACATGCATGTATGGACTCTCTTTGTATAAGTATGTATGAATCTTACTAAGACGTGATATTGGTTTAACCATCACTTTGGATTGTTAGCTTACTTGCTTTCTAGTTTGTGATGCATCTTCGCTCGTGTGTTCCCTTCCAAGCTGCATGCTTCCACAGGTTTGCAAGGGGCACACTCACCTCACTTTCTATGTGTTAGAACCATTCATGCACCTTCCTTGGCTTGTTGCGCATGTCACACCCTTGCTACCAATAGGGACATCTTACTTGCCTCTACGCGCAACCGCAGTCAAGGCGATATCGTACGACCCACTATAGGGACTCCTACACCAAACAGTTTGAAGTCTAGTTGGGACTTATTGCCGAGGAGATCCCCTGACATGTTGGTGACTCTACCACTGTCAACATTTCTGGCGCTAGAAGGAGGGCCAAATGACAAGCTGAGTCCTCAGAATCTATTTTGAATCTTTGTATATCTATCATGACCAACTACAAAGTTCATCTTCCGGAGTGTATGTCTTATGGAAACGATTTCAAAATCTCAGAAGAGCTTTGGGATAACTTGTCACATAAAAAGTATGATGGTGGAGGCTACGTAGCCTTGTTTAGGCACGCGGTCAGCGTTGTAGGCTCATGCGAAAGACATGGAATCTTTGAATAATACATGACATGTGCATTGTTCATCTACACTCTTCGAAGGCACACAATGCACTGGTGTGCGATGCTGCCTGAAAAATCTATTCATTCTCTTTTTCATTTGGTCGCAAAGATAGACCATGCTTTCAATCACTTTAACCGTAAAGCACTCAACAAAGAAATTCTGAAATTGCAGAAGGCACCCGATGAATCCATTGAACAGTTTCACACACACTTTTGTAATCTTGCATACCAATTTCTTGAAGATGAAATTGATTGGGAATTTCTCGATGGATGATTTGAGTATCTTCTTCACATATCCGAAAATCTACAATTCTTGAAATCATCCGAACCCCACTCAACACACTTCGGTGATGGAGCTACGTAATCACATGCAGGTACAGTTGCTGTCACAAGTGACTGTCCGCCTTCATCTCATCAAACAACTCCACCACTGCAGAGTGATGTGGGAGATCATGCACACACATTTGTTGAATTGTCACATCCTCCCACCCCACCTGCTCCTGATATCTACGCAGGTTTGGCTTGCAAGCCTGTTGGTTGTCACGTGGATTCATTCCCTCAACCTTTGTCCCCACGTTCTGTTGATCCTCTGGATTGTACTGTCTTGTGCTCTTCCGTTCCAGACTCCACACTTGTTGTGAACGAGGATCAAGTTGTTGACGAAGTTGGTGTTATGCATCCAACTTGCGCCATCATTCATGATGAGTATGTGCGGGAATCTAAAGAAGAACCTGCGGTGAAGGATGACACCCTTCCATCTGCGCCTCACCTGCTCTATCCTGACATACTTTGTGATTCTTCCACTGTCAATTTCCCCTATGAAAACTCATTTCCCGATGTTTCTACTTCCAATCATTCACAAGACATGTTGAATGTCAATCTGTCATTACATTGCGGAGAGGACACATCTCCCTCTAAAAATATGTCCAATATGTCATCTGTCATTTCTAAAAACACAGAGGGTGAACATCCTTACTTCTCATCTACCCCTCTGCACAATTCATCAAATCATGTGGATGTTGAAAAACCTCCTGAATTTTTTGATCTTGGTTGTCGTGATCTCTCTACTTCTACATCCAATCACGATATTGGTTCAATCGTTGTTAATCTGTCTAAGACACTGGTCTATGATGATCTATATAGCGATGAAGTCGAAACCTCGCAGGTTGTCGAGGCACTTCAGCCTGAGCTTATGGTTATGTCAGGCCCTCGCTGTCCTGAGGTTGGTTTCACTTCTGATCAAGAAATTGTTGAAACACGCAAGGCTCCTCATCACTCTCTGCTTTGCATTGAGGATCAACCAAACACCCATATTTCGCTTCCTCCACTCGAACTACACGAACCCATCGCTCTTGCATTGGAGGAGTCTTACACAACAAGCACACTTGCAGAACGTAAGTGGTCTACCTTCCTCACGTTTTCTTGCATATCACAGTCAAGAGAATGCGTACACTTAACATCTGCACGTAGTGTAGCACAACACCATGGTAAGTCCACAAAGTGCATGTCATGCGTTTTCACTTACTTCTTTTCTATGGATGTACTTAAGCCCAGAGTGTGTTTGTCTTCATTGTTATATATTTTATGTTTTCTGGTTCGCACAGTTGCGTTGTTCGTGAACCATGCCTTCACTAACATGGGTCGACCAATGCGTCGGTGGCTACATTGGAAGTATCACTTCACATGAGCAAACCCATGCACCGTTAGCTTAGGAGTAGGAGTAGTGATTGATTTATCTTGTTTGCTTGCATGCTTGTTTGCTTTCTTACCTTGTGTGTTTGCTTTCTTGCTTGTTTGTTTGTTTACTCGCTTTGCTTACACATTTACTTCTGCTTTTTCTTTGTTTTGTTGTTTGTTTGCTTGTTTACATCTATAGGTTAGTTTCGCATGAAACCGTGTGCGACTCTTGAAACAAATTGGGTTAAGTACAAGAGGACTTGTGCAGTTATCGATACTTGGTTATCTGTCATCTTGCCTCTGTATGAAGAGCTTGTTATCTTCAGTCCATGATACGTCGATGGAAAATAAGTACTCTTCGAAGTGAACCTTGGTGAAACACAACGCTTGCGCACTAAATAGTGTCACCTACTCTAGTCGGTTGTTTTTTGTTTAATCCTTGTCAACTCAATCAAGTAGAGTAAGGTGAGGGGGAAAACCTTAACAAGCATGTCAGAGGTATATATAAAATACTTCTCTGAAGGAACAACCTCTTCTGCTCTCAATAAGTCAGGATCCCTCTTCCGCCCCTGAAATGAATAAGTTCTATGCACAATTACGAAAATGAAAAATGAAATAACGAAAATGTGAAAAAATTCGAAAAAATGAAAAATGAATAAGGCAAAAGAAGAGAAAGGATTCATGTGCAGAGAGGTGATGCAAGTAACTCCGTCGGGGTACTGACCAGGCTCGCTGGCAGCAGAGTGATGCTTGTGTTCCTGCGTGACTCCGTCGGGGTAATGTCCAGGCCTACTAGCAACAAAGCAACATCGGAGATGAAACTAAAATTCTGACGACCATACATCTTGTGTACCAATATAGCCCTCATCCCAATCGAAACAACTGTGTTGGCTTGGCTTGGAATGTGTATCGACCGACCAAGATCTTGGCAAATGCTACATCTTACAATCAAGCAAGTGTGGAAACCAAGACGAACATAGAACTAAACAATACTTCCGGAGGTGTTAGACTTGATTTTCATGAACAAGGTCCATTTAGAGAGTTGGAGTTCTACCAGTGTGTCACCAAGTGTTGTAGCAGCTACAACCACCCTCCAAAATTTTGCCTTAGCTTCATTTTGGAGCCTCCCTACCAACCATCCTAGCAGCATGTCTTGCATTGTCAAGTACATAGGCTTCATTGGTTTTTCAGCAGCTTTCCAGCCTGTGCATGTTAGTTTGCTTCACTCCCCTCACAGGCTGCCACTCCGAACTTGGGCTAGTTGCTGGCTGAGCAGCTCCCTTAGAAAATTGCGCAATTTTGGAGGGGAACCAACCTTCCCTCCATAAATTGCGCAAATTTGTTGGGTAGCCTGCTGGGCTCAGAAATTGCGCAATGCAGTCAGACAGTCTTCCTTGGGAAAATTGCGCAATCTGGCCCAGCACTGCAACTCAGCCCAGAAATTATGAAAATCAGTTGGGTAGACTGTTGAGCTCCAAAATTGCGCAGAGCAGTCAGACAGGCTTCCTTGGAAAAACTGCGCAATCTGGCCAACACTGCAGCTCAACCCATAAATTGCGCAATTTTGGGCAACAGTCACCTGCTCCTCCCAGAAATAATGCAATCCCTCTGGGACGGCCAACCTAGCTCCTCCTAGAAATTGCGCAATTCTAGGCAGCAATCATCTTCTCCTCCAAAAAATTGCACAATCCCTCTGGGACAGCCAACCCAATTCCTCTCAGAAATTGCACGAATCCCTCTCTCAGTCAAGCAGGCTATCGCATGTGCCTTTAGTTTGACCGCTTCCCTCCAAGACTGAGCAAAATTGATTTTCATGCATGGGCTGCTCTTCTTGAAATAGTAAAAGGCAGCATGCAAAAGGCATCCCTAGATCAAGGGATCTATTCTTAGCAGTTGGAGGTTACATGCAAAGCTCATTTTAGAAACCTCTTGCCAAGTGTTGCTTTTTCCTAGAATTGTGGCATGCGTGTCATAACCTTGATGTTATCAAAACTTATGAACTGTATGCTGCAGAGCTCATTCCTCACATCGACCTTGCAGCTTTGATATCCCACATTGCATCTAGGAGTCTTCAGCACTTTCAACTTAGTTGTTTCAAGGTAAGTCTACTTTTCATGTCTAGCGTTGTGTTTATGTCGCTTTTTGTGTTTCGCTTTGTGTGAGTGGTGTCTACTTGATTTAAATGAGCGCTTGTTGTCGTTTTGATGTATGTTAGCTTCTAGAAGCACTGTTTCAGTTTTCGTTCGCATCTCACTGTTGTCACATGCATGACATTGTTTTTCACCGATGGTCGCTGTTGCGGTGACCTGTTTCACACACATGCATGTTTTCCCATTTTATGAATCCTACACTTGTAGTTTGCATGCATGATCATTAACTCTTGTTTACACTCAATTTCACCATGCATTCAAACTTCTCATGTTTTAAGTCGCCCGTTGGAGGGTCTGGGTTGCCTTAGCCAGGACCTTGCCTTGCCCGACTAACATTGCGCATCTCTGGAAGTGAAGGTTATGCCTTCCCTCCAAAAATTTTGCAAGTCTAGCCCAACACTGACCTCAAAGCTTGCATTGCGCAATTCTAGGAGGCAGTGCCTTGCTGGCCCCATAAACTGTGCAATGTAGTTTGTTGGTCTGCATGTCATTGATGACTGAAATTGCGCATTGAGCAGTTTCAGTCCTCAACAGGCTAGGATGGACTATGCCTTACGCAGTTCCAATAGTTAGTCAGCCTCCCAACAGCCCGGACTATGCCTTCCGCAATTTTGGTAGTCAGTCTCCTAGCCTCCTAGTGAAAATTGTGCAATCTTCACAAACAGTCACACAGGTATGTTGTATGTCATTCCTCCAGTTTGTTTTGGTTTTCGACTGACAGATTGCTTATCATGAGTGTTTCTATGTCTCTAGGTATCACAGGTGTTCGTCTGCCTCTCAGTAGCACAGGTACAATGGCTTCCAGGAGAGTAGAGTCGAAGACACCATTCAGAGCACAACTAGGGATGCAGTTGATCAAGTGTCTATGAACTTGTCTATCTATGAAGACATCAAGATGTTCATGGACAAGGATATCATGATGAAATCGCAGCGGTGTCACAACGAGCAGCACCATTAGCAACAGCAGAAGGTAGCACACTTGCATGCGACAAATGAAAGAGGAAGGTTGTTGACAATGCAGAGGTGGAGAAAAGTTGCAAGCTCAAGCAGATCCACTTGTGATGAAAGCAGATTTGAAGATTGAGGCTATGAGGCGATGACGTGACAAGAGGATCGCACAAAGGTAGAGAAAGAAACAGAGAAGGACTTACAAGTGCTGAAGTGGAAACTCAAGGAAGAACAGGAGCTGCACAAATAACAGAAGGAGTTGTAGCGGGAATAGGCACAACAAGAGGCGCAACATGCACAGACTGATGAAACTGCGCCCATATAGGTTATGGACCCATCCAGCAGTTGGCATGGAGCAGATAGGGTGAGCATTGTTATTGATCGCATGCAAGGGTATTCAGGAGAATGGATGTCATTGTGCACATGCATGCGATCCCACCCATTTGGCACACTCACCGAGGCGAAGACAAGAAGCAAGTCCGACTAGAGCTGAACATGTATTTCAACAAGTTGATGCCCATGGTCACCAACACACACTTGGAGATCAAAACAGACACTATGCATCAATATGTTTCTAGTCCAACTGCACTCAAGATGATGATGCACACGTTATCAGAGGAGCCATATTAGTGTACCCAGATGCAATGGAGGCAATAGTTCACTTTCAGCAGGATGTCACCAGTGAACATGTGAACACCATCACGGATGACGAGCTTGGCATCAGTTTGCCACCGTCGGTCATCGCAAGGATGTCGAAGAGTTGGTCTTACCACAACTTCCTGAGTGTTAGTGATAGCTTTCATGGCTTGCTCAAGCCTATTTTGTATCACATGGGTACATGTGCAGATTGTATGTAACATCTTGTCAAGTGGAATTTCAAGAGTCGATATTGAATGTAACAGTCATAGAGTAGTTGAAGAGTCATGACGGTAGGTGAACAGTCACAAAGGGGAATGTCAAGGGTCACCCCACCCTTTGCTATTTATAGTACCTCATAACTCATTGTAGAGGCTTTTGGTCAGCCAAGCTTCCAATAGGAGTATCTTAGAGAAAGCTTGGAGAGTATTATAACGAGCATTAGATTCTCCACTGTGCAGATCTAGTACATCTCTTTGTAGGAGCAGACGACAATGATTGTAACGTTCCGCTATCGGGACTAGTGGTTGGTCATGGTGTTACCGTATGATTGGAACTTTCACTTATTAATATAACAGAGCCAAAATGTTTCATGCATATGTTGTTATTGTATTTCAACTATCTTGGTTACTCTAATGATATATGTATCTATTTGCTTACGCATGCATGTATGGACTCTCTCTGTATAAGTATGTATGAATCTTACTAAGATGTGATGTTGGTTTAACCATCACTTTGGATTGTTATCTTACTTGCTTTCTAGTTTGTGATGCATCTTCGCTCATGTGTTCCCTTCCAAGCCGCATGCTTCCACAGGTCTCCGAGGGGTGCACTCATCTCACTTTCCATGTGTTAAAACCGTTCATGCACCTTCCTTGGCTTGTTGCACACGTCACGCCCTTACTACCAACAAGGACATCTTACTTGCCTTTGCGCGCAACCGTGGTCAAGGCGATATCGTACGACCCACTGCTGGGACTCCTACACCAAACAGACTGAGGTCTAGTTGGGACTTATTATCGGGGAGATCCCCTGACATGTTGGCATGTCCAACACCGTCAACATGTCTCTTCTTCATATATTTCTCACAACTCCTCAAAATGGATTGATGTTCGTAAGAAAAAGGGTATTCCAAAAAACTCACGATCATTCCTAAATTCAATTACCAAGACAACAATAAATGTATTGGCATTGTCAGTTTTAGGTTAGCTTGTATTTTGATATTGGTTTTGGTTGGATTCCCTAAGGACTGACCAATCCAAATTCCCTAGTTTTCATGTAATATAATGTTATCTTGTCTTTTGATATTGGATTTGGTTTGATTTCCTTTGGGATTGACCAAGCTAAACTTCTCAGTTTGCATGTAATTAATTGATCAAAATTTAATACGATTGTTGATTCACACAAAAAAATACTAAAACAAAAGATAATCATCGCTTAAGATGTAGCAGATTGGAAAATCTAACCTAAGGCTCGAGCCATGTCACACCATAGAAACAAATGGAAAGAGTGAGAACAACCTTGCAAGTTGGGTATCATATATTAATATTGATATTCTAACTACTGTCCACTATTTGAAAAAAGTAAAACAAAACCAAAAAACACTTCAATTTTTTTACATTGAGAAAGATGAATTGTTTTTACAATGTATATTAAAGAAATATGCATATATAAAATACTAATAAATAGTTTAATGGTGTATTTCAAGTGGTTGAGTATCATATGGTCTTGGGTTTAATTCCCCGACATGGCTACCTCTATGAATATTATTGAACCTCACTTAATATCTCTACGGGTTAGGTTCCCAAAAACTTTCCCTGAAGTGCATATTCCATCTAAAAATGAAATGGTAATATATTCAAAGAGGAAAAAAAACTTACACCTAAATCTATTTTATCCCCAAATCTTTTAAATAACCAAAACAAATATTTAATTTTTAAATATTTTTCATTACTTAATCAAATTAATAAATTTGAAGGCTAAGACATCATTCTGTTATTACAAATGCATGGATATTATAGCAAGGTGTCGATCTTGAAGATTCACTTGGCGTGGTATACACGACTTCTTACTCCTTGTTTGCTTTTGGTCTCCTTATAAGGTACATGTCATATCCAAGGGTGCTTACCTTTATGTTCTCTATTAGTCTTTGTATACTTTCACTCCTCGTCATCTGTCCACACTAAATTGGCTTGGTTTGTATAGTGTTGTGACAATAAGGGAGAGTCCATTCTTTTTGTTCTATTTCTTCATTGCACACGAATTGGTCCTACCTTTGAGCTAGTGGCAGTGCTCCCCATGGTGTCGCTTCAGGACCTTGACCCAGTGGGGATCTCCTTTAGTTGCCTGATTCTTGTATGTGTGGTTTGGTACCCAGGTACATTCTCCATTTGGTTCTAAGGGTGTCAAGTTAGGTTTTTCTTTTTTCAGGCAGGGTTTTTCCTCTTTCGGTTTGCCTTCGTTCGTGGAGTTGGGTAAATGTGAATCTCTTATATTTTGTTTCGAAATTGTAAATTATGTGGTTTATTATGTCTAGAGCTATAATTATTTGGCATAGTTTTCGTTCCCTCTCTTCCCAAAGGGTTTTTACATGGTGGTTTGGATATATGATGTTGTGATACATGGGTGGGTTGGTAGTCATACCTACACGAGTCCTTTACTTTTACATAGCTACTGTCACACCAGTCTCTGGGTACCATCAACTCCTTCAATATTCTTGTTACTCTCTCTTTCATTTACAAAAGGCTTCAAGTTGATTTTTATTATCTGTTGCACTAGTCGTCTCTGGTCTTTATGGCTCCTCGATAGAGAATGTTGAGTCACTAAGGTGGTGCAAGTGCCTCTTCTTCCCACATGTGTCAATTGTTTGGATGGGAATCAGTGGCTAATTACTTTGATTATGTCCCTCTTAAGGTTAGGAAGGAAATTCTCCTTCTTGAATCAAAGGAGTTTGGTGATCGGGCTTATTTCTTAGATTTAGAAGTGGGAGGTGTCTCACTAAAGTGGGTACTAGACCCGGGCAAATTTCAAAAGCGCAAGCTCCATTTCCTACATTATATTATGGTGCATCAACATACGTAGACTTTGCTACATATGGTCCTCGGGTATAAGCATGTCAACAACTATAATTTATTTGCAAGGTAGGAGGACATCAAGAAAACCCTTAGGAATATCCATTACAATTTGGATGATATTGTAAGTTGGCTTACAAGGGTGGAGAAATTTGTTGTTTCTAACTCCGGAACTGAGTCAAAGGAGTTAAATGAAACTCCTATTTTCATCAATGTTCCCTCACTCACTGCATATCCTCGTGTTTCTCCCTCGCTCCCTTCATCTCCTCGTGTTTCTCCTTCACTCACTGCATCTCCTCGTGTTGCTTCTCCTCCTCATGGGAATTCCTCACCCCTATCTCCTGTCATCATCTTTGATTGAAGAGACAAGCACCTTTGCAACACTCGCTTCTTTTCTCATTGAAGTAGATGTCAACTTGCGACGACGGTGATGGATCATTATGGCGGTGTCATAGTCAATTTCTATACTTTTGTTTCCAATCAGCTATTATATTTTTGCTCCTGTGACGATCAAATCTAGTTTTGCTTTTTGTCAAGGGCTCAATTGACATTAACATTCATACCTTTTTTACAATGTACTCATGATAGCCAAGATCTTAGTAGATTTATGTACTAATGGGTTATAGGGTAGACCTAGTTGAAGCTTCTGTCTCCTAGAATTGTTTTTGTGACTATGGAAACTATCTGTGTTTGATGTAATCTTTTTATCATAATAGAAATCATTTGAAGAAGCTTTAAAAAAATCAGTTTAATTATATATTATAAAAATATCTATAACTAATTATATGTCATAAAATTATCATTTATATAATGCTTATAAAAAATAATTATTATAATAACATTTAACATCTTTTGCTGAAAACCAAATCATTAATGACCAACCTAGATCCATCTTGACTCCAGATCTACCAAGCGACGAGAGGGATCAAATTTGTTTTCACTTTAAAAGAAGTTTGCATCTCAAGAGATTTGATCCCTTTCTAGGTTGGTTTAATCTACCCCTTTAAATAAGTTATATTCCACATTAGTACCATGGGTCAATACCATGAAGTTATTGGATTTAAGAGATCTGTGGTTTGTATCTTTTGAATCAGAGACCGGAGAATCCACAGTATGAACATTTTTATACCAACGTTTCAAATCCCAAGTGGGATCCATCATCATTTTTATTTTTAATGTTTTTTTTACAAAGTAAAAATATTTTCACATAAGTTTATTTTTATTTTGTTTTATTTTTTAATTTTAATGACCAAGTCAAAATATTTATAGAAAGAATATTACAACATCTCTTCCATACTAAATTGGAAAAAACATTTAAACACAATAAAATTTTGAAAAACCTATCTAAAAATAAACTTACATTGATAAAAACTTTTATATATCTCACCCAATTCAGAGTGAACGGGTAATAGCCAATAAAATATACCAAGTTGTAGCGAATGAATTATAGGATATATTGTCCCCTTTTATATATCTCACCCAATTCACAGTGAATGGGTAATAGCCAATAAAATATATCAAGTTGTAGCGAATGAATTATAGGATATATTATCCTCTTACTTTGGGAACACCTTTAAAAAAAATAATATGCCATTAAGAATCATCAATCATATTCCCTTTTACTACTACTCAACTTCATCTTTCATCTTTATTATGTGGGGATTTTTGTTTTTTTGTGTTTCTAATTATTTTTTTGTTATTTTAGTTTAAAACGTAATAGAGATTTCTCAGAATCATAAGGGTGTTATATCCAAAATTCAAGTAAACTAAATTCAAGTGTGTATAGCAACCCGATTTTGAAGAAAAAACAAAAATACTTAATAATTAGAGAATATTTAATTAGTTTAATTTAAGTATCCTTTAAATATGTCAATATGCTTCAAATTCCCTATTTGAATATCTAAAATTATTGTGTAAAGAGACATTCTATAACCTAGTATGGCAACGTTGTTGTAAAACGTTATGTAATGTAATTTTTATTTTTTTTGGTAAGCAAGTAAGAAACATTATATTAGCAAAAATTATGTACATAGAATACATCCAAAGAATCTTTGAGGGTCTAAGCTATGGGACCCCGCCATCTACTCCAGGAGGTGAAACCAGATAGGTTGTTAAGTAGAGTAAAAGTCACAATACATGCAAAAAAAAAACTCAAATAGTTTACAATAAATTTGTGCCAAAATGTCTGCAATTGTAGTTGTAAGTGCATTTTACTTTTAGAGAGAAGAGGGAGACAAGAGAAAGTGGAATGAGGTGGAGAACCTGGTCATGTTATTCGCTTACCTTTGGGATCTAAATAAGTTGGTTGATTGTGAGTGAGGTTAGCTTCGCCGCTTCCCCTGTTCCTTGGATGATCCACATCCTGAGTTTCCTCCACGATGAGACATCTATAGGAGTTGCGGCTTCGAGGGGAAGATTGCTTGTATGTGGGTTGAACATCAATGATAGGAAGCCTCATAGAACTACCATAACTGACAGTAGACTGTTGTTTAGGAGTCTCCTGACTTGACTCTCCTATGTCTCGTTGATCTGTAGCTAAGATGATGGAGGGAGAAGGAGAGTAAATTTGATGGGAGAGCAAATCTTGTGGATGTTACCTTGAGGACATGTCTGGAGAACTAGATGATGTTGAGAACGCCACCTCTAGAGGGAAGTCTATGCCAATGGTGGGAAAAATATTGTGAAGCGCAGTCTTGATGCAACTTACATAGGCATTGGATTTTCCCACTCGTCGTTCAACGCCAGCATGAGCAAGCTCTAGAGACCAGAGATGTCACACCAATAAGTTGTGAATGACCCAATTCCTATAATTAAGTATTCATCGCTCAACCACTTCCAAGACAACCACTTTTCTTCTTATATGCTCAAGCATGTTGGGGTCACAGATAACCATATGGTTGTTTAGCCATGGATTGCTAGGAGGGCATCCCCTCCCTCTACGTCCGCAATGAGCATGACCTCGTTCCCTTACTATGGTGGCACGTTGGCAGACTGAATTGTTTAAGGTGTGGTTTGGATGACAATGGTCGTGGGAGGTGAGGAATTCTGACTACTCTTTGCTTCAATTCACTGCAAGGAAGAATAGAGGGAATGTTTACATAGCAGAGTAATGAACATGGCTGCGGACATTAAATCTTGAGTGAGGTTGGACAGGAGAAGGGACAACAATAGGGTGCGAAGGAGATGGGCAAGGCTGGTTTCTTTAACACAAGAGCAGTTCAAATGGATGAAATCAAGTGATATAGTGTCACATGGATGTCAGTTTTTGGTGAAAGTCATATTAACATTAAATGGAGTAATGGGGCTCAGTTGGTAAGGAAGCACCAAGATTTAGGTGTATGTAATGTAATGTTATGTTGGCTCAGTCAACATTAAAATTAAAAATTTAAAAATGATAATTATATATAAGTTTGAGTAGTCATTTGATGGGTTTACCTATGGTGGTTTACAAGCCCATGGTATTTGTTATGATGAAGCCTATTTAAAGGCTTAAGGAAATCCATCGTGGAATGCAAGAGTACCAGCTTAGATCCGTCTTAGTTTTGGATTTAATCCCTCTCGACCTTGGTAGATCAAGATTTAAGATGGATTTAGGTTGGTTATAATTGTATGTGACCAAAAAGCTTATTGTGGTGGGCCATTAAGAATGCCCAAATATAGATGTAGGGTTTGTGCTCATCAAAAAAACATTCTTAGTCATTATTTATGTTTGCAAATATTTTGAAGTAGTTAAAGCATATCATTTTATACAAAGATTTTAATACATCAATTTGGCATCTAACTTGAAGGTGACCGTAAAAATAAATTATTATTATTATAAAAAATGTAATTAATCATTTATACACACACATATAAATTTCTGTCAATTGAATATATCCCCGATGGTTGGGAGGGTTTAATGATAACCTCCCCACCCAGGTTCAAGTCTCATTGACATTACTATATATGGTTATCCTAATATATGTTGTATTATGTACCTCTTCCTTGAATTAAGCACATAAAGAAAAATCTACTTTAGAAAAAAAACATTATTTTTTAAAATTTTATAATTGAAAATTAAGAGTAAAATTGTAAAGTATTGTACTAAAGGAAAGTAATGATGTGGTGGTAAAAATTAATTTGAAAATTTAAATGTTTAGTTAAATGATTTTTTTTAATTATGGGTTTTATTAAATAATGAAGTTATAACTTAAAATATCTTGTAAAAATGAAGTTTTGGAAGTTCTAATAAATGTTATCCATGTTATGTAGGTTTTAACCCCGTACAGAAATTACCTGCATATGAATTCTAAAACACAGAAAATAAATAATGCAAGAGCAGAACACATAAAACACATATACACAGATATTTTCCCTTGGATCCCAAAACCGAGACTACCAGCTTGATTTTTCATTATTATGTTCCTTTCAATGTTACAATACATATTTATACATGCCGAAGCATACAATACCATGGACCGAAAACCATCACATCGAAAAAACATGTGCAAAAATCATGCACAAAACCATAGGTGAGTTCGCCCAACCTAACATAGGGTCCAAAACCAAAATTTTCCGGGGCACTGCCCCGGACCCCATAAAGTGGGGTTACGGGTGCCCTTCAAACCCCCTGTTAACTATGTGGAAAGAATATAACACAACCCAACATTCTCCCACTTGTTGTTTTCTTTCCACAGGGGGCCACAAGAGAGCTTAGTCATTTTCCCAGCCCTGAAATGCCCATTGTCTCTCTACACCAAGAGAACTTCTCAGAGCTCACAGATTTTGTCAATGCATCTGTAGTATTCTTCAAAGTGTCCACCTTTACCAACAACACCTTTTTGTCTTCTATCATATCCGTCACAAAGTGATACTGAATATCAATGTGCTTTGTCTTTGAATGATATGTAGGGTTCTTTGCCAAGAAAATTGCACTTTGGCTGTCACAGTCTATCCTTATAGCTTCCTGTACTAACCCCATACTTGAAAATAATCTCTACAACCAAACTGCTTCCTTGCTTGCATGAGTGGTTGCCATGTATTCTGCCTCTGTAGTTGATAGTGCCACTACAAACTGTTTCTTACTCATCCAACTGACTACACCTCCAAATAGGTTAAAAACATACCCACTTGTAGATCTTCTCTAATCCAGATCTCCAGCCCAGTCTGCATCAACAAAGCCACTAATATCCAACACTCTGTCCAATCCTGGTCTTCCTTGGTAGCACAGACCATAATCACTAGTGCCACACAAATACCTGAAAACCCGCTTCACTGCTGTCCAATGCTCCTTTCCTGGTTTTGACATAAACCTGCTCAATACTCTCACTACATGTGCAATGTCTGGTCTAGTATAGACCATTGCATACATCAGGCTACTGACTGCACTTGCATATGGAACATGGGACATGTCCTCTTCCTCTTCTTGTGTCTTGGGATATTGTTCAGCAAATAACCTCACACCTACAGGAATAGGAACCTTCACCGGTTTACTATCCTGAATATTAAACCTCTGAAGTATTGTCTTGACATACTTCCTCTGGTTTAACCAGAGCTTCTTCTTTGCCCGATCTCTTTTAATTTCCATGCCCAAAATATAGTTTGCAGCACTAAGATCTTTCATGTCGAATTTGGAGGACAATTGGGTCTTCAAATCCTGGATAATTTCTTTGTCATTTCCAACCAGCAACATATCATCCACATACAAGACCAGATAAATAACACAGTCACCAATTAATTTAAAATACACACAGTGATCTGCTTTACTTCTGGTGAAGCCAAGTCCCCGTATAAACGTATCAAATTTATGATACCACATTCTTGGTGACTGTTTTAACCCATACAGAGACTTCTTTAACTTGCATACCGGTTCTTTCTTACCCTTCACCACAAAGCCTTCAGGTTGCTTCATGTAGATCTCCTCTTCCAGATCCCCGTGAAGAAATGTTGTCTTCACATCCATCTGTTCTACCTCAAAATCAAAAGCAGCAACAACAAATAAAAGTAATCTAATAGAAGTTACCTTGGCAACAGGAGAAAAAATATCACCAAAATCAATTCCCGACACCTGGGAATAACCTTTTGCTACCAACCGAGCTTTGTATTTCTCCACTTTTCCTTCCACATTTGTCTTCTTTTTGAACACCCATTTGCTGCCAATGGGTTTCCTTCCAGCCGACAACTCCACCAGATCCCAAGCCTCATTTTTTACCAAGATGCCATTTCATCAACCATGGCCTCTTTCCAGAGTTTTCCATCCTCTGAATCCACTGCTTCCTTCACAGTTCTGGGATCATCATCAGTAACAGACAAAGCAAAATTTGAACAGAAAGCAGATGGACTATACCTTTTTGGCTGCCTTCTTTCTCGAACTGATCTTCTCACAATCGGAGTTTGTGGCTCTTCATCTTTTGATTCCTCCTCTGCTGTAGAGTTTGATTCTTCCTCCTTTAGCTCAAACTCTATCTTCTCAGGTTCCTTTGGTTGGACTTCATGTTTAATAACATCTTTCACCTCTCTGAACACCACATCTCGGCTATACATAACCTTCCTTGTTACTAGGTTCCAAAGCTTATAACCCTTTAAACCATCCTTATACCCAATAAAGCTGCACTTTTCAGATTTACTATCCAACTTTGTTCTTTTCTCCTTTGGAACATGTACATATGCATCACATTCAAATACCCTCAGATGTGAAAGAGAGGGTTTCTTACCAGTCCATACCTCTTGTGGAGTCTTATCCTCCAACGCTGATGAAGGTGACCTGTTGACCAGGTAACATGCAATATCCACCACCTCTGCCCAGAATTCCTGTCCTAACCTGGCACCACTGAGAATGCTTCTTGCCCTTTCCATCAACGTCTTGTTCATTCTTTCTGCAACTCCATTTTGCTAAGGTGTATATGGAGTAGTCTTCTGTCGTGCTATACCACACTTCTTGCAGAATTCTTCAAATTCCTTGCTGCAAAACTCTCCACCATTATCTGTCCTCAACACCTTTATCTTCTTCTCTGTCTGGTTTTCCACTAGAACCTTAATTTCTTTAAACCTATCAAAGAATTAAAATTTCTTCTTAAGGAAATATATCCATGTATTCATTGAGAAGTCATCTATAAATGATACATAGTACACAGACTTACCCAATGATGGAACCTTCACGGGTCCAAACACATCACTGTGCACAAGTTCTAATATTTGTTTTTCCCTCTTACTACCAGAGGGGAAACTCACCCGATTCTGCTTCCCGTATACACAATTTTCATAGAAATCAAAATCCAGAGAGCTATTACTCATACCTTCTACCATACCTTTACCATGAAGTATTTGAAGGCCCTTCTCTCCAATATGTCCAAGCCTTTGATGCCACAGCATGATCTTTTCTCCAGAGACCACTAGATTTTCTGCTCCACTTTCAGGAACCACGAAACTGTTGCACCCATCAACAACAATGCTACCTTGTAGCTTGTACAGAGTTCCAATCCGAACTCCCCGCATCAATACCAGTGCTCCCCGAACCATCTTGCAGGTATCCTTCTTGAACACTGTTTTTACACCTGCATCATCCAGCTTACTAACAGAAATCAGATTTCTGGCTAATGCAGGAATATGCAGAACACCTGGAAGTGTTCTAACCCTTCCACCTTGCAGCTTCAACTTTACTTTTCCACGACCAATGATTCTAGCCTTCCTGTCATCCCCCAAGAAGACATCACCACCATCATATTTCTCATACTCACAGAACCACTCTCTATGGGGAGTGAAGTGAAAGGATGCACCTGAGTCAATCAACCATGCCTCATGATCTACATGTGTACTTGAAGAAGCCAAGTACACATCCCCACCTTCATCTGAGGTGGTTTTCGCCTCTGCAGAAGGAGCCTCATCAAATCCCTTTCCTTTGTCAGGAGCTTTAGATTTACAGTCCCTTTTGAAGTGGCCTTCCTTTCCGCATTTCCAACACACCACCTTTATAGGTTTTCCTGGAGATTTATATCTCCCTCTAGATTTAGATATCCCACTCGATGACTTATTTTTGTTTCTATTCTGGGACCATCCTCGTACAGACAAGGCATCACCATTTTGGCTCTCCATATTTTTCCGTCTCATCTCCTCCGTCAACAAGGTTGAGACTATTTCATCAAACTGCAAGGCAATTACATTGCTACCTATTGCAATAACCAGACTATCCCACGAATCTAGTAGAGAACACAACAAACTGATGCACTTATCTTCATCTGAAATTTTAATATCAACAGATGCTAACTGACTTACCACAGTACTAAATGCGTTCAGATGCTCTGTCACTGAGTCTCCATCTTTCATCCTCAGGTTATATAGCTTTTTCTGCAAGAACAATTTATTCACTAGAGACTTAGATTGGTACAAAGTCCCTAACTTGTTCCACAAAGCCTTTGTTGTAGCTTCCCCTGATACATTCAACAACACTGAATCTGAGACACACAATCGTATTGTGCTATTTGCCTTCCGATCCAACTTCTTCCATTCTTCATCGGACACTCTTGTTGGTTTAGTACCTGGATCTACCGCGATCCACTGATCTTTATCCACCAACAGATCCTCCATCTTGAGTTTCCATAACTCAAAAATCTAACCATTAAATTTCTCGATCTCTATCTTTCCACTGCTCGCCATCTTCTTTCACCACCAGAATCGATCTCGTAGATCTGCCACAGAACAGGGTCTACCACAGGCCCGAGCGAAACCCCTCAGCAACAAAGGTGTCCCCTTAAAGCCAAATCTGCTCTGATACCAAACGTAGGTTTTAACCCCGTACAGAAATTACCTGCATATGAATTCTAAAACACAGAAAATAAATAATGCCAGAGCAGAACGCATAACACACATATACATAGATATTTTCCCCTGGATCTCAAAACCGGGACTACCAGCTTGATTTTTCATTATTATGTTCCTTTCAATGTTACAATACATATTTATACATGCTGAAGCATCCAATACCATGGACCGAAAACCATCTCGTTCAAAAAACATGTGCGAAAATCATGCACAAAACCATAGGTGGGTCCGCCCAACCTAACATAGGGTCCAAAACCAAAATTTTCTGGGGCAACGGTGGGGTTACGGGTGCCCTTCAAACCCCTTGTTAACTACGTGGAAAGAATATAACACAACCCAACATGTTAATCTAGCATTGAATCCAAATTCCACTTTACTAGGTCTTTCCATTACTATAAGAAAGATCGGTGGAAGATAGAGGGGCTAACTAGCTTCCATAATGCATAGAGAGGGAACTCCAAAGAAGAAGCTTTTTAAGGATGGTCTAAGAACAAGAAAATTAAAAGGTACAAAGCTCTTACTCTTTATAGCTTAAGGAATTTGGTTACTTAAAAGCTCTAAACTTAAGGGTGTGCATACCCTACCTTATAAATGTTCTTATCAAAGTTTAAGCATTTTTTACGCTTTCCTTCAATTTATATATTCTCAATCCTATAAACATTATACAAAAGAAGCAATAATAAAGAAATTCCTTAGACTTCCTTTGATGTTGCATCATAAGAAATTTCTACTAGAGGTATGGTAGAGGGAATTATCCATCTCTCCCCAAGTCACCATATATCCTCAAAAGTTTGAAATAAATAATATTTGTGAATTTATAATCAAAAATTGATTTTAATATTAACTTGTGAAAAAGGAGTTTTTAGACTTCCTTTGATGTTGCATCATAAGAAATTTCTACTAGAGGTATGGTAGAGGGAATTATCCATCTCTCCCCCAAGTCACCATATATCCTCAAAAGTTTGAAATAAATAATATTTGTGAATTTATAATCAAAAACTGATTTTAATATTAACTTGTGAAAAAGGAGTTTTTCAAATTCATTTTTTTTTAAAAGAAATTCACTACTAGTCATTCAATGGATGAAAAAATAATTCGTTTGGAAAAAAAATCGCTTTGTAACCGTTTTCTCATCGCATTTAGAATGTGCAACCATTGTCACATAGCATTTAGAATTTGCAAGCAACCTTCATTCATTTCCTTAGAACTAACATGTTTGTAAGGATAGAAATAAAGAAGCAAACATGTTATTCTCTTGACGTGTATTTCAAACATAAATGATAGAACTCCTTGAAGAAGCATATGAACTCCTTGAAGAAGCATCTTCAAACATAAATGATAGAAGTTGGAACTTTTTTTAACTCAGATAATAAACTCATCGTTTTTTATTTTATTTTTTATATAAACAACTATAGAAGGTTGCTCGAGTCTTTTGTATTAAGCATTTTATGATTTATTGAAATGTTTAATATCTAACTTTGTAATTCTGTTATTGTTCATAAAATTGTTTAATTCTTTTTTTTGAAAATTAAAAATAAATAAATTATATGCTATTTATTAAGAATTAATTATTAAAATTATATGCTGTTTATTAAGAATTAATTATTAAAATTAAATATATTATAAATAAAGGTTAATTAATTATTAAAATTAAATATATCATAAATAAAGTTTAAATATGGTGTAAAAATAAATGAAAATTTAATTAATAATTAAATTAAATTTAAATAACAAAACAAATTGAAATTACCCTTAAATAAATATAAATATATATATATATATATATATATAACATAAAAAAATAAATTATTAATAATACAATACCATTATATTATAAAAAATAAAAATAACCAAATAATTATATATATATATATATATATATTCAAATAATTGTTAATTGAAATCTTATCTTTTCTTTGTTTATTTTTATCTTTTTATATCTCAAAGTTTTTTATTAATTCTAAAAGATCTTACATGGATAGTTGAACGAACTTTAAAAAGTAAATGTCTTGGGAGGTTGTATCTGCAACCAGGGGTGCTTAACGGACTCTATAACTACTATTGAGATTTAGGAACAAAAATTGTTAACCATATCAAAGACAAAGCTACACTTACATACAAATTATATTTACGCATTTGTACTTTGAGAGTTTACATAGTTTAGGAAAAAACATAATATAGTAGAAAACAGTAAAAACAAGTTTGTTAGTGGTATGCCACCAAGGTGAAGACCATGGACATACATCCAGAACACCAAAAAACGAATTGAGTCAGGAGATGCCATGCCAAATTGCATATGGAATCAGCAAACAAAAAAATAAGGAAGTGCCATAGTGTTATGTCGAGAATGCATTGTGATGACTGGAACAAAACCAATAGTAATCCAACGATTGAAACAAGTGTTGGTGGCGATGAAAGAAATAAATTAGAAATGACGACCAGAGAGAGGGGAGAGGAGTTTGTCAGTGGAGAGTTGCGAACAGGAGCATTGATAATTGTTGGAGCTTCCTGCTACTCATCAATTCCGTATTGGAATCAGAAACCACAAACTTCTCAATGCTCGTTAGTCTGACTACTATGTCATCCAAATTGTAGTAGATGTCTCATAGAATCCTCTTGAGCTCCTCTTGTCTTGCAAAGATTTTATAGTTGTCTATATGCTTGTCACGAATGACCATATGGAGCAAAGTATCCAATTATTTATGTAGAGAGATGGAGTGGAGAAAGTGAAGCCTACGCTTTTGGAATTTCCCTGAATCTGGAACCCACCTGAGGTTGTTGCCTCCCATCTGAGAATCAGAAAAATATAGATGATCACTGAACTCATTCGCTTTGAGATGGTGAATCTTGTTCCTTACTTTAGGAAGAATATATCACATACAGTATTTCAACAATAACTCTACTTTAATATAAATAAATTGTTACAGAATAAATTATAATGATGATGATGATGATGGTATGCCACCAAGGTGATGATGATGTTTATGTAGAGAAATAGAGTGGAGAAAGTGAAGCCTGCGCTTTTGGAATTTCCTCGGATCTGGAACCCACCTGAGGTTGTTGCCTCCTATCTTAGAATTAGAAAAATATAGATGGTCACTGAACTTCTTTGCTTTGAAATGGTGAATCTAGTTCCTTACTTTAGGAAGAATATATCACATACAATATTTCAACAATAACTCTACTTTAATATAAATAAATTGTTACAAAAATAAATTATAATATCATTATTATAATACACTTGGTTGATCAACTTTTTATTAAAATATTACTAATAATAATTTTTTTAAATAATATAAGAAATCTATATATATTAAATTAATATATGAAATTTCAATGTTTTTAAAATAAGAGAGATTTGATTACTAAAATTTATAAAAATATATATACTCTATTCTTTTTTGCATATGAACTTGGTCTCTTGAACTTGTGATATCTTACTAAAATGTGTAATATCTTACCAGTAAATATATGTTCTTAACTATATACTTAAATTATATTATTATTATTACTAATAATATTAAAAATAATTTAAATTTAAACTTTTATATATATATAATTCAATTATTTAATGTACCTATTTTAAATATATATGCTATATATTTATATATAATTATGATAAAAACTCCATTAATATCAATTATTACAAATTCTCGTTTCTTAAATATCAAATAAACAAACAAACATGCAAAAAGTCTATTATAATTAACAATATTACGTCCAATGGTCATATCTATATCCTTTCAATAATACATCTAAGATAGTGTGATAAATTGATTATATTGATGTTATAGGCTTAGATACCTTTACTTTGTTATCCTTCACTTTCTTTTATTTTGGATACTTCACTAAAACTTACTATTTATTGAGTTTTCTATTTATATCTTTTGATAAGTTTTGTTTTGTATATGATTCTTATATGTGTATATATTTGAAAATAATTTGTATATAAATATTTTTATAATTTATTTATTTACATTTTTAATATTAATTTATTTATTTTATTATTATTTTAATTAAATTAATGATTAATATTGTAAATGGTATATTTCTTAGTGATTGGTTTTTTCAATGTTAATTTAATTGGTTAATTAAATTAATTTTCAGTAATGTGGCTCACTATAATTTTTATTATTTGGTTTGGTTTATATTTTTAATGTATTTGTTTTATATTTTTAATGTATTTGTTTTAGATATTTTTAATTTAAAAAAGAAAATATTTGAAAAAATAAAATCATATATGAAGATGGTATTAGAAAGAAAAAAAATATATGTTTTTTTAATCTAAAGTTTTTCTTGATATGTTATTTTACTCTTATTCTCATATAGAGCTTGGGTTTTGAAGAGATGTCACGGAAAATTTTTATATGTTTTCTCTAATATTTAATGAGAATGAAGGTGAGAGTGAAGGTGGGTGGAGATATTAGGGAAAACATATACCTCATATATGTTTTCCCTAATATCTAACGAGAGTAAGGATAAAGGTGAGTTATTAGGGAAAACATATACCCTTTATGTTCGTTTTCATAGCCACCATCCATGGGAGGAGATATTAGGAAAAACTCGTAGAGGTTGGGAGGAGATATCAGAGAAAAGTTTTCCTTCATATCTCCTTCCATCCACACACTTCTAATAAATTAGGGAAAACATATATACAAGTTTTCCCTCATGTCTCCTCCCACCTTGACTTGTTTCCCTAATATTCCCCCCCACCTCCAACCTCATATGATATATCTTCCCATTACCACAGGCTTTCCTTAATACCTCTTCCTACTTCAACCCTCATAGTAGGGGTAGGGGGGTTGGGCGGGAGGAGTTTTCCCTAATTTTTCCTTGTTATGCTCAACCCAATAGGGATAAGGGGAGATATGAGAGAAAACATAAAGAGAGATGCTAGGGAAAATTTGTATATGTTTTTCTTAAAATCTTCCTTCACCTTCACTCTCTATGAGGGTATGAGGGATACCTTGAAGAGATTTGTTTTTAGAGAATCAATAATTTCAAAAGATTGGCTGCCACTATTACACCATATACAAATATTTCATAAATGCCACAAACGAGTTGGTTACAACATGTCTCTGGAGACTTGAACGAACACAGCTAGGGAAACAATTTTTTCACCTAATCACTCAAGCTAAGATTTTTTTTTTTGCATTGGTACAATGTTGTAGATTCCATATGAGGAATATAGGCATATTTCTAATACTGTCAATATCCATCATGTCATTTGTAGGAATTGAACCTGGGTGGAAAGGATGCCATTCCTTCCTGCCAACCACCCAAGAGGCCCAGATGAGGTTTGTCTCACCCCTTGGGACATGGAAGTGTTAGCACCATCCTAAGAGCCCTCAATGTTGGAGCAGAATTAGGCTATTCTATTGCTAGAAGACTGATCTGAAAGTGGAAAAGGTGAATTTTGCCTCTCTTTCCAAAATCAAATAAAATAAAACTAAGGATCGTGTCAACACTTTGCAAGCATGAAAAATGGGCCTTGAAACAACTGATGCACAAAAAAGAGCAAAACAAAGGATTTGTTAATGGAGTTCACCCCTCCTGGGCTACATCTCTGAGCCTATCAACATGACTAGACCACTCATATATTCAGTATCAATGGAGTACATAAAAAAGTGTTGCAATAAATATGTGGCTATTACCCCTCCTGGGTAATGTTCTCCTACAAATAACTCTCACAATAACATCAACTCAAAGCATCTCCTATAAAGATGACAAAACTCCAACTGAAATGAGCTAAAACAAGCATGTGAACACCTCAATTCCACATTGAAGTACATACACAAAACTTCATAATAAAAGAATTTGAACTTGAGCTGAACCCTACTAGTTACAACTGTTGTAGTAGCCTTTTGAAATTGAGAATACCCCTACAAGGTCTTCTCCATGTCCAAATAGCCTCCAAAACTGCTTCCAAACTTTGATTGATCCATACACCTTTAGTCTCAAACATGAAAAAAGACTCTATATATGTGCTCTAATTAGAAAACATAGGTTACCAATGGATTCAAAACATCCAAAAACCCATAAGAAGCCTCTTTCTGAGCTCAATTTGGATAAAATATCCAAAATCTATGAGCTTCTTGCTCCTCCATGAATTTAATTGTTAATTGTCCTACAAATTCGCCTGTCTGTCTATCGGTTCTACAATTTCACCTTGAATTTCGCTAACCGAGTGATAAATTTGCCCTCTCCTTGTGCATTTTTGTAGGATCATTAATTTAGCTCATAACTCCTTAGGATCGAAAATCATGTCCACATATGCCCGAGGGCTGGGCTAACTGCCCGCCCTTCTCACGAGCCCCTTTTATGCTGTCACTGGGTCATATGGATGCATATGTCCAGGGGTTGGCCCACATCCTTGAGCATTGGTTCTGTATCTCCTTCTCTACGTGCCTGTTTTCCTACGTGAGGAATGTAGCTAGGGTTCGACCCCTTTCCCCAAAACGCGCCCATGCAAAAGTTTATATAACATTTAATTCAAATATTTTAACAAGACTTATGGTAGCGGAGTTGGTATGAGGCTTTGTTGTTAAGTGGTAATTCGCGGGTTTAACTCCACCCAAGTGTTGTTCGACCTCAATGAATTTTTTACCAACCCCGGGATGCCATGTGGCAGCCTCCCATTGGGCCACGTGGCACCCAACAATTGGGCCACGTCAATCAACCAAAAAACAATAAAATCTAACCATGTAACGAACCAATTGAGTTGTGCCACATGTTGACCAGTCATTGACCGATGGAGGTCCAGTCCCCTGCCCAGTCATGGTCCAGTCAATAGTATGGATTATTCACTGGGCATCCCTGCAACTCAAAATCCCAAATTTTTTCATGTTTCCCAAAACGATCAGAATGCGATTATGGGAGCATCCGATGTCAAATTTGAGTGAAATAAGTTGCGTTGGATTCATATCTCTGATCTCTTCGATTTCACATTGGTTTCAACAAGTTCTGGGCACTTTAATTTATGAGCCTAAAATTGAACTCCTGATCAGAGACCCATGAGACCCATTTTGTGTCCCAAACACAAAACATGGGTCCACATGATGATTTGCATGGTGATTTAGGGTTAAACCCCTAGATCATGATTTTTGAAGCCCTCTACTCTCACTTTTGAACTGGAGGAGCTTAATGCATGCCCTAAAATGGCCTACACATGCATGAAATCAACATTTCAGCCTCTTTGTGGGTTAATTGTTATGCTTTTACATTAGCTATGGGGTTGGTTTGTAACCTCACTTATTATTTTCCCATTATTTTATCACTAGATGGGCATTTTAGGCTAAAATTAGAGATCATTAGACATTTATATATTAGAGAGAGATCATCTCATCTCTCATCATCATCAAACTTGTGAATTTTGGACCTCTTAGAGAATTCACTTGCTTCTTGTGAGTGATTTTGGAGATACTTGGATGCATTTTGATGCATGGAAGTTGATTTTGACATTATTTAGAGTTATTTATTGGTCTAATGGATGGATATGATACATATTATCTTGTAAGTACCTATTGTTGAAGATTATTATTTTGTATTGTCTAATGTATGGACTGTCTGCTTCTAGATAATGCTTGTTTATGCCCTAATTTGTTGAAAATAAATTCTAAAGCCTATCTATTTGAGTATTTCATACCTTACTCATTGTATAACATGTAATGAATGTTCTTAGTGGAGTACTTCTTGTTATTCTCCATAAAAATCCATCATTCCATTAAGTGGGTAATTGTTGAAATGTTGATAGCTAGGGCATCAAATTTTGACCTTCTTGGAAGAGAATTAGGCTTATCTAGCACATCCTTGACTCCATATTCCCATAGGACAAGGAAAAGGTCCAATCACTTGATGATCAACCTTAAATTTTCTCCATAATTTTCTCTTCTCAAATTTGGTCCTTTTAAGGCTAGGTTGAAAATCTAGGGCTTGGAGCGAAATTTTAGGGAGGAGGATTTTTGGTGATTTGAGAGCATAAACATCAAGACATAGTTATAGGCTACCTAACCTATAAATTTGGTGGGCATCCACTCAAATTTCATTCATAAAATGTCTTTCCCTAGGTGTTGCTCTAAGAGGGAATCCCTAGTTTCTTTTCCCCTTAACTTGACGACTTGCTTCAGGGTTTCATGAGCATTGGATTAATTGCATATAATTGTAAGAAACCCTTTCCCTCAGACCATGACCTTGTGAATACATATCACCATCTAAAATCTCTAAACCCTAGGTATTGAGCCTTCTTTTCTAGGGCTTTTCTTTGTGAGTGTTTTTCTTCTTTGAAGCCTTGTATCTTTAGCGTGCCTCTCTTTGAATGAGATTTGGTAGGTCCACTTTGTACTTTATCAATAACATATCCATTTTAAGTGATTACTCCTTTATCTGGACTCTTCCCATCGGTGAAAATCCATAAATAGCAGGGGGTTTTGGCTGAGGTGACATTGGACCTCTACCCCATTGTTTTTTTTTGTCGATCAAAATATTTTCATTAATTCGTCAAAAAGATACAATGGATATACATGAGGCCCATTGCTCTCCCAACTTGACTTTGACTAGATTTGTTATCTAGAAGAGTGGTGTAAAATTGAATAGAAAAAGCCACTTTTTACATGATCCCCGAAGACAAAAAAGCTAGATAGCCCAAAAACATGAAGAACAATAAGACAACCAATAGACAAAAGAGATAAAGGGTGAAGATCAGGTGCATGAGTAGCACTCAGGGCCACAGGAGGAATAGGATCCCTATGAACATGAAATTCCACATGAGCGAGGCATGCCTCCATCTCCTCCATACGATCATTAGCTCGTTGTTGGATTTGGTGCAATGACGTCAGACAATCCATAATATCACACTGATTGTATTGAAGGTTGTTTAAGAATGCAATAATCACATTTCCATCTTCATATCGTTGTTGTCACATTTCCTATAAGGCGGTCGATATGTTTCACAACTACTCGATTAGAAATTCCATTGTTGGTGACTGCTCCACCCAACCCGATGACTGGGCTTGGTCTTGGGCCACTTCCCCCACCACATTAGCACCTACATCTGAATCCTCGTTCGCTTCCCCCGCTCAAACAACCCTCTCCCCTGGCTAGCCCCAGTCCCCGCTGGGCTAACCCACGCTACCGCAACATGACTACTAAGTCTCTAGGACACTAGGAAGGGGACTTCGATATAAGGAAAGAAAATGAACGACACCCACACACCCCTATGCTTCAACCCCCTAAAGAAAGAAAAACCATGCAAAGATTCCAATACCATCTTACATGGCCAACACACCAGAATTGACCTTGCTCCTTAAGGTTGGTTGAATTATTATCGACTTTAGAATATGGATTCCCTAAGAAGCCTCAGAGACTAATATGACATCTAATTTCGCCCCCCTATTCCCCGACTCAAATATTCGTTGTAGAACAACACTCTCCTAGGGTAGGAACATAATAGAGCACACCAACCACGTCCCCGACATAAAACTAAAGAAATATTTAAACCAAACAGGAAGAACAAAGCTTATTGTGTCACCACCTAGGGTTTAGAGGATTAGCTAAAGGCTGAGCTTCGTAAGTTGAATCAACGCAACAAAAAATCCTGACCACATTTTAAAAGGGCACTTCGTTCGTCCATGGACCCTCTCCTTGGGATCCCACACCACCCTAATAGTCACTCGAGCATACACAATCCTAGGTGAATTACACCAACCACTAGCGACATCCAGTAGAGCATCCCAAACAAATGAGCATGCACAGGTTGATGACCTATGCATACTCAACGTTGGTATAACCACCCTCCCTATCGCCCATGTTAAGAAACCATAAACAAATGAAACTGTTGAGCATCTAGAGTATATATCAAACCTTCAACTTCTCTAGAATTCTATTTTTATGGCACCACTTGTCGTAGCTACCCCTCCTCTTGAATGCACATATCATTCACAATTATCCCATCCTCCTCGAGCCAGGATTCATACCCTGTATTCACCCACCTCCATCAGGGTGCCTATACCCCACTGTTAACACTTTGTCTAGCTCTTATTTTGTAGGGCTTCCCTCTAAAAGGCCTGCTAGATTTTATGCTAGTAGGGGTGACATCTATATGGTTATAAATAAATACCTTTAGGACATATTAAAACACAAGTTTAAATTTTGCAAAGAAATCAATAATGTTATTAAAGCATATGTTCAAATCTTAAAGGTATACAAATTTATGATTTAGTGGGAGATTATTAGAATTTGAATTTTGTGCACAAAACAATTAATTTTTCACTTTTGTTCTAGTTTCTAAATGCTCCTTTCCTTTGATTACACAAATTCGTTGATAGACATTGCTAATTAGTTTTCAAAATCTATGCTCATAATCAATCTGTAATTTATGCGAGTACATTATGCAAGTAATATATATGTCAAGACCATAACTATAGAAACACACAAAACTGAATACCTTCTTCGTTCAATTCTATGGATCTATACTACACCATTGTTCATGTTTATAACGCACTTGAGAATATGTAATTATAGTTAGATCAACAATAAAACAATATAACCAACCAATATAACCATGTCGGGAAGATGTGACCTAATATGTAGTTCATTGGCTCAATCCTTTAGAATCTAAATCAATGCTACTATATGATATAAGGACATAAGTATTAAAAGAAATAGGCTTCTTAACCTAGAAGCATTAAAGGAAGCAACATAGCATAACTTTAAAAGTTTTAGATGAATATATTCATGAAATTGTAAATGCTAAGAACCTATTATAGTTTAAAGGGTGCATATCCAAAATTTTACAAACATATTTTCAATAACATATCACATGAATATTTATATTATAAGCATGTATCTTGTTTACATGGATGTAGAAAATTAATGATCATTTTCTATTTATGGACAATATTTTAAAAATTAAGGAGTTTGAAATATGTTAGTGGTCCCTACCTTATTATCTTAGTACTTAGTTTTAATTAATAATTATATAATTAATGACATTTAGGAGGTTTTAAATGTAATAAATAAGACATCATTCATAACAAATTTCAAAAAATTTAAATGGTTTCATACTTTTATATGAGACTTGACACGGCTTCCAACATAGTATCAACTCAAAATCTCACATGACTCAAAGTCTATTCAACTTAACAAAACATAGATATTCAAAATTTACTCAACTCAAAATCTCACATGACTCAAAGTCCATTCAACGTAACAAAACATAGATATTCAAAGTTTAAGAAACAAATATTTATGCATTGTTACCCACTATTTGTTGGTTACCAAAATGCTTGGTCAGTAGCAAGAAGTATGGTTATTTGTTAGCAAATGCATTGACATTTGTAGCAAGAAGTATGGTTATTTCTTAGCAATTGCATTGACATTTGAGGAGATTATAGAAATTTAATGAATGAATTGTAATAAGTTGATTAATGGTTGCATTATGAATATGATGATGAAGGTATGTGTACTTTTGGGGTTTAGGTCCTTGTTTAACTAATAATAGAAGATTTTTTTTCGGATATTATAATCCTATAGGTAGCCAATTTTGTGAAAGATTGTTAAATGTATTATAAGTCAATTATCAACAAATTTAAGATGTCTAGCTGAACAAGAAGGTGCTTTATGATGGCTGCAACAAAAGAAATGCACTTGGGAAAAAAATATTTATCAACTAGTCAAATATAATTAAATTATGTACATTGTAAAATCATTTTTATTATATACATATCTTTACATAATCTTAATTGACAATAAATAATTAGATTAGATAAAAAGTCATATGAAAAACAAAATTGATTTACTCTAAACATGAGATGTGATCAAAATTGATTTAATTTAAACTTGAGATGTGATTTTAATTCAAGACCTTTTCAGGCAGTTTCTATATTACGAAGATGAGTTTTCAGACAGTTTGGATATCTCGGACACCTATGTATGTGAGGCAGAGTTGAAACAATCCTATACATGTTGGGGTGAGGTATTTATTCACGCAACAAACAAGAATGATCAACAAAGATATGTTCTTCATAACACAATTGTAGACCTCGAATTAACGACGAGTATCATAAAACCAAGTCAACATAGTAGAGATAGTAGCATAGCTAGGTATTTTTTTTGTTTGTAAATTCTAGTCATAGATTTCTATTAATAGCAAAA
Source organism: Pinus tabuliformis (assembly GCA_031772625.1). NCBI lineage: Eukaryota > Viridiplantae > Streptophyta > Pinopsida > Pinales > Pinaceae > Pinus > Pinus tabuliformis. The sequence continues at coordinate 1,357,174,014 of CM062805.1, forward strand.
GAAGATTAATAACTTAGTAAGCACATTGGCTGCCCAAAAGAGTATGAGACAATCTTGTAGGCAAAAAGAAAGTATATGTATAAACCTTATAGTGACATGTAAAAAACAAAACTATATCGCCAAGCCCAAGATACGTAACCTGGGGCATTTAGATGGTTACATAGATGAGAAGTATCTAGTGGAAAAAAAAACGAGCAGATAGCCACCAACAACTATTAAGTATATCATAAGGAAAATATGCAAAAAGACATAGAAACATAGTGGACATGTTAGTCCAAGATGATGACTGGAGATAGTGAAGGAGAGTGTGCATCTGAAGTGTTCAGAGGTGGAACAATGTTTAAAGGAGGAGCATTGATGATCATGTCGTTCCCCTGACGATCATTTGATTCAATCCTTGAGTCATAAACCATATATTTTCCACGCGATTCAATCTGACCACTATATCGTTAAGATCATATCTTATGTCCCTCATAATTCTCTTAATGTCCTCTTGTCAAACAAAAAGCTTGTAATTGTCAATTTATTTGTCCCGAATAACCATGCTAAGCAAAGTATCCATCTATAGGTGAGTAGTGATGGAGTGGAGGAAGTGTAATCTTCTTTTCCTGAATTTTCCAGGATCGGGAACCCATTTCAAAGAGCTACTTCCAATTTCGGAATCAGAGTGATATATATGGTCCCCAAACTCCCTTGCTTCGAATTGCAAAATCTCTTTACAAACTTCCAGAGGAGCTGAATAAAAAAATGTGGCTGCCAATTCCCAAAAGGAGGAGTTGTTTGAAGCACTACCCCGAAGGTTGGGAAGCCTTTGTCATGGAGCCATCTCCACCGGGAACCTGCCAAGAAAAAACAAGACCAAGACTCGAAGCAAGTGGTAGAGGACCCAACTACAAGTACTAATAAGACAAAACCTATGAACAAAGTGCAACTTAAAGAGATTTTGAAACTTGACCCCAGAAGAAAAATACCATTGAAAGGACAAAACCCCCAACGTTTTGAGGAATGACAAGAGACACGATGTTTCAGAGGATGAATTGCCTTCACATTGGTAGACTAGGCAAAGGATGATGATTTGCTTCCAATCAGAGAAAACAAATTGAGTCCGAAATGACAAACACACATAGCCAGATATGCCCACAGAGTCCCAAGGAACGAGGTAAACGAAACTAAACGAGGTGGTAGTGCTTGGATAAAACACAGGGTAAGAGATGGCAATGTACCTATCAGAACCAGATCAAGAAATTGCCTTGAAACCAAACTCCGCTAACTAATATTGGACAATTAAAAGAAATGCCCGCTGGGTCAAAATTCTGGGGGGTCACTGAAGAAAGAACTGCAACCAGTTTAAAACAGGGTCTTGACCGAGAACTATGTAGAAAAAATACAAAAAACATGGACACCATAGATGAAACAAATTGTGAAACCAATGTAGATTCTCACAGTACACATGGGTAACATAACTAGGGATCACATCTGTCAAAGTAGGCACATTAGAAATATGGGTTGGTCTGTAACACATGTTGTACCACCACTGCCACAAATTAATCAACACTAATTTTGACTTAATTTCTGAATTTGCAATTTCTTTTCGAGAGGGACTTCCGTCATTACAATGGATCTTGTTTTTAACGTTAAAGTAAAATTATATCAAATATAATATATTAATTTATTTAACAACTTTAGTTAGATATTTGATATAATATAATTTGTTTTTATCTTTAATGATGATATAAATATTTCATAAGAATATAATATATTAATTTAGTTACAAAGTTAAGTGGAGTTGTGAGCCTAGAGTATGCCCTAAATCTCTTTTTGCATTTTCCTCGGATGTAAGGAAACAAGTTAATAGTCCAAGACCCAAAGGCATTTGGGAGGAGTAAAAACCTTGCAGACCACTAGTAGGTAATTTTAGATGGTGTGGTTTTCTTTGAATAATAATGATGAGTCAACTTGCATTTGTGAATAGCAACTAGTAATGACTATCCCATACTAATTTGACAACTAAATTATGATAAGTTTTCCTCTAATAAAAAAGAGAATGGAATTCAATATTTGATATAATATAATTTAATTTACCTATAGAATATAGAGTTAAGTGGAATGAAAAAGAGAGTGGAATCAGATATATAGAATATAAAGTTAAGTGAAATGAAATGAAAAAAAAGAGTGGAATTAGATATAATATAATTAAAGAAAGTGGACTCAGATATAATATAATTTATATTAATTCCCTTATAGAATATAGAATTAAGTGCAATTGGATATTTAATATAATATAGTTTACTTTTATCTTTAAGGAAGATGCAAACATTGCATAAATTTTATAAATTTTATTACTCACAAATGATGAAGTAGAGCAGGATATTGAATATTTTAAATATTATGAAGGATTAGATTTAAAAAAAAAATTATTTTCTAATAACATACCATTTACACAGATACGGGTCAAAGTTATATTAAAACAAAAACAGATACGGGTCAAAGTTATAAAAAAAAAAAAGAAATGGCATATTATCTTACCATTAAAAAAATTAACTATTTACATATATACATTAGAAATATATTTAAAAAAATACTTATAACACATTATCCGAACAATTAAAAAATTTAAATATGAAATATTCTTAATTTGAAAAGAATGGAATTTCTTTTGGGTGGGAATTGTAAAAAAGTAGTACCAATCGTCAAAACAAATCCTCAAAGTTCCTCCATACTCATGCTTAACATATTCGCATGAATTTGGCACTTAAAAAATGCAACCTAAAAAATGCATCCCAAAAATTTCATCATCCTCCGGCCAGATATCAGGAACCCTACAGCACGACAGGGAGTACCATTCAACTCGGGCCAAAAATCAAGAGGTTTCTCAGTTAAAAACCCACTTAGAATAATTACAGTTTAATCATGTATTCCAATAAAAAGTTAAGTAGGTTCAGTCCCTGAATACAACAGAACTTATAAATTCAATGATGGTTGGGATCAATCTCCTTGTGCCAGTGATTTTTCCTGGTCGGTTTCGCTTGCAGAAGCATGCTTGAATCTGTAAGAAAGGCCATTATCTTACATAAAGAAGGCCCCGATGGCAACTTCCGGTCTAATTCTGCAATTGGGTTGCGATGTGTCAACCAGTTCTGCATTCTCCGCGGGTTTATCTGCTTCCAAACAACGGCCTCTGCGCTTCTTTCCACAGAAATTTTTTCCCCAATTCATATTGAAGAGAAAAGGTAGAATCGAAATCAGAAACACAGGATTTGGTAGAGAAAGCTGCGGGGAAAAGCCGCATAAGGGTTTTATATCCATGTCCCTGGTATTAGAAGAAGACAAGGAGAAGGATAAAGAAGAGAATTTGCTTCCAGAAAGGGATGAGCTGTGGCTAGAGATGAGAAGCGAGTGCAGGAGAGATGCAGAGGCTGAACCCACATTGGCAAGCTATCTTTATTCAACCATATTGGCTCACAGGTCTCTGGAGAATGCATTGGCATTTCACTTAGGTAACAAGCTATCAAACTCTACACTTCTGAGCTCTCAGCTTTATAATCTGATTGCAGATGTATTCATGGAAGATGCCTATATTAGGGAATGCATTCGTGCAGACATTAAGGCCTTTAGAGAGAGGGATGCAGCTTGTGTTTCATATTCTCATTGCTTGCTGAATTTTAAAGGGTTCGCGGCCTGCCAGGCCCATAGGGTTGCACATAGGCTGTGGAACCAGGGGAGAATTTCATTGGCCCTTGCAATACAGAGCAGGGTCTCTGAGGTTTTTGCTGTCGATATACATCCTGCTGCTAGAATTGGCAAAGGGGCGTTCTTTGATCATGCCACAGGGGTTGTGGTGGGGGAGACTGCCACCATTGGGGATAATGTATCCATCTTGCACCATGTGACACTGGGGGGTACTGGGAAATATGGGGGCGATAGGCATCCCAAGATTGGAGATGGGGTGCTCATTGGGGCAGGGGCTACTATTTTGGGGAATATTAGGATTGGGGAGGGGGCTAAAATTGGAGCTGGGTCGGTTGTGCTTATTGAGGTGCCTAGCTATACCACCGCTGTTGGAAATCCTGCAAGATTGGTGGGAGGCAAGCGTAATCCTTCTATGCTAAAGGAGATTCCCAGCAAGACGATGGATCACACTTCATTTATCAGTGAGTGGTCTGACTATGTAATTTGATGTTGGATGCATGCTGTTATCATCGCTTGTTTTAATAAGCTTTATCAAAGATCACGCAGTCAGCACTGTGTATGAGTCCATAGGCATATTTTATATTGATCTGCGTGACTTAAAAATGAGGAGATCCTTAGCACAACCATGTGGAACTCGATGTCATGGTATTGGGTTTGTTTAGAATTTCTTAGAATCGCCAAGCTGTAGAGATGAATACAAGTGTATGGTTCAGTGGCATTTAAAACTTAATGCCATTCTAGGGGTCTTGTTAATACTTACTTGAATCAGAAAGCCACGAAGATGTTTTGCATCAATATGTTAAGCAATATATCTTTGTATGAGCCAATTATTCATAGATAATCTTGCTTCTCATTGATTTTGTACTTCTAAGTCAGCATTATGGCATTGCTCTTCAGGAGGAGTTTGCTCACTGTGCTTTGAAGAATGCACGGCTTTATGTATGAATTCATAGGCAAACTATGTATCTACCCATCTTGTAGGAAATGAAGAAATATCTATATAGTTAGCGAGACCTTGTAGAACTTGATGTCATACTATTGGGTTTGTTAGAATTTCTCAGGATCGCCAAGCTGTAGAGATGAATACACGTGTATGGTTTCATAGCATTTAGAACTTGATGCCATTCTAGTGTGCTTGTTCATGTTTACTTGAATGTGAAAACATCGAAACTGTTTTGCCTGAATATTTTAAGAAATTATATCTTTCCGTGAAGCATTTATTCATTAGATAATCTTGTTTCCCACTGACTTTGTACTCTGAAATTGGTGCTATGACATTGCTCCTCAGAGGGAGTTTGCTCATTGTGTTTTGGAAATTGCACGACATTGTCAATGACTCCATATGCAAGTTATGCGTTAGCTCATCTTATAGAAAATGAAGAGATCCATACCTATGTTGTTCAAAAAACCTTGTGAAACCTTTTTTTTTTTTTCACAAGCTTTCTTTTGTCGTTATGCAGCAAGTTTGCCTGTCCCAATCTAGGAGTTTAGTCAGTTAACGACATTCGCATCAGTGTAGCCAGCTAACAACATATTCGTATCAGAATTTTTTGGAAAGGAACTTGCAAGTGGGGCATATTTATTCTACCAAAGTCACCTAGGACTTGCACCTAGCCCAAACTGAAAGCACAAGTACAAGCACTAGCACAGGCAAGCGGTCTATAAGGGCAAAGCATGTTTCTTGGGAGACTTGATTGCCGGTGGAGGCATTAACAGCATGCTTCTTTCACTAACCAAGCAAGCCCTCCTTGACAAACCTTGTAGAACTTGATGTCATGTTATTAGTTTATCTAGAATTCCACAGAATTGCCAAGCTGTAGAGATGGATACACGTGTATGGCTCTGTAGCATTTAGAACTTGATGCCAACCTAGTGGGCTTGTTCATGCTTGCTTGAATGTGAAAACAGTGAAACTGTTTCACCTGAATATGTTATGAAATTATATCTTTATATGAGGCAATTATTCATTAAAAAAATCTTGTTCCTCTCTTCCTTTGTACTTTTAAATTGGTGCTATGACATTGCTCTTCAGAATGAGATTGCTCATTGTGCTTGAAGATCGCACAACATTGTGTATGAACCTTAGGAATATTGTATATTAACTTGTCTCATAGAAACAAAGAAATCCATGCTTACATTCTTAGCAAAACCTGGTAGAACTTGGAGCCACAAGGGTAGCTCAGCTGGTTTAAGTACTGTGCTTTTCACTGCAGACCTAGGTTCAATTCCTTTGGTGAGGGTCAATGGTTCCAGTGGCAGGTGGTGGTGGGGACGAATATCCTTGGCTGGGTCTGGGAGGGTGAGGTGTAACAGTCTACACTGATGGGTTTACTATGGATGCCATCCACAAAATGTGGGGAAGCATCCCTAGGTGATTGTTTTGTTGAAAAAAAAGCCTCATAGAACTTGATATCATACTATTTGGTTTGTTTAGAAATGCCCAGATGGCTAAGCTGTAAATATTGATAGGCATGTATGGTTGGGTAGGCATTTAGAACATGATGCTATTTGAGTGGGCTTGCTCTTGGTTACTTGAATGCTAAAGCTGTGGAGCTGTTTTGCATCAAGAAATTATACTCAGTACATAGTCTTGTTTCTCACTGACTCTGTTGTTCTAAGTCAGTGCTATGGCACTGCTTTTAGGAGTTTGATGATTGTGCTTTGAAGATTGCACAACTTTGTGTATGAATTCTTATGAAAATTATGCATTAATCCATCTAATAGAAACAAAAAGATCCATACCTATGTGCTTATTGAAACCTCACAGAACCTCAAAGATCCATGCTATTGGGTTTGTTTAGAATTTTGCAGATGCCCAACCTATAGAGATGGATCCACATGTATGGTTTGGTAGCATATAGTAATAGAACTTGATGCCATTCTAGTGGGCTTCTTCTTGGTTACTCAAATATGAAATCTGCAAAGTTGCTTTACTGTTAAGAAATTATATATCTCTATGAGGCAATTATTCATTAAATAATCTTGTTCCTCACTGATTTTTGTACTTTTAAGTTGGTGTTATGACATTGCTCTTAGAATGAGTTTGCTGATTGTGCTTTGAAGTTTGCAAGAAATCCATTTTCAAGTTCAAAACTCGAGAATACAAATATGGTTCTTATCTTTCTCAGGATATATATTTCTTACACATAGATGAAAAAGGAAGCCATGCTGAAATTGACATCCTATTGTATTTGATCCCTGATTTCACTACTTTTGTGCACACGTGCATTCAATGTTGCTGTATGATTCTATTTTTTCTATGGATCAAAGCTTAAAAGGTATTGTGACTACACTGTTGTCAATGATCAAAGCTTAAAAGGTATTGTGACTACACTGTTGTCAATGATCAAAGCTTAAAAGGTATTGTGACTACACTGTTGTCAATGATCAAAGCTCCTAGACACTAACCATTAGCCTAAGAATGCAAACTCACCTCTTAAATCTCTTTATAAAGGATTGAGTTTATTTGTATAGACAATTTTTAATAATAATATAAATTAGTCCTTTATGACAAGATCCTTAGTGGTTGGGTCAATCAGTTGGTGCCACTGTTGCTAGGATGTGGCCTGTAATCTGGCACACTGTGCAGGTCCATGCTCTGATTCCCATGGAGCTTAGTCACATGACACGAGGGAACGTTACACAGAGGACTTGGAAATATGAGTATCTGATGCGGGACATGTTGAAACCAGAAGCAGGATGGAGAGAGAGAGAGAGAGAGGAGTATAAATTAAAAATAATATGTAGATTAAAAAATACTGATTACAATTTACAAATACGAAAATGAAATATAGGCATAAAAGATCCAATTTTTTTTACAAACTAGAACATTTACAAAACGCTGGGAATCCTTTCAGATTTTGATTTGACCTGTCACCTGCACAATGAGAATCTGTGAGAGTTCTTTCCCTGCTCAAAGTGAAAAATTATCAATGAAAACTGTTTTTAAAGGTCGGACATGTCTAGGACATTTTCTGGACAAATGTTCTGTTTTAGGACACACACCAAACATGTGTCAGACATGTGGGATACGGACATGGGCCCATAGTTGGATCTCTTCTGTTTCTTAGTCATGGGGTTGGGTGCACTAAATCTACATCACGGACTTTACACTGGGTACCATCCTTTGAATGGGGTGAAGTGCCTGGGAGTCTCCCCAGAATTTATTCCCAAGGAAATATTCACAGTATGGAGTTCCGCTATACATAATTTTTTCATGTTCATTTGAAATTTGAAAGACATTTAAACGTTAAATAGAGGAACAGTGAGATTGTATTAGTCTTTTTTTTTCCTGCTTCTTTGTCCAATTAAAGCTCATGACTAAATAGCCCATTCAATAATCCTATTCCAAATGTGTATCTGTCTTTACTTTTTTGAGATGTGTGTGTTGAAATTCTTTTTTTTTTTTCTGAATGCGACTAATTCTATTATCATACAAAACAGAGATACATATAGAGTACAGTGGGCAAGGCTAAGAAGTTTTGCCAATCAGCCGTTTCCTTGCCCTGATTCCAGTTCCAAAATTGAGCAGATTCAAAATTGGAATTTGATGCTTGACCACTGAAGACACATTGACATGACACATAGAATCTGAACAGACACCAGGGCCATAGACTGACCCGGACAAAGACAGACAGACACCTGAACAATTACATCCGACACATGAATAATTACATCCGACACATTGACAAAGATGTAGATGCCGCTTGGCAGAGTCATACACAGAAAACCCAAGAAAACAGCTGAGGTTACCGGGAGCGAGTTCATTCGTCATCGGTGGTCTGGGGCACCTCTTCGACTCGGCACCCGAAACGGAGAGAATCTTCGGAGTCTGAGAGCTGGATGACCGCGTCAGGGCTCCCTTCCTGTGCTGGCCTGCTTGGACCAGCAAGCGCTGAAGGGCCGGCAGCATAGACGCAATTGGTAGCTGGGCTCGCGAGGTCAGATCCGAGCTCACGTCCAGGGGCCAAACAACTGGTTCCTACCCCAACCGGAAGGCACGCAATGGGGGATTCCTCTCTGCTGGAGCGCTGCCCATCCGGTAAAGGCTTTGCCTCCGTGTTTTGAGAAACGCCAGGCTCAATCGTAATGGAAACAACCAGAGTAGAATTAGCTTGAGGGCAGGGGAGCCGATACCTGAGCGTGGGGAGCTCCATCTGACCCTCCTCTGAACGTGGGCTTCTGCTATCATAACCACCATCCTCCTCATTGCTGCCTTGGTACCTCTGAGGCATTGACGTTACTTCAATGGAGGAGGAGGGCGAATTGTGGTCTTGCCGCTGCGTGAAGGCCCTGCCTCTGGTTCCTCCTCGTCTGCTGCCCATACGCGGCCTCTCCCTCGGCATTTCTGAATTTTCCAGTTGCAGCCTTACACAAGCACCCGGAGCTCCTCCCGCTATGAAGACAAACTCAATCTCAGCACAGTTGCAGGGTGTGCTCGTTCCTTGCCCTGAAACCGGCGGAGCGCACTTCAAATCCTCACTCTCGTTCCCCTCTGAGCGGAGCAGGGCCTCAACACATTGCTCTCCCATGTTCCTCTGCAAACCGAGCACTCTCCCATTTAATCGCTCCACTGCATCGATCGCCATGCCCCTCGCGCGAGCTGAGAAGACAGGCATTAATGCCTTCGGCTGTCGAATTTCATGCGGGTTAATATCCCGCCTCGCATGGTACCCCTTGACAACGCGGGCCTGCCACCTGCCCACGTGATGGCTAACGCCATCAACACGTAGCCGCTGCACCCGCATCCGGGATGTGTGTTGAAATTCTTGAAGGATTACTTGTGAATCTTTTAAAATTTTTATCAAGATTCAAACTATATCCTATTTCAAAATACTGAATCCATATCTATATACGGTATTCCTCCTGTGATCTGGAATTTCATCATTTTACTACTAAGTTTGATGACTACTTGCAAATTATCTCCTAAATGTTTTTAGCAGCTGATGACCTGAACTCTTTCCAAATAATAGTTCATGGCTCATACATTCCCTGTTGACAGGTGGTGTAATTTCTTTTCTTTTTGATGAGACCCACCAAAACAGGAAGTCTGTGAAACCAGCATTTCTCTCATTTTCACTGGCTTTGAGCTTCTAGCTAATATAAATAAATATAACACTGTGGTCCGTAGCTTAGATACTTTCGTCTGAGGAGGGTTGTTAGTATCCACGCACCCCAGCTCTAGTGTATGTCTTAACTAGAAACATAAACACACTAGCAGTGACTAACTTCAAAACAACTTGCACAGCAGATATATAACAGCAATCAGATCAATGGTAGTACACAAGTGTTTAATGCTCAAACTTGTTTCTTATCAGTCCATTAATAAGACAATCGTGGGGCTCCCGTACTAGGGGTTGTGGCTCTTTATATTCCAGTGCAATGCCCAAAATACAATATTTTTCCTTTGACTAAATTACCTAGGGCTGAGGCCAATTCTTTTAGGTTCTCTTCTGCCCAAACAAACATTGTGGCAGTCCTTTGCCCATAAAAACACAAACAATAATTTACATGCTAGTCAATTGTCAAAACCTTGCTGCTGTAGCTCCTCAAACCCTACAACAAACCCTCAGCTAGCTTAGCATCTCCTCGGCCAGCTCAACAATTCCTTTTCTGACCTTTTAGCCCTCGCCGCCAGTGGTTCCAACCTCTGATCAGCCTGCACAAATATTCCTGCGGCCTGTGGCCCTTCTTGTGGCCCCTTCCTGCAGCCCTGTAGCCAGTCATTATAGGATCTCAGCCTTCTTGTAGCTTCTTTTCGGCTACTCCTTAAGGCATCAGGTAGCTTATCGAGAGACAACTGAGAGGGGTAAAGGACAACATATAGGGAAAGGGACTGAATGAGAGGAAGAGTAAGAGGCCAATAAGAAAATAAGGGGATAAATGATTAGGAATCATTTGTAGTTCATGGTGCGCAAGGGGAACCAATTACTATTAATATCAAGCCCATTGTCTCTATTAATGTTGTTAGGGTGTTTCTTTATTTCAAGGGCTTCTCTAAGTGTATGTTTGTAATAATGGTTTTCTTTAGAGATGAAGTTGTTTGATGGATTAGTTAATTGTCTACAACAACTTAAGGTGTACTTCACAAACATGGAATTTTCAAAAATAGAAAATTCAAGGTGCTTAGTAGAAGGTGGTAGGAGATGCCCTGTGGTGGAAATGTTTTGCTAGAGACGAAGGTTGCAATCATGGTTTAAGTTTAAAGTTGTGTTGTTTAATAAGTTCCACCTAGTTGGATATGAGCAAGATATCAAAATCAAGTGACAATATGATGAAAACGATTTATGTGTTGAGAAATTAAAGGGCAACTTAAATCTTCAATTTCTTTTTACTATGATAACTGTTTGTCATAATATTTCCTTCAGATTAAATTGATATTGTTAACATGTATTGTTATCATCAACCAGCTATCAAAACAAGAAGATCAATCAAGCATAAGTACACAAGATATTGGCACCATGCTAGGGCAAAAACCTCTCCAAATCTTGAGAGGAAAAACCCTTGAACTCTTTCTCATAGAATCTTTAATGATGAATTCCAAGAATCTGACAAATGACACAAGATAGCCTTCAACATTGAAATGACAAACCTTCCGAAATGTACCCAAACAATGAATCTCCTCCTGTAACTTCGCACTGTATAGCAGGTCTGTAACAAGGTGATGACAGTCAGCAAATGATGTTGGGAGCAGCTTCCTTTAGCCTTCTTGCACCTTTGCTTTACATGTAAACTAATCACACATGATGTAGCTCTTTGACTTGAGCTTGATCTACAAGTTTAGATGCTGAAACAATGACTGTTCTAGAGCAGCGAAATCATGACTGTCTATTTCATATTGTGGACATACGTGCGAGGAGAATTAGGGCTCTTCTAGCCCTCATACAACTTCGATCTCCATGACAATGGATCTTCTCTTCAGTTTGCTGCTAGATCAAATCTCTAACCCAATAAACATCAATATACATGGTTGCCCTAGCTCAGATCAGACTTCTGCACATGTGATCAGACTTGATGAGGGTTTCGGATGAGGGAACATACTTCCTCATTGACTGCGGCTGCCTCTCCTTTGTTTCCTTTTCTTTGTCTTCGATACATGAATGCATGAGTGAATGTGCTCCAAGGAGGTACCATCGATGCCTATATATATGCTTGTTCATCCATCTCTAAGCTGACTTGATCCCCTTTACTAAGCCGACATCATGGGAGGCTTCTCGAATACAAGAGGATTCCTTTCTTTAATTTGGTGGGTACATTTTGGTGGTTTTCATTGATGGCCTAGAAGGACTCTTTGACTAATATTGAATATATTTACAAGTGTAACAACTCATGGTTGTCTTCTCTTTCATGACTCAATCTTAAGACTCTTAAATGCAAGCCATTACTAAATAGACATTCCTTGAGCATGAAACCCATGCTCAAGTAATAATACAAACAATTTCTTGATACAAAATTACATTATTACAAAATGAAGACCGAACCTAGTTACAGTATTTTCAATATTATGGGGGTCAGTGGTTTTGAATCTTGTTACTTGTTCGATCTTGGGACTTGTGGGTTATGATTCCACAAACTCAGCTCATCCTCACTTCCGTTGCGAAAACTGAACAACCCTGTGGTCTACATGCAAAGTTAATTCATCAAATAAAGTCAACAGATCTGTGCATTAAATCACCATGCGCACAAACAAAATTACATAAACTAGGTCTTAAAATTAATTTAATTTCTATGCTATTACATGGCGCCTCAACGGGTCTAATATTCATTCAATTGACTGCATATTTGCAATGCACAAAGGCTACAATTTATAGAGGAAATTACAATATTGGAGATCATTTCAAGATCATGATCTTCTCCATAAAGCTCACAACATGATCCTCTCCACAAAGCTCTCAACATGGATATTTTTCACAAAAATCTCCACAAAGCCCTCAACATGGATTTTTTTCACAAATCTCTCAACAAATTTCTAAGATCCCTCATGGATTTGATTTTTCAAGCTTTTTAACAAATCCCTTGCCTTTTGATGTGATTTTTCTCATTTTTTCCTTCTAGAAGTGGTTCTTGTTGATTTTTCATAGGATGGGTCGATGCTCCTGCATCAGAATCCCAAGGTACGAATATTCATAACCTCTTGGTCATATGCTTTCTAGTCTTCTCGTAACAGATTCAACTTGTAAGCTGAAACACGCCTCTGCAATAACAAGTCTCCACCTTGCTACATGATAACTCACCAACTTTCTCGTAAGTTTGGGCTCTTGGCGTCCCCCTGGTTCTTTCCTCTAGAACCAATTGAACACTCTTTGCTCTAGGATGTTGCAAATATTCTCACCTTCCTTTGCTATCACCTGCGTAGAGAAAATAAATCTCTTACCAAATCTTCAATCAACTTTTACCTTCTTCCATTGCTTCTCCTCCACACTATGCATAAGAATCTTCTGCGCTCGAATACCACTTGATGAAAACAATTTATGGGGGTTAGTTGTTTTCAATCTTTTTACTGGTTCGATCTTGGGCCCTGTGGGTTATGATTCCACAAACAACTCATCCTCACTTCCTTAGTGAAAACTTAACAACCCTGTGGTCTACATGTAACGTTAATTCATCAAATAAAGTCAAGAGATCTATGCATTAAATCATCATGCACACAAACAAAATTACATAAACTAGGCCTTAAAATTAATTTAATTTCTATGCTATTCCATGGTGCCTTGATGGGTCTAATATTCATTCAATTGACCGCATCTTTTCAATGCCCAAAGGCTACAGTTTATAGAGGAAATTACGATATTGTGGATCATTTCAAGATCCGTGATCTTCTCCATAAAGCTCACAACATGATCCTCTCCAAAAAGCTCTTGACATGGATTTTTTTGACAAAACTCTCTACAAAGCCCTCAACATGGATTTTTTTCACAAAACTCTCAACAAATTTCTAAGATCCCTCATAGATTTGATTTTTCAAACTTTTTAACAAATCCCTTGCCTTTTGGTGCACCTTTTCTCATTTTTGCCTTCTAGAAGTGGTTCTTGCTGATTTTTCATAAGATGGGTCGATGCTCCTGCATCACAATATCTTTGTTAAAAGCGAGGGAAAAATTTAATAATAGAATTCTATGGACTATCCACTAAGTTATAGATTGCAAATGATGAAGAAGTAATAATGCTAAAGTATGTTGGAGGTTTGCATAGCCACATTTAGAAATAGTTGCCCTTGTTTGACATTTGCACATTGGGTGATGCATATGCAAATGCCTTGTTTGATATTGGTACATTGGATGATGCTTATGCTAAGGCTTAATATGTGGGAGAAAAGAGAAGTTCATCAAAAGGTACCTCATAAAGTTGGAAAAAAGTCAAAACTTCCTATGAAAATTTTTAATGTTTCCAAGAAATGCAAGGGGAAGCAAAACAAATATTCTTTGTAAAGACACTGGAAAGAACATAAATATTCAATATGCACAGAACATAGTAATGAAAGTGAACAACAAAACATTATAACAAATAAAAAGAGAATATACTCAACATGTATAAGAAATATATGTAAACCATATCTCTTTTCTTTTAAAAATTTAATCATGGTAGCATTTTGACACCATGAGGTGTTTGCTACAACAAAGTGATACAAGATACGTGAAGTGATCATAGATGGCTTAACATTGCTTAACATTTTTTCAATTTAGGAATTCAAATTTTTGGGTAAGAGGTGTTCACGATATTTGAAATTGGGCTTCCACATGGCAACTATCCCATCTTACTTTTTTCAGCACGAAAAAAGCAGTGTATATTCATATTGTATATTTAACAAGATGGCTTTACATAGACAGTTGTGCGGATTCCCCACACCCAGCAAAACGACAGAATTTAAGATGTATGTCCGGAATATATACAAAATATTCTGATGGAATATAGAAGCATAAGATCATCAGCGATTGACAAAACTGTGTTAATGACAACAGAGGATATATATGTGCATACCTGGCTGTGTATGACCCGAAATCTCTCAGAGAGTAAGAAAATACAAACCATATAAAACCATTGCTTTTGATTTATATTTCAGGAAGACAGAAGCCCTGAATCTGAAAACAACAGCTTGCGGTTTTAATCTGCATTTTCCATACACCTTGGGGAGAATTTAGGCCTTGCTTGGGTAATGCATCAGCTTCGCTGTTGTTTGATCTGGTTGTATGAGAGATAGAATAATTCTTCTTGTTGTTCCATAAAGAAGTAATTCTGTCCAGCCATCCAACAAGATGGATATTTTCAATGTTGTGCTTTGACAGAACATAATCAATAATTAACTTTGAGTCTCCATATATATGTAGCTCCGGGATGTCTAGGAAAGTACAAAAAGATAGGAGTCCTGCTAATGCCACAACCTCAGTTCTGTGGTTGGAACCCTTTCCAACATTCCAATAGATTTCATAAGACTGTTCCTCTGTTGTCTTGATGAAGACACCACATGCACTCGTCCCCTGTTGAGCAGCTCCATCAAAATATGCACATGGAGGATCCATGGACTCCCTTGCCGAATGGTCTCTATCACCCCCGTGTCTGTTGTCTTTTGATGTGTTGATTTTCCTTTTACTGCTCGTAATTTGTCCAACCATATCCAGGGTGTAGTATTGGGATATGACAGACGACACGACAGTGGAAATGGGTTCCATTTTAGCATCAAAGAGCCTGTTGTTTCGCCATTTCCAAATAGTCCAAATTGTCAATAAAGGAATAAGCCTCCATCCCTTGTACATGGAGCTCCAGCTTTTGAAGGCTACAGGAATAGAAGAGAATGAGCCGTGTGTGAAACCAAAATGAGCCGCTATGTTTTCCCATATTGGCCGTACTTGAGAGCATGTAAGAAATAGATGAAAATTACTTTCAGAATAGTTCCGACACAGGAGGCAGATTGTCGGCCCTTGCCAGTTCATTTTTTGCAAATTTACCCACGTGAGGTTCTTATCATGGAACACCAGCCAAGCAAATATAATAATCTTCGTGGGACATCCTGTTTTCCAAAAAGCAAAGGGAAAAATGTCTCTGTTAGTACCCGACTCCAAGGTTAAAAGTTGCTGGTATGTTAATTTAACCTGAACAGTCGAGGTTCCGCCCGGACCATTCCGTATGAGAAAATCGTGGTCAGCCGAGCGATATATACCATGGGCACGAAGCAATAATATAACATCGTTCCATTGAGACTTTAAATCCTCTCGCAGTTGAAGTTCCTCCGCTGATTTCCAGAAAGGGATGGCTCCCTCCCATTTACTTATAACGCTGGCCTAGAAGAAAAAACCACGACTATGGAGCGCTTTCAGCAAGGATGGACTTATTTGAATTCTCCCAACACCGCCAACTATCTCATCATGTCCAATTATTAGTTTTGCACCTGTCTGGAATTTCCAAATGAGGTTTTGTCTAAAAAATGGTTCCAATTCCCTGAAACCTCTCCATATAGCGGATCCATAAGGGACCCTAAATGATTTTTCTGGATCCAGAATGACATGTCTCTATTGTTCATGTATTTAGCGCGCATTGCCTTGCTCCATATGGAGTTTCCCATAATAGCTTTCCACATCGACTTGCATAGCAGTGCCTTCCGGAATTTTGATAAGTCTAAAATGCCCCATCCTCCCATATGTTTAGGCCAGGTCAGAGCAGAAAGTCTGGCAAGATGATATTTAAAGCTGGCAATCATCCTTTTCATGTTGTTTATAATTGTAGATGGAATATAGAACAAGTGTGCCCAGTATATCATAGTTTGAACAAGGACAGTTTGGGTCAGAATCAAGCGTCCTCCTTTTGAAAGGTAGGTATGCTCCCAAGCAACAATTTTCTTATAGAAAAGGTCTGTTATCCAAGACCAGTCCTTCACCCGATACCCAATAGCCTTCAGGTTAAAACCCAAATATTTAAAGCCGTTCTGGAGGGGATTGACTTTAATATTGAATAATTGGGAAAGGAAGATAATTAAATTCCCATTTATATCTTGGACATGAGAGGAAGATTTACCTTCGTTAATATACATACTAGTTGCGTTTTGAAATCTACCCAAGATCTTGTGAAGGCAAATCCATGTAGCTCTGCATAGCATAGCGGCAATGAGAATGTTGTCGACAAAAAGGTTGTGAGATATGGTTATCCCTCTACAAATAGGAAGGGGCCGACAGATATTTTGTTGTATCGCCCGCTTGATATGGAGACTGAGAGAGTCCATTGCAAGTATGAAAAGCAGGGGGGATAAGGAACAACCTTGCCTAAGCCCCCTGGCAGCTTTAAAAAAAGGCGTAGGAACTCCATTGATCAAGACTGCAAAATTAACCTGTTCTACACACACCATGATCCATGCCAGACATCTATTATTTAGGCCGATCCTTGTAAGGAGACATCGGATGTAACCCCAGTCAATACTGTTGTACGCCTTCCTGAGATTGATTTTTAACATAGCAGCTTCCAGATTTTTGTGATGGATAGAATGCAGGGATTCTTGTGTGAGTGCCACTGCATCTAAAATGTTCCTGTCTTTAAGAAATCCGTGCTGTTCAGGAGTCAGATGCAATGATAAAACATTCCTCATGCGCATTGCAATTATCTTAGATATAGTCTTATATAAGACGTTGCATAAAGAAATGGGACGATATTATGAGAATGAAGTAGATAGCGCCTTTTTAGGGATTAGGGCGATGTAAGTGGAGGATAAACGATGATTGATTTTTCCACTTACTCTTGATTCCTCGACCATGTTTAGAATGTCATTCTTAAACAAGTCAAAGAAATGGATAAAGAAGTCAATGGACCAGCGATCCGGTCCCGGACACTTGTCTTTTTGAAATGATTTCATCGTTGATACTAATTCATCCTCTGTCACCGCAGCGAATAGAGCAGCATTTTGTTCATCATCAAACATTGAAGGGAACGACTCTATGGCCCATAGAATATCGACTATATCACTACCTGTATCTTTGTTATATGCCTTTTTGAAGAAATTAACAACTTCATGAGATATATCCTCTTGGGTAAATACATAATTGCCCAAACCATCCTTAATCTCCCATATCGTATTCGCTTGTCTCCGTCTATTGGCATATTTATGAAAAAATTTGGTGTTTTTGTCGCCTTCCCTGAGCCATATGGCCCAACTCTTGAGTCGCCAGGTGGATTCTTCCTCTGCTAAGATCTTCTGCTTCATTTTTTCAAGGTCCCAAATTTTTTTCCTCGTGAATGAGGACAAGGAAGCATTTTTGAAATATTTGGATAAGCTTTGAATTTTTTTATCTATGTCATTGAACTTCCTTCTATTTGAAGCTAATTTTTCCCGTTGCCATGATTTCACTTTAGCGCGGAGACAAGATAAGCAATTAATGAAATCATGTGATTGATTAGGTGTCTACCCTGTTTGTTGTTGCCATGTTTCCTTTATGAACTGGTTGAATCCATCATCAGCAAGCCACGTTCTGTTGAATTTAAAGGGATAACCCAGTCTGCAGCCCGAATTCTTCCACTGAATTATGATGGGGCGGTGATCAGATATATACGCCGGATAGATCTTCATAATTGGAAAGCCCATTCTCTCAATCAGCTTACCATGAACTATGAATCTGTCAAGTCTCTTAGCCATGAAGGAGTCATTTGTGCGGCCATTATCCCAAGTAGGCCCTTGACAGACTGGCTGGATGTCGATGAAGTTATATTGGATAATGGCATTCCGAATCATACGTCCAATAGGATCCGTTTTCCTGCCATTGCCCCAGACCTCATTGTTAGATAGAGTGCAGTTGAAATCTCCAGCAATCAAAAGGGAATCCATGTCAAAAAATTCTGAAGACAATTTTTTTTCCCGAAATGGAAACCGGTCCCTGTATGGGGCGTATAGATTTAGGATGTGGATAGGCGCAGGAGAATCTCTGAAGTGGGCTAGAATAAGAATGCCAGCAGAACATTCGAAAGCTATCGCTTTGATCCATCCAGGGTCCCATAATACTGCCAAACCGCCAGATAAACCATTGGCATTTGTAGCTACCATATACCAGGATGGGAGCATTTTCCTGAAATATGAAATGGTCTGAGAGCCTTCATGCATCGTCTCCTGAATTACAATCAGTCTTGAATTTGAGGACCGAAATAGGTCCTTTAGGGCCATAAATTTTGGGTTTGCACCCAGGCCTCGGATGTTCATTGACAAGATATTATTCATTTCGGACCATAGGGGGCCGACATGCTCTAAGAGGCCCAGAAAGAGAAATATCATCTGAAACAACTTCGGTTATAGGAACATCAATAAGATTGAGATTTCTTGAAGCCGATTCCTTTCTACCTGGTCTGCCGCGGAAGTGCCTACTTCCCCTTTTCTCTTTACGTCAAACCGTTATGTTGCCAGTCGAATTAGGGCTTATGACAGGGGACGGGGAGCATTCAGGCTTGTATATGGTAAGAGGTTCCAAGTTAAGCGTAGCCTTTTTTAGTAGAAGGTCGAGATCACAGTCGAAGGAGTTATGTTCAAAGGATCCGGGGAGTTGAAAGGCGTGAGTGTATCGCACACAACTTTGCCTTTATTATCAGCTTTCGGAGCAGAAGAGGGTTGGATATCATTGAAATGGGAGGGATGTGCGGCTGGGGAACGAGGGGAAGATGAAATATATTGAATAGAAGAGGAAGGGCTAGCCATTGAAGGGATTTCAGTTCGAGGGGGAAGGGGAACGACTGAATCATCGAAAGGAACTGGAGGAGGGGGAGATAAAGGGTGGTGCAACCGGGGAGAAAAGCGATCATAATTAGAACGAACAAGAGGTTCGGGAGTGTGAGCAGATCGAGGACGACATCCCATAGAAGCATCCCGCCCAGAAGGGCCCGCTGATAATGATCAGGAACGAAACTGTTGGGAGGGTTTATCCATGGACCGACCTTCGAGAGGAGAGAGTTGAGAAAAGGGAGCAGAAGAAAAGCGAAAGGGATCATCATAAAGAGGCAGAACCTTATCAACACCAGCAATTGCTTTACCGACAAATTTCTCTGGAAGGGACCTTTTGTAATGTCTGGCAACAGACTGCCGAGGGCATTGCGGGAGAAGATGACCCGTTCTGTGGCACGCTGAGCACCTGAATGGTACTCCCCAATAATCCAAACGCTGACGGACGAAAGACATGTTGCAATTTAGATCAATCGACTCCGGAAATCCTCCCCTATATGCTTTCTCTATAAGAATCCAGGCAACACGCTTATCCTTAGCGCCAATGCATCTAGGATCCACATATACGAATCTTCCAACCGCATTGCCTATTTTCTCCATTGTTTCTTTGGTCCATAGCTCGATGGGCAAACTTGGTAACTTCAACCAGATATAATTGTTTTGCAGAGTATTTCTGAGGGGATTAAAACCAATATACCATCTGTATAATGCCAAAAAACTACGATCCTAAACCCATGGCCTTGAGAAAATGAATTCCAAATCTCGGTCTTGGAGGAAATGGAAACTATACCAATTTTTCATCAGCCGAACAATGGTAGGGGAATAGCCAAGCAAGGGAGCCCATCGAGCAGTAATCCATTCTCTAATTTGCCCCTCCTCCATAGTCGGAAAGAACCAGCAACCCACCAGAGCTCTCTTTTGCAGGCTAGTTATTCTATCAAGAAGTAGTGGCCCATCCAGATTGATGGCATCAGGCGGGGGGGAGGTTTTGATCGGACGGTTGGGGCGATTTTTTGGCCGAGAATCAGGTCTACCACCTTCGGAGGAATGTCCCTGCTGGGAAGAGGGAATGATGTCAGCATACAGCTTGGCTTCCCATCTAGGTTTTGCAGATTCGCTGACGTGGAGGTTTTCTGCTTCAATGGTTGCACGAACCAATGCCGAAGCCGCGGAATGATCTGATGGAATGTCCATGCTAGAGGACAGATACTATTTTCCAACTCCAAGAAAAGATCCACCAAAGATATGCAAGTGTACCAAGTATCTCCAGGTTTTATATCAAAAGGGAAAAGGACCAAAAATAGACAAAGAAAGTAGTACAAAAAAGTCCAGAAAAGTATGGACACTAAATGAGGAACAGGGAAAAATCAGCCAGTGACGTATGATAGAGAACCCAGAAACTTCCTTTTAGTCAGGTGATTTGAAGCAATATATTCAAACCTCATAGAAATAGGGGAAGTGGCAGTGGGCATTAAACATAGATCAGAGAGAGTAGGCAGCCAGGCATTATCCAGCTGATAGAAACGGAAAACCAGAAAATTCAAAATTTTCCGGCACCAGAAACTACCTCAGGAAGACACTTCTGAGCAGATAATGCAACAACAATATATCTCATATACACACCACCATGATCCGATCTTGAGACTAAAATCAGAACATGGTTTTGAAATGATAATGGATCTCTTGAAAAAACTTTTAGTTTTCCCCCACCAGTTTAAAGATTCAGAACCAGACATGTATGACTGAAACCAGAGTTGAACATACTATGATGCTAGCGGATTTTGAAAGTTGTTGATGCGCTAGAAAAGACAGAACCATGAACATACCAGTGGAGAGCACCATGGGCCAATTCAATAGCAGCGCCAAAAGAGGATGAAACCCAGTTCAGGATAGATTTCATAAGGGAAAATATACAGAGGTCCGCCACCTCTATCATGCTTAACCCTAGGGAAAATTGATTTAAGAGGAGAGAAAAGGTGCCAAGGAGCAATGTAGCCCTGTTCTTCAAACCCCCACAAAAACCGAAACAATCTTCACGTATTCCTTCGCTTCGAGCTAAGCAGGCCCAAGGTTCAATCCCACGCAAAGCATCCGAATTCAAAACAACTGGAGAGATGATAGCAATTGAACATCACACTAGCTATTGCAAGTCAGCCTTCGCTGAAATGTGATTCCTCTGCAATCATACCTAGCCCAACAAGTGGTGGAAAACTTTTCTTTCTAAAAATTATACATATCTTCCTTAACAACTAGCTTACTTGTAAGGTCTCCTATTGAAACTCATATGTTCTTTACTTCCTAAAGTGCCATAATAATTCTCGCCACTGTTTTTGCAACTAAGAATAGCATGGAGTGTAAACATGCTATGATTAATATACTTTCTAGCCAAATTTTTTTCTGATTATTTTTGCCAAAAATCTAGCTAATAGTTTGGAAGAATCATTGGAATTGCATATATAAATTGTGGAGATTGCACAATCTAGGTGAAATAGGGGTTTTTGAGGACATTGAATCCATTGATGCATTAAAAAATGCAATTTCGGCAATGAAAATTTGCAAATTTTCCAAACGTTATATAATTGAATTCCAATGATGATTGATGGAAAAAGTCCCAATGACATGACATTTAAACTTTTCTTTAGGAATATTCTTCAACCTTCCAAAACCCTTTACTAATAAAAAAAACAAAAAAACAAATGATGAAGAAAAAAATGAAAGATAACTATTTGGTGATACAAATATTCTTCAACCTTCCAAAACCCTTTACTAATAATAAAAACAAACAAACAAATGATGAAGAAAAAAATGAAAGATAACTATTTGGTGATACAATAGTTGACAACAATGCATGGCAAAAATTATAAAAATTGAATTGCATTCTATCACAAGTCATAAAGACAAAAGACATAAAAATTGAAAACAATGATGAAATAATTTTATAACATCTTCTTATAGTGGCACAAAAGATTAGTCTAAACAAGCCACAATTTGCCCCGGAAAATAATAGAAATTCCGATGTGATTTTGAGAAAATCTAGCCGAAATTTTTGAAAATACAAGTTACAACTATCAAGTTTTAGGATTTTGGGTGTCACAGGGGTTCTTGATGGTGTTGAATCCATTTCTTCCATAAAAAATAATTTAAATGCTCTCACAGTTGGATTTCTTGAAAAAAATTTCGCTAAATTCCGGCAAGAAATTTGTCGTCATGGCGAAATTGTAGCTTCGTTAGAAAATGCAATGGCACAAATATATCAAAATATAGTTAAATAAATACCTTCTCAAAGATCAAAATATAGAAAAATAAATACCTTCTCAACAAACAAGATATACTTTTTTCGTTTTAACCATATAGATCTTAATTTTGTCTTCATCAATGAAACAATGATGTGCTAAACTCATAAAGGTTAGAATATGTGACATAAAAGTTGAATTGAGATGGAAAAACGATGAGATCCTCCTTGAAAGTTATAAATCATTGTATAGCCATTCTCATAACGATTAAAACAAGTAAGTGACTATCAATGTCTATAATTTTAAAAGGGGGTGGCTAGTCCCCTGAAGAATCATTATATTAGGCCAATCTGTACAAATATTTACATATATATACATCACATTATTAGTCTCGATTATCGTTAAAAAATATAATCATAATAATCATAATCAAACAAATATAATCATAATAATCATAGTCAAGCAAATATAATCATAATCAAATATGATAAGTTTAAGATATTTTTCATATGAAATGAAAACTAAGAATAACATAAATATTGATCACATTCAAAATTCAGTGAATGATGCTACATCAATGATCAATTAAGACCAACACATCATAAAAATAAAGACAAATTGATTTGCTTAAGCCAGGGTTATAAATAATCAAATATGATAAGTTTAAGATATTTTTCATATGAAATGAAAACTAAGAATAACATAAATATTGATCACATTCAAAATTCAGTGAATGATGCTACATCAATGATCAATTAAGACCAACACATCATAAAAATAAAGGCAAATTGATTTGCTTAAGCCAGGGTTATTGTTTATACGAAAGGCCATTTATTTTGGTGAGATTCATTTAAATGTTTTTATGTCATCTGTTGTGGGTTAAGAACGATGATGTTTTAACCATTGTACAAAAGAAGTGTTTAATACATTTTTACTTTATAGTATGAAGTCATAATAACATTATGACAAACTAGAAAACATGTTCCATAATTGTGAATTTGAATTTGAATATATTTAAGTTAAAACATCAGTAGGATCATTTGAAGCTCTAAAACATGGATGATATTTGGAACAATATTATCCCATCAAATACCCATAACATTTATACATTTATTTTTGTCTTTAATTCTCCCTCCATGAAAAGTTGCACAATTGCAGGTGATCTCTCTTTTTGAGAGTTGTTTAAGATAAAAGAAATTATATTAAAGATGATGTGAAGAATATAAGCATTTGAAGTAAAAGATGATTTGAAGAATATAAGCATGTGAAGTATGCATATTTCTTCCTATCAAGTTGTTTATCATATACAAACATAAGATCTTATTATATGTAGGTTTCAATGTAGTAAGTTCAAATGGATGTTAAAACAATTTATAGGAATTTTTTTAATATAACTAATTAAGGTTTTGTTGACGTTTAAAATAGTCATTTGGTTACCAATGTGTAAAATACTCTTGTAAGGTTGGTTAAGAGTAAAAAGGGCATGGTGTTGAGGATTACTTTGTTAAAGCCAATTACTTGTATGGAGTTTTCTATCTTACATGTAAAGTTTCCCTGATATGTGATGAATGAATTATTACTGTATATAATTATTTTAACCAATCTTGTTGTAATATGGCACCATCATCGACTTAATAATAACCATAATTACGTGCAAGTAGAGATATTATTGAGAAAGCATAATTGACCCACGATAAATAATAAGACTTCCACAAACACAATCTCCTTACTTCCCTAATTCACACTAGTTGGTGGGTAAATCAATGGCCTATTTAGGAAATAATTGGTGAACAATAGTGAGTTCAAGTGATTAAGGTGATTATCCTTTCCAAATTAGCATTAAGTATAAGACTTTTTACAAAATTTTGCAATATCATTTAAGTTGACTCGAAAATGGGTCAATATTGTTCAATAAATAGGTATTTCCACACAGGTCAAACATTGTAAGATAATCACTCACATAAACATACTAAATATCAATACACTTGTATATTATATGGTTAGAACTTTCAAAGAGGGAAAGAATCGATGGCTTCAATGAATGCAACCACTTGAAGCAATATACTAATGCAAAAGAAAATTAATTTACATAAGCCTTTATCAATCGATCATTAGCAAAGGAAACTTCATGCTTTTTAATAGAGATCAAAATCCAATTGAGTGTTAAGTAACATGTAACGTAGTTGTTAGTATTATGGAGAATATAGATCATTGGATTATTTCATGTCTACAACATAATCATGATCATCGAATTAGGTAACTACAAATGCAAGTTAAAAAACATATTTTATTTGAAGATACATTAAACCAAGTTGATCTTAACAAACTCTTAAGTCTCTAAATACCTTAGCATCCCACTTTATTAACAACTTGGGATATAATTGAAGGATTTACAAAAGTGACACAATAGGAGAATGAATAAGCCATTAGAGCCCATCCCCCTTTAATGACAACTCCCTGAACTCCTAACATACATTGAAGTTTATAAAACTATGTTTTTATAAGTGACTTCATGAAATTGTTTGCAACTTGATTATCTATATTGTAATAAAATACTTTGAGAACATGATCCTAAAGAAGCTTTCTAAAGAAGTGCAAGTATAGCTCAAAGTGTTAAAAAAAATTAAAGGAGCAATGAAACACATAAAATATCGTGGAAACACAAACATGGAAACATAAAACAAGAGAGACATAGATATACGTCGTTCACCCAATTTGGGCTACATCCACAGAGAAACAACTAGTCCTTACTTTTATATTATTTAGCAAAATAAATATATACAATCTACAACAGATTTGTTGTAATTTCCTATTCGCTCTCACACAATCTCCTCTATCTTTTTCTCTCAGAATAATAATACACAACCGCAATACAATTCTCTCATAAAAACCAAGGGTTCCTTCTAGGGAAAAAAACCCTAAATTAACATAACTTCTACCGTCAGATCATCCTCCTAATGAATGACTTAGATTGACTACAAAATTAAAATATTTTTCGAGGCAATTTTTCATCTATTTTTAGCTTTGGGGGAGCTGCCCCCGAACCTCTGCCGGGGGGTGGGGCTCATAAAATCGTTGTCACCCTCCCCTGGACCCCCCTGACGACAATCATACGGGCATAGTTTCCACCCCGTTAGGAACAAGGATCCAACATGACTGGAACGAAAAACCTCTAAACAATAAGGAAGATAATCAAGCTCCACACCCAACAAAAAGTGTTTGTTGCACTGATATTGAATTAGACCTTTGTAAAGTTAAATAACACTTTGATTGTCATACTATGATGTGGTTGGATGTTTCTATTGGAATCCAAACTCAAAAAGGATCTACAAAATCCACAGGAATTTTGATTTACATTCAATATTGCTTGATTTTCTACTTCTGCTAAAGAAAGGGCATGAGCATGTTTATTGTTACAAGCCTAAGCGATAGGTCTAGAACTAAGAATAAAAACATAACTTTCATCAGACTTCCAAACATTAAGGTCACCGACCTAATTGAAATTAAGGAAACAAACCAACAAAGGAGTACCCCTTGAACTATAATTATCACAAATTGAATATATGTAAGTACCTTTTTTGTTGCTTTCCAATGGATTTCCTAGGGTGTTTGCATATATCAAGCAACAACACTAACAACTAAGGAAATATTATGATAAGTATGAGTCAAAACAAAAGGTTAGCAATTGATGGTACAAAGTGGCCTTTGCTTTTAGTGTAGCATATGTGATAAGAAGTTTGACTCAAGATCGGAAAGTATATGGGACTATTTTACAATCTTTCATGTGAAAATAGTGTAGAAGGTTCCATGCATACTTTTAGATTAGAAAGGAATAGTTCTTGTACTTAGTATTGACTCTTGGAGAAGGAAAATCATGGCAATGCTTGTACTTAATATTAGCTCTCTATAAAATATCATGTACTTGTTGATGAATGTACTAAATCCATTCAATGAATTTGGTGGCTTCGTTGGCCTCAAATGAGCATGGGAATATTTTGCTTTTGTGGATGCAAGGGGTAGTGCTACATCAATATGACCCAATGTTTGAAATCCTAGGTCCACTTCAAAAGCGACATGGTCGGTCGAGCTATGGAGAGTTATGTTGTAGCTTTGATAAAGATAGGAGAGACTTTCAACCCATGTGTGTGGATGCTTGGAGTTGTACATGCACAACATATGCACGATCATACTTAGGTTGACAACCTTTGTCTGACCACCAGTTTGATGGTGGAAGGAAGTGGATTCATTGAGCTTGGTGTCCAACAATGACCATAGGGTCGACCAGAATTTGCTTAGGAACTTACTGTCCTAATATGATATAATGTTCTATGGTATCCCAAAATGTACCCACACTCGTTCAAAGAAGAGCTTAGTAGTGGCCTCCATTGTGATATTCTTCTTGTAGGCTATAAAAATAGCCATCTAAGAAAATTGATCAACAACCACGAAGATATAGTCATTGCCCTGCTTTTTCAAAGGAAGATCATACATGTAGTCGATGGAGATGGCTTCCCATGGCCTATCTGGAGTAGGAAAAGGGGTGTACATGCTTTGCTTCTTAATGGCTAGTATGGCAATGACCTAAGCAGTGCAATACCTAATATACTTGTTGACATCTTAATTAAGTTTCAACCGATATAAATACTTTTATAGCATGACCAATGTCTTTTCTATACCAAAGTGTCTTGCCACCCAAATGCAGTGAGCTTCCCAAATTAGTTTCGCATGCTAGTTTGAAGGAATATAAAGATGGACCAAATGGAATAATAGTTTCTCCTGAAGATGAAGTTCAGCAATGGATGTGCCTATTCTCAACATATGGAAGGTGGTAGCAAAGTCAGGATCACTCACATAGAGTTGGGGCCACCTAGAGGGCTTATGTCTGCAATAGTGGAGCACCATGGTTAGTGATGTAATTGGAGGTCAACTGAGGTAGTCAATGACATGATTGGTGCTCCATGTCTTATACTTAATATTAAGATGAAACTGCTGCAAGTATGTGGGACACTTTTGATAGTGGTCGTTTTGAAATTTTCCTTGTGTCTACATGAACCACAGAGGCTTGTGATTAGTGTGGATGACTGTCTCCTTCCAAGAATGTAATCCTTTCATTGACAACAAGCTTGTACAATGGAATACATTTCTTTCTCATAGGTGGGGTACATACACATGGCATTTGATTATGTTTCACTATTATAGGACACCAGATGATCGAGCCAAGTAAGAATTGTTCCCATATCATAGTCTGAAGCATCTTTCTCAATCACAAAAGGTTGTTGTAGATTAGGTAATGAGAGCACTAGGGTTGATCACATGTGATGTTTTAGATGATCGAAATATTTTTGTTGCAAATTTCCCCACATAAATTTTTCTTTTCCACCACCCTCGGCCACTTAATTAAGGGCCCATACAATATGGGATAATCCCAACAGTTACTTGCAATAGGAGTTGGCAAGGTTTGAGAAACTCTAAAGCTCAATTAGCAAGGTTGGGGCTTACCAATCACGAATGACTTGAATCTTTGCTAGATCCACATGCACATCATGCTTATCAATAATGTAGCTTAGGTATTGCACTCTATTCATGAAAAGGAGAATTTTTCTAAGTTAGTATATAGATTATGTTGAGATAGAATGTGAAGGATATGTTGAATATGTAGCAAGTGTTCTTCCTAACACTTGTTGAAGAGGAGGATATCATCCATATATGCCACTATAAAATAATTGGTGAAAGGTCTCAAGATATCATCCATCAACCTCATGAAAGTTGTTGGGGCATTTGGAAAACCAAAGAGCATGAACTACCATGCAAAAATAACTTTAGACTTGAAATTAGTTTTCTATACATCATTTTGTTCTATTGGGACTCATCGGTAGCTGGATTTCAGATCAATCTTACTGAAGTACTTGGCTCCATTAAGCTAGTCATGAAGGTCGTCAATTCAGGGAATTAGGTACTTTTTCCTTACTGTGATTTTGTTCAGGGCCTTGTAATCAATGTAGAGACTCCAAGTCCTGTCTTTCTTTTACACAAGTACAATTGGGATTTTTCAGGGTGACAATCTCTGTCAAACGTTCCTTTTTGGAGTAGCTCTTGGATCTAGTGCTTGATTACTTCATTTTATAGAAGAGAGCGACGATAGATTATCCCATTGGGTAGAGGTGCATTAGGGGTCAGATCAATTGAATGTTTGACGTGACAGTGCAGAGTTACCCTAGTGGCTAAGGAGAAGACGTCTTTGTATTCTTCCACGACCCTATCCACTTGCTTCTACTTTATGGAGAGGCCTTGTGTGGAGGTAATGGATGTGGCCATGACCTTTTTCTCACTTTGAGAGTGAATCAGGAAGAAGAAAATTTTCCCAATCAAGGAGATGAAATTTCAACATTTTTTAGTGGAAATAAAAGAAATGGCAGTAGGTAGAGCTACCTTTGATATCTTGTATAGTTGTCTACTCAAAATAATAATAACAATGTGAGGTTTGGAGTCATAAACAATGTGGTACTTCCAAAAGTATGGTTGGCATAAAACAACATCACAAACTTCAAGGGGGGAATATCACACAATACCTCATCCTTGAAGGGCTAGATGTTGAAGGGCAGGTGACATTATTGGCTAACACGAAGATCCCTCCCTTGGTGGAGTCGCCTGATGGTGTATGGATGTGGGTGTCATGTTGTTGGTAGGCCTAATCAATTGGAAACCTTAGTTGATATGAGGTTCTTTTGACTTCTTCTATCAACGATGAAGTTTAGCGAAGCACCCTTCACCCACATCTACGAGTGAAAAAGGAACTCACCTTCCTCCAGTTCTTCAGGTTCACTTGGTTGAACCTTGGTGGTAGCAACAGTGGCACTGGGTTCTACATGAATGATATGTTTCCCCTTGTCTAGATTTGATTTAGAGTCAAAACCTGCATTTGACTTTGAGGCTTTCAACTCAACCACCAATGACTTCTTTGAGTGACATTCATTGGTGTTATCCCAAGGGATCTTATGGAACTCACATCACTTTCTTGTGTCTTTCTTCCTCTTCCCCTTACCTTTTGTTGTTTACTTATTAGATGGGTTCTCACGAGGTGGTCCATGTTAGTTCTATCTTTTATTAAGTAGGTTATTGCCTCTTCCCTGTCTATGTTGTGAAGAATTTTCAAAACCAAACTCTCGCTTCTTCTGTTTAAACATTTTCTTGATTTTGACAACATATCGATACATCACGCCTAATGAGGATATGTCTAGAAACTCCATCTCTATCTAGATGTATTTGTGAAGATTGTCGCGGTACTTGAGCACCGGATGTCGCTTGGAGTCTTTGATACCTAGCTTGGTGCTCAAGGTATGGAATATATTTGTGAACTTTGGCACTAGTTGGTCCCTCTCCTATTGTAGTGTGCTCGATCTCATGTATTGAGTATCGTCTCATGTATTGGTCATAATAGCTTCCAACAAGTAATATTGCTCTTTAATAACATCCATGAAAGAGCCCCATGTGGGTACAACTATAAACATTGTGGATTCCTTTGTGGCCTTTTACTCATAGTTAGTCTCCCACCAATCCTTGACATGGGGGATATCCTTAGGGAGTGCAAAGGTAATATTTTCCCTATTGGAAAAATTGTGGATAGAAAAATACCTTTCTAGCAAATTTAACCATTTGTGTAGAGCATCAGTGTATACCTAGCCTTCAAATATAGGAATGTCAAAATTGACTTGTCTATTGATGACGCTGTGTTGGCTATTGGCAACTTTCGAAAGATCTAGGAAAAAATATCCATCATCTTGTTCCTTTGTCATGCGAAGGATTCCTTGAGTAATAGTTTAATAATATAGCCAACACCATTGTCTTTCTTCTTTTCTGCCATGGGAGACCATCATTGCTGGCAAGGGTGGTCTTGAAAAGGCTCAAGTAGTTCAAGCCCCAACTCCTCATACCTTGACATCGTTGGAGACATGCACAAAAAACAAAGAAAGAGTAGGTTGCTTTGATACCATTGATCCAAATTTATGAAGAGAACATAATGAAATACATATTTATAACAAAAACACAATGATATGGTAAAATTTACCTGTATTAATAAATGGAATCTGTTGAAACTATAAAAATGTGGAATGAAACAAATTCGTTTGATGTGATGTGTATGCCTAGTCACCGGAGTGCCTTACAATGGGGCTGAAAGACCTTTTTTAACATAAACCAACAACGAGGAAACCCTAAACATCAAAAAACATAATCTAGGAGATGAAACACCAAAAGGTTTATGGGCCCTAATGGGGTTAGTTGGTACATCAACTTCCCGATGTCATAACTTGTGCATACAATCTCTATTTGGTAAGCATGATAGCATATTGGAAAGTTATAGTTGAGAAGTGCACATTTCAACTAGGCCTAGGTTGAATCTTGCGGCGATTTCCTACGCCCCACCACATAAAAAAAAATGTCATTTAGGGCCTCAAAATGGCTTTGGAAGTTCAATAACCATTTTTTTTTTAGAAAAACTGCCAAGATGGATATCTATGCTTTGAGCCAGTGGAATAGTTGGGTAGCCACTAATATCCACCTGGATCAGTCTTGGAAATAGATATTGTAGATTGGTTTAATATGAATTAGCTTCTTGAAATCCTTATTCAAAAAACATTGGATTACCTTCAATATTATGTTACTAAAGCTTTAGGAAAAATTCACTATAAAAATTTCAAGAGAACCAAAAGCCATCCAATATTTCTGAGGATCAAATTCCTGCCAACTCCATTATTGAAATTCTGGATTTCGAAGACAGATGCCTTGGTGACTTCACAAATAATATTTTAGAATTGTAATAAAATATATATAAAAGCTCCACCAAAGAAATTTTTTCATATTGCAATGATATTTTATTTTCTCCACCAAGCCCGGAAAAAAATTCTTCACATTATGGTAAAAGGAGAAGATTCTCAAATAAAGAAATGGTTGTATAGAATTCCCCTTAATTTGCAAGGAGAGGTTCATTCCTTTCCAAATATTTTCATGGAGAAGTTTTCCATTTTCTTTGGAGATACTTTAGAGGATGCAGAAAAGCATTTGGTTAAGTTTGATAGTGCTTGTAATATTTATAATGTGGTCAAAGATGATGTTGCTTGTTGATTGTTAATCTAAATTCTACAAGCAAATACTTGTGAATGATTTAGTTCATTACTATATAGAAACATCACTAGTTGGGATGTATTAGAAAATTTGTTTAGTAAGATTTATTTATTTATTTATTTATTTTTGAAGGA
Source organism: Pinus tabuliformis (assembly GCA_031772625.1). Lineage (NCBI taxonomy): Eukaryota > Viridiplantae > Streptophyta > Pinopsida > Pinales > Pinaceae > Pinus > Pinus tabuliformis. The sequence continues at coordinate 1,357,205,870 of CM062805.1, forward strand.
AAAACCCATATTCTATTTTCATGAAGTTGGTTGAAATGTGGAGGAATGAAAAAGAAATAGTTAAAGACTTCATTATTAGATTTATGAAAATCCTTCGTGAGATTCCTCAAAAAATGTTTCCAAATGATTTCATCATTTTTAACCACTATGAATCTGCTTTTCTTGTGAATTTGAGACTTTTATCGAAACAAGAGGGAAAGTGTACTTGGAAAGAGTTAATGCAACAAGCTTAAGTCTTTGAAGAAAAAATTCATGAAACCGGCGCTAATCTACTAAGCTTTCCAATAGTGTTCTAAAAACATCGAAAAAAGGATGTTGGAGAGAAATCCTATGAAATATGTGAAAATTTATCTACATCAAATTAATAACATAGTTACCGATCAAACAAGAAAGTTACCGATTACCCATTTTTTTAGGTAGCAAAAAAATCACCTGATTTTGAAAAGTGGTTATTTAGAATACACTTTTTTTTGAGCATATTTTTGACACTTTAAATTTTCTAATGTAACATTTTTTTTAAATGTTAGTGATTTTCATGTTTATTTTGAAATGTGTTGATGCAACATCAACCCATGTTTTTAGAGGGCTTATTTTTGACACTTCAAATTTTTTTATGTAACATTTGTTTTAAAATGTTAGTGATTTTCATGTTGATTTTGAAAAATGCTGATGCAACATCAACCTTTTTGTTTAGAGGACTTATTTTTTACACTTTAAATTTTCTAATGTATTAAGAGTGGATATTTCTTTTAAATGTTGGTGATTTTCATGTTGGTAATAAAACATAAAAATAAATAAAAACATGACAAAAAAAACCCATAAAAATGTAAAAAATCGAAATTACCCCCACACACACATATAAATAAATAAATAAATAAATAAAATGGGGAAAGAATTTAAAAGAACACATAATTTAAGGAAAAAAATTAAAAATTAACAAAAAAAACATAAAAAACAACTTAAAAAAACCCACAATTAAAAAAAAAATTAAAATAAAAAAAGGTTAAAAACAAAATAAAATTACAATCATTTAAAAAAATAATAATTAAAATCAAAACATTTAAAATTAAAAAAAATGGCCTTGGTGGGCCTGGCTAGGTTCTTGGAATTGACCTGGGCCGCATCGGTCATGGCTGCCCAGGGCGTGGGGTGGTGCTGCACAATGCCACTCCACCCAGGGCTGTGGCCCCACGACCTTGGGTGGTTAATGCAATGCTCGGCCTTAGCCGCCCAGGGCCGTGGGGCCTTGGGCCTATGTGGGGTCGCTAAGGTCACGCTTGGCCTTCGTTGCCTAGGGCCGCGGGGCCTCGAGCCTAGGCGGGGCAGTGTCGCCTTGCCTAGGCTTGAGGCCCCCCGACCTGGGTAGGGTGAAGCTACAGTGTCATGCCGCCTAGGCCTGAGGCCACCCAACCTGGGCAACCATGACTGAGGCAACCTAGATCGATTTTTGGAATCGACCTGGCCGCCCCTGCAAAGGCCATTTTTTTTTGATATATTTTTTTATTTTTCTATTATTATTTTTTGTTAAATTTTTATTTTTTTTAATATTTTTAATTTTTTTTATAAGTTGTTTTTTAAATTTTATTTTTTTTTACATTTTTATGTTTTTTTTTGGTGATGTTTTTATTTTTATTTTTTATGTTTTATTACCAACATGAAAATCACCAACATTAAAAAAAAAATCCACACTTAATACATTAGAAACCTTAGTTTTATCTATATATATATATATATATATACATATGGGGTTTATTTTTATTTTTACAAGTTAATTTTGTTTTTGTTTACATTTTTATGGTTTTTATTTTTGTTGTCTTCTTTATATATTTTTATATTTTTTTGTACTTGTTATTATTTTTTAAAATTTTGTTTTTTGTTTGTTTGCTTTTTTTATTTTTATTTTTTTTAATGTTGGGATTTTTTTGTTGTTGTATTTTTCATTTTTATTTATTTATTATTATTATTATTATTTTTTACAGTGTTCGTGTCGATGCTTGACTAACAACCCGATCCCATTATGTATAATTTGATAGTTGGTTTTAAATTTTTTATTATATTAAATTGAGTCCGCCCTCACAATTTGTCAATTTCATGGTTAGCCTTTAAGTTTTCATTACAATGGGTCGAGTTAGCATACACTGTGTATCAATTTGATGGTTGATTTTTAAATTTTTGTTGCAATGTATCAAGTTGTATTGGGCTAAGATTTTAAAATCGCTATACATTTAACATTTAAAAAATAAATTACTATTGGTATAATAACTCTTTCATTTAGGTGTTCATTTTTAAAGTTTTTTTAGTCATTTTTTTTTTCATAATGTTATGCTTGAAATATTTTTGAAAACTTAAAGTCTTTTTGTAGTCATAATTTTTGGTTTTAATTCCATGGTTGAAAAATTGTCAAGATTTTAATGTTCTTCTAAGTCATGATATTTTATCTTTAATGGTATTGATGAAAACACTTGAAATGAATTTGGTTATGTATATGTACATGTATTGATGAAAACACTTATAAGGTATTGATGGATAAAAAGATAAGTTGGTTATGTACATGGCTATTTGAGGAAACAAAATCTCAAATACTAGTTGAAATCAAGACCAGTCTTGGACTCAATGGTTCAACTTATGTAATACTAAATTGGTCTCTTAGTCCAAGGACCAATTCAAGGGCTCAGAAGGTTAAGCCACTTTGGATTGGTTTCTTATAATTTATGGCCAATCACTTATAATAACTTTGGTTTGGCTTCTTGACACTCGATAGGAGTTGAAAACACATTGGCAACCCAAAATATACTCAATGAAGGGATGCAACAACAAAACAAAGCAAGCATTGACGCAGTTTACCTTCCAAAAATAACACATTGACGAGACAATTATTGTGGAGAAGGATGATGGTATGAGATGTGTTATGAGCTTTAGAGATTCGTTGGACCTTATTAAGTTAAAACAACATTAAGAGACAAAACACATGATAAAGGGAGTAGTGATATTGACTCAAAGTACAACTGATGCATTTTTCTCATTAAGATTGTATAAGACATTGCTAAAGGTTTAAAAAAGCACAAGGAGGAAAAAGAAACTATGACTAGGAGGATGCGACAATAAGACAAGTTTCTAATAAATATTTTTTCCTTTAGGGATTTGTTGGACACCCCCATGAGCTAAAAATTAGATGGGGGACAAAATATACCAGCTAGGCAAAAAAGGAAGTAGAATAAGTGAGTTAGTGGTGCGTGTTTACCTCTTGAGCTTTGTGAAAGCCATATAACTAAAAAACACAAGGGGACACAAAACACACTTACTAGGAAGATGAGGAAGTTGAACAAGTAAGCTAGTGATTCATTTTCCCTTTAGGGCATTGTTAACCACTCCACAGGTAAAAAATACATCCAAGACTAAAATGTACTAATTAGGTAGTTGAGGATGTAATGCTCCTTCCCACCCCCTTGGATTATTCTCGACTGAAAGGGAAATTAAACTAACCTCCATAGTCTCCTTATGAAGATGGGTTTATAAAATTCCTCCTTTCTCAAAATTAGTGGAATTGAATTTGGATAACACCATTGCATTCATCTCATCAAGATTGTTCCGACGATATAAATTTTATCTTGATCCAATGCCTGGATAAAAAATTATGCCCATTTAAAGTTTGGCCCTTAAATCCCCTCCTCATCAGCGTCATCGCCATGTGGTGTTATCAGGAAACATACGTGGATATGCCAGTTCACTCATGGAATCTGCCATGTTAGTGTGCCCAATACCATTGAGATGAGAGGTGAACATCACTTCAAACGTGTGAGACGAGACAAAGATGTCAACATCTATTACTAGGAAGATTCATGTTAGGTGCTTTTCCTCTGTCTTCATGGCCGGGTTAAACCAATGGACCCCTCCCGACGTAATGTAACAAATCACATCAATGGACCCCATTGATTGCAGGACCCCTTGCCTTCTTATAGTTAACATGGGGGGGCCACATTTTGTTTATGATGCTACTAAACAATGTACATCTCCCTCTCTACTGATCTTCTCTACATGGAATCCTTGCAGGATGAATGATCTATATTAATTATAGCCCCCTTGCCTTCCTAATAGTTATCATGGGGAGCGGGGCGGGTCAACTATCTGTCAGTTGCAAGAAAATAATTAAAAGAAAAACTCCCATTTGGTGCTCTTCATTAGTTGTGCCCAAACCCAGGAAGGGCGCAACCAAACTAGCAATAAATAGTAGGTGCAAACTCATTAATTAATAGGAAATTTTATGTTGATTTGGGGTAGCGTCGGATGTGCTCTAGCCATGGAAATTGGCGGAGAGGCTAATACACATGAGATATGCAAGACCCATAAATGGTTTGGATAGATTCTAATTGATTTGGGAGATATTAAAATAATTAATATTTTAAATGGAGTTCCTAAGTCTAAACTTAGGAAAAATAAAATATTAATGGGTATTAATATAAAATTGGGTTAGAATGTTCCAAAGTCATGGATCAAGCCAAATCTAATCTTAGCCGTTGATTAGAGATTTAATCTCGATCGTTAATGGACCAATGATAAAAGTATAAGAAGAGGCTTCAGGGTTAGTTGGTGAACACACCAGAGTGATCAGTCATTTGATTTTCTAGAGTGGGGTTTTCTAAGAGAAATCGAATTAGTGATCAACAGGGAGGGGCAGTGAGTATGAGGTAGAGAGGCAGGGACAATACTAGGAGATCGATACAGAAGCAGAGAGAGCGAGAGTAGCAATCAGTCCACGCTACGCAGAGCCCAGAGAGACTGCGCCATCCACACAGAGGGCAAAGGAAGTGACACAAAGGCTCCCAGAGGCTACGCAGTGCCTCAGAGGGCTGACATAGAGGGTCCTGGCGCTGGCGTAGGTCAGCAGGAGGCTTACGCAGAGACCAGGAGGGCCAACGCTGAGCTTCAGTTGTGTCAGAGAGGGTTTCGTGGGACAGGTTTTCTGAATACCTATTTTCGGATATAGAGGTATTGCTGCCGTGTATTTTTCTTTGTCGGGTGAGCTGGTTAGGCACCCAGTTGTACTCAGATAAACTGCATAATAATATAACCCTTTGAATAACTGCACCGGTTTTCCCGCGTTGGGTTCACTTGTGTGTTTGTTTTCTTTTAGTTGATGATCTGTAGATGTTGTGACTGTATTGTGTTTATTTCGATATTTAAATGTATTAAATAACTTGTTCGAATTTAAACAATTAGAAGAAATAAACCAACAGAATACAGATTAATTTTCTAACGGATAAACTTATAAAATTCAACATGGTATCAGAGCGTGGTTGCAGATCACAAGAAAACTGAAGGCATCATCTTAGCAGAGCATTTGCAGCAGATTCAACTGTCTTGAGTGACAAAGCTAATCCTTGCAAAAAGCGACAGAGGAAGGAGTGACGCAGAGGGACTGCGTCATTAGTCTGGGCCAGAGAGAGGCAGCGCAGAGGTTGAGGAAGGCAGAAACAAGCTCATGCAGGGCCACAGAGAGGCTAGGAGGGCTAACACAGTTGGCTGAGGGAGATGTTTTGTTGGTGCCGGGATTGCATAGAGCCAAGAGGCTCAATCCTTCAGTTGTTGGGGCATAGGAGATTGTGGGTAGTTTGTGGAGTGAAGCCGGTGGGGTACTGTGGTCAGAACAATACCTAACAGGGCAAGACCAAGGTGGAGGGAGTTGCTATGGAGGCGGATTTCTAGCCAAGGAATCTGGATCAGTGTTGCAGTGCATAGATGATCGAAGTGGGGCAACTTGACATTGGTAGAAGGTTTTCCAGGAGGGAAATCGGGACTTAGAGGGAGTCTAGAAGAGAAATTCCAGACAAGAAGTAGAGAGACTCAACAAGAGTCGAACAAGGGACTTCCAGGAGGGAAGTAGAGAAACTTGGAGGAGTCATTAGAGAAGAGCAGCGGGATGGCTGGGAATGGGTTGAGAGATCAGGACAGGCTGGATGGAGCGTCCAACTTTGTGGTCTGGAAGGCCAAGATCTTATCCATTCTAGATAGACACTGCATCAAGGGCTTCGCCTTGAGAACGATGTCTATCCCAGTTGACTCGGTAGCAAATGATAGGTACGAGGAGGCAATGGCTATGGCAAAGTGCATCATCCTTGATGGGGTCAAGGATCATGTGGTACCACATATTTCTGAGAAGGAAACGACAAAGGAGATATGGGACGCTTTGAAGACATTGTACCAACATACTTCTGTGAAGAAGAAGATTCTCCTAGAGAATCAAATAAGGGCATACTAGATGCAGAAGGGAGAGAAGATAGATGTCTTCCTCGGTCGGTTGAAGGAGATTTGTGACCAGCTAACTTCCATAGGGGCCATGCCGGATGAGGAATTAAAGGTGATGACCACACTTAACACAGTCTCCGAGGATTGGGAGGTATTTGTCCAGAGCATACTGGGCAGGAAGAGTCTTCCGGATTGGGAAGAATTGTGAGCAGTTCTTCATCAAGAAGAGATCAAACGGCTGGCCAAGGCGGGGAGTAGCGGTAAAGGGGTTAGGATCAAGAAGGAGGAAGAAGAGGATGCGACTCTAGCATCTGCAGGAAAGTAGGAGAAGAGGAAGAAGAAGGACCTCTCCAAGGTCAAGTGCTTCCATTATGGGGAACTGGGTCATTTTGCGACCCAGTGTCCGAGGAAGAAGAGTAAGTGAGAGGCTTCTGACTCGAAGGTAGCACCAGCGAAGGTGAAGAAATAAGTCGAGGAGGATGATGATTGTGCCATGAGTGCTCATGTGCCACTTGAGAAGAAGTGGGGTGACATCGAGCTGTAGTTAGGAGGACTACAAGCGATGAGGGGTACGATCCTTGAGGTACCCAACCTCTTGGATTATACTTTGCTACGGGAGCCCCGAAGAGGAGTAGCAAGAATGGCGGATGTCGATAGAGACAGATGCAGATGAAGCGACAGAGAGTGCTACAGTGCAAGAGTCCTCGGACAACGCGAGGCTAGTAGGTTGCAACAGTGTGAGAGGCATGGGAGTGTTGCACCAGTGCAGGATGGCACAGAGAGGTGTAAAACGGTGCGAGATGCAGGAAATTGTTGCAACAACACAGAGGTTAGTAGAGGGAGCACTTGTTAGCGGCAGAGGGAGCTTCAACATCAGGAGTGTTTCTAGCCTGACAGGGATGTCAGAGTTGGATGGATCAGTTACTTACTTCTCAATAACTGAGTTGCAGTGCAGTAGCACAATGCAGCATGATGAGAGGGGATGCAGTGCAGTTGCAATGCTGGGAGGATGGACCAACAACAACACAAATGCAAAGGGATTTGTCGTATGGATGCAACAGTGGCAGTGGCAGGGCCATGGGAAGCAGTATAGGGTGTAGCAGTGTAGAGGATGTTGGGAGGGAAGGCCTAGCATCAACACATGGACCAATGCTGGATAATCAGGGTGATGCTCAGTGTGGAGTATCACTAGAGCACAGTCCTCGCTAAAAGGGAGTGTTGATTTTGGGTAGCATCAGATGTGCTCTAGCCATGAAAATTGGTGGAGAGGCTAAAGCACATGAGGTCTCCAAGACCCAGAAATGGTTTGGGCAGATTCTAACCGGTTTGGGAGATATTAAAATAATTAATATTTTTAATGGAGTTCCTAAGTCTAAACTTAGGAAAAATAAAATATTAATGGGTATTAATATAAAATTGGGTTAGAATGTTTCAAAATTCATGGATCAAGACAAATCTAATCTTATCAGTTGATTAGAGATTTAATCTCTGTCGTTGATGGACCAACGAGAAAAGTATAAGAAGAGGCTTGAGGGTCAGTTGAAGAACACATTAGAGTGATCAATCATTCATTTTGCTAGAGCGGGGTTGCTAAGCAAAGTTGAATCAATGATCAACAATTAGGGGCAGTGAGTATGAGGTAGAGAGGCAGGGACAATACTGGGAGACCAGCGCAGAAGCAGAGAGAGCGAGAGTAGCAGTCAGTCCAGGCTACACAAAGCCCAACAGAGGCAACGCAGAGCCCAGAGAGACTGCATCATCCACACAAAGGGTAGAGGGAGTGACACAAAGGCTCCTAGAGGCTACGCAGTGCCTCAAAGGGCTGACGCAGGTCAACAGGAGGCTGACGCAGAGGCCAAAAGGGCCAACGCTGAGCTTTAGTTGTGTCGGAGAGGGTTTCATGGGACAGGTTTTCTGAATACCTGTTTCCGGATATAGAGGTATTGCTGCTATGTATTTTTCTTTGTCGGGTGAGCCAGTTAGGCACCTAGTTGTACTGAGATAGACTGCATAATAATATAATCCTCTAAATAGCTGCACCGGTTTTCCCACATTGTGTTTTTCCAGGGACATTTGTCCAAAAATAATGGTGTCACTTGTGTGTTTGTTTTCTTTCAATTGATGATATGTAGATGTTGTGATTGTATTGTGTTTATTTCGATATTTAAATGTATTAAATAACTTGTTCGAATTTAAACAAGTAGAAGAAATAAACTAGCATAATAGAGATTAATTTTCTAATGGATAGACTTAGAAAATTCAACAATTTATGTTATGCCTTCTGCCAACTCCACAAAGTCTTGTTGATGTCACATTGATTCCAAGGTGATGTCATCCCGCCACGTGGCATCCTATGGTGGTGCCACAAGTCATTAAAAGGCCAGTTACTTGGTCATCTAGCATGACCCATCCTAACTTCCATGTATTACGCCATGTAGAAATCACCTCAATATTCGATCCACATCACCTGTCCACCTTAGATCCGATCTAGACATACAAGGGGTCTCCCCAATTTGCAGTCCCAATTAGACCTCACACTGTTTGGAATAAGAGCCCCATCTAGAGTATCGGGTCGACCACCATAACTTAAAGGTGTTCCTTGGTTGCAATGGTTAATATAGGAGATTAACACATAACCTTTGAAATCAAAAAGTAAGTTGACATTGTGAAACACCATTTGCAATATGTAAAAGGAGGCCTTCATGAGAGGGGAGACAAGAGAGGGTCTCTAGAAGGAAAGCAGTAGTACTATCCTAAGAGAGACACATGAGAGGAAGGAAATATTCATTAGTTATCTAGCAAAATAGTTCACACATACACAATGATCATTAAAGAAAATACAACACACATTCAACAAGATAAGCACCAAAGCCAATGAAGTAGTTCAATTTTTTTAGTATGTATGAACATAACATATACCGCAAACATCTAAAGAATGGTCTTACAACATTCACGATACATGCATAAAAGTGTGTTGGCTCAACGAGATTCTAATTATTAAGTGAAATATCCAAGTACATAGTTACAATGATGAGGCACCAACTCCAATAAAGGAGCATTAAGTCACTTCTTGCTTCTCCAAAAGAATGATATTCTCTCCTATTCCAAGAGGAAGAAGCCAAGGCTAACTCTCCAAAGTCTTAAGCCTCCAAAATATCTTTTTCTTGAGTTATAAGGTTTCTTTCATAACAAGAGGAATGGCCTTTCATATACCCTATAAATCTTGAGATACCCTCATGGCTCTTGGACTTCTAAATGACCTTTGAACCTCTATATGACTATTTGATCTACATGTTACTTTTCATATTCGATATGTGACTCTTGGACTTTTGCACATTTACATTTTGTCATTTTCCTTTTGATAATACATAATTAAATTCCACATCATGTGGCATGAAACATTGACACATTTTACATTGTGATGACACTTGTACAAGCCATAACTTGACAATGGTGACATGGAACTTCATGATGATGTGGCAATGCCAAGTTGCTCTCTTTGCTACTTTGTCTTACATCTTCATAATAGATTTGATCTATACTCCATCTTCACCCTCCAAAGGGTCTTGGATTAGTATGGGACCAACTAAGTCATCATGAAATGTCTTCATTCTGTCATGGTCCAGGATTTGCTTCATGTCCTCATGATGGTTCTTCTTTGTGCATATTGTTTGCAAGTTCTTCTTTGTTCATTCTCCTTGACATCTTCCTTGAGAATCACCTTTCCGTGTCGAGATGGTACACCTACTAATGAATTTCACTCATGAAATGACAGGATCAATCCTAAAAACGTTTATTCTATCCGTAATTTTCTCATGGAAGAGGTTGCTTGTGACAAGCCTATGAGAAGACTAAAAGAGGAAGGCTTGTTGAGGATGGCACAATTGAGCTCAACAGGCACCACTACTCACTAGAATTGTGCCATACTATGAGGAGGGTCTCTTCAAGGTCTAGTGCAGTGAGCAAGTGTAAGAGACAGTGTGATGAGATTGCTGACTGAAACTACGACATGTGTAGGGATCAAGGGAGGAGGAGACAATGATAACGCAGTTGAAATTCACATCGACTAAGGGAGGCCCTGATTGTGGACTAGAACTATGACATGCACTTACGAGGCAGGGTGGAAATCAGTGACTGTGATGTGAGGGAGTCTAATGGACAAGGGTTGATGGCTTGCTAACTAAAACCATGATATGCGCTATAACTGAGAGGCAGGTTTAAGGGAGAGCATGATTTTCTTCAACATTGATCTACAAGAGGTTGCACTATCCATTATAACTGCGACATGTGACAATAAGGAAAGGAGAACAAGTCTTGGGTGCATTGATGGGTTGCAGTCATTAGTGAAGGAAAGACTAGGCACTATAACTGTGACATGCATGTACTTGAGAGGGAGGCTTCTAGGCTAGCACAGTTTGCTTTTGCAGTGGATGACTGTCCACTGTAAATGTAACCTGTGCCAAGCAAGGCCCAACAAAAGAGGATATTGTGTAGTTCATTGAGGGAGGCAACAAAAGGCAAGTCACTTAGCCCAGGGAGAGGCTTAATGCACTTTGGAAGGGAAGAAACCTTGTATGGTGTAGTTTTCTTTTGCAGAGGGCCACTACAAATGCTCCATGCACTATATAAGGCATAATTGCTCAAATCTCAATGCAGTGAGTTAGAGCATGCAACAAGGGTTAGGTGACTCTGCTTTTAAGGTTCTTAGCTTTCAATCAAAGGAGTTGAACTTAAGAGAGGCTTAATGCGCAAGTTTAGGAGGGAGATATTTTATCGATGAGGTTCATGAATAGGCAATGCTCATCATCTGGTGAATATTGATACTTTCAAAACTTGCACTGGGAAAGAGGACCAAGAAGAGCTCCAAAATGGCTAAGTGTGAGACCAGTGGAGTAAGAGAGGAAAAGACATCCAAACAAGTCCAAAACACCAATCACACACATGAATGCCATCAATACAAGCCAAGGGAATGCACAATACTCATGAATAACAATCACAACTTGAAACAACAACAACGCGACATTTATTTCTAAGTACGATAGTTGAAATGTATCATAACAACACTTAGAAAACAAGTTGTGACAAAAGTGTCTACTATGACCAGAAAGTGCGCTAAGTCGTTGGAATCCGTTTAGCACATTTCTTATATTTAGGACCATCTAATGCAAAACATGTGCTAGAACCGGCTCTAGTGATGTGTAGAAGTGTGACACATACAAGAGTGAAAATAGCTAGAAGCGACACTTGCGACAATATGAAAATGTGAAAATGACACTTGCAAAAGCGAAAGAACTTGAAGGCGACACATGCCAAAGCGAAGATAACATGGAAATGCCACTTGTTAACAAACAACGATAGTCACAAAAGTGAAAGCGACACTTGAGAAAAAAAAGGTGTGCAAAAGCGATTGTTGGGAAAACTCACCAAAATAGAAGTACAATTACAACCAGAGTGAGGGAGACTGTCAATAGAAAGTGTGCACTGACTGTCGACAGTCTAGGCTTGCATAAGAAAGCTGTGCTCATGCAATCAAGGACCAAGCATGTGAGAGCAAGTGACTTTCACACTTAGAATCAAAATCTGAGAAGAAGGCTTAAACACTTAACAAAGCATCAACTGTCCATGAAGTGACCATAAAATGACATATCGTAAGATCCTTAGTAGACTCCAAAATTCAAGCATAGGAAAAATTTTGGAGCATGCTTTTCACATCGACAACACTTGACGACACACTGGTAGAACTCCAACTTCTTTGTTCAGGTTTCACCCTTAAGTGTAAGGTCTCAGTATTTCAAGAAGTATTGATTCATTGAGTGGATCACCTTGGATTCCCCATTTGACCCAATTATATATATAGTCTCTTCTATTCCTTTCCTTAGTTAAACACATTTGCAAAACTTACTAGATCACAATTGTTTTGATCTAAAAGGGTAATATCTAGTTGCAAGTTTAAGATGATCAAAGTTTGAGTTTTCATCTCTGATGTTGCTTTGCTAACAACAAGCTTGTTAAATACCCTGATGGAGTCACTACAAGAACACAAGCATTGCTTCACTACCAGCAAGCCTGGTCAAAACCTCAACAAAGTTACTTGCTTCACCACTCTACACAGGAATCCTTTCTCTTATTTCACCCTTTATTTGTTTATTTACTCTAATGTGCTTAGGAACTTATTTATTTACTAGGGTGGAAGAGGGGCCTCGACTAATTGAGAGCAAGAGAGGTTGTTCCTTCAATGACAATTATATATATATCTCCGATATTGTTTTTCTTGCTATTTATCTTCCCCTTTCCCTTCGCTACTCAGATGGATCTGCAAGAAAAACACCATTTAATTACATTACCTAGCTACGAAACAAAGATCCTAGTATAGGTACGGTTGTCATGGTTCCGTTGAGGGATTTCCGTTCGAATGGATCATATTTTCCAGTCAGACATCATTGAATTTAAATGTATGTAAACCAAAATAGAGAAGAGGCAACAAATTATCCAAGCATTGTTGATCATCACAATTGCCCTTTTCAAATATTGCCACATTTTCTTCTGAGCCAAAAGGAGCATCTTTCATGCAGAGTCTTATTAAGAAAAACATGAAATAAAAGACACCATAACCAAGAAATCACGATAAATACAGAGCTAGACAAAAAGGAAACATGCAAACAAAAATTAAGAAAAAAATGCAGAACCTAGATGGAGAGCAAGCGTGGGATGAAGAAAAAGGAAACTAGAGTGCAACTAGACCTACTCCTAACCTAACCAACTAGAAGCTCAAGGTTAAATGTATTGAAATTTCCAATGTAATCAACATAACCGCTCCTGACCTTCAAACAAAAATATACGAGTGATTAAAACCAACATAAAATAGCGTGCAAAAGAAAATATATGAAGTTGCATAACTTGCACAAAAGATAGAAGGTCTTACCTATAGATAGAGATACGTGCCATGAAAACTAACCTTAACCAACTTGCTACCTTACCTTTTCAGTTAAAACCACAATCAAACAAACCTTGGAAACTTCTTATGAGTGTACATTCATTTGTGTCATCTTGCTTAGCAAACTTCTAGAAATATCGAAGCTTGTTGTTAGCACAAGGGTTTGTTAAGTAAGAAGCTTGCAACCAATCATATATTCGATCATGAAATTCAAAACCATCCTCTTGAAAAACATACAACCCTTGATAAGATGAATTTCCAATTAATGGCATGGAATCAAGATGAGAATATTATGAAAGAAATTTTATAAGACCATGTTCAGAGGCCTTGTCAAGATAGTGAGGACCTAACATAACCATCAATGAAGGCTGAAGTGCCTCAAATTGCAGAGCATCAATCTACAACAACTAGTTGAAGAATGGGAGCATAAGGACCCAACTACCATCCCTAAAGAACAGATTCAATTGGTGGCTCGAGCCTATCGTCAATATCAAGACTTGCTCCTTAACATCAAGACTTGCTCCTTAACCAAGCTCAAATGCAAGGTAATACCCCCTCTCCATCCTTTTCATCATCTTCGCAAGGAGTCAAACGAAATGCCCCTCAAGACCAAACCCTAGCCATTAAGGAACCTAAGAAGGGTTGAAAAACCAATGGCCAACTCCTTTAGGATCTTGGTGGATTCTTGATCAATTCGGGTCGAGTAGCTCCCCTAAATACTCTTTTCCCCCTCTCCATCATTCTCAATGAAAATGGTCTCATGGAATGTGTGATTCCTTAATGGAAAAACTAAGCATCACATTCTTAAGAATTTGCTTTCCTGAGAAAATCCAATTATCTTGTTGCTTCAAGAAACCAAATGCATGCATGCAATTCTTAGACAAATGGTCAATGCTTTCTGGAAAAACTGTGAAATCCTCTCCCAATGCTCAACGAGAGCATCAAGAGGCTTAGCAATTCTCTAGAATCCCTCTTATGTCACCCTTCAAGACTCCTCCCTTCCAAGAATTATATCAGCTAAATTCCAACCTATTGGTTCCTCCCAAAGTGGTATCATATCCAATGTCTATGGTCCTCACCCTCCCTCTCCAACCTTGCATCAGTGGCTCATATGGTTTGCCATAATCAATGGATATTAGGGGGAGATTTCAATCTTATCCGCTCATTGCAGGAAAATAAAGGAGGTATTCAGAGACTGGATGAAGACGCTTCCTTGTTCGATACCTTCATAGATGAGTTCAGAATGGTAGATATTCCCGCCTTGAATGGAATCCACACTTGGAAAAATCGGCGAGGGGGTCATCAGCAGGTGGCTTCGAGGTTAGATCGGCTCCTTTGCTTTAAATCCCTCCTCTTAGCAGGTATCAACATGGACACTCTAATCCTTCCCATTCACAGATCAAACCATTGGCTAATCACCCTCAATTTGGGATGGTCAAGATCTCCCAACAACAAGCCCTTCAAATTTGAACCATTTTGGATTCACCACTTGAATTTCTTCAGCAATATGGAAAAATGGTGGCAAGAATCAACGCATATCATAGGAAGAACTATGTATCACTTCCAACAAAGATTATAGTATATTAAGCAACAACTAAAGAACTGGAATGTATAAGACTTCGGTAAAATCTTTCAGGACAAGAAAAAATTGGAGACATAGATGATTGAAGTACTAGAAGCCATCATCAATGAAGGAAGAACAAAGAAACTAAAAGCTTTTGAAGAGGCTATAAAGACTCAATTAAATGAACGACTGACACAAGAAGAAATCCTCTTGAAGAAAATATCAAGAGTAAAATGGATGCAAAAGGGGGAACAAAATACAAAATTTTCCACTAGTCCATGATAAATTATCGGCATCATAATTGCATCATCTGCTTGAGAGATCAACACAATCAAGTGGTGGAGGATCATGAAGCGATCATGCAAGTCCTACCTCAACACTTTCAGTCCCTCCTCACGAAGCAAATCCTAGACAGACGTAAGGAAATCAACAAGGCAACTTAACATATTCCCCATCTTATTTTTGAAGAACAAAATTCCATGCTACTAAAAGAAATCACTCTTCAAGAGGTGGAGGCAACGACAATGAACATGCCCAAAAATAAGGCTTATGGCCCTGATGGATTCACTGTAGAATTTTCTCAATCATGCTAGAAAATCCTAGAACAAGATGTATGACAAGTAGTGGAAAACTATTGATGCACCTCACTCTTAATTGCCTTCAATGCTTCTTTCATCTCCCTGATGTCGAAATCATCTACAACTTCCTCTACCGCCAAATTTCATCCCATTGCCCTCTTTAATGCGATTTACAAAATAATTTCGAAAACAATTGCTAATCGCCTTAAGCTACTTCTCCCTGCAAATATCTCCCCTGAATAAACAAAGTATGTAGAAGGCAAACAAATTACGGACAACCTCATCATGGTATAAGAACACATCCACTCACTTAGCTCTTCAAAGCAATTGGGGATGCTCCTCAAGCTTGATATGTCCAAGGCTTTTGACAAGGTGAGTTGGCAATACATCTATCATACCCTAAAATCTTATGCTTTCATGACAAATGGATATCCTGGGTAATTTCACTCATATACAAAGCATTCTTCTCCATTTTGGTCAATGGCTTACCCTCCCCTACCTTTACCCCATCTCGAGGCATCAGATAAGGAGATCCCCTTTCCCCCTACATCTTTCTCCTTATGGCAAAAGGCTTAAGCCACTCCATCAAGTGTGCCCTCTCCCACAATTGCTTGCACAAACCTCCTCTTGGCTCCATACACCAAAAATCGGCTCATCAGCAATTCATCGATGATACACTACTAATGGGGCATCCCTCTCTTCGAGAGGCTTTGGCATTCAAGTAGATCCTGGACAATTTTGCAACTGGTTTAGGCACAAAAATTAACAATAGTAAATCACGATTTTTTTTTCTTTGATACCCCCCACGTGGTTGAGGTCCACATCTCCCATATCTTTGGTTTCAAGAAGAGCTCCCTTCCATCCAAATACCTTAGAGCCCCCCTCACTTCCAACTCCTTGCGTCTCTCAGTCTGGGAAGGATTGTTGCTTAAAATTGAAGCCAAGCTCTCTAGTTGGACCTTTAGAGCCCTCAATCTAGCACGTCGTCACACTCTACTTAAATTCTGTCAGGCCAGGCAGCTTTACCGAAGGAACATGTCCATACCACAATTCATAAGGAGTCTTGTTTCTTATAGCATTAGATGGACATCTATTCTTTATATATGCAGCACATAGAACAACATCAGCCCAAAACATTATCTTTACATTTTTGAAGAAAAGCATGGATCGTACCATATTCAAGATTGTTCTTATCATTCTTTCAGCTACGCCATTCTGTTGGGGATTATAAGGCACAGTTGTTTGATGTTTGATCCCATGTTGGCGAAGATAGTTTTCAAATTCATTTGATGTATATTCTTTTCCATTATCAGTGCGAATAGACCCAATATGAGATTGTGCATCATTTTCAATCCATTTATGAAAATTCTTAAATGTTTGAAAAGCATCAGATTTGTTCTTCAATAAATAAACCCAACACATTCTGGTGTAATCATCAATAAATGTCATGATATGTTTATTTCCATTTGCAGAAGGAACAGACATTGGACCACATAAATCTGAATGAATGAGTTCAAGCTTCCTATGTTCTCTTGAATGTGAATCATGAAAAGACTGTTTGCTATGCTTTCCTAGAATGCAAGCATCACATTGCTTATGTTTCCTAGGAATTGTAGGCAAACCAACAACACCATTTTTCTTCAATAAGCGGAGACTGTCATAGTTTAAATGTCCAAATCTAGCATGCCATAATAAACTTGATGGAAGTGTACCTTCTTCATGATGAGAAATATATGAGAAATGTTGTGCATGAGCAGAGGTTCCTTGTAGTTTGAGAAGCCTTTCTTCTTCTATTCCCCTCATGACAAGTGAGTGGTCAGATGCTTTTCTTACCTCAAGCTTGCCATCAAACATATGAATGGAGTGACCTCGCTGGCGGATGTGGACCAAGGACAACAAGTTTCTCTTGAGCTGTGGGAGATATAGAACATGATCCAGAAGAAAGTCTGGAAGACCAAGCAGTTTAAGCCTGATTGTGCCAAGCCCTGATGGCTTTATTTTTGACTGATCTGCAAAGTATACTGCTCCATCAACATTATCAGTGAAATCTTCAAAAAAATATTTCCTATGAGTCATATGACAGGTTGCTCCTGAATCAAGCAACCAATCATTTTTCGAAGAAGCAAGTGAAGCATTAAACAAATCTTCATTTACTCCAATGTTACATTGTGCCTCAATATAGTGAGCGGATTCAGGTGCTTTACCTTTGTCTGTATCATCAATTTTACCTTTCTGCTGGTTTCTTTTCTGCTCAATTTTGTCCCATGGTAGCTTGCATGTAGAAGCATCATGTGATCCATTTCGTTTGCAGCGAATGCAATGCAGATCTGCTTTTTCTCCTTGAGAATGTCTGCCCCCCCTGCCTCTGAAGTATCTTCCTCTTCCTCTTCGTCCACCTCTTCCTCTTGTAGAATCTTCAGCAGGATGCTTTTCTTTATGAGCAAGGCAAACAGTCTCTTCAGAAGATTCAAGGATTGTCTTCTTTCCAAAGGCTTTCTCTCTTTCAGCAAACTTTTTCACAAGAGAGTCAAAGGTTATATCTTTAAGATTTCCATTTGCTTGTAAAGACTCAAGATAATTGGAGTAAGTAGGATAGAGTGCCTTGAGAAAAGCAATAAGAGGGATATCCAGCTCAACCTTAGTGGATTTGATATCATGCATTATGGATTTTACTTCAGATGTAAGAGCAAGAGGATCATTATTTTTTAGTTCAAGAGTGAAAAGTTTAATCATGAGCTGAACAACTTCAAGTGCAGAATGTGAGTCATAGAGTTATTTGAGCTTTTGTAAAGCTTCAAAGGCAGTTGAATATGATGAAATATGGTGACTTACTTCTTCATTTACAGATGCTGCGATTAATGCATATGCTTTTTTGTTCTTGTTATCCCAAATGACGAGCTCTTTGTCTGATGTAGGTTGTACTGGGTCATTGTCTCCTTCTCCGACACACACTCCTTTCAACAACTCATTGAAGATGAGGGTGTGTTTTATCATCCGGTACCATTCAAGATAGTTCTCCTTGCCAGTGAGAACTATTCCTACCATAGAGATGATTGAATGCATTCTGTAAAAAAAAATACTTCTGCTGATAAAAAAAGCTTTTGCTGATAAAAAGAACTTCTACTGATAAAAAACTTTTGCTGATAAAAAGAACTTCTGCTGATAAAAAGCTTCCGCTGATAAAAAACTTTCTGCTGATATACAATGAAGTTGTACTCAAAAGGGCAACTCAAAAGATTTCAAATCCACAATGTGACCCCTATAAATCCATCATTGTATAAATTCACCTTACATAAACTTCATATAAGTTTCATATAAGTCCATCATATAACCCTCATAAAACTTCACCTTATAAATCTTATATAAATCTCATAAAACTTCACCTATAAATATCATGGTCATGCGCATTCTTTGAACTGTAATTTACAGCGGTCAACTTCGGCAAAGCATTAAACCAAGTTATGGAGGCCAGCGCACAAAACTTATTTGAAATTCGAACTATTCAAAATGTATTGAAACCATTCACCACACCTTTTGATCGTATACCATTCAGGCATGTCAAAAATACCATTGGAACTTATTTGAAACAGGCAGCAAGCGTATTTATTTGAAAAAATTCAAAATATATGTCAGCAGCATTCGAAACAACACTCAAAAGGGCAACTCAACAGCAGCACTTATTTGAAAACAGCAGCACCATTCCGCCAACCTTAAACCAGTACAGTCCTACACCATTGAGCCACAATGACAACACTTATTTGAAAACAACAGCATTTGTTTGAAAGCACCACGAACAAGGGAAGATAGAACAAGATTGGAGACAACATAGCATGGCTGACCAGATAAATATGTATATTTTAAAACAGTTTTTTTTTCTCACAAAAAAACATTGATTTTATTTTGATGAGGTGTTCTCACTGCTTCGTCTGAGGCAAGACTGCTTCCAGCGCCTTCCGCTGCTCAGGAGTAAAGGAATCTGGAAAATCTACAGAGAAATGAATATACAAATTACCTTTCATAGAAGGCCGATGGTAAACCGACATTCCTTCATCTTTAATAACCTTGAACTGACCCGGCTTGACAACTTCAGCCGCACTTGATTTGATAAGCAGTTGCCTACCATCCAGATGGGTTAATACAAATTGGAACCCACACAGTGCCTCCCTCAATAATAAGGTATGCTCAACAACAAGATCATCTCCCTTTTCTGATGCAGGACCAACCTGCAATACCCAGAATCTTTTTCTATCCTGCACATCAACATGCATCTCAGCATAAAAATTTTAATACCATGCAAATTCACCCCCTGCCATTATCATTGCGGAAACTATCTTCAACATATGTTTCAGCTCCATAACCCAGTAATCAACCTTTTCATTCATTTAAACACATACTTTAGTTGGCACAATGCGCCCATCATCTCAGAATACAATAAAACAAAATGCGCCTTAAACTGGCAAATTAATACCCCTCTCTATTTCAGAACGCTGCATCGATTTTCATCACTTCTGCAAAGGCAATTCTTAGTCGGAGGATTCCGCCTCTGCAATTGATCATTCTTTTCAATATTACAATAGATCTGCCTACAGTAAATACAGATATGCTTACCATGAATATCTATGCAAACTCGAGTGCGCCCTCTCCAACGCTCTCACACCTCCATCTCAACTTTCGGTCTGCCCATTTCATATGTACACAGAGTTTGATTAAAGTCAATATCAATTCATTCGACACATCTATCGACTTAACAATAGTGGATTTTGCCAACAAGGCCAAAGTGTTTCCCATTCTCCATCCGGCCTACATAACTCAGGCTTAAAAAAAACAGGTGCCGGGCTCACAGTTAACGTTTCAACCATATTTTATTTTGATTAAAAGAAAACCAAAGTTCCACAATCTGCTCAGACAATTTACATACCTTCCGTTTCACTGAAAGAGCGCAGACCTCCGTGTTAACCCAATTTCATAGTTCTATTTACAGTGTTGCTTCTCAACTCAATTGCATTTCACTTACCATTCCGTCAAATTCAAGGATTTCTTCCATCGACCCTTCTGCTCTACATTTGTTTTAATAACACGATGACAATCGACCTTTGGAACCACGCCTTTCCTGATGTTGTGGATTGGCTCCACGATTTTAATTATAAACAACTGATTTAACAACGCACCAACACACCATAATTACTCAGATTTTAATTGCTTGTATCCACTCCTGCAAAACAAAACTCAACGCAACCTTATATCATCCAGCTTACCACTCACTCACTTGCTCATCGACCTCTGTCAGCTATTGATTCCAGACAACGCTTTTTACATACATTAAAAACCATTCAAGTGGGAATTTAACACGATTTCTATATCATTTGATTTCAACGTTATTCCGTGCCCAAATTGTCACACCAATGCTACAGCTATTACAGAAATTAATACTCTACTGCTCGCAGAACTATTTCTGAATCGAACCTTGTCCAATTTGAGGTATATTCAGTTCCACACATCAAACAGTTTTCAGCCTTACTGTTTACCCAACGATCCATCAAAATCATACATTCAATCACATATAAATCAAACACCCATTCACACCAAGATTCAGCGCTCGATTCAAAGTATTTTGTCTTCAACAGTTTTACATTTAACTCATAAACAATGATTTCACAACACCAAATATTATAAAACGTGCACTCTCAATTTAAAACTCAGTTACAGAAAACCACTCCATAAATGGAACCACACAATTCTGAAAACACACTGTTTTTTTATTATTAACAAATGCAAATACTTACAGCGCCGGTCTTTGCCGAATATTCAACATTTAGGCCATCTACAAACTGCCCGAAGGCATCCAATCAGAAAACCTCTCAAATCTGAGCTTTCGCTCCTCTCAAAAACCCCTCATATTTATACATAGATAATGCATTTAATTCACTCAAAATATCTCTCCACCTAATCCTCAACTAATCTATGTTTTAGGTGTGGACTCAACAAAGTCCTATACATAGAATTCCTAATCTCTAATTTTGCTCCTAAACTATTTCTCTCATATCCTTTTAATCAATAAAAGAATATTTACAAAATCCTCACTTTTCCAAATTATTTCCTATTTTATTAAAAATAACAAATTAATTAATAAAATAATAAAAATGTCACACCCCCCTTTTATCACATATTTACAAATGAAAAATGGCCTTGATGCTCCTGCATCATTTTCCCTCGGCAACGCAAATTTCTTCTCCTGCAGTTTCTCTGATGAGAATAAGTGTGCAGCTTCAGGCCTATGCAGGTAAGAGACAAGCGTTATGGACAAAGCGCAGTGGCAGAGGCAGATTATTTCAGAACAGAAGGGAATAAAACAGAGGCAGAGGGAGAGGTCAGGATAGAGGAGTTACAAGGCGCATAATAGCTAAAACAAGGAGCTGGCTCTGATACCATGTCAGGCCAGGCAATAACTCTCCAAAGGCAGAAAAACGAATTGATGTATTATTCCATAGGTAACCCATTTTTATATACAATAGGGAGTGATTGTTCAGTTCATCTCCCGATGACTGTTCACCTTCCCAATTTATTTAGTCACATAAAATTCCCAATCATGAAGATTAGGTGTCAACAAATTCGTGCTTTAGGAAGTGCCTTCATACCTTCTTTCTGCTCTAGTGACTCCTAAGGCTATCCTCTCCAAGCTCTGCAGCATTCAACGTTACTTCCTTTGGGGAGGCATCCATCTGAATTGAAAATGGGCCTTGATAGCCTTGGATGATCTTTGTCTTCCCAAATTTGTCAAAGGATTAGGTTTATGTGATCCATAGACCCTCAGTAAAGCTTTCAGCACCAAAACTTGGTGGAAATGGCTAAAACACCCTTCAATGTTATGGTGCTGAACGTGGACAAATAAGTATGCGCAAGCTGTTCACTCCTTGCAGCGAGTCAGAATGACGATAGACATTAAAGGCTCACACATTTAGAATGCAGCATGGAAAAAAAACATCTAATCCAGGATCATTGTTTTTGGGAAATTAGAAATAGACGGACTGCTCTTCTATGAGACGACTCTTGGAATCAATGGCCCAAGCTCTCATCCCTTCCCAATTTGCAACAACTTCAAGAGCAGTTTAATTAACAAGGGCTCTCTGTGGTGGCTCAATATTGGCACAACCATCCCTTCAATTCTACATGGCGAAAGTGGAAAATTCATGATCTAGAATATCCCAGTACTCACAAGGAGGAGCAATAACTTTGTCACCAATCCTGCAAACCAGGGTCATCATAGTGAATACTGATAATGATATATTGCGTTGGGGTTATGGACCTTTCGGAAATTTCAATCTCAAAGAAGCTTGTCGCATCCTAACACAAACTCAGCCTATTAATACCAATCATACTTGGAAGCACCTTTGGAAAACGAGGCACCAGCTGAAAATAACACTTTTCCTATGGTTGCTCCTGAAGGACAAAACTCTGACACGGGATAAACTTCAGAGAAGAGGTTTCATGGGCTCATCAATATGCCCGCTATGCATGAACTAGTCAGATGACCTTACACACCTATTGCTTACCTTCTCTTCCTCTTCCAAACTCTGGGAGAAGATAGCCTTCTTCTTCCTATCTCCAAGAGAACCCTGTCACTCAATCAATGCCTCCTTGGAAGATTGGACATACTCGCCCTTTAAAAGTATTGTTCTGAATAGAGCATGGATTCTCGTCCCTAACTTTCTCACTTGGAATGTTTGGAAAGAAAGAAACTTTAGAATTTTTAAAAACTCATCTGCCTCCTGGATATTATTTGGAACCTTATCCTTTCTCAAACTCAAAGAGACAATTGCCTACTCACAATGGACTACAGAATATTGGGAAGGCCCACCAGAGGAATAGATCATCATAAGACAATTTGGACTAAGCTCTTGTCCCTCCCTCCCACACAACACTTCTCATTCACCTTGCCTTGATAGTCCCTCCTCCTAGTCTCCCCCACCACAAGGTTTCATTAAGATCAACTTTGATGGCGCCTCCAGGGGCAACCCTGGTCCAACTAGCTATGGAGGTGTCTTCAAGAACTACTCTAGTCAAATTATCCACATATTTGTAGGTAAGTTGGGTTTCATTACTAATAACGAAGCTGAATTATGGGGATTAAAACATGGACTATGCATAGCATAAAGAAATGGCTACCACCAACTCCTCATTGAAGGCAACTCTTTGCTCATCATATCAATACTGAAGAAAATACAATATGGATCATCATCTAAAAATTTTCTAGCAATTGGCACATAGAAGCTCACCTATCCAAGGTAGCTTCCTTGCTCCGTCATCTTCAAGCTCCCTTGTTAGCCCATATATGCAACTCTGGCAACAAACTTGCAGATAGCCTGGAAAACTACGCCTTGGACTCAGAGAGCCCTCCATTAGATGTGCAATGGTCTCAGCAAATCCCTGCTCCATTACAATGTGCCTACCTCACCACTGCACTTCAGGATTCCTCCCCCACTGCAGGTGCCCAAAGCTGACGAATGTCAACATGCATTTAAGGCTAAAGGCAATCTGAAGACATATGGCCATGCTGTCAACCTTCCAACATGCTTGGATTAACCTTGATATCATGCCTACAGCGATGAAATCTTGGTCGTCGTACTTCACAGTTAACTTGGCTTACGGGATAATAATGGTTTCTCATTATGATTTGCAGTGGTTTCTTGTTATGCAGGACAAGGGTGGCATCATGGCGAGCCAACGCCCTCCCTCAAGTCTATTTCCATCCATTGCCACCTCCATCGGAGGCCAGTGATCACAACATACAATGTGTTTGGTGGTATTAATGCGAAGAAAATATGCCTTTGATGCTACTCCTCTCTTTGCATTTAGCAATTGGCCCATTCTTGAGTATATTGTGGTTGTCACGGAGGTGGAATGTTTTTGTAGCAATTCGCTGGACTCTCAGCCATCCTCGACCTCCAATGCTTGCAAGATGGTTTTGGCATCTTCAATGGCCCCTTGGGCTTACCATATTCATACAACCTTCCCAAAACATCCTATGTTTTCTTATCTTTTGCAAGTTATAGCTACAAAGGGGCAAGTCTCGGTCTTGTCTATCTATCTCCTTACTAATCTGCCGGTTGACCAATTAAGTGGCAGCTTGTGCAATTGGAGAAGGGTGACAGAGCTCAATTGGAGCTGTTTGGGCATGCTCAGCAAGGCTAAGACTTCAACCTCGGCCTCGACTATTGGATTCCCCTCCATGGTATACAAGAGTCAATTCTTCACGGCTCATGAGCCGCCTTGGATTGAAATCAGAAGCAATTGGTTCCTATATTCTTCAATTGGTCTCCCGATGGGGTCAGGCTAACATTATGTGGACGTGCAAGGCATAACATCTCAATGCGCAATGTGGAAGCCCTTCCTGGACCATTTCATCGACAACAACTGGGTCCAAATTACTTCAATTGCCTTCTCATTGGAGTCAGGTCAACACTTTTTGGAAGTATTCGACATACCATCTTTAGGCATCATGTGCAAGAACTTGTAAGGAACTTGGGGAATCTCTTTGTAGTGAAATCAGCCAAGGTGTTAAAGCTCCATGCGGCAGTCCACAATAGTGCTCCAATGGTCCGGGTCAACAACAATGGTTGGTGGGTAATCATAACTCCATCCTTGCTCAGAGCTACCGACCGTGGGGATTGTGGAGGTCAAATGCTTTGCTCAACCTTCTGGCTCGAAGTCCCATAAAGGATGCAAACACTTGGTTAATATTTTGTCATACTATTGTTCTCTGCAAAGCGTTAAATTAGCTATGGAACAGTTGGAAACTTATTGTTCTAGTTTAAATGGCTCTTAGGGTCAGAGCCATCAATTTTGTAATGGTATGCACAGTAGTTCTAGTCATCCTTTTATTTTGTTGGACAAGTTAGTCATGAAAAACATATGCAATCTTAAGAAGCTAAACTTGTGTTATTGCGCTGGTTTCCCAGCTGGGCCAATAGCACATTAAAAAATCATATGTATCCTTTAGATTTAGTAATATAAATTTGAGCATTATACCAAAAAAGAATTGAACACCCTTGAACAATGTATATAATATCACCGAGATATCAGCGATTTTCATAAATATCGCGATATTTTCGAGGAGACGAAATATCACGATATTTTGTCTCCCCGAAAATATCAAGATATTTCCGAAATATCAGCAATATTTTAGGAAAATATCGAGCGATGATGCAAAAAATTGCCCGGAGACAGTGAAAAATTGTCGCGCGCTATAAAAGTCCGATTTTTTTTTTTTTTCAATCATTTTCATTTTTGATTGCTAGAGAAGAAAGGGGAGAGCTATGTGCTTGCTGCCAAGGAGGGTTTGAGTGTTGAATAACTATTATCGCCACCAACAACGAAGATTTTGTTGATCTAAGCTTGAAGAACAGTGAGACAATTTCATTTCTTCCATTAACAAGTATGTTCAAATAAACCCCTATGTTAATGAATTTTTTGTTAGTTTTAGGATTATTTTTGCTTGCCTATTTGCTTACAATCATTTTGCTTGTTTTTTTTTTTCCATTTGCTATGATTTTCATGCCCATGAGTAAATGCAAGGGTTTTAAGTTTTAACTTTTCTCCATATTTGGAGAGCAAACTCCATTTTTTTTTTTTTTTAACTTTCAAATACACCCTCTTATTGTCATTTATGGTTTTTCATTGAATTCACATTGCAAAATTGCAAATAATGTAGCCAAAAAACTATTTTGTAAAATGATGTGGTTATTACTTATTAAGTTATTAATTCCATTTTTTTTTTGGTGCCCTAGGTTTGAGTTAGCCACTACAAAATTCAAATATGCCAAAAGCCTTGGACCCATTTTGGGAGTATGGGAACCCTGATGGTGGGACAAATCGGGCATATCTTACATGCAAATTGTGTGGGACCAGGATGACAGGAGGGGTTACACGATTGAAATACCATCTGGCTAGACTCAGTGGACATGATGTTGGGATTTGTACAGTTTCTAGTTCGGAGCTTATACAAAAAGCTTTGAGGCAATTGATGAAAAATACAGAAAGAAGGAAGAGACAGAAGGAAACAAGGCTTAACGTGCAGGTAGATCTTTTGGGATATCTTCTCCTGATTTTGATGTTGAGGGTAGTGGGAGGGGCTCCACAGCTGGTGCATCATCACCTGCTACTGCTAGTGCGAGGTCATCATTTTTTGTTCCACGAAGAGGACATGGATCACAACCTGGCATAAAATTGCTTGTTAAAAAAAAAGGAGAAGCAAGAAGCAGATAGAGTCATGAGGAGATGTATTTTCTGGAGCGACTTACTTTTGAGCATCACCACAACCAATCCATTTTGACAGCCAATGTGTGATGCTATTGCTGTTGTGGGCCCAATGTACAAAAGTGTTACAGATGAGGAGTTGCGGGGGCCAATTCTTCAAGCAGAAAAGCAGGTCATCAACTCTAGATTGGCGGAGTTGAAAAAAACATGGGAAGTTATTGGATGCACAATGATGTCTAATGGTTGGACATATAGGAAGGGTAGGACCCTTCTAAATTTCTTGGTACATTGTCCTAAAGGTACTATGTTTATTGAATCGTTGGATGCATCAGAACATATTAAAGATGCAACAATGATATGTGAGTTGTTAGATGGGTTCATTCAGGAGATTGGTGTGCAGAATGTAGTGCAAGTCATAACAGACAATGCAGTTAATTATGTGTCTGCCAACAAGATGCTTATGGAGAGGCATCGCACATTGTTCTGGACTCTGTGTGCAGCACATTGTCTCGATTTGTTGCTTGAGGATATGGGGAAACTCTCCTTCATCATGGAGGCAGTTGATATGGCTAGGAGCGTCCCCAAGTTTATTTATAACCATGCTTTTGTTCTTAGCCTCATGAGGAGGTTCACTAGAAACAAGGAGTTGCGGCATCCTGCGATCACACGTTTTGCCACAAACTTTATTACTCTTCAGTCTTTGCTTCGATGTCAGTTCGAGTTGAAGCAGATGTTTGTGTCTGATGACTGGCGTAATTGTAGATACAACAGGAGACAGGATGGGAAAACCATTGCAAAAATGGTGTACTATGAGACGTTTTCGCGTGGAGTAGAAGAAGCATGCTCAGTTAGTGAACCTATAGTAAAGGTTCTCAGATTGGTAGATGGGGAGAAGCCTATAATGGCTTATTTGTATGAGGGCATGGATAGGGCTAAGGAGGCCATTCGTTCTTATTATGTAGACAGGGGTTTTGTTTGGCAGATGATGTTATGGGATGTGATTATAGTCGGTGGACAGGGATGCTTCATTGACCCATTCATGTAGCAACATTCTTTCTCAACCCCGCATTTTCATACAAATGCGGCTTTGATTTTGATGGCTAGGTGATGGAAGGGCTCCATTCCTGTATTCATAGAATGGTCCCTGATCCTGAGCTTCGTAGCAAAATCAATCGTGAGATACAATATCATCGAGATACTGTTGGCCTATTTGACTTTGATGATGCTATTAGGAAAAGGACCCTCTTCATGCCACGTAAGTGACAAGTCATCACTCATTAGAAATTAGAGTTTTCAATTTATAATTTTCTTACTTATAATTCTATTTTTTTTAAATTCAATTATGTAACTTTTATTTTAAAGTTTAATTATGTTTTAAGTTTTGAATTTTTTATTTCTTTATTTTGTTGTAGATATTTGATGGTGAAGCTATGGTGCAAGGGCACCAAATTTGCAAAAATTGGCCATACGAATCTTGAGTCAAACATGTAGCTCTTCAGGGTGTGAGCGCAATTGGAGGGTATTTGAGAAAATACACGCAAAAAAACACATGTATAACTTTGAGCTCCAGCCTTCAGTTGAGCAATTACACTTATTGTAATTTTTTATTTTTAATTTATGACCTTCAAGTGTCAAGAGTTAAGACTTATTAGTTTTTTTGACAATCTTACAGGTTGGAGTTCACACGCCTCAATGATTTAGTGTATGTGCATTACAACATCTGACTTCGAGTGAGGCAAATAGAAGCACCAATGGATCCAAATGCCATTTCCTTAGACAATATTGATATATTGTCTCAGTGGAGGTTGGAGTCTGAGGAGCCCATCTTGGAGGAGTCACCTTCATGGTTAGAGCCAGATGATCCATTAGAACAAGGGTAGCAAGAGGAGGAGGACTCAGAGGATGAGCAAGAGGAGGAGGACACTGTGGGAGCATCAACATCAACACTATCTGCTATAGATATAGGAGAACATAGCTCCATCCCTAGCACTCATTATTTGACATTAGGTGTAGACGCAAGGCCACGGCCTTCTACTACTAGGGGTAGGCCTGGCAAACAATCCATCATGTTTTCCCGTAAAAGGGAGAGAGGGCAATGATTTCAGATAGATAGCTGCTAGCCTATTAGTTTTATTTGTTATGCTACATATAACTCATGATGATGAGATACTTTTATATATGTGATGTTATTTTGTATTGGTTATCCACATTTGAGTCCTTGAATGGACAATTATCAGAGATCAGCAGGATTTGGTGTCGCCTTTGATGTATCATTTCTATTTGACATCATATATAGCAGTGCTTTCTTCATATTTATGTGCCAATGTGTTTATTTCATGTTGTTATTGCTTTATATGTTTAAAAATCTGAAAAGAAAAATGAATATATTATGCATTTTTTATGCTTGTCGATATTTGCCGATACCGATATTTTCAACACTGCCCTTGAATATCTTTTTAACTCAATCGTCCAATACTAAATTTGATATCTGCAATTTTATCAATCCAAACTTATTTTTGCTGGACTTTATGTTAAAATAACTAGTTTCCCTTCACATTAATTTAAGTGGTCGAAAATAAATAAATTCATAAAACATGTAAACTACAACTTTTTCTATCCCCTCAATCAAGGTATCCAACAAAGCCTGCGCCTAACAATTTCCCCGAGTTTCAATAGGTTGCATCGAATGCTACTTGCCAAAAGGACAAGAAAACCAATCTCTAACACACATGCTCCAAGGTTATTTAGCAATTTGTTGAATAACCTCTGTTGACCAAACGTGTATAGGTGGGTTTAGGAGTTTCACCCTATAATAGAGTAAGGAATCAACAGTACATGCTCAAAAGCTAAGCCACCATTATTGAAGAAATATCCAGATTTTGATTCAAAAGTTAGGCTTACCATTATTGAAGAAATATTCAGACCTTAACCCAAAGCCATAGGCCCTTCTTGCTAACTTACCCTGGCCCCCACGCCTTGCACATCCGCAAGTGACAGCCTCCTTTTAAAGCAAAATGTTTCAGTACTGGCAAATCAAGTATATTTGGATATACATCGGTTCACCTAGGACCTTTTTATCCCAAGAAGCCCTATAGCTACATCTTTAAATGCATGGCCATTGGCGCCGCAAATGAACACATAAATCCAATGAAACCTTAGCTGTCATGCCAGTATAATTGTCCATAAACTATTTTAACAGTTTCTAAAAGCTAGCTTCTATTAAATTTATAGTATATTTGCAATATTATATCTTTGAATAACGCAAGAATATTGAAGATTATCCTATCATATATATATTAAGCTGTAATTTTCTCAAGGACACACCAAAAAGTTATTGAGCTACAGTTGCTGGTGACTATGCAAATAAAATTAAATAATTTCTAGCATATTCATTCAGAAGAAGTGTTTTATATTTTCTTTCTGTCCCTCGTTGACATAAAAACCAATTCAAAAGACAGTCAAGTTTCCTGTCTGATATTTCGGAATGAGCATACATTCATGAACATATCATGAATATTGTTGGGTGGTAAAACGTAACATATCTCAAGAATAATTTTAACATTTTAAAAATATCAATAGAGCTCTGGGCACTGCTTCCCATAAATATTTACAAGCAACTGGACGGATAGAAACAGGCTCGCCGGGCTCAATATAGTTGAATATACAGGTATCCTGGTAGGTAGTAGGTTCCATCACGCAGAGGAAATTAATGTGTAAGCAAGCTAGTAAGCATATAACTTGAGAGGTCTGCAATCATTTTGCAAACCTAACTAAAACCTGCTCCTTTTGCATTTAATCTGCCCAACTATTAGGTACCTTTGTTACTATCGACATCATTACCATCATACTCCCCAGGCACTTCATGTCGTAGCCTGTTATACTTCTCACGCAACTGTTTTATGGGGATGTAGTCTCCAGCAGCATCCATTCCATAAAACAAGAGAAATATGTAAGGATGATCAAATCGGTCCTGCACAAGTAAAAAATCATCAGTCTCCTGCAGTCTAGCTACATAGCAAAGATACAAATTTGCCTGAAGTAGTGCCAATATCCCTCAAACTCTCATATCTACCCACCTAAACTTCATTGATGATATAAGAAAATGCCTTTACACTTCAATTTGGAAGACTTTTGTTACATGCTTAAGAAGGAACAAGAATATAGATAGAAACTTGTGCTGCATTTTAACAGAACTTACCAAATCTGGTTCGTCAAGTTTTAACAGGTTCTCCTCAGCAACTGGAACAAATATGATCTCGCACAATTGAGATACTCAAGCACAAAAACTAACATATATTCTATGGAACACACTTGACATTACACAAGAAAAAATAATCTACTAAATAAATGCAACATTGCAAAAGAAGACCTGAAAATTGTCACGTGGAGATAAGTTTCACACTTACATTTCTCACACACAAGAATTTTGGATTTTTCTGCGTACAGGTTTATGACCTTTGAGAAAAATAAAATACTCGAGGAACAATGATTCAAAACATTTTTTTTAATAAATAAGATGCTTCCTTTGACAATTAAGAAAAACATGGTATGTATATACCGGGCACTAGATTAAAGAATGGGGCCATACAGTATTACAGACAACCACCACAAGCTAAAATCCTCTAGAGCCTAGAAGACAAAATTACGTTATCTCATAGCACAAAATTTTCTTATCGGATTAATAGTGGAGTACAACTAACGAATAAGTGTTAAAAATGTAATCCTAGGCCAAGTAGCCCACACAATCCAAACAGCAATCATAAACCCGGCGACTGGGGAAATCATTCCCACAATGGGCAACTGGTTGTCTTTATCCTTGAGGATTGGCCCCATCCATTGATTGTAGGATTTGGCACAATAATGATGGGTTCCCACCCATCGATTCCCCGCTCCAGTTTGGGCAGTGTTGTCTCCCAAAGTGTACACCTAAGGCACAACGGTTGGAGCAGGAGCTGTCATCTATTACCTACTCACTTCATTTAAGCTCTCTCCCAGACAAGCTATGGGGGTAGTCCCTAAAGATAAATGGAAAAGGTAAACTTGTTGGAACAAGAAGTTCTAAGAGACTAAGAGCAAGGCAATTACTTCTCTAGACAAGAGATTAAAACAATTGGATAGTACAAGAGATTAAGAGATTAAAACAATTGGAAATATGAACAATAAGAGATAAGCCTGCTTTTTAATGCGATTTTTCCCCAGGGGAAAAAATAAGAGATAAGCCTGCAATATAAATAAGACTTGTACTTAAAGTAAAAATGAAATTCAAGAGATAATAGACTTGAAAATGACAAGTACAACAATGTAAGATTTGCAAGTATGAAATGAGCTCACAATCCAATTTACAATAATCAATTGAAAATGCAAGATGAATGAATGCAAGATCTACCTATGTTTGAAGCAAGATCTTGGAATTTTAATTATATGACTATTCTAAGGTGAAGGCCTTCCCCTCAATTATTGATGTGTGAAAATTCTTTGAAATGCAGCAACTTGAATTTATTCTTCTAACTGATTAATTATGTAGTTTATTTTGTTACAACAAAATAATGAATAAATCACACTACAATTTCTTCAAAATAAAAGCGTTGCGGAAAATAAACTGGAAACCAGTGACACATGAATCTCCGATCACTCGCGATTAATCACGAGTCAAACTCTGCTCTTCCCTCAAACGATCCGATTCAACTCTGGGCGAGTCAAACTTGCGTTGACTGAGTTTGACTTGTGGTCAACCTGAGTTTGACTTGCGACTCACTGATTAATTGTGATTTAGGTGACTGAGGCGATTTTCAACCGTTAACTCGGCGAGCATGGGTTTTAAATTTTAGGGATCCCACATTTTTCGTTGTGTGGTTTAGTTATGTTAAAAATTAAACGTTGGTCTGTAACTTACTTCTCACTTCTCAGGCCCGCAACTCATACATCAAGAAGGTAATAGAGTCGTAGTGTAATAGAGGCATAGTGTGTAGTGTGCTCCAGTGTAGCTTCAACGTGTGCTATGTCAGAGATTTCAGTAGCAAACCATTATCGTATCATTTCAGCAGCGATCAAGAGATTCAGTTACTGCGTTTTCACTGATCCGTATGCAGTATTTTATAAACTTTTAGAAGCAAATGCTTCTGGTTTTATGTAGTCACTGGTAAGGAATTAGGACTTATTACTTTGGATCATGTTTGGACTCATAACATATATCATATATGAGATACTTATTCATTCATGATATTTGGGACATCTATTGATATTATGCATTGTTTGGAGTCTAGACACGGCTTTGTTGAATATCAATGAACAATGTATTTTTTTTGGTTGTTTTATTATTAAATTCAATATGTATATATCTTTATTTATTGAATTCACTGATTTTTTCCCGATTTTTCCCCGATCCGATTAAAACTCTTCGCTCTTTTGCCTCGCCGATTTATTGCCGATTCCGAGTCTGGTAACATTGCTGGAAACTAAGAAAATATATGCGGACACAATAAAAATGACACCGTTATTTATGGGCAAATGTCCCTGGAAAAACCCAATGAGGGAAAATCGGTGCAGTAGATGAGGGTTTTATTATTAATATGCAACAACAAAAATTCAGAGTACAATATGAATGCAAAATTGGCAATCCTCCAACAAAATATCTGCTAAAATAATTTGGAGAAAAATTTCCTCCCTTCAGCAAATTATCTCGGCCTCCCTCTGACTTGCTCAAACCCCATTGAGAAACTCGACCTAGAGGAATTTGCACTGCTTGGCCTGGGAAAAATATACGGCCTGCTAGCTTGGCTCCAAGTGAGTTGTCCCGCCTCCCTCTACTACTGGAAGAAATTCGCTTGGCGTTTTGGAGATCGATCTGACCTCCGACAATATTGCAAACTCTCATCTGGCAACTCATACTAGGTTTTTGGCTACTCTCACTAGCTATTCGACCTTCCTGCAAAAATATTTTGGCCTCCCATTTCTGCTGCTGAGAATCTTCACTGGAATACTCTGTTGCTGCTCCCTCAATCTCACTCCTACCTTCCTCCTAGCTTGAACTTCTCTCCCTTGCTCGATCTCTGCAACTGGGTAGCTTGACCTGCCAAGGAACTCGCACTATTGGTGTGTCTATCTCCGTCCCAGCGTCATGCTCTTATAATCTCTCGTTGGTGAACCAACAACCATGATTAGATCTCCATCAACAGCTAAGATCATCTTAGACTCAACCTGTGTGAATTTTTCGAGCATTCTTACTTTTCTCAATTAATTGTTGTTAATTAATCACTTTTCCCAAGATAAACTTAGGGAATATTTAATTATTGATCAATTAACTTAATTGAGTGGTCTCTATGTGTTTCCTCCTGAAACTTTTTCTAGATTCTGGAGATCTTGTGTTTCTTAGCCTCTCTAACCAAAATCGAGACTAAAACAGTTGTTTGATGCTACAAAAACTAACACTCCCTCTTAGCAAGGAAGGTATTCTACTGTCTCATCACATTCTCCCACATGCTGCTAATGTCTAACATATGTGACAACCTACCACTGCACACCAACTACTGCACATACTCTGATTCATTTGCCAGTCTATAGTTGAACCATCCTGTAATAGCGTTGCTGCTGACATTGCACTCTACTACTATACTGCTTCCAACTCTGCTCTACGCTGCAACTCATCTCATGCTGCTATTGCTGCAACTACTACAATTGAGAACAAAATCCTCCAACTACTGAAAAGATTTCTCCACTATACCCATTTGTTCTCTGAAATAGACGAACTTAGCTCTCCCTAGAGCTTTCGTGAGTATATCTACAACCTGCTCTTCTGTGGGAACATGTTGTAGCTGGACTGCTCCACGACTAACACAATCCTAATGAATTGATATATGATATCTATGTGTTTCGACCTGTCATGAAACACTGGATTTTCAGAGAGCTTGATGCAACTTTGATTATCACAGAAGATATCAGTCGCTTCCATTCTTTGATCGAACAGGGTTAGCAATAACTTCCAAAGTCAGATAGCTTCGCAGGTTCGCTGTGCTTGCTGCCATATACTATGCTTCTGCAAAGCTCAGTGCTACTAACTTTTGCTTCCTGTTGCACCAAGAAACCACCCCTGATCCAATGCTGAAGCAACAACCTGATGTGCTCTATCTGTACATTGCACTGTTTGCCCAATCTGCATCTGTGAACCCACATAGTCTGGCACCATCACCTCGAGTATACCTCAATCCATCCTTGACTGTGTCGCACAAACACTGTAGAATGTGCTTCGTTGTTGTCCAATGGACTCTCTTTTGTCCCACCATAAATTGACTGAGAGTGTTGATCGCGAAGCAAATATTCGGCTTAATGTTGACTAAATACATGAGGGAACCAATAAGTTGTCTATACAAGGTGGGGTCAACATTCTCATCCTCTGATGCATCGATCGTTCTCCACTTTGTAATCAAAGGCGTAGACATAGGTCTACAGTCCTGCATCCTGAATCTTTTCAGAATCTCTGTAGCATATCTCCCTTGACCAAGGAAGATCTCCCCGTCCTTCTGCCATACTTCCAAGCCTAGAAAATAATGCATCAACCCCAAATCCTTCATGTCAAATTTTGCTGCCAAGTTCCTCTTGCAGTCCTCTATGAGCCCTGATGAACTTGTCAAGAAGAGGTCATTTACACACAACACTAGGATGAGTGGCTCATCCTCTACCATCAAATAGTAAAGGTTAGGATCTGTGTCACTCTTGATGAATCCCATTTGCTACAAGTAGCTGTCAATCTGACCATACCATATCCTGGGAGCCTGTTTAAGCCCATACAGAGCTTTCTTCAATCTGCACACATGTGTGCCCCTCTCATGTGTCTCGAACCCCTCTGGTTGTTCTTTATATTCCTCCTCCTCTATCACCCCGTTCAAGAAAGTTGTCTTGATGCCCATTTGGTGAATCTACCATCCATCTACGCTGCTAGAGATATAACCGATAGGATAGAAGTATATCTGACAACTAGGGTGAAGGTCTCCTCAGTCTATCCCTTCCTTTTGTGCATACCCCTTTGCCACGAACCCAGCCTTATACTTCTCCACTGCCATCTGCAGTGTACTTGATCTTATAGATCCATCGAGAGCCCACAACTAACCTATCCTTAGGCCTCGTCACCACCTCCCAAACATCGTTTGTCACGATGGAGCTATACTCTTCCAACATGGCATCTATCCACACCTGATGTTGTGCGGCCTCCTAATAGCTGGAAGGTTCTACAACTTGTTCCACCAATGTTTGGTACTTGTTTAGCTGTCTACACTCTCTCTTGTTTGTCCTAGGAGCTCCTATGAACTCCTCAACATCCCTCACTGTTTGACAAACTTCTCTGTTGGTTTGACCACTAGTGGTGGGAGGATTAACTAGCTCCTCATCCTGCCTCTACTGCTCCGTCTGCTGCGAACTCACTGGATCTCTTGCACCTGAGGATGTGCTAGTATTAGTAATAGTACTAGATCCCTGTGATTGTCCCTACGACTTCCCTTGTGGTTGCCCCTTCTTTTGGACTAATGGAGCTTCTACTGGCCCATTATGATCACTTGCTGGCAACTCACAAGACTTCTTGAAGGCTCTGTCCTCTAAAACTTCATGTCCAGTCTTACAATAATCTTCCTACTGCTACAAACATAGCTCTTGTATGCCTTAGAGGTTTCGCTATACCCAACGAAATACCCTCTCTGCAGTCTAATCCAATTTGGTACATGGCAATAAGCTATGATGCCAAAGATCCTGAAGTGACTGACTCTTGGCTTCTTCCCTAAGAAGACTTCTTCTAATGTTCTTCCCCAATGCCTTGTGAGGAACCCTATTCTGAATATACATTGTTGTGTTACATGCCTCTGCCCACAAGATCTTGGGCAAATCCTGGTCATATAACATTGCCTTTGTAGCCCCGACTATAGATCTGTTCTTCTACTCCGCTACCGCATTCGGTTGTGGATTGTATGGAGTAGTCCACTCCCTCTTGATGCCTTCCTTCGCACAAAAACTCATGAAGTCACTATCTGCGCACTCGCCTCTATTATCTGAGCGAAGCACCTTGATGTTCTTCCCTGTTGCATTCTCCACTAGAGTTTTAAACTCCTTGAAGCGGCCGAAGACCTCATCCTTGGTCTTCGAGAAATAGGTCCAGGTTTTCCTGGAATGATTATCAATGAAGGTAACAAAATATTCGTACCCTCCGAGAGATTTGGTGGACATAGGGCCACAAATGTCTAAGTGTATAGGTAGTAACACACCATCTGATTTGTTTTCACTCCTTGGGAACGCTGCCTTAGCATATTTCCCAAGCACGCGCCCTTTGCACACATCATCATGTTTCGTGCCTAATTCTGAAACACCTGTTACTGTCTCCATGAGCATTCTACGTGCTCCATGATGTAAATGTCCCATCCTCCTAAGCCATAACTCATTCAGGTCTCTCCCACTGTTATTGCAATTTCTCACTAGTGCCATTGGAGAGTCAAACTGCAACTTATACAATCTTTTGCTTTGTAGCCCAATCTGTTTCACCTTCTTCCAGTTTTGGTGTTTGATGGACACCACCTTCCCTACAAAGTGGATGTCATATCCCTTATCCTATAACTGAGATATTGAAATCAGGTTCATACCAAGTCCTCGCACATGCAATACATCTGTAACACTGGAGCTTGCCTCTGAATCCCTCTGAATGTCAATGGTAGCTCTCTCGATTGAAGTACATTTAGTCTTGTTTCCCATTGGAAGTCCATCTTCTCCTCATTGTAGTTGGAGAAGTACACTCTAACTCCTATCATGTGAGTTGATGCTCCACTGTCTATAAACCATACTCCTTGTGAAGCTGAGCTCGATAAGCAAGCTATCTGAGCAAACTCGTCCTCCAATCTAGAATATAAATTTATAGCTTCCTTAATATCAAATTTGTCTGTGGCCATACTAGAGACTTCTGAATAATTTACTGAAGACATCCTGAGTATAGTTTTGTGTGCTATTTCTCTTCCACCGAGCACTGATCTGCTACTCCAAAAATTGTTGCAAAATCACTTGCACC
The DNA here is from genome assembly GCA_031772625.1 of Pinus tabuliformis. Classification (NCBI taxonomy): domain Eukaryota; kingdom Viridiplantae; phylum Streptophyta; class Pinopsida; order Pinales; family Pinaceae; genus Pinus; species Pinus tabuliformis. The sequence goes on from CM062805.1 coordinate 1,357,243,477, forward strand.
CACATCTGCTCAACAAAATCTCTTATTTGCTCTGAATATGCTTCCCACCAATACCACTGCATGCTGGAACTACTCCTAGACTAGTCGAAATTTTCCTGCACCTGCAATTGGAAATCGAACCCTTCTGCCCAACAATTTGCATTGCCTGGTTGGACCTTTGTGCAAACCTGGAAGAAATTTGTTCAGACTCCCTCTGAACAACGAAATTTCACTCTCTTCGCTACTAAGCTCCTGATCTGTTCAAAATTGCTCTGATACCATGTGAAAATTTCTTGAAATGCAACAACTAGAATTTATTCTTCTAATTGATTAATTATGCAATTTATTTTGTTTTGGCAAAATAACGAATAAATCACACTGCAATTTCTTCACAATAAAAACGTTGCGAAAAATAAACTGGAAACTGAGAAAATATATGCGCACACACAATAAAAATGACATAGTTATTTTTGGACATATGTCCCCAGAAAAACCCAATGTGGGAAAACTAGTGCAGCAAATGAGGGTTTTATTATTAATTTGCAACAACGAAAATTTCGAGTACAATTTGGATGCCAAACTGGCAATCCTCCAGCAAAATCTCTGCTAAAATTATTTGGAGAAAATTTTCCTCCCTTCTGCAAATTATCTCGACCTCCCTTTGACCTGCTCAAACCCCACTAAGAAACTCGGCCTCCAGGAATTCGCACTGCCTGGCCTGGGAAAATTGTACGGTTTGCTAGCTTGGCTGCAAGTGAGTCGTCCTACCTCCCCCTGTGACTGGAAGAAATTTGCTTGGTCTTCTGGAGCTTGATCTAACCTCCGACAATATTACAAACTCTCTTCTGGAAACTCGTACTGGGTTTCTGGCTACTCGCACTGGCTATTCGGCCTTCCTGCATAAATATTTCGGCCTCCCATTTTTGTTGCTCTGCTCCTGAGAACCTTCGCTGGAATACTCTGTTGTTGCTCCCTCAATCTCACCCTTGCCTTCCTTCTGGCTTGAACTTCTCTCCCTTGCTCGATCTCTACAATTGGGTTGATTGATCTGCCAAGGAACTCGCACTATTGGTGTGTCTATCTCCATCCCAGCGTCCTACTCTTATAATCTCCTGCTAGTGAACCAACGAACATGATTAGATCTCCATCAACGACTAAGATCATCTCAAACTTAATGCGAGTTTCTAGAGCATTCTCACTTTTCTCAATTAATTGTTCTTAATTAATCACTTTTACTAAGTTAGACTTATGAAATATTTAATTATTGGTCAATTAACTTAATTGAGTTGTCTCTAGGTGTTTTCTCTTGAAACTTTTTCTGGGTTTTGGAGATCTTGTGTTTCTTAGCCTCTCTGACCAAAGTCAAGATTAAAACACTTGTCTGATGCTACAAAAACTAATACGAAGCAAGTCTTAGAACAAGGTTGTTGGGAGATGAGCTGGGGAAGGAGGCTAAGGCCTCATTAACGATACCTACCCAAGACTTCTAGGAACACAAGTGCTTTCATTCCTACAAGGGATTCGACCACAAAATAACTACAAGGTCACTCGTTTTAACCATTCTTTAAGGGTCAAGCTTCTCAAATTGGATATGAAGAAGGTTGTCCTATCTTTCTATCAACCAAGCTTATGCTTGGAGGTAAATTTTAGGAATGCAAATTTAGATCTAAGATGCAGATTGAAATGTTTCAATGAGATCCGATTAAATCAAGATGCTTTAGTAAGGGAAAAGCCAATTCACTTATAATCAAGACAAGATGATTAGCTTACAACAATGATTTAATGAAGCAAATAGAATATTACTCAATGAAACAATAGAAGTGATGCAATTAGATTAGATGTTAGAAACAATAGCTCAAATGCCTTTAGTTAATAGTGCTTATTAAGATATTCTTCACTTATGCTATATTATGACAATTAAAACAAGTGAGATTTATATGACAAAAGCACAATAGAAAGATGGCAAATGAGATTGCTAACAATGATTAGAAAAACTACTACTAATCTACCATGCAAATGAGATTAGAGACAAGAAAATGACAATGAAATCCAACTAGCTAGAAGAAAGCAAGGAAAAGAGGTTAGTAATCAGATCTAGAGCTAAAGCAAAGAGAAGCTAAGCTAAGAGGTCCTCCCTTTTAAATAAGGAGGGGGATACCAAGGGATTAAATCCCAAGCTCCCTTCAAGCAAGAAGATCAATTTTATTATTAATGTTACAATGAAAAAGCAACCCTTTAGACAGCAAGAAGGGCTCTAACAAAACCTTGAGGAGATTACAAAGATGATTAGCACCTTAATACAACCAATTGCTCCTCAAGCTTCAATATATCAAAGAGGAGGCTACAAGTCAATAGATGATGATCTTCAATGACAAATGACTTGCTCCCAAGCCTCTAGAAACCAATGGCCTTGATGAATATGACCCTTAAAGCTCACGACCTTGCAAAGGAAAGGATAAAAAAATTTTAATAAAATTTTTATGATGACTTTGCAAATTTTTGAAGCCTTTAACCTCTTGAAAAATTTCGATAACCCTCTAAATGAAAGTGTTTCAGATTGGATAGGGTATGTGGCCTTCTTCAAGGCCTCGGCTAGGAGAAAAAAGGCCTCTAAGGCCTACGGCTAGTCTCCAAAATTAGTCTCCAAAAATCAGCCCCAAAGAGCTAGCTCCTAGCCAAGAAATCGATGGATGAACCCTTCAAAAGTATGAACGACTTTCTCTGCAAACAACCAAGGGTTAGTCACAACATATCTGAAGCAAAATGAGGCCCTATGGGCCTTGCAGCTAGGCCAAAAATGAGCTAAGAAGTCAACAACTAGCCCAAATAAACACACAAAAACTTGAGCCCAAAATATGTATACCTGGTCTGCAAAATTTGGAACCCAAGTCAGATTTGCAAGGAAAAATTTTGAGAAACAATTCAAAAATTATTTACAAAATTTGGAAACCTTTGCAAATAAAATTGAATTTGGTGTGAGGAAGGGTCTCAAACCCTTACGGCTGGCCTTAAAAAAAAAAATCGGTGAGATCAAAGCCACAAAAATTTGAAATCTTCCCTTTAGAAGGCCTCAAGATGGCTTGAAAGGCTGCGACCCTGAAGAGAGAGGGCTAGGATGCTAGATGACCTCCAAAAATATGAACTTTGCACTGAAACCCTATCCACTAGGCTAGGTGAGGGTATAGCCTCCAAAAAACATGTTTCTCTTTGATTCGTTGATCTAATACACCTGCAAACAAAATAGAAAATAAAACCATTGTCCCTCTCTTCGAATCTGCAAGAGAACAAAAGAAAAACCCCAATTAGTATATACAAGATGGACAAATATATACAAGGGTTAGAGAAAAAATATACACAAGATAACTTTACAAGGCTAGATCAAGGAATGAGGGTTCCTTGATTAGCAAATAATGTCTCTTATTAGCATATCTATCCAATGAAAGCACAAATAAATAGAGATAAATAAGTGAGATGAAATTTTTAGATGCGCAAGAGCCAAGAAGCCCTACCAAATATATTCGTTAGATAAGCTTTGAAATCAAATAAAGTGGGCTCTTCAAGCTGTATGTCTTGGGAGTTGGTTGGTCCAACCAAAACTTCCCCTAACGTCCAAGATTTGAATCATTGAAGATCTCTACACACTTAAAATTAAATTGTTAGATCACAACGTTTACATAACAAAATAAACCAAAAGATCTAGAGATACCAGATCTAAGTTGCAGGAAACGTGCCCTAGGGGTCGTTTCGGCCGGAAACGAAACGGAAACGCGTTTACGTACCGTACGGCCTGGAAACGCGTTTCCGGCCGTACAGGCACGTTTCCCGAAATGGAAACTTGCCCGTACGGCCGGAAACGCGTTTCCAGGCCATACGGGCCCGTTTCCAAAAAATGACTTGTTTTTTAAATAATTAGTTTTTAAATTTTTTTAGGGTTTCTAAGCTGTTCTAGAAGCTGTTTCTAGGGTTTCTAAGCTGTTCTAGAAAATTTTTTAGGTTTCTAAGCTGTTCTAGAAGCTGTTTTAGGGTTTCTAAGCTGTGACTTGTCTCTATATATATATATTATATATATTCGCGTTTCCCCGTTTCCAAAATTTAGGGAGGTCGCTTTTCGTTTCGCTTCCCGTTTCGTTTCGCTTCGCGTTTCCCTAGCCAATAACTAATGCAAGATACTTGTGAAAATAGTTAATCCACAATCGGTTAATGAAATAACAATTATTAAAATTCAACCCCATTAGAGCATTAAGAAAAATCTTCAGAAGGAATTTACCATAGAACACAGAAGAGGAACACCACCATGAATTGACCCCAAAGACTTCTTTATTATTCCAGAAAAATATTACAGACCAACTGAGCTTGACTCTGAGCTCAATTACAAATTTTTTCATGATACAAATGAGGAACAAGAACTTCCTTATATAGAAAAAAATGAGAGTGTGAGACCCCTCTAAGTGGAAAAAACGGCTAGTTGACTTGATCCATGGCTTGATCCTTTCAAAGAGAATTCCAACCCTTGATTACTACTACACAGATCCATAGTAAAATTTGACTTGTTGATTGATGAGTTGGATGGACAATTTGTTAACTTTGGGTGGTTTTGCACTATTACCGCTTAATCTAGCAGAGGTCCTAGGAAGGGTTCCTAAAGGGCAACTACTAGACCAAATGGTAACGAAAGGACAAGGACCATTGTCACCTTAGTCGATGTCCCCTGCTCTTTACGGACTTTCACCGATGGGAGGAGTCCCGGTACGAAGGAAATCACTAGAAAGATGAGGTCAATAATTAGATATAATGTGATTTCCAAAGCCCATTCAAAGGAGAGACTCAAATAATAGGTTGCTTGTCTTAGAAGCAAAGGAAGGGCACTTGAAGAAAGGCTTAATGGTAGGAGGTCTAGACCTAGGTGAAAGGGTATTCAACACAAGGAATGCACCTAGATCAAGGATTCCTAGAAAAGGGAAAGGACCTCTCTTAGGGTTTGTGAGATAACAAACATGCAAATGTTTGAGACCACAAGAGAGACCTAGGGGATCCAATCAAGAGCTAGGTTTCAGGATGATCATCAACAATATGACGAAGTCAAGCAAGGATGAGAAGAAAAGGTCAATGAAAGATGAACTTCCTTTGAGTTTTGGAGTGTAAAGACCCTCAAGAAGACCCTTTAGCAAGACTTTCAAAATGATTTTTAGGGTGGCAGCTAGGTTTGAGTTTTCTCAAAATTTGACTGTCAAAATTGGCTCAAATTTGGAGGAGAGATAGAGGAAACATCAGCACAGAAGGTTGTCCAAGCGGTCTTGTGAGAGCTCTTCTCTATTGCAATTTGTACAAAGCCCTAGTAGGTCATCTAGGTTTAAGGCCGAATTTTAGAAAAAGGGAGAAAAAAAGAAGGAAAAAGGTTGTATCACCAAATTGGCTCGAACTAGTGCCTTGTCCTTGGGCTATGGATTCTATGTGATTCGAAATTTGGTTGAAATCGTCTTCAAGGAGGCTTGAAAATGGTGCCCTACCAAACACAATCTAGAATTTACCCACCCAAGATTTATGGACTTTAATGAACAGAAAACAAATTCTACTCCACTAGGAACATTCATCTACTTGTTATCAATGATGGACTTTAACAAAAAGAAAACAAATTTTACTCCACTAGGAACATTCATCTACTTGTCATCAATGAGTAACATTCACAAATTTGCATTCTAACATTCTTTTACAATGATATTCAACAATTAGGTCATGAAAGAACAAGAGCTAGTTGCATAATTTCCACACATTAGACATTCTTTCATAATCAAAATTTCCTTAGCAAAATTTACTTACTAGATAACAAGAGATATATCCAAATCCAAGATCAAGAAGATGGCACCAAGAGAACGAAAATTTCAGCTCCAAAACTATCGAAACACATCAAGAGATCTCTAATAGACAACGAAGAAAGAAGTGTGAAATTCTCAAGAAGAGATATCCAAGTCCAAGTGATGATGAGGAATGAAATGAACCTCTCATCAATATATATGATCCTCTAAGGGATTAGAAAGGCCTAATTAGGCCTAGTGATGCCCCTATAATAAAAATAATGTGCAAACTAACAACCTTTCAGTGACAAGCCCACCAAATAGCTCTGTAATATGAAAAATAAGCCTCTCAAGAGTGCTGAAATGATAATACAATAAATAGGAGGGTTGTTGGCCTATTGAAGTCCAACATGTGCCAAAATGGATGGAAGGGCTCCAAAAAAAGTGATGAAGGGGATGGCCCCTTGATCTCCAAGCAAATGACTCATGATGCTCCCATGTGGCTGTGGGGGCACAAAGGCATCCTCATGCATCTCCAACTGAATCGAACAAGCATGTATCCCATCTACAAGGGCTGGAACAATGATATAACCCCTCCCTTTGTCTCCCATGGTGAGACACAACCCCATCTGGGCCCTAGATCAATTGCCAAGTGTGTGGTGCAAGGGTATAGCCGGCTGGGCAAGGTGGTCCAAGTGCATCATCATCATCAAATAAGTGGGACACGAGCGAGCAATGGATGGAGCTAAGGGATCTCGTGGCATGGCTATTTGCTCTTTGCTATAGTGGAGGCCCACGGCTCTCAACGCACACCTTATAAATGCCAATATGACCGTCTGGAGAGCTTGGACCTCGTATAGGGAGACCAAACCCCAAAATGAAGACCCACCTGTAATCATGCATAAGATCCAGTGCGTCTCCTCACTTTTATGTACAACAAATCATTAGTGTAATTGAGCAAATGAGCTTACAAGTCATGGAACCAAGTGGGCATTACATAGTGGCATGCCCTTCCATAATGGGCTTTAGAGTGTCCAAGTGTCTCCAAGTTCAAGAAGGCAGTTAATCAAGGACCCTATTAAGTGGTTTCAACCTCTAAGGGAGTGATAGGTCCATGGTACATCCATCATATGGCTTGGTGTCATGTGATATAATGATGGAACGGAGTGGGGCATTAGGGAAAGGCTCCAAGCCACATGCCATGGCACTAGGGTAGCTATAATTGTTAATTGGGTAGCTCAATGAAAAATTCCAACCATGGGACTTGATTCCTCTTTTCGAGAGGACCAATTTTGACTATTGAAGCGCTCAATTTAGACAAGGGAAAGTGTACTTATGAAAAAAAGCCCACATATGCACATTTGGACAAATCAACCCTAATAGGAAATTGGTCACCCTTGGAAGCCTATAAATACAAGTGACCTCAAGTTCATTTGAACATCACCAAGCATCATCTTCTTCTCTTCTTCATTGATTGGTTTACACAGGTTTGAGGCTTGGTCAATGAAAGAGGTCCTCACAGGTTCGAAATTACAGGGTCCGAAGCTCGCACATGTTTTAGGGTTATGGTTTCCGGACGCAGACTTGTCAAAGGCAGTTTTCGGCTATAACCGCAGGCTAGCAGACTCAAGGGTGCGGTTGGAAGGTCTCAACTGTATGCACAACTCTTCCTACTGTGCGGTTGGGCTCTAGGGCTAAATTTTGACATATGACGCATAGTTGCAGGAAGCGCCCCCCCCGGATCCTAGGCCGGAATCGCGTCCCGTACGGAAGCGTTCCGGAACCTCCAGCCGAAGCGCGATTCCATTTTTGACGAAGCGCGGTTCCGAGTTTTTGGAGCGATTCCTGGTTTTTTAGGAAGGTTTTTATGGATTGGCATCACATATAATTGTGTGTTCGCTTTTACATCATGTGGACATTAGACATACACATACCGTTGCAAAAAATTCGTTTCTTTTCGGTACAGATCTATACTTGATATAAATGGGCACACAGCTTCACGCAGATTATATTTTATAAATAAACTTTCCAGAATGGACAATAGCTATAGAGAGGTTGGCTTGATTACTGAAGTCGATATATGTAAATCGCATAATAATCAAATACCATCTGCTTGTCACTGTGAAAAAGTGACAAAATCCGTAAGTATTGTCTGTCTCCTGCAATCATTCAATGTTGCAACACGATATTATATAGAAATATAATAAGTAGCTTATGGTTGGTAAATGTGTATAGAAAATTCAAATATTTCACCATAAATATTTTAATTAATATTTATGTTAAAAAAAATAAATTTAAAACTATAAAAAAAAATCATAAAAATAATTAAAGGCATAATTTTATTTTAAATTATTATGATTAATTATAAAAAAATTAATATATGAATTAAATAATATTTTTACTTATGGTAATTGCTTTTTTATTTTACTATAAAAATTTTAATTTGCAAATAGCTTTTATTATAATGGGTAAATATTATAACTTATCAATACCAAGTATTTAATATAACATATGTTGATATAATATTTCGTGTAAATTAATTAAAAAATCATAACAAATTTGAAGATAAATCTTAATTTTGATATATGTATACAACTAGAATATTCCAACATATTCCATAGAAGTTTTATGTTTTATAATATGCTTAAATGTTTTATGTTTTATAATATGCTTAAAAATTTGATGTATGTTTGTAATAGCTAGAATATAGATGATTGTTGTACATACTAGTAACTACAATGGAATCATGGATGCCATATCTATCTTGATTTATGCAAAAATATGCATGTTTTCATGTCTTCTACAATTAATTTGGTATTTGGGATGTTTGTTTTGAGTATAAATGCAAAAAAATATAAAAAAAAATATATATATATAGCAGACGCTTCCGCGGACGCTTCGCTTCCTAGATTTTTGGAAAATGACGCTTCCGCGCTCCCGCTTCCGCTTCCGCGCTTCCTCTTCGCTCCCGCTTCGTGCAACATTGATATGACGACCGCAGATAGGAAAAATTGTCTCTGATATATATTGATGCTGGGAACATATTTCTAAATGTTGTTGGGTTAATTTTGCTGTATAATTTTGTATTGGGCTCATTGTACTCTTTTCTAAACATTTTATGACAATCTACTAGAAGAAGAATTTTCAAAGGGTTTCCCCCTTGTGGGGTTTTCCCTAGTCTTTAACCAAATTTGGTGTCTCTTGTTGATGCGTTGATCGTCTCCTTTGTCATTTCTATCTTCACCCACTGTCGTTGATGGGAAAGATTAAATGTTAATAAAAAGATTGTTAATTGAAGTATTGAATTGGGCTAAAAGTAATTGAAACAACATAGAGCAGTGTGAAAATTAACATGGTATCAGAGCTAAGGTGAAGGACAAGCCCAAAAGGAGACAAGCATTGAAGCAATCATCTTTGGAAAGTTGAAGAAGCCTATCTAGTCAAGTCAAGATGTCTTCCTCTTTCTTGAAGGAACATGAGAAGTTGGGTGACTCATCTAACTTTGTTGCATGGAAGATCAGGTTGAAGATCATCACTAATAACAATGATGTTTTGGAATACATTCAACATAAAATATCTAAGCCTCCGGAAAATGCTTCTGCTGCTGCCAAGATCAAGCACAAGAAAGGTGAGTTAAAAGAAAAACAAATTATAGTTAATGGTTTACAAGATAGTTTACTTGCATATGTTGGAAATTTGAGGAAGTCTAAAGACATGTATGATAAGATAGTTGGCATGTATGAAGTCAACAATTTGAATGAAATCATCTCCTTGAAAGATCAACTCAAAGACATGAAGATGAACGAAGGGGAGTCTATGAAATCCTACATTATGAGGATATCTCAACTTAGAGATCAATTGGAAAGAGTTGGGGAAACTGTGCCTGACAGGGAATTGGTGATTGTAACTCTCAAAGGTATCCCTCCCATTTGGGAAACCTCCATTACTACTATAAGCAACAACAATACCTTCCTATCATTTGATGAGATTGTTGGAAAGTTCACTCAAGAAGAATCAAGGATGATATCTAGAGGAAGGATTCAAAAGCATGAAGAGGGAGAACCCGTTGCATTTGTCACTCAAAACAAGAAGAAGAAAGGGAAAGGAGGTCCATTAAATTCAAGAAAGCCTCCTCCTCGAAATACAAAGAGAAGGAATGATAGAACATCATATCACATTGAATGATACAATTGCCACAAGAAGGGTCAGTATGCTAGAGATTGCCCTGAGAAGAACAATGGTCCATGCCACAACACTAGAAGCAAGAACAATAGGTTTGATGATCGAAGAAAAAGAAATGACCGAAGGAATGATCACAATGGAAGAGATGAATGAAAAAGAAGAGATGCTCCAAGTGACTGTGAAGAAGATCGTCGTCCTCAAAAGAAGTCCAGATACTCTAGGTATGAAAATAATGTTGCAAATCAATCTGAATATATTCTTATTTTGGCCATTACTAGTTCCTCTTCTCTAGATTCGTGGGATAGTTGGTTGGTTGATAGTGAGGTCACTCATCATTACTCTGGGTATAAAGAAGTTCTCTCCAATTTGGTAGAGAGGGAGTCAAATTTGAAAATTATTCTTGGAGACAACTCCACTCATCCCGTTAAAGGCTTTGGATCCGTCAAATTTCATTTAAATTCTTCGGGGAATTTGTTTTGCTCCATGATGTGTTGTATGTGTCAAGATTGAAGAAGAATTTGGTACCAATATCTACTTTGGAATACAAAGGGGTGAGAGTTGCCTTCATCAGGGGAAAGGTTCTTACTTGGCCAGTTGGATCAACCATGAGAGATGCATTCACATTGGGATTGAGATTTGAAGGACTTTACAAGGTTACTAGAAGACCTCTTCTACCATTGGACCATGATACGAATCATTTAAGTGAGTTATGGCACTGAAGATTGGCCCATCTACATTATGACACTCTTCCAAAATTGAAGAAATTGGTCTCTGGTATTCCCGATGTTCAAGCCCAACATGATGGAGTATGTCCAAGTTGTGTCAGTGGAAAGAAGACAAGGGGACCATTCCCCTCTAGCGAGAACAAGACAAATGACATCCTCCATCTCATTCATTCTGACATGAGGTTCGATGCCTGTACATTCTATTGGTGGCCATCTCTATTACATCACTTTCGTTGATGACTTCTCAAGAAAGACATGGATATATTACTTGAAGCACAAGGATGAAGCCTTCGAAATGTTCAGGGAGTTCAAAGCTTTGGTTGAAAATCAAGATATTCACGTCTAACAATGGTAGAGAATACATTTCGAATGAGTTCATTGATTATTGCAAAAAGGAAGGTATCAAGAAAGAGCCAATTGTGCCTTATACTCCTAAACCAAATGGAGTAGCTAAAAGAAAGAACAGGTCTATAATAGAAGTCGCTCATGCCATGCTCTATGATCAAAAGTTGTCGAAGATTCTTTGGGGAGAAGCAACAAATGTTGTTGTATATGCTCAAACAGGGTGCCTCATCAAGCATTGGACAACAAAGACCCCTAAAGAAGTGTTCACAAGTATCAAGACCGATGTTGGCCATCTCCGTATCTTTGGCTGCCCCATATATTTCCATGTACCAAAGGACAAAAGACACAAGCTGGAATCCACAAGAAGAAAATGTACGTTTGTTGGGTATTGTGAGAATTCTATGTTAGTTTTTGTAGCATCAGAGGTGTTCTAATCTCGAAACTTTGTGGAGAGACTAAAACACATGAGATCTCTAAAACCCAGAAATCGTTTCTGGAAATTCCACCTAAAGATGGCTCAATTAATTATTAGCCAATTTTTAAATATTTCCTCAGTCTAAATTTAGGGAATATGGTTAACTAATCAGCATTAATTGAGACAAGGTGAGAATTCTCCAGAAACTCACACGGATTGACACAAAATTAGTTTGGGCCCTTGATTAAGTTCTAATCTTGGTTGTTGGTGCTCCAACAAAGGATTATAAGAAGTAGTTGATGGGTAGATGGAGAACACACCAATTGCAGATACTCAATGATCTACGCTGTTCGATTTTCTAGTAGCAGTTGATTCAGCAGTGAGATTGAGCCAGTGATCGAGTAGCAGGTGGTAGAGGGGCAACATAGAGATTTTCCGAAAGAGTTTCCAATTCCGGAGGTGTTTCTAGTTCTGGAGAAGTCAATAGAGGAGGCCGAAATTATTTTCCAGGAGGCTACGCAGGGGCTATGCAGTGCCTCAAGAGGGCCAGTTCAATTTGGTTGTGGAGTAGGTTGTTTTAGGTATCAAAAGCTAGGAAATTTTCCAGAGGGCTTGGCTAGAGACTTCCAGCAGCAGAGGTAGGCAGGATGTTCGATTCAGAGGGAGTTCCGGGCTAAGGGTACAAGGGACTGCGCAGAGGTTGACGCAGATCATTCCGGGGGTTAGTTTTTGAACCTAGACTGAGCCGAGATTGCTTGGAGAGGAGGGTAAAGATCCCTCAGATATTTTGGCTAGTATTTCTCTCAAATAGATAACCCAGTTTGGCATCATTTTATTGTACTCAGAATTTCCGCTGCACAATAATAAAACCCTCATTTGCTGCACTGGTTTTCCCAAGTTAAGGTTTTTTCTAGGGACGATTGTCCAAAAATAAGGGTGTCAAAATTTTGTGCGCTAGTATTTCTCAGTTTCCAGCTTTCTATTTTTCCGTAGTATTTCTATGGTGAAAATTGCAATTGTGATTTTATTCATTGTTTGTCATAGCAAATAAACTGCACAATTAAATTTACAGTTAGAAGAAGAATTTCCAGTTGTTGCAATAGAAATTTTTTTACGTGGTATCAGAGCATAAGTTATCAGCTAGGAAGCTCAGAAGCAAAGAAGGGGATTTCATTGTTCAGAGGGAGCAACAGGCCGAAAATTTCAGAGACTACATAGTACCTAGACAGATAGATCGAATTGTTGGGCAAGGGTTCGATTTTTAGTTGTAGGTTGGCATAAAAGTCGATTTGCTCATAATAGTGATTCCAGCAGTAGCTTAGATTTTTTGCTGAGTAGATTCCTTGGTTGGACGCAGAGGGTTTTGCGGCAAGAGAATCAGGGTCGGGAGAAAGAGGAATAACACACGAAATTGTCTTTCTATGACCATGGACAAAATTAGGAGGCTTCAGATTTGTCTTCTAGGTTGGAGAACGAATTTGCTTGCTTGTCAAGATCAACTTCACAAGGTGTCTGGTATACAGACCATGGAACGTTAGCTCACATGAGAGGGGTTAGAGAATATTTCTCTACCTACAAGGAGCAGATGGACTTCCAGATTAAGATGGGAAACAGAACAAAGTGTACTCCGGTAGGGAGAGGTACCATCGATTTTCAGAGGGAGTCAAGAGCAAGCACCAACGCTACAGATGTATTGCATGTGCCAAGATTGGGTATGAACCTGATTTCAGTATCCCAGATATAGGATAAGGGGTATGATATCCACTTCGTAGGGAAGAAAGTGTTTGTCAAACACTCAACCTAGAAGAGGGTAGGATAAATTGGAGTTTGAAGCAACAGATTGTACAGGTTGCAACTCGAATCTCCAATGGCACTAATAGGAAGTGACAGTAGCAGTGAGAAGGAACTGAATGAGTTATGGCATAGGAGAATGGGACATCTACACCATGGAGCACTCAAGATACTCAGGGAAATAGTAACAAGGGTTCCAAAACTTGGCACGGAACACGATGATGTGAGCAAAGGATGCGTACTTGGGAAGCATGCTAAGACAACATTCCCAACAAGTGACAACAGAGGGAATGGCGTGTTAGGACTTACACACTTAGATATTTGTGGCTCGATGTCCACTAAAGCTCTCAGTGGTGCCGAATACTTGACCATTCCAGGAAAACCTAGATCTACTTCTTGAAGACCAATGATGAGGTCTTCGATCATTTTAGGGAATTTATGGTTCTCGTGGAGAATGCGACAGGAAAGAAGATCAAGGTGCTTCGCTCAGATAATGGTGGAGAGTATATTGATAAAAACTTCACAGATTTTTGTGCGAAGGAAGGCATCAGAAGAGAATGGACAACTCCATATAATCCACAGTAAAATGGAGTAGCAGAGCGGAAAAACAAAACGATAGTTGGGGCTACAAAAGCAATGTAATATGACCAGGATTTACCCGGGTTTTCATGGGCAGAGGCATGTAACATGACAATGTATATTTAGAAAATGACTCCTCATAGAGCATTGGGGAAGAAATTGCCAAACAAAACGATAGTTGGGGCTGCAAAAGCAATGTAATATGACCAGGATTTGCCCAGGTTTTCATGGGCAGAGGCATGTAACACGACAATGTATATTTAGAAAATGACTCCTCATAGAGCATTGGGGAAGAAAATGCCAGAAGGGTCTTCACAGGGAAGAAGCCGGAAGTTAGTCACTTCAGGATCTTTGGCAACATTGCTTATTGCCACATGCCAAATGAGAAGCGCACCAAATTAGATTAGATTGCAGAGAAGGGTTTTCTCGTTGGGTATAGCGAGACCTCCAAGGCATACAGGACCTACATTCGTAGCAATAGGAAGATTGTAGTGAGATGGGATGTAAAGTTCATGGAAGATCGAACTTTCAAAAGATCTCGTGAGATGCCTGCAGGTGATCAGAATCAACCAGCGGAAGCTCCATCGGTCCAGCAACAAGGGCAACCAGTGGGACAGTCATAGGGATCCAGTATAGTAACCAATACTAGCATTTCCTCAGGAGCAAGGAATCTAGTGAGATCTCAGGAGACAGAGCAACAGAGGCAGGATGAGGAGGAGCTAATTGAACCTCCCACTGCTAATGGTCGAGCCAGCAGAGAGGTTCGTCAGACATTGAGAGACACAAAGAGTTTATTGGAGCTCCTAGGACGAACAAGAAAAAGTGCAGACAACCTAACATATATCAAGCATTGGTAGCTCAGGTTACAGAACCTTCTAGCTTTTAGGAAGCCATACAACATCAGATGTGGGTAGATGCAATGGTAGAAGAATACGACCCTACCATGACAAATGATGTTTAGGAGATGGTGCCGAGGCCTGAGGACAGGTCAATTGTAGGTTCTCGATGGATCTACAAGATCAAGTATGTTGCAGATGGTAGCATGGAGAAGTACAAGGCTACGTCCGTGGCAAAGGGGTATGCACAAAAAGAAGGGATAGATTACAAGGAGACCTTTGCCCTAGTTACCAGATACACTTCTATTCAGTCAGTTATATCCCTACAAACTCAAATGGAATGGCAAATTCACCAGATGCGCATCGACGACATTCTTGAATGAGGTGATAGAGGAAGAGGTGTACATAGAACAGTCAGAGGACTTTAAGACTCATGAGAGGCACACTCATGTGTGCAGACTAAAGAAAGCTCTATACGGGCTCAAGCAGGCTCCTAGGGCATGGTATGGTTGGATTGACACTTACTTGCAGCAGATGTGATTCATCAAGAGTGACACAGATCCCAACCTTTACTATTTGATAGTAGATGGCGAGCCACTCATCTTAGTATTGTATGTGGATGATCTCTTCTTGACAAGATCATTAAGGCTCATAGAGGACTACAAGAGGAGCCTGGGAGCAGAGTTTGATATGAAGGATTTGGGGTTGATGCACTATTTTCTAAGATTGGAAGTGTGGCAGAAGAACAGTGAGATCTTTCTTGGGCAGGGAAGATACGCCGCAGATATTCTGAAGAGGCTCAGAATGCAAGATTGTATACCCATGTCTATGCTCATGATCACCAACTGGAAGAAGATAGAAGCATTAGACCGCACCTTGTATAGACAACTTATCGGCTCTCTCATGTATTTGGTCAACACTAGGCTAGATATCTGCTTTGCAGTCAATACCCTCAATCAATTTATGGTAGAACTGAAGAGGGTACATTGAGCAACAGTGAGGCATATTTTGAGGTATGTGTGCAACACAGTCGAGTATGGGTTGAGATATACCCGAGGGGATGACATCAGACTATGTGGATTCACAGATGTAGATTGGGCACACAGTTTAGTGGACAGGAAAAGTACTTTTGGGTATTGCTTCAGCATTGGATCAGGGATGGTTTCTTGGTGTAGCAAGAAGCAGAAGTCAGTAGCACTAAGTTCTGCAATGGCAGAGTATATGGCAGCAAGCACAACTACGTGTGAAGTTATATGGCTTCGGAAGTTGCTAGTAAGCTTTTTCAGGTAGAGGATGGAGGCGACTAGTGTCTACTGTGATAATCCAAGTTGCATTAAGCTCTCTGAGAATCCACTGTTTCATGACAAGTTGAAACACATAGATATTTGGTGTCATTTCATGAGAGATTGTGTGCAACGTGGAGTGGCCAGCTACAGTATATTCCCATAGAAGAGCAGGTTGCAGATATACTCACGAAAGCTCTAGGGAGAGCTAAGTTCTTGTATTTCAGAGAACAGATTGGTATGGTGGAGAACCTGTTTCAATAGCAGGGACAAATTATTTTGGATACTCCTCAATTGCAGTTGTTGCAGTTACAGCAGTAATAGATGAGAGGGAGTTGAAGTGCAGATGCAGAGTTGGCAATGTCAGCAGCAACACAAATGCAACATCATAGTTGCGCAATGGTTGGTGGGCAGTGGCTAGGGATTAGCAGTGCGACAGAGGGGTGATATAGAAACATGATGTTGTAGCAACAGTGGTACAGCTCTAGAACACCTTCCTCGCTAAGAGGGAATGCTAGGTTTTGTAGCATTGGAGGTGTTCTAGTCTTGAAACTCTGTGGAGAGGCTAAAACACATGAGATCCCCAAAACCGAGAAATCGTTTTTGGAAATTCCACCTAGACATGGCCTCAATTAGATTATTAACTGATTTTTAAATATTTCCTAAGTCTACACTTAGGGAATACAGTTAATTAATCAATATTAATTGAGATGAGGTTAGAATTCTCTAGAAATTCACACAGATCGACAGGGAATTAATCTGGGCCCTTGATTAAGTTCTAATCTTGGTCGTTGGTGCTCCAACAGAGGATTATAAGAAGTCGATGGGTAGATAGAGAACACACTAGTTGCAAATACTCATTGATCTAGGTAGTTTGATTTTCCAGTAGTGGGTGATTCAGCAGTGAGATCGAGCTAGTGATCGAGTAGCAGGTGGCAAAGGGGCAACACAGAGATTTTCTGAAGTTTCCAGTTCTGGAGGACTCAACAGAGGAGGCCAAAATTATTTTCCAGGAGGCTACACAGGGGTTGCATAGTGCCTCAAGAAGGGCAGTTCGATTTGGCTT